>CM052892.1:59834770-59906145 GCA_028534135.1 Potos flavus | reverse complement strand
GCTCTGCATTATATTAGAAAAATGGAGTCGGAAGTATTTTTTTTTTAATTTGTTTATGGAGTTTTCCCAAAAAAGGAAGTATTTGTCTATATTAAATTGTTGGGTAATCCTCCACTAGTGATCTAAAATCAGTCACTTCCTATTAAGTAGTATGATTATGAAAATGATTTTAATATTGTGGAAAGAGAAAATAACCCTAAACTAGTTAAAAGAGGCCGAAGCAGCAGACTGCTCCGCCCACATGTTACTGATGTCTTGTGTCACATCAGAATCTCACGGGGCCAGTCATCTGTCTTTGGCAGATCAATCCGGTAAGAGTAGTATTGGCTTTGAGAAAACAGCGGTGAGAGCAGAGCCCACCTGAGTGGCACTAAGAGCAACCAGCCTCGTGGAAGAAGGCTGCACAGAAGCTCACGTGGCTACTGGAACCCCACCAGTGGCAGGGGCCTCGTCATTCCCTCAACCCAATCCAGACGGGCTGCTAAACAGGTACTAACGCATGGTTTGCACCACAAACCCTACATCATGATTTGTAGTTACAGAATTCCACATGAAACAGAAAAGTCAGTGTTTCTTGAAGACAACGGGCCCACTACCCTTCGGCAAACATTATTTGCTCGTTCCCTTCTCCACGCCTATTTAATGGTGTTCGAGCTACAAAGACCTTCTTTCTTATATCTACCAGTATCATGGTTTTCATAATACAGCTGGAGATTCCAATCCACCAAAGCTGCCTCGATGAAATCTTCCCCCGCCAAATGACCACTGCATTGGTTTGTATAAATAATGTAACAAGTATAGTTTTAGTATATTATTATCACTTGCTTTTTTAAATGTTCTTCAGGGTTTAGAGTTTTCTTGTATCTGTCACTTTTCCCCAGATAAAGAGAGTATGAATTTCTCAAAAGAAGCATAATGCTTTTTTATAGGTTTTTTTGTTCCTTCCATACGGCCCAGTAACAGTCCTGGGCAGGCAAGAATTCCTTAAATATCCCTATTTTGTGCTATTTTAGGCTCTCATACCCTCAAATCTACAAGGCCAGGCTCCAATTTAACATCCTCACGACAGTCTGGTTCTGTGACCCTCTGCACAACTACTCAGACTATAAAACGGGGCAGGGTGAGGCCTGTGATGCCACCTCGCCCCCAATCCAGTCTTCAATTCCTTTCATCCACGTAGTGAACAACAATTTAATTTTATGAAACCCTTGCTCCTGTTCCTTATTTTTTTAAATTTTAATTTATTTATTTGACAGAGAGAGAGAGATCACAAGTAGGCAAAGAGAGAGGGGGAAGCAGGCTCCCTGCTGAGCAGAGAGCCCGATGCGGGGCTCGATCCCAGGACCCTGAGATCATGACCTGAGCTGAAGGCAGAGGCTCAACCCACTGAGCCACCCAGGCACCCACTCCTGTTCCTTCTTAACCAGCCCCCTCAACTGTCTCTCCTGCTTGTTCCATGCTAACACCATACAAGATTCAGCAAGGTGCGGGGTTCCCAACTACCACTTTCTCTTAGCAATTTCTCTTGCTTTGATCATGACAGGATGTCAACAGTAAACATTTGCAGAGAAAATTCAGGCTCAAAAATTCATACTTGTCTGATAAAGTAAGGGACGGGATTGCCAACTGATGTAAAATTTTGAAAAAAGACAAAGTCTGGGGGAATCTGACAACCATAAATGTACTTTTACATAGTTTTAAAAAAGAAAGGTGAGAGGAGCCATACGCTCCTTAGAAATGAAGACTCAAACTCAGAGTTTTTTTTTTTTAATTTTATGTTGTTTTTATATATTTTTCCTTTTTTTAAATTTAAATTCAATTAGCCAACTTATAGTTCATCATTAGTTTCAGATGTAGTGTTCAATAATTTATCTGTAACTGATAAATTATCAAGGGTATTTTTATTGGGATTTGAATTCCATGCATCTACTTGGCTGGAACATGCTCTCAAAGGTTGGGACTTTCTGAAAGAATTAACCCTTAATGCCTTAGCCATCTATAGTATGAGACAGATTATCGAGGATCGTTCGAGAAAGAAGCAGAGAGAGAAGGTAGGTGCTCTCTTTGAAAGAACTGAGGAAGAGAGTCCCTTCAAATCATCTGTATTCTGCGATGTCAGGTGAGAAACCCCAGCTGAGAAAGGCCCTACTGCAGGGGAAGTGTTAGTGTCCCAGTCCCTGGCAATGCCAGCAAGGGGCCACGTTCATGGACCCGTGTGTGGGGGTATCACAGTCTCTAGTCGAGCATGGCTTATGGCACCGAACAGGAGCCCGTAAACTCATAACATGTGACAAAGTCTCAAGGAAACAAAGTTTATCAGATTTCTCATTTTTATGTTTAAGTTAACAGAGACAGAGGAAGTCATACGAGTGATCATAGAGCACTTCTAGTTCTAAAGAATACTGACTTACTTCAGGTGATAACACACTACCATTTTTAAGTTTCTCATCCACGCTGTTCCTTCGTCTCTGTAGCTGATCCTTTTCTTTTTGGAGGGCTTGAACTTGTTCTGAAATCTTTATTTTCTCCTCAGCAGTGCCGCGTTGAAGCTCTACACTCTTTTCAGACAACTCTTGGTCCAACAAGTTCAGGCGAGTTGATATTTTCAAACTATCTGTGTTTAAGACCTAAAAGACACAACCAAACACCCCAAAAACAATTACTCGAAATCCAGGCGGCATACAAACTAGAAAAATAAGAGAAAATTATTAACTGAATATATTTTTAGTTCCCACATTGTTGTTTTCTCGCGGGGTTTTTGTTGGGGGCGGGGTTCATTTTCTAAAATCTTAAGTTGAATGCCTTTTAAAAAAAAAAAAAATGGAGATTCAAGGGGCGCCTGGGTGGCATAGTAGGTTAAGTGTCTGACTCTTGATTTCGGCTCAGGTCCTGATCTCAGGGTGGTGAGATCAAGTCCTGTTTCAGGCTCTGCACTGGGCGTGAAGCCTGCTTAATTAAGATTCTCTCTCTCCCTCTCCTCTCCCTCCTCCACCCCACTCATATTCTCTCGTTCCCCCCACCCCCCAAAAAAGGAGATTTAAATGTTGAATTTATTGCCAAGTATTGCTTGGCTGCACCAGACTACAGAATATTGGTTTTGAGAGGTAGTATTTTTCTTTTTTATTATTTCCTAAATTAAACTTTCCTTCCTTGCCCTGTTACATGGTTTTATGGCTTGTAACTAACTATATTATAATTTCCCTAAAGGTTGACATTTGGTTTGTTACTGCTTAAATATATAATTTGTTTCTACTCTTATTTCATTCTGGTCAGAAAATACAGCCAGTTACAGTAATGGAGATTCTCATTATGGTCTAACCTAAGAGAATTTTAAAAATAGTTTTGCATCTAAGTAATTATATGTATATATACCACAAGTTTTTGTTTTTTTTTTTTGAAGCAGCCCCCTATCTCACCCTTTTACCTGAGTCCCACTCTCCAGAAACAATCATCTTCAACCTTTCTAGCATTTCTCCTGGTGTTAATGTCCATGTTTCTAAATGACATCACCCATTTCGGACATTGCCTATGGACTATGATGGAAGTCAAAGACTTGGCACCATTATGCCTCCTCTACTTCCCACTCCTCTAGTCTCCCAATATAAGGTATATTGCAATTTTATTTAAATCAATACTCTGTTGGGACACCTGGGTGGTTCAGGAGATTAAGCATCTGCCTTCGGCTCAGGTCATGATCCCAGGGTCCTGGGATGGAGCCCAGCATCAGGCTCCCTGCTCAGCGGGGATCCTGCTTCTCTCTCCCTCTGCCCCTCCCCCAGCTTGTGCTCTATCTCGCTCACTCACTTTCTCAAATAAATGAGTAAAATCTTTAAAAATAAATAAATCAATACTCAGTTTACATGGCTTTGTGAATATTAGTCACAGCTGAACTACCTAGAATAAAATGACCCTTTTCCATAGGATACAACTTTTGGTACCATCTACTAATTCTTCCCCAAGAGAATATACAATTCCTCTCAATTCTGTTTTTTTCACTTGACCAAATTTAATCAGGGAGTCTGTTTCATTCTTTTCTGGAAACATTTTGCCTGAAGTCTCCATCCTCCTGCTCCAAACTGGTTGTTCTAGGACCTCCTTTTGGTGTCATCCTGGGAATTTCCACGTTGGATCACACTTTCAGGACCCTGAGTCTTCTTTCTTCACAGCTGATAGTTTCCTAGTAGTTTCCTGAGACAGACTAGGTTTTTTTTGGTTTTTTTTTTTTTAGTTTCCTGAGTAGTTTCCTGAGACAGATTAGGTTTTTTTTTTTTTTTTTTTTTTTTAAGATTTTATTTATTTATTTTAGAGAGAGAGAGAGATCACAAGTAGGCAGAGAGGCAGGCAGAGAGGGAGAGGGGGAAGCAGGCTCCCCACTGAGCAAAGAGCCCGATGCGGGGCTTGATCCCAGGACCCTGAAATCATGACCTGAGCCGAAGGCAGAGGCTTTAACTCACTGAGCCACCCAGGCGCCCCCAGACTAGGTTGGAAATCACTTGTTCACTTGAAAAATGTCCTTATTCTGCCTTCATATTTGACTCAGAGTTAGGCTCAAGAGAGAAGTCTTGATTGGAAATCACTTTCCTTCTGAGTTGGAAGACTGCTACTGTCTCTTAGTTTCTACTGAAAAAGGTAGAGAAATCCAGTGCCATTCTGATTGTTGAGATTTGCAAGTGACTCGTCTCTTCCATCTGGTAGCTTTCCGAATCTTTTCTTTTCTTTAGCGTACTCACAACTTCACAATGATAAGCCTTTGGCACTCATTTTGTCAGGCCCTTGATGACCTATTTCAATCTCGAGTCTCACATCCTCAGCATTGGGAAAGTTTTTATATTGTCTTCGATAATCCTCTCTCCCGTTTTCTCTGTTACATCTTTCTGAAATTCCTAGTTCTTGGATGTTGAACTTTCCGGATTTATCTGCCAACTAAAAAATTTTTTTTCTGTTTTCTATTTATCCTTTTATTTACTTTCTGGGATATTTCCTCAGTGTTCACCTCCAACCCTTAAAATTTCCAGCAGTTCCCATTTTATGGCTAGAGCATCACCTTTCACCACCTTGAGGATATTAAGGGTTTGCTGGAAGCTTTTTCAGCTCCTTCGCCTATCTCTAATGTCCCTGAGCTTCTTTTTTTCTCAGTCTCTGTCTTTCATGTTAGTAGCATTCCTGAAATGGCTGTCCTATGTAAGAGTCAGGTATGAAAATGCTGATAAGCTGTGTGGCGGGTATGCTTTGTCACCATAGCATATATCTGGGGTCTGGCCACTTAGTTGGGGATGCCCAAGGGTGTCTGGTGTTTGCAGGCCCTTTTTTCAGGGACTATGTCAGAAAATCCACCAATGTCCTGCTGGGAGGTATAAATCTGGCTGCCAGCATTCTGGGATCCAAGTAGGGGTTAGGAAACGGCTATCTCAGGATTCGTATGTAGACTGGACTTTCATTCATTCCCTGTTGAGTATTCTGACTTACCCCAAACCTCTGTTGTACCTGGTTCAACCTTCAGAAAATAAACTATCTAGTCTCAGAGTGAGAAAAGGATGGCTTCCTGATGATTCCCTGTTTTCATCCTTATGCCTCACTCCTGCCTTCTGAAAATCTTGGTCCCTTCATTTCTGAGTATTTTTTTTTTAAGATTTTATTTATTTATTTATTTAGATGGAGAGAACACGTGCATGAGCAGGGGGATGGGGAGAGCACATGTGTGTGACAGGGAGAGGGAGAGAGAATCCCAGGCAGACTTCGTGCTGAGCGTGGGGCCCCACATGGAGCTCAATCTCATGACTTTGAGATCATGACCTGAGCGGAAACCAAAGTCAGACGCTTAATGAACTGAGCCACGAGGTGCATCTCTGAGTCTTTTTTAAATTTTATCTATGTGAATTCTATCTTCTAAATGTATTATTATCTTAAAAAAAAAAAAAAAAGGCTAATGCTACAGCCATGGCTCTCATTGATGTCCCTCTCAAGGCGCTTAGTTTTCAGCCTCTTCTGCTACGTCAGTAACTACTTCTTTATTGCTTTCTATTTTACATTTCTTGCTAATCTTTTGTCTTCTGTTCTTACCTTTTTTTTCCCCTTTATGGATATATAGCTTTTTTTGAGTAATAGCTTTATTGAGAGATAATTCACATACCATAGAGTTCAACTATTTATTTTATTGCTTGATCAAGATTTTCTTTTTTTTTTTTAAGTAATCTCTACACCCAATGTGGGGCTCAAACTCACAACCCCAAGATCAATAACTCCACCAATGGAGCCAGCCAGGGGCCCCTAAGTCACCTATTTAAAGTGTATAAAATTCAGTGGTTTTTAGTATATTCAGAGTTGTGCAACCATCACTACAATCAATTTTAGAACGTTTTCATCGCCCTCAAAAATGAAACCCCATGCCCATTCACAGTTATTCCTTTCTTCCCCAATCCCCAGCCCAGCCCTAAGTAACCACTATTCTACTCTCTGTCTCTGTGGAATTGCCTCATCTGCACATTGATACGAAGGAGTCATACAATCCATGTTTTTTTGTGCCTGGCGCCTTTCCCTTAACACAACGTTTTGGGGTTCACCCATAGGGTAGCATGAACCAGAACTTCATTCCTTTCTCTTGCTGAGTAATATTCCGCAGTATGGATATACTGCTTTCTGTTTATCCCTTCATCAGCTGATGGACATTTGAGTGTTTTTTTCATGTGGGGGCTATTATGAGTAATGCTGTAATGCACATCCATGTATAGGTTTTTGTGTGGACATGTGTTTTCACTTCTCTTGGATGTATATATACTAGGAGTGACACTGCTGGGTGATGCAGTAACTATGTTTAACATTCTGAGGAACTGCAAGACGGTCACCCAAGGCAACTGCACCATTTTACAATCCCACAGGCAGCGTATGAAAAGTCCAATTCTTTCATATCATCACCAACACTTCTCATCTAGTTTTCTGACCATAGCCATCCTAGTAAGTGTAAAGTAGGAGTTCATCTATGTTTTGATTTGCATTTTCCTGATGGCTAGTGATACTGAGTATCCTTTCATGTTTATTGGCCATTTGAATCTCTTCTTCGAGAAATGTCTATTAGATCCTTTGTCCATTTTTTAACTGAGTTGTCTTTTTATTATTAAGACTTCTTTATATATTCTAGATACAAGTCCTTTATCAGGTACATGATTTGCAAATATTTTCCCCCATTCTGTGGGTTGTCTTTTCAACACCCACTTTCTTGATGGTGGCCTTTGAATAACAAATGTTTTTAATTATGATTAAGACCAATTTATCTAATATTTCTTTTGTTGCTTGTGCTTCAGGTGTAATATCAAAGAAACCATTGCTTAACCCAAGGTCACAAAGATTTACACCTTTGTTTTCTTCTAAGAGTTTTACAGTTTTATTTCTACATTTAGGTCTTTGACTTATTTTGAGTTAAAATCGTGTATGGTATGAAAATATTTTTTAATATCACATTCCTTGTCCAAAATGCATAGGATCGAATCTTGTATTTCTTAAACACTGAAAAAAGATGTAATCTATTTACATTTTGTTCAGAAAAGAACCCAGCAACATAACAGTCTCAAGTTTCTCTTCTGTTTCATTAAAACAATCTCCAAAGAATCAATTTTGCTTTGCTCTGATGGGGGTTTCATTTATTTGTACTCTCTACTTATCTCAGTATGTTCTTGCTCCTAAATTTTACATTGTGTTGAAAGGGGAAAATTTCCCCCCCTTTTTTTTCCTGGATCATGAAGTAAACTTATTTCAGGAAAAAGATTTTCCTCCTTATTCCTTTTTATTTCTTTTGTGATACAGAACATATAATAAAGGTCCCAGTTTATTTTCTTCTATTTACTCACTTGATATTGATTTGTTCATCTCCCTTGCTGTCGCTGACATGTTTTGAGGGATAGCTCTTAAAACTTGACCCTGACAGCCACCGTGAGCAAGCTACCTAGATACAGCACCAGCAACTAAGCTGGTTGGAGGGGCTGTCCCTATCCCTGTGTCCCAGAGCTGGTGCTAATAGCTATTCAACAGGACTGGGGAATGGAGGACAGGGAGGAGGTAAGTACAGGTCTCCATGATGGTCTACCTGCTATACTAAAGAGGAGAGGTTAAGAACATGCCACCATCATCTCAGATCCTACTGGTCTAGACACTGGCTGAAAGGCAGGTCTAATAAAGAGGTAGGTCAATGATTCTCTCTGTTCCATTACTCAATGTGTCCTCGGCCTGCTGGGTAAAAAGTCCTCTTCAAGTCTGGGCAAGACAGCTTCATTTTCAGATGCTATTGGTACTACTGTTGAAAATATAGCTACATCTAAAAAAGCTATTGCCTGGCTCTTCTACTCCCACCACAATCATTCCTTTTGCAGAACTTGAAATTGAAGCAAACTCCTTCATAAAATCACTTTTTTTGGCTCATAAAATCCAAGTTCTCCAGCAAAAGTTCTTGTAAAGGTCACTACCTCGTTATAATTTGAAAAATGAACAAATCTTCATTACATAAAGTCTTTCTTCTAAAGGAACCCTGTAAACCCCTAACTTTGGGTAATAGTAGATAATTTTTAAGACTATTTTTCCAAATTGTCAGTTTTCTATATATACAGCATCAAATGGTACAATTTATTTCTTAAATAGAGGTTGCTGGGGAAATGAAGAGTTACGGGTTCATGATTACAGACTTTCTGTCTGGGGTAATAAAATGTTTTGGAAATAGGATGATGGTTGTAAAAACTTGTGCATGTGATTAATGCCACTGAATCATACACTTAAAAATGGTCAAAATGACAAATTTTATGTTACATATATTTTACCATAAGTTTTAAACGCCAAAAAAAGTTAATAATAAATCATACTTGGCCGAACATTGAGCATTTGATGTCAAAAGTGCGATAGATTTTAGTGGTGGTCATTAAATAAGCACTACTATGCAAAATACAGTGAAAACCAGAAGAGTTTTTCTTGGGGTTTTGAATTTCACAGTGGTCTGCTTTACTTCTTAGGGAAAAAAATTCTCATTCATGGGCTTACAACCACAGTCAAAGAGCATAACAAAGAAAATACCTGACTTGATCTCAACTTCTTATTTTCCAGGTGGTTCTTCTCCTGTAACAAGGCCTCCTTCTTACAAACGATGGCCTCTCGCTTCTTTAAGTCTTTTTCCAGCTCCTCCAGTTCTTGGCGTTGGTTCAGGACTTTCTCTACTTCTTCATCTAACCATTTCTTTCGCTCATCCAGTTTCTACATTAAAATTCCAAAGAAATGTTACCTCACTTGTTTTCCTTCTGCCATAAGACGTATATGGTAATAACAGAACTTCTGACTGGCTAAAATACCCTAAATGAACATTTTTAAACTACCTGGAACACCTTAAGCGAACATTTAAAAACTCTCAGTGAGGATAATGAAACAGTGTTCCTGTCTAAACCCATCAAGAATGGTTCCAGTTAACTCTTGGGTGTGTTTTATAAGGAATTAAGATGTCCTCCCCAAGTATGTTCAAGTCTGGGATTGTCTAGGCTGACAAAGAAAGGGCTGACGGTTTTCCACAGGGATATTAAGGATCAGTTGTGAGAACGTGCTGGGATCTTCTCAGTCACAGAGGAGCACACTTTCCTCACTGCACTTAGGCTGCTGGCTGCTCTACAGTCTCTCTCCTCTTCTTGAGTTCCTCGATGGACTGCAGAGATGGTCTTTTCTGTCTCTCTATCCCCCATGCCTGGTATACTTCCAGCCCATGACCAGCCTTCAGTAAAATGTCAAATGACTAACTGAATGAATGCCTGAGTCTACCAATCAACGAAGTGAATAGATGAATCCACCGAGTGGAAGACACATATGATGGAGCATGGGAATGCACTCTGCACCACGGGCTGTCGACATTAAGTAGTTATAAAATAAACGGGGCTGCAGAGATTTCCAAAAGAAGCATCTTAGTATTCTCTTGAATCGAGGACACCCAGAACAAAGAGAACAAAAATATGAATGGAATATGCCTGTTCAAGATGCACAGCGCCCATCTGTGCCGTGGACACAGCAATGAAGCAACGCCAGCTAAACAACAAATAATAGGAAAACAAATCAATACAGTACTATTTTCCAGTTCTTCTCCAGCTTAAAAATGGTGCCTAGAAATCTATATTAAAACAATGAGATACAGTTGGTTGAGCGTCTGCCTTAGCTCATGATCCCAGAGTCCAGGGATCGAGCCCTGCATTGGGCTCCCTGCTCAGCGTGGAGTCTGCTTCTGCCTCTCCTTCTGCTCCTCCCTTCGCTCACTCGCTCACTCTCTCTTGCTCACTCTTCCTCCCAAATAAATCTTAAAAAAAATAGCTAAAAAAAAAAAAATGAGACAGTGAATACGCATAAGAAAAAGAGCAAAATGGCCGAAGCAAAGAAAATGCAGAGCTATGCAGACCTCCATCCAGACCTACATAGCACGGTCCTATAAGCACTATCACATCCAAATAATACTGAAGCCTAAAACAGTAGCTTTACAATCATAAGGAACAGGAAGGATATCCCTGAGCAACTACAGAAATACTTTAGTTTTATTATATCCAGCTCTACCTTAGAAACTCCGTATACGAGACCCTATGAAGTCTACCAATTAGCTAAAACACTCCACACACACTCCTTGACTGTAAGTGGTGTTTGAAAGATGAATAACAGATCTTTTGTAAGGTCCGTTCCAACAGGAGGGAAACCCGAAAAACTATGATCGTTGATAATAAATGCTATATACACCTAACTCCTAGGTACCATGACAGCAAAAATGGAGGGAGATTGGCTCTGCCTGGGAAATGGAAGAAATGTCAGTGCTGGCCTCACAGAGTAAGTAATATTTTAGTAGTGCTTTGAAAAATGGGTAGGAGTGCACATAATACAAGTTTTTTAGGGAAACAATAATAAATGAGGTGGAGTTTTCTGCATTTGACATAATAAAAGTTATGATTTATATAATCACTGTATCTTAGTAAGTTTTCTGAAAATTTCTTCATTTGTTTTTTCTCTTTTTATAGCAAAGGTTCCTATCACACAGTTCCAATTTCAAATGCTTTCTTGTAAAGGAGCTTCATTATAAATCAATGTCCTATTCTAAGCTCTTTGGATACTCGTGTGGATTACCTTATAATCTTGTTCTTGTTTAGAGTTAAATTCTGGATTCTTGTTTAGAGTCAAATTCGGGTTTTTGTTTCGCAGTATTAAAAAACATTAAAAAAAAGAAAAAAACATGAAGTTTTGTTTTTGTTTTATTAATAGGTTTAATCCACAGAGTACAAGCTGTGGGCATCTTTTTGTTATTGTATTCATTTCAAATTTAGAGCCTTAACATTTTGAGAAACAGGTCTCACTATTCTTTGCATTCCTATCTCTCCTACTCCCCAGCATACCCTTTCTGCCCAGAAATATTATTACCAAGCAGCATGGAATGTCACGGTGACAGCACTTTAACCAGTGTCTAAAACACACTAGTAAAATAAGTAAGTGGAGGGGCACCTGGGTGGCTCCATTGGTTAAGCGTCCCATCTGCCTTCGGCTCAGGTCATGATCTGGATGTCCTGGGATCGCGACCCGCAGCGGGCTCCCTGATCAGTGGGGAGCCTGCTTCTTTCTCCCTCTCCCTCTGCTCTCCCTCCTCTGGTGCTCACTCTCCCTCTCTCTTTCATAAATACATAACATCTTTAAAAAATAAATAAATAAACCTGGAAATACATTCAGGTACTAAATTTTACTATTAAGATACATAAAATTTAAGAAATAACAAATTTTTCAGAATTAAGGTGATGTATTAGCATTTGAGTGTAATTATAGTTTCCAGTGCATATTTTTCTTTCAGTGAGAGTTTTAGAATTGCCATTTTGAATTTACGTAAAACAAAGATGTTGTTTCTTTGAACTTGGAGATTAGTTTATGGTTTTCTTTCTTTCTTTCTTTCTTTTTTTTTTTTTTTAGAGAAAGAGAGAGAGAGCAGGGAGGGGCAGAGGGGAGGAAGAGAGAACGAATCCCAAGCAGGCTCCCACACTCAGCACGGAGCCCAACATGGGGCTCAATCTCACGACCCTGGTGTCATGACCTGAGCCAAAATGAAGAGTCAGATGTTTAACTGACTGAGCCACCCAGGCGCCCCTGGATTTCATTTTTTAAATGTGGCACTAAAACAAAACCTTTTTAATTCGTCATATATGGTGCATATACAATTTGGTTATGTAGGAATGGGGGGGGCTCTGATTCTTAGACATATATTGTTTCCATGGGAATATGCCAGCCTTTATTCCCATATCAAGACGAGTTTAGTCCCATGGAAACAATCTAGTGAACATGGATTTCATATTTACATTCTACAACATTTAAATAAATCCATTTCTACTGAAATAAGAACACAGCACATTTCTGGATGAGAGAGTAATTTTTTAATGAGAGAAACGTTTCGGAGAAAATACTAGAAAAATTGTACTCAGGTGGCAATGTCTAGTGTTTGCAGATTTTATTCAGAGTTTACCATTTTTTGCCTGTATTTAGACCATCATCAGAGCAAACAGAAAGCAGGAAACATTGAATAGACTAGACAAACCTGGAGCTGGTCTGTTCTTCCAAACGAATCTTTTCTCTTTTTCATCTTAAATGCATCGAGGTCCTCGGCTCTCGGTTTCAGAGCTTCTTCCTGTTCTGTTTTCAACTTTAGTTCCTGTAGAGAACAGAAATTGAAAACACCTTACTGCTTTTACTACCTGGCCATCATTAAATATTTATTTAATATTTTATTAAATATTTTTGCAAAAAGAAAGAAAATGAGTAGATGAAAGCTGGGGCTATTTGAGAAGAAAATAATGTCAGCCCCTCACCGAGGCAAAAATCGGGATTTATTAACAAAACTAGGGTTGGTTTTTTTTCCCCCATGGTTTGCCAATGTTACAAATCAGCATAACAGGGATAAGAGTCTGAAAATTACAAATGTGCTTTTCTATTCTGCGTTTCTGAGCTCAGGACCCTTAGTCGGGCTACCCAAGGCACCCATCTGCCATGGGGATATTGAATTTATGACAGTAGAAATATGAAAAGTAATATTCCATTTCCGGCACTCAGAAATAGGATTTTGCAGCATGAGAACAGCCTCTCAAGATAGATCGTGGTCCGATGAAGAGTATTTCCTACATTCCTTCCATTTCCATCCACATCTTAAGAGGGCCCGGGTGCTCTCCCGGGGTTTAGAGAAGATGCTGCCGTCCACCACTAATGCTTAGCAAGAATAAGGAAGGAGGCCAGAAACCAAAGTGGGCTGGTCCACGTTACTATCTCTTACTGGTGGATAAGTACAGAAATTGAAAGTGTTTAGAAACCTTTAAAACAATTGAACAGAGTAATTTTATGTCTATTGAATATTAACAGCTATAATTATGAAAAGATGGACTTTTATTGTATATTTTAATTTTTTATTTCATTTTACGACTAGCTCATGTTTTATAAAAGTACTGGGCTGTGACAAACTAATAACAACATGAAAAACTGCACCTTCTCCACAGGTAATTTCAGAAGTACCGATATAAAGGAAGTAGAAGAAAACTCTACCATTTTCCAGCCTTGGGAAGGGCAGAAAGGAAAAAAGAGATGGTAAGAAAGATGTGTGTCTCTGGCCTCGTGCGTTTTGGCCCCAAAAGATAAGGAGATAAGGTATCACTGAGGGCAGACGGAGAGAAGGCAGACCACAGCGCAAAGGTCCACACCCAGGTGGGACTGCCCGGCCTCGCTGACGGGGCAGGGAAGGACAATCAGGAAAGACAGACTAATTATAGATTCCTTGGCCCCAAGTGACGTGGATCCTGAGAGCCAATGGGAGTCAGTTATCATGGTGCCCTGACCCCAAAACTGAAGATGAGGACAGGCCACTGGGCTAGCAAGCTAGACAGAAGACCTAGTAGCCTCCGCGGGGACTCATAATGCCATTGGGAGATGAAATGAAACCGAAGCACCTCCGTGCTCTAAATTGAAAGCGAGACTGGACTACAAGTTATACCAACTCTGGTCTTCATCGTCAGGGCCCAGCAAAGAAAGGCAGACGAGGGGCAGCAGTCACACCCAGAGACCAACTGAAATTCAGGAGGTCCCTTTCCCTTCAACGCCATGCGATGCAGTAAAAGCTATATATCCAACCATCACATAAACTGGACTCTCTTTAGGGAGAGAAGCACAGGGTGGAAGATGGAAGAGACTAAGAAACTGAATATCCTCATTCGAGAGAGCTGGGGATTATTTAAAGAAAATGATTAAATTACCAGGATAAGGTCTGAACAGATTGACATATGTTTAGTTCCCATATTTCCAGCAATTATCATGATATGGTCTGGACAGGGCAAGAGGGGTGGTGGTATCATAAAGAACATAGGGCGGCTATAGACTAAATAAACACATTTTTCTCTGCTCACCTGCATTGTATTACAAGTGAATTTGACCCCATTATATTGACCCATTAGTTTTTTCATGCTGCCCAGGCTCTGGTCCGTAGTTATAACTTAGCCCCTGTCCCAGTCACGACAGCTCCAAGATACAGAAATAAGGACACCTTAGAGTTACTGGGAGCAAGCTGTCTGCTATGCCTCTCCCTCCACAAATGCTTTCAAAGGGACTGCAGTAGGTCTCACCCTCTCTGCTACACGTTGCTCTAGATATTATTACCTTTATCTTATAACATAATCCCTGTTCTAATATGAAAGTAACTGTTCACCGGTTATGATGCTAGGCTTTTCACATCTACTTAATTACGCCATTTAATCCTCACAAGAATCTTACGAGACAGAGACTATCAAAAACTCCATTTTGTAGATGGGGAAACTGGTACTTAGAGAAGTAAAAAGCTCAAGATCACACGATGGCCCACAGTTTCAGGGGTTCCTATACCTTTTCTTTATAGCTTATCCACAGACTTCAGTTAAGAACTGCTGCGCGAAGGAGAACCTACTCGGAAATCCTAGTATTCTCTGGAAACGGTTTAGTCACATGGAGAATGGACAAACAGGAATGTTGGAAAGTTAGCTCCAGAGGATTATGAGCAGGTTTTCTATTTTTGTGTGAAGTAGTGGAAGCTTCAATATATCTTTGGGGCAGACCACTCCTTTTCCTGGATACTCGTTCTACCTTTAAATAGGATCATTTCCCTAGAATGAGAGAGATGGCTAAAAGAAGCAAAACTGCCCTAGATAAAAATGTAAAAAGTTGAAGTTACAGGCAGATTTGCATTTCAGCACACTATGCACTATGCACTGTTTAGGGAAAAGAAAAAAACTCTTTTGCTTTGAGATTTAGAGAGTGCTATGTTTCGCGGGTTTAAATATGGTCTATGAGAGATGAGAAGCTGAGACCCAAAGATCACATGACTGACAAGCAGGTCTAATCCTCACACCAGAGAAAGGACCATAACAAGGAGACTAGGTTGTTGGCAGTAGTAATGAGAAATGAACAGATCCAAGATATTCAGAAGACAGCATCTATAGGACGACGTAGTGGTTCATGGGTAATAAGGAAGAAGTCAGAGTCAAGGATGAATGCTAGTTTACCTATCTGAATGGATCGAAAGGTCTGGAAAAACACATGGAAAACTACATATTCTCCCCTCAGGGAACAGGGAGGGGGAATTGTGGAGAGAGAAGTAAGGAAGATCATGAATTCATCTATAAGACAACCTTATGAAGAGGTCAGTGGTCGGATACAGGAATCCAGAGCTCGAAGGCAAATCTGGGATTAAGGATCAAATTTGGAAGTTGTCAGGGTCGAACTGTAGCCATGGAAAAAGACGAAGTACCTAAGACAGAGTACAGAAGAGGCATAAAGCTAAAGCTTTGAGGAATTCTTATATGTGAAGGGCTGATAGTGTAGGATGAGTTAGCAAAGACAGAGAAAAACCAAAGGGCAGGGGGAAAATATTTCAAGATGGAGGGAGTGGTGAACTATGCTGGATGCAGCTGAGGTTTTATAAAGACTTTAGTGACAGAGCACTAGTAAATTTCTCCAGAGCTTTGAAGTAGATGGTAGAGCCAGGAGCCGGATGCCAGACTGCAGAGGATGAGAAAATGAATGGAAGCACAGGAAATAGAAACAGGTACAGCCAGCTTTATAATCAAAAGTTTGGTTATAAAGGGGAGAAGAGAGAAAGAGAAAAGTATTAGGTTTCAAGAGGACAATGTTAAAGAATCTAGGAGGAAAAAAAGTTGAAAATACTGGAGAAAAAAAAAGAATTAAATGAGATAAAGCACCTAAGTGCTTAGAATAGTACTGACTGAAGATAAATGCTAACTACTGCTATAATAACTATTACATTATTAAGAATGAGTAGCTCAAGAAAATAAGAAAATAATTCCATTTACAATAACATCTAAAAGAATAAAATATCTGGAAATAAATTTAAGCAAGGAGGTAAAAGACTGTGCACTGAAAATTATAAAATGATTGCTGAAAGAGATTAGAGAAGACCTAAATAAAAGACACCCCTTGCTCATGAGTAGGAAGACCTAATATTGTCATGATGTCAATACACCCTAAGAACTCTACAGATTCCGGGGCGCCTGGGTGGCTCAGTGGGTTAAAGCCTCTGCCTTCGGCTCAGGTCATGATCTCAGGGTCCTGGGATCGAGCCCCACATCGGGCTCTCTGCTCAGCGGGGAGCCTGCTTCCCCCTCTCTCTCTGCCTGCCTCTCTGCCTACTTGTGATCTCTCTCTCTCTCTGTCAAATAAATAAAATCTTTAAAAAAAAAAAAAAGAACTCTACAGATTCAGTGCAATCCATGTCAGAATTCCAATGACCTTTTTTGCAGCAATGGAAAAGCTGATCCTTTAATTCATATGGAATTGCAAGGGGCCTCAAATAATCAAAACCATCTTGAAAAAGAACAACAAAGTTGAAGGACTTATTTCCAATTTCAAAACTAACTGCAAAGCCACAGTAATCAAAACAGTGTGGTGCTAGCATAAGGACAGACATACAAATGGAAGAGAACTGAGTTTAGATATAAATCCATAAGGCTACAGCCAACTGATCTTTGACAAGGGTAATAATTCCATTCAATGGGGAAAGAATAATCTCTTTAACAGATGGCACTGGCACAACTAGATTTCCACATGCAAAAGAATGAAGTTTGACCTCAAAATCAATCAACAACCTAAATATGAGCTAAAGCCATAAAACTCTTAGAAGAAAACAAAGGGGTAAATCTTTGTGACTTTACGTTTGGCAGTGAATCTTTAAAAGACACCAAAAGCACAGGCAACCAAAGAAAAAATAGATAAATCATAACAATTTTAAATTTTGCTCCATCAAAGAATATTATGAAGAAAGTTTAAAGGGACACCTGGGTGACTAAGTTGATTAGGCATCTGACTCTTGATTTTGGCTCAGATCATGATCTCAGGGCTGTGAGATCGAGCCCTCCGTCGGGCTCCACACTGGGAGTGGAGCCTGCTTAAGATTCTCTTGGGGCCCATGGGGGCTCAGTCGGTTAAATGTCTAACTCTTGGTTTCAGCTCAGGTCATGATATCAGGGTTGTGAGATTGAGCCCCACGTCGGGCCCTACGCTGATCGGAGAGTGTGCTTGAAGATTTTCTCTCTCCCTCTCCTTTTGCCTCTCCCCCCACTCACATGCTCTCTCTCTCTCTAAAATAAATCTTTAAAAAAAAAAAAAAAAAGATTCTCTCTCTCTCTCCTTCTGCCCATAACCCCCCTAAAAAAAAAATTTGAAGACAACGTACAGAAATGGGAAAAATATATGGAAGTCGTGTATGTGAGAGAGTTTAATGTCCAGAATACATAAAGAACACCTATGATTTAACAATAAAAAGATAATCCATTTGAAAAGTAGACAAAGAACTTGAAAGACACTTCTCTATAGAAGATATTCAAATGGCCTATAAGCACATGAAAAGATGTTCAACATCATTAGTCATTAGGGAAATGCAAATCAAAACCACAATGAGAGACCACTTCACACATGCTTGGACGACTGTAATAAAAAAGAAAGAAAATAACGCATGTTGGCAAAAACATGGAGAAAATAAAACCCTCGTACATTGTTGGTGGGAATGTAAAATGGCGCTGTTTTCTACCAAAAACAGTTGGTGATTCCTGAAGAAATGAAACATAGAATTATATGACCTAGTAATTCCACTCCTAGGACTTGAACAGTTAACCTATAGGCCAATTTTCACCACAGTATTACTTATAGTAGCCAAAAGGTGGAAGCAACCCATGTGTCTTCCAACAGATGAATGGATGGACCAAATGTGGTCTATACACACAATGGAATATTACTTGGCCACGAAAAATAATAAAGTTCTGATACATGCTACAACATGGATGAACCTTAAAAATGTTATACGAGGTGAAATAAGCCCTCACTGCATAAATATTGTAAGATTCTATTTTTATGAAATAGCTAGAAATGGCAAATTCAGAGAGACAGAAGTAGATTAGAAGTTACCAGTGGCTGGGGGGGAATGGGAAATTACTGCTTAATGGTTACAGAATGTCTGTTTAGAGTGATGAGAAAGTTTTGAAGATAGCTACTGGTCTCAGTTGTGCAACACTGTTAATGTAATCAATGCCACGGAACTGTACACTTAAACTTGATTAAAATGGAAAATTTTATGTTTATTTTACCAAAATTTACAAAAATAACGTAATATACCCAAACACACTGAACTGCATACGTTAGTGAATTGTATGGTATGTGAAGGATATCTCAATACAGCTGTTAAAAAAGAGTCAGTAACCTGGCTTAACTGCTATTTAACCTTTGTTGCATCACTAAATTCTATGTGTTGTTTCTTTTTTTAAGGTCTAACAATAGATTATATCCCAAAGTTAAAAATCTAGAAATCAATTATGTTCCAAGCCTTCGGTTCAGCTTAACATTTTTCTTTTTTTTTTTAAAGATTTTATTTATTTATTTGACAGAGAGAAAGAGATCACAAGTAGGCAGAGAGGCAGGCAGAGAGAGGGGGGAAGCAGGCTCCCCGCTGAGCAGAGAGAGCCTGATGCGGGGCTCGATCCCAGGACCCTGAGATCATGACCCTAGCCGAAGGTGGAGGCTTTAACCCACTGAGCCACCCAGGCGCCCCATCAGCTTAACATTTCAGTAGAAAAGAGCCTGGTACCTAGGGCCGGGTAAGTGTGTGTTATTGCTGTTGTCATGACCATTATCGCTTCCTCTTTTCAAAAGAGCCCTGTGAGGTAAGTAGGATTAAGGCCATTTTCGAGAAGAATAAACAGACTCAGAGAGGGTAACTGATTTTCTTGGTAAATGAGCCAGTCAGAATCTGAGAAAGCTGGGATCTGAACCCATGCTAGTCTGACTCTAGAGCCCAGGAAGAGAGCATTAGTTCCTCCCCAGACCAATCCATTCTACAGAACTGCTGGGCAGACAGGTCTGATTATCTGCTCATTAGGAATAAAATGGTACCATTTTTACCTTGTGCTTTTTCCCACGCTGTCACATGGACAGTCCATGTCGAAACACTTTGGAAATGAGAAATCCTACCAAATGTTAGATATTTTTTCAAAAGTCAGCTTTCCATGTTTTTGACAGCCTCAAGTAAAGGTCCTAGTTAGAGAAACCGTCATCACTGTACCTTCTTTTATGAAGTCAAAGTCTTCAAGACAGTACTCAGAATTCAATAAATAGGTTTTACTATGTAGATGAACAAAGCTTTAAGCGAATGAGGACAGCAGCTGAGGACAGGCCGAGGTGAGATCCCTCAGAAGCCAAGTGAATTGAGACCTTGGCTTCGTCAGCCCTGAGCCATTTAACATTTCCTATTAGGCTTAGCAGGAAAATATGACAGTATTACTTTGATTTTTTGTTGATCCCGCTTGATTTCTGCATCCAGTTGCTTCCTTTTTTCGTTTTCTTCTCGAAGTCTTTTTTGCAGCTGTACCTTTTGATATTTCATGTGATCTACATTCTGCTCTAGTTCATTAGCACGTTTCTCATTTTGGATCGACAGTGATGCCAATTTCTTACTGTTTTGTTGCTTCTTCTGTAAGACCTGGGGATCATATGGAATATTTCAAAATGAAAAACTGCACCTCTAACAAGCCTCCAGTACACTTAAACTTTTCATTCTGTGGCAAAGGTAGGCATTTTGCCTAGATTTTCATTACTTTTCACAGGCTCCTAATTGTTTTCTACAGGTCTCCTTTGACAATTGGGCCACCATCATAATCTTCACCGAATATCATGAATGATGAGACTCCCTGATACTTAGCAGCCAAACAGAACAAAACTGGTATCTTTGCTTTTTTATTGAGTGTTTTTAAAAAATGATAAAAATTAAAATACGAAACTGTACTTCTATTTTAAAAGACTTATCTCAGACTTCAAATCTACTGTTCTGCTTCCCAACACCAAATTACTAATTTCTTATTCTTCCAGAAATAATTAATACACATGCAAATAACTTCATATATATTCTAAATGGACCATTTTTCACCTCACTTTTTCTTTACTCATCTTAGAGATGTTTTCACAGAAATTTGTTCCATGTGATTGCAAAGTAGTCCACTGGGCTCCTCTTTTATATCCAGCTGCAGCCTAAATAATTAATCCCTGAGATAAGATGATCAGAACTGATACCATTTTCCTTATAGTGGCCAACCGCTACAATTACCATTTTAATTATCTTAAAGCTTCTCCTCATCTTGCTAAAATTATCGATGAGTAGCATAAAAAATTTGTGAACGTATGCAAAGAGTTTATACTACTAATAGAAAATATCAGTGTTCCAATTTAATCCTGATCAAACAAACATATATTAAACCTGTACTATGTGCTTTAGCATTGCACTAAGTACCTCTTATGTGACATAAAAAGGGTGAGGTCATCTGTGAATTATGCAGACTACAGTTATTTCCCTTATCTTGGCAATAAATTGTTGGCAAAAACACCTTTTGTTTTCATTAAACCAGGCATTCACAGAGGCACCGTTGCTTAGAGCAGGACCAGTACTGGCCACAGACTGTTGTCAGCTTGCACCACTAAACACACTGTTGGGTTCAGCTGACATTGTTTGCATCGAGACCTTTTTGATGAAGGGAGCTGTACCCCCATGGGCCTTTCTCTCGTCATAGACACAAAACGAACAATCTGCAGGTGACTAAGCACCACTAGCCTGGAGGCCACAGGACTCTGTAGTTTCCCATCCCTAGATTTGGACACTGGCTTTGCCACTTATTTTTGGTAGTAACTGCAATGCTGGAGCAAAAATGCTAATACTGGCATTTTAGTGTCTTTCCACATGATACTGAAAATACCAGTAGAAGTACTGATAATCTTTAAGAGTGAGATAGCTTGGGGCGCTTGGGTGCCTCAGTGGATTAAAGCCTCTGCCTTCAGCTCAGGTCATGATCTCGGGGTCCTGGGATCGAGCCCCGCGTCGGGCTCTCTGCTCAGCGGGGAGCCTGCTTCCCCCTCCCTCTCTGCCTGCCTCTCTGTCTACTTGTGATCTCTCGCTCTCTCTGTCAAATAAATAAATAAAATCTTAAAAAAAAAAAAGTGAGATAGGTTGCCATTGTCTTTTGCACTGATTCTGCACATGCTCAAAAGTGTACCTTACTGGCAGCTTTAAAGTATTAACTCACTATATGACTCTCTGTATACATGTAGACATAAAGAATATAGATTTTAGATTTTTTTAAATAAAAGAATTTAAGTTTTCAAAACGTTAAAAAAAACTTCATTGTACCAATAAAAACCCTAGTATTTCAATATTGTAAAATGGCATGAGATGTTAGAGTACTGAAAACTGTTACTGTCACCTCAACTATGTGACTCTGAATGAGTTACTTTACCTTTCTAACCCTTAGTTTTCTCATTTGTAAAACACAGTAAAAATACTCTCTGAAGGGTTAAATACTGATTAAATAATACATATGAAACATCTGGTACGTAGATGCTTAACTGGTAACTACCCTCCTCCTCCCCAGCCCTGCCACCATCCACATCCCCTTTGGGTGTGCATGAATAGGTCAAAGGCACAGCCATTTCTAAAAATATATGGGAATCCTATGTCAGTCCCCTGCTGTGTAGGATGTTTCTTTTGAGCTTAATTATGTTCTGTGTCTTCTTTCCTTTCCTTATCAATCCCCTTAGCAAAAAAGGATATGCAACAAGGAACATGGAAAACAAAAGACCATGATAATTCTCTAACCCTATTAATAACCTTTCATTTAATCTTTTAATTCAATCATTGTAGCTGTGTGATATATAGAACATATAAAAATAACTTTTGCTAATTCAGGCCTTCCTCAAAGCAAGAAAAGTCTCAAATACACAACCTAACCTTACACCTAAAGGAGACGGGAAGAGAACAGCAAATAAAAGCCTAAAACCAGCAGAAGAAGGGAAATAATAAAGATTAGAGCAGAAATAAATGATACAGAAATTTTAAAAAAGTAGATCAACGAAACTAGGAGCTGGTTCTTTGAAAGAATTAACAAAGTTGATAACTCCCTATCAAAGACTTATCAAAAAGAAAAGAGAAAGGACCCAAATAAAATCACCAATGAAAGGAGAGATCACAACCAACACTGCAGAAATATAAACAATTAAAAGAGAATATTATGAACACTTACACACCAATAAACTGGGCAATATGGAAGAAATAAATTCCTGGAACTGTATAAACTATCAAAACTGAAACAGGAAGAAATAGAAAACTTGAACAGACCCATAACCAGCAAGGAATTTGAATCAGGAATCAAAAATCTCCCAACAGACAAGAGTTCGGCACCGGATGGCTTCCCAGGGGAATTTTACCAAATATTTAAAGAAGAATTAATACCTACTCTTCTGAAACTGTTCCAAAAAATTGAAATGGAAGGAAAATTTCCAAACTCATTCTATGAGGCCAGCATTACCTTGATCCCAAAACCAGACAGAGATCCCACTAGAAAGAATTACAGACCAACATCCCTGATGAACATGGATGCAAAAATTCTCAACAAGATACGAGCAAATTGTAATCAACAATACATTAAAAGAATTATTCATCACGATCAAGCGGAATTTATTCCTGGGCTGATTTGCAGATTATTCAATATCTGCAAATCAATCAATCAATGTGATACGCCATGTTAATAAAAGAATAAGAACCATATGATCCTCTCAATAGATGCAGAAAAAGCATATGACAAAGTACAGCATCTTTCCTTGATAAAAATGCTCAAGAAAGTAGGCATAGGAAGAACATACCTCAACATCATAAAGGTCATACACAAAAGTCCCACAGCTAATATCATCCTCAATGGGGAAAAACTGAGAGCTTTTCCCCAGAGGTCAGGAACACGAGAGAGATGTCCCCTCTCACCACTGTTGTTCAACATAGTACTGGAAGTCCTAGCCTCAGCAATCAGACAACAAAAAGAAATAAAGGCCATCCGAATTGGCAAGGTAGAAGTCAAACTTCTCACTCTTCACAGATGACATGATACTCTATGTGGAAAACCTGAAAGACTCTACCAAAAAATTGCTAGAACCGAAACATGAATTCAGCAAAGCTGCAGGATATAAAATCAACATATAGAAATCTGTTGCATTTCTATACACCAATAATGAAGAAGCAGAAAATCAAGGAATTGATCCAATTTACAATTCCACCAAAAAACATTAGATACCTAGGAATAAACCTAATGAAAGAGGTAAAAGGTCTGTACTCAGAAAACTATACAACACTTATGAAATTGAAGAAGACACAAAGAAATGGAAAAACATTCCATGCTCATGGATTGGAAGAGTAAATATTGTTAAAATGTCTATACTACCCAAAGCAATCTACACATTCAATGCAATTCCTATCAAAATACCACCAATATTTTTCACAGAGCTACACCAAACAGTCCTAAAATTTGTATGGAACCAGAAAAGACCCCAAATAGCCAAAGTAATGTGGAAAAAGAAAAGCAAAGCAGGAGGCATCATGATTCTGGACTTCATGCTCTGTTACAAAGCTGTCATCATCAAGACAGTATGGTACTGGCACAAAAACAGACACATAGATCAATGGAACAGAATAGAGAACCCAGAGATAGACCCACAACTATATGGCCAATTAACCTTTGACAAGCAGGAAAGAATACCCAATAACAAAAAGACAGGTCTCTTCAACAAATGGTGTTGGGAAAACTAGATAACAACAACATGCAGAAGAATGAAACTGGACCACTTTCTTATACCATACACAAAAATTAATTCAAACTGGATGAAAGACCTTAATGTGAGACCGGAAACCATCATAATCCTAGAGGAAAACACAGACAGTAACCTCTTTGACCTTAGCCACAGCAACTTCTTACTAGACACATCACCAGAGGCAAGAGAAACAAAAGCAAAAATGAACTATTGGGACTTCACCAAAACAAAAAACTTCTGCACAGCAAAGGAAACAGTCGACAAAACCAAAAGACAACCAACGGAATGGGAGAAGATATTTGCAAATGACATAGTATCCAAAATCTATACAGAATTTATCAAACTCAACACCCAAAAAATAAATAATTCGGTTAAGAAATGGGTAGGAGAGATGAACAGACATTTTTCCAAGAAAGACATCCAGATGGCTAAAAGACACACAAAAAGATGCCTAACATCACTCGGCATCAGGGAAATACAAATCAAAACCATGATGAGAGGGATGCCTGGGTGGCTCAGTGGGTTAAGCCTCAGCCTTTGGCTCAGGTCGTGATCTCAGGGTCCTGAGATCGAGCCCCGCATCGGACTCTCTGCTCAGCAGGGAGCCTGCCTCCCCCTCTCCCTCTGCCTGCTTCTCTGCCTACTTGTGATCTCTTTCTCTCTGTCAAATAAATAAATAATATTAAAAAAAAAGAAACCATGGTGAGATATCACCTCACACCTGTCAGAATGGCTAAAATTAACAACACAGGAAACAGATATTGGCGGGGATGCAGAGAAAGGGGAACCCTCTTACACTGTTGATGGGAATGCGAGCTTGTATAGCCATTCTGGAAAACAGTATGGAGGTTCCTCAAAAAGTTAAAATTAGAACTACCCTACAACCCAGCAACTGCACTACTAGGTATTTACCTAAAGGCTACAAAAATACAGATTCAAGGGGTACATGCACCCCGATGTTTACAGCAGCATTATCAACAAGAGCCAAACTATGGAAAGATCGTAAGTGTCCATCAACTGATGAATGGATAAAGAAGATGTGAGATATACACATATATATATAACAAAATATGACTCAGCCATCAAAAAGAATGAAATCTTGCCATTTGCAACAATGTGGATGGAACTAGAGGGTATTATGCTAAGTGAAATAAATCAGTCAGAGAAAGACAAATACCATATGATTTCACTCATATGTGGAATTTAAGAAACAAAACAGATAACCATAGGGGAAGGGAAGGAAAAATAAAATAAGAAGAGAGAGAGAGGCAAACCATAAGAGACTCTTAACTATAGAGAACAAACTAAGGGTTGATGGAGACGAGGGGGGGGAGGGGAAGGGCTAAATGGGCATTGGGTATTAAGGAGGGCACTCGTTATGTGCGCCCTGGGTGCTGTGTGTAAGTGATGAATCACTAAATTCTACTCCTGAAAGCGATACAACTCTACATGTTTGTTTTTTTTTTAAAGATTTTATTTATTTATTTGACGGAGAGAGACACAGCGAGAGAGGGAACACAAGCAGGGGAAGTGAGAGAGGGAGAAGCAGGCTTCCCGCTGAGCAGGGAGCCTGATGCGGGGCTCGATCCCAGGACCCTGGGATCATGACCTGAGCTGAAGGCAGAGGCTTAACCCACTGAGCCACCCAGACACCCCACAACTCTATATGTTAACTAACTTGAATTTAAATAAAAACTTGGGGAAAAAATCTTTGCTAAATCCACAACCAAGGCTTAAACCACAGGTGTATATGATCAACAACCTCCTTAGAAAAACAATCATTTTGAATAATACTGAGAATAAAAATTACAATCGGAACTGAAGCTTGGATATAAAACTATGAAACTGTAAGTAAAATTTCATAATAAACACAAAGGAAAGATCTTAATTGTTTCATTCTACTTTGTTTTGTTAACACGAGTACTTTGTTAGACACTGCAGTCCCAATTTTAAGGGTTGAGAAGCGAAAAAAAACTGATCCCAAGACTCTCTGAGGTGAAGTGCTCTACAAAAACATGTATTCCTGAAATAGGTACTAAGAAGGAAAGTAGAATGGGAGACACGTACCACTACCATGGCCTCCTCTAAGCAGTTCATATGATAAGTCCTACCATGCTAGCTCTGTGTTGACAGGCTACTTAGGTAAAAAAAAATTTGGTGGGGGGAGGGAGAGATGTTTGAGGTGGGACTTGGTGTTTGGTCTGCTCATGTGCAGTGGACACGACCTTGAGAGAAGATAATTGTGGCACAGTTCCAAAAATAAATCAATCATTCTCTGAGGAGGTGAACTACAATTCCACTCTCCCCACAGTGGAAACAATAGGAAAGTAATAGATCATGAATGAAAAAAATGGGAGATAACATTCTAGCAAATTCATTAGCATCGGACTAACAAAGCACTCTGATCATCCGCAAAGCATCTGGAAATGGCTTCATTATACACAAAATCTGTCTGTAAGGGAGTGTTTCTCATAGAACGGCATTTTTAATGGTAGCTATTTCTGAGGCCATAGCTAAATCCAGCCTTAGGAAATCAAGAATGAGATGTTAGTAGTCAGTTATTAACCTTTCCTAAAGCAATCAGTGATAGTTTCAGAAAAACAGTCTGAAATAATTAGCATTTGTTGAGTGTGTCCACAAGGTGCCCTATGCCTACCAGATGTTCTCTACGTATTATTTAATCATCAATCTTTTGTCCCTCAGAAAAGAACACAATTTCCATGGTTATTGTTAGGGTTACCATGATTTTTGATAAAAAGTTTAAAATAATATACTTTTCGAATGAAGAATATAGGACCCAGATTGAAAGGAGGCAAACCTGCCCGCACACCAGGAAAGAAAAGCTGCCATCCCGTTTCTCTTGCTGGTGAAAACCGAATCCTACTTCTTTCCTAACCAGCTACGAAAGCAGTAAGCCTTAAGTAAGTTTGCGCACAATTACATTTTGAAAATTACCTGGACTCTTAGCTTTGCGGCATCCATCTTTTTACGGAACTCCTTCTGTAACTTCACCTTCAAAGCAGCATCGGAAAGATCTTTGTCTTCTAGCTCTTGTAGCTGCTTCTCTGTTTCAGTTAATTCCACCTTCGCCCGTTCTGCTTCGTGCTCAAGTTTTGTTACTTTCAGAGAATACTGTTTGCTTACAGACTTGGCATCGTTACCTTCACCACAGTAATAATAGTAATAACAATTATAAAGTACGTTTAAAAAAACAAAGTAAAATATCAAAACCCCAGAAATGCTCTATTCCACAAAACCCAGCTGGGCGTGTACCTCTTTAAGACCCAGCACTAAGAGCCCAGCGGTCCTTGCCCATCCCCGTCAAACACGACTTGCCACCTGGCCTCTTAATAACCAGCTGCTTACTGACTGTTCGCACCTGGTGCCAGTCCAGCCTCTCACAGGCCCATCTCTGTGTGTTTCTGATTTTCTGAATTTGGAGTTTAGCTTTGCTGGCATCAAACTCCAGGTAAGAAAAATACTTGGGTGACTCTTTGGCTTTTTGCTTACTACACTTTGGCTTCCCGCTACCTGTAATCTTGTTTTCTCTACTACGAAAAATTCCCAACATATCAAAAGTAAAAAAATATTCTGATGAACCCCCATCACTGAGATTCGAGAGTTCACAAGATTTTGCCATAGTTGGCTTCATCTATGCCTGTCTTCTCTTAATTTGCTGAAGAACTGTAAAACAATCTCAGATGTCATGTCATGGCAACCTACACATACTTCAGTAAACATCTATTCCAAATATGGACATAGCCAAAAATTCTGTCACACCTCACAACATTAGTTCCACCTGACCCTATTCAGACTTGCCCAATTGTCTCAAAATGTCTTTTATAATTGTTTATTGTAATCACCATCCAAACATGGCCTATAATACATCCGATTGTTGTCTCTTACTAATCTTTCATTCTAGAGCAGACCCCCTTTTTTTCTGTTCAGTTGAACTTGTCAAAGATGAATTTTTTTCAATCATTTTCTTGTATTTGGAACATAGAGAAAAACAGAATACAGATATTTCTCTCTCTCTTTTCATCCTAAGCTCAGCTACTGACTGATTTGTTCTGAACAACCAACTTCTCCCTGAACTAGACTAGCAAACTCGTGGCAATGGAAATGTCAGAGTCCAGAGCTCGTGGGATGAATTATCCCCAGGGGAAGTGCGTTCTACTCCTGTACTGAAAATCTCCATTTTTTAAAAAAAAGCAATGACAGAACTAAATGCACTGTGAGTTGTCTTCTGGCTCTAGAACTCTCTGATTATATCTAACTTTAAAATACAGGTGGCTACTCTATTTCAATGAATTTAAGACCCCCTATATTGTTCAACACACCAGTACTTTGTGAGTCACTAAGAAAAAAGGGAGAGTGCCATTTACACCAGGTACATGATAAAATGCCCAGATGCCACGCAGGGTAAGGTGCTTCCTGATTTCAGAGATATGAAAATGTGAAAGAACATGGCAAGAAATGATGAAATACAGGGTTGTTGTCATTTACTGTTGGCCGAAATCACTGCTGTTTGGGGGAAGACTTCCAGTGAGGAGGCTTTGGAAAACAAGCACACACTGACACACAGACCATCTCTAAGGAAAGCTCCAAACTGCCCTTGGTTCTAACAAATAAGAAGAGGACCCTCTCTGTGTAAGTTCAAGTATCCTCTACCTTAAGGCAACCAGGATGAGTATACCAGGCTACAACTGTGTGCTTATTTAGTGAGAGATCCCACGGCAGCCTCACCTATCGAAAAGAAAATCATTTGTTCCAGGAGGGCACGTAGCCTTAACTTCCACAGGCTGTACCCTTGCGGAGAAGTTATTTAAACCCCTAAATCAGTTCCTCAATGCTCCTGAGAGAGATTTACTGGCATTGATTCTGCCTGTGAAGGAGGAGCATGGTCAAGGTCAATTAAACATCTGGGACACCGGAGCTGGAATGATGCGCACACAGCACATTCATTACTAGGACTGAGGAAGGGAAATGCCTTGGGACGGTGGTTAGGGAGAGGAGGGTGAGAAAGGAGGACAGCCAGCCAGAAAGCAAGCTTGCCAGAAAGAGGAAGGAAGTGGGAAGGCAGATTGCCCCTTGCTGGCAGAGGAGCTGGGAGCCACCATCATTCATGTAATCTGAGTGTGATTATAGCCTTGCGCTTAAAGAAAAAAAGGTAACATTTCCTTCAGTTCCCTTAAATGTGACCCATGTTTCGCTAGAGCTGAGAAAAAGAAATGCTGTGGTCTACTATCCCTTCAATTCCTTACTGAATTTCAAAGTAGTCAAAGCTCACCCTTTGAGTCTATTAGGGGCAAAACCCCCAAAAGACTGAGACATGCTTTTCAAGACAAGCCTAATAATGTAGCTAAAGGGTGAGGAGAGGATGTGGTACATACGCCCAACCAGGCAGAATCTGAAACCAAGGGGAAGAGCTAAAAGCTCAGCTCGCTAAGAGAATAGCTCTCAAGGATAAATCCTTACATCTTTAGAGAAATAAAAATGATCTACATTTGAAATATAACGTTTATTAATAATGGTGAAAACGAACTATCCAAAAGAATGAGGACTAATAATTTAATATTAAAGTGAGTTAGAAAAATAGCTGACATATTTCCAAATACCTAGTATAATGTTTCTTAAAAAGTGGCAAAAAACATTAAATACCCCTAGAGTTTCAGCACAACACAGAGTTCCCAGTGGCAGAATCATTCATAGACGAAATCCCAATGTAACGACATCCTTCTCATAACTAACCTCCACCTATTGGCTATGAAACATACCTGTTATACCAAGTTCCAAGCTACAGTGGACAAGCTCGGTGTCAAAAACTAAAATGTTACAACATCAGAAGCAATTTTAGAAGTTTTCTTTCTCATATAAGCTGGTTCACAGGACAGTATTACCTGTTTTTATTAATTCTTTAATTAGATCTTCCTTCATCTTGATGTTAATTGTAAGTTCTCTCATTTTTTGTTTAGCTTCAGTAAGTATGAGTTCTGAATTCCTTAATTTTTGCAAATTCATATCTTGACTCTCCTGGAGACATTCAATCTTTAACTCTTGAAAGAAAAAGAAGCAAAACTGAGAAATAAACCTACCTGCTCATAAAGTATTCAACAGCAGTGGAGTTAAATAAGAGAAGCAGAGAGAGAAACAGTCTAGAGATAGCAGAGGAAGAGACAAACAGCAAGGGAAAGAAAGAAAGGAAAAAAAAAACATGGCAATTGGGACTTTAATATTCTAGCTTATGATGAGCTTCAGTCATATCCTGTAGGTTCTGATACGTAGTATTTCATTGCCATTAGGTATGTGATTGGAGTGTTTCTTTAATCTGAGTTATTTTTTAAAAAGGTATAAAATCTCCAGGGTGGGTAGAGGGTTGAAATTTTTTCCCATTAACTCCTACTTTTATTGTAATCAGAGAATGTGGTCTACACCAGATTACTCAAAGTGTAGTCCAGCACTGCTGGCTACTGGAATGTAAGTCAACTATGTCACTGTTTTAATTCGGCTAACTTTTTTTTTTTTTCCACAGTAAGACTTCCTCAGTGAAGAAGGTAGTGCACTGATTTACATTCTGGGATAAATTTCTTACCTGATTGGAGACCAGTACCAAACAGGTCAAGGATGGCTACCTGAGTAGGCACTATTTATACATTTATAGCACTATCTGTATCATTAAACATTTTATAATGTGTTTTATTTGTGACGTAGTCAATTTTTGTTAATATTACATACACAGGCTCGCTAAAAGATAAGATACTCTATTTTCATAGTGTAGGACTTATCTATTATGTAACTGATATTCCCTATGCTCTTTGTGTTTTGACCACTCATAGGCCAAGGAGAAATGAGTTAAAAATCACCATAGTTTTGGCAACACAAACGTTCTGATGCTGTTTTTTGATGCATAAAAATTCTCATCAGTCGTAAACTAGAACATTATGAACACTCAGCAGACTAATTTGGCTCCAATGTTGCATACGTGACTACTGGTAGGGCAGGTGCACCGCTGAAGCAGTAGACACCTAGTATATTACTTTTTTTTTTAAGATTTTATTTATTTGAGAGAGAGAGAGAGAAAGCACAAGCAGGGGGAGGGGCAGAGGGAGATGCAGACTCCCGCTGAGCAGGGAGCCTGATGTGGGGCTGATACCAGGACCCTGGGATCATGACTTGAGCCAAAGGCAGACGCTTAACCCACTGAGCCACCCAGGCGCCCTAGTAAATTACTTAAACTGTATTTTAAAATAGTCAAGAGTACAATGCAAATATCGACTCAAGTCTGGATACAAGATCCCCATTCTGAGACACTTAGCCTATAACTCTACCCAGAATTGATTGTTGGGAAAATTTTTTTATTAAGGAGTAGAGTGTGAAAAATTAGAGGTAGAACAGAGAGCATAAAGGAAGTTATACCAACCAAGAAAGCACTCCTAACAAGTTCCCATCTTTGAGAATTCCTAGATGCTTCTTATATCATTCTCTAAAGAAAAAGAGAAGTGTCATAAACATTAAATCTAAATTACTTGAGAAAATCTGTGTACCTTCATTCCCCAAACTTGACTTTTGTGTTTGATCCTGAATATCATTCAATTCAACAAGAGAACAAACAGAGCCTGGCTTCTCAATCCATGAGCGACTTCTACATCTAAAAAAAAAAAAAAAAGAGATCAGGATCAAATGTAACTTGTCTGTTAGTGTCTTCTCATCTGCCCTCAAATTTGTTTCCCCAAAACTGACAGTAATGTTAAAAAATTATTAATTACATTTTATTAATTATTAATTAAATAAAATTATTTATTAATTAAAAAAATTAATATTATTTTTATATATTTATATATTTTTTATATATTATTATATATATAATAATTATATATTATATATAATTATATAATATATTATATAATATTATATATTATTTATTTATATATTTTTATATATTTTTTATATATATATTATTTATTAATTTAAAAAAATTATTAATTAAATAAACAGGATTTTACTAATATTCCTCAAAATAAAAGGCTATCTCCCCCAAGCTGAAATCAGTGGAAAATTTATCATGTTTGTTGCCAATGTGGCAGCAAAATCAAGAAATCCAAAAACACTCCGAAAATTAAAATCCAACAACTATAAAAGCCCTACATCCAAAATTATTTTTCAACTTTAAGACTGATTCACAAATTTGTGTTCAAACACTGCTTTCATAACACATTAGCAAACAGAGCATTTAGCAAAAACTCTTACCCTTATATTAAATGGTAGAGTTACATGTTAATGAAAAAAAGACCTACATCTCTATATACTTATTGCATCATATGTTTATTACATCAGTCGATATTTAACATACCTAATTTCAGATTTCTCTTGGCCTTCGGATTCTTCATCGTCACTGTTATCAGAAAATTGGCAGTGGAGGACTTCATCTTGTTCTTCTATGTGACCCAGCAGCATCTGACTTCGTGTTCGAAACCCGGCAACTACTCGATCCAGAGAGTACACAGAAGGACTTGTGTAGACCTTACAAGTGAGTACCCCACCCAACAAAAAAAGTGATTTTTTAAATGTTTATTTTTATCCTATTACTCAAGATGCTTTTAAAGAGGTTATTAGATAGTTACGCTTAAAATAGCCAATTACTGGGGCACCTGGGTGGCTCAGTGTGTTAAAGCCTCTGCCTTCGGCTCAGGGCATGATCTCGGGGTCCTGGGATCGAGCCCCACATTGGGCTCCCTGCTCGGCAGGGAGCCTGCTTCCCCCTCTCCCTCTGCCTGCCTCTCTGCCTACTTGTGATCTCTCTCTCGCTGTCAAATAAATAAATAAAAATCTTTTAAAAAAATAGCCAATTCCTGAAAATATGCAGAAGTCAAAATAAATTTCACAGTGCCGTTGTGCCCCATGGACACATACATCTTTTAGAACCTACACAGGTCGATCCCAGGGTCCTGGGATCAAGTCCCGCGTCGGGCTCCCTACTCAGCGGGGAGCCTGCTTCTCCCTCTGCTCCTCTCTCTCTCTCTGACAAATAAATAAATAAAATTAAAAAAAATAAAAGAATCTACACAGCTCTTTCTTCTTCTAGAAAGCTCCCTAACTATTCGAAAACGAAACCAAAGAAGAGGCAGGAGTGAAAACATCACAGCTCTTAAACATAGCACAGACACTCTCCAGCAATGTGAAACCCATACGCAGTGTGATAAGAGGCAATGACATGTTGTGTACTACGCTGCAGGAAATCCAAATGGATTTACTCACACTTTCCACGTGGTGGTGAGGGATAGCTGACTTAATGCTCTAAGTGACACAGTTAATACGTACCGTGGATAAATAGATTTTCATGGGCTAGCCTGGGAACTTTCTATATTATAACACGCTTCTATTGGCGATGAGCCTTAAGCTCTCAAAAAATGACCTTGCAGGGGCACCTGGGTGGTGCAGTCAGTTAAGCATCTGACTCTTGATTTTGGCTCAGGTCATGATCTCAGGGTCATGGGATCAAGCCCCACATTGGGCTCTGCACTCAGCAGGGAGTCTGCTAGAGATTCTTTCTCTCCCCCACCCCTTGCTTGCTCACATGCTTGCTCTCTCTCCCTCTCTCTAAAATAATAAATAAATCTTTTTTTAAAATGACCTTGCAAAACAACAACAAAAATTAGAAACTGCCTTTATACGTTTATTCTAGTTTGAGTCACCAAATATTTCCTTTTTCACCACTTCTTTGTAACCAGACCTCAGAGTTTTTTCTCAAAAAAGGCAAATGAAATATTAGAGGAAACATTCGATTTCTTACTAGAAATCATTATAAGCTGTTAAAATTTTAACATATAGTGGAATATGTATCACACATGGTGTCAAGATTCAAGGGATTTAGGTCTCTCACATAATCCCTCCCAGAAAAGCCTGCCTGATGCTAAAGATTCTGTGATACCTGATTTTTGTGGGTCTGCGGTTGGCCACCTAACAAGACCACCTGTCATATTGGTACCATGACAGATGCAGAATAAAGTTTTCTAGGTAGACTCCCCATCCTGGGGTGTGAGGGAGTGGGGAGGGGAATTACTTACAGAATAACCAACTCAAGAAGTATTTATCTAACAAGCACAATTACCTGCAGGTTCATTTTGCCCCACGACAAACAGGCATCAAGAGTTCTCTTTGTCAAAGGAATGGGAATTAATTTCAGGAGCAAATAAAATCTTTTATTCAGAGTCAAACTTTGTTCTCTAGAATTATAATTTGCTTTTAAAGTTTCTGTCTATAAAGAAAACCAACTGATCCAGCTTTATACTGAAGACCAAATAAATTCCACAACAATTAATGATATTTAGCAAAGGGGCACCTGGGTGGCTCAGTGGGTTAAAGCCTCTGCCTTCGGTTCAGGTCATGATCTCAGGGTCCTGGGATTGAGTCCCGCATCAGGCTCTCTGCTCGGCGGGGAGCCTGCTTCCCCTCTCTACCTCTGCCTGCCTCTCTGCCTACTTGTGATCTCTCTCCTCTCTGTCAAATAAATAAATAAATAAAAATCTTTAAAAAAAAAGATATTTAGCAAATTAATTCCTTAACAGTCATCCCACCCAATACAAGGTGTTCTTTGCTCCTTGCGGGCTTGTAAAGCCTTTTATAACCTGGCCCCTTCCCACCTCAATCCTGGGTCCTGCTTTCCCTGAGTTGCTTCTGTATTCCATAGCTCCCTGCTTGAGCATTTTCAACCATACCCCAAACAGTACTGATCACTATGTAAGTACTCAAATAAGCTGATCAATAACTCAGATAACTGAGGTGTCTACAACTAGAAGCCAATATTTTATTCTAATCATTTTTTCCTAGGATTACATAGCCACAAGGCTAGAGAGAACTTTAAGGCTTACTGAGTTCAACTCTTCACCCCATATTTGACTCTCATCTATAACATAACTTCTGCTGAAACATTGGCTGCAGGGGCCCTCACAAGCCCTGGGGCCTCCTATATCATCTCTGGCAGTTTTCACTGATTAACCTTTCTTATATTCCCTTAACACTTCTTCTCCATGGTCCTACTTCTAGAGACAAAATGTAACAATAATGACAAGCCTTCAGATATTTTTTAAAATTTTATTTATTTATTTGAGAGAAGAGAGAGCACAAGCAGGGAGAGGGAGAAGCAGACTCCCTGCTGAGCTTAGAGCCTGACACAGGGCTTGATCCCAGCACCCTGAGATCCTAACCTGAGCCGAAGTCAGATGCTTAACCGACTGAGCCACCCAGGCACCCAAAGCCTTCAAATATTTGAAAACAGGCATCATGTCCCCTCTGAATCAGACTACGTCCAGAGTTACTTCAGATGTTCACCAAGGTCCTTTAGCAACATGGTTCTCTGAAAATAATCTAATTTGACTTAAAATGTTGTACCTAGACCTGAACTTGATGTTTCAAATCATCATATAGAAAGATAATCTCCCACTAGTGATGCATTTGATTCGGATTCATCAGATATGCTACAATGTTGCTCAATTCATTCACCACGGACTGTGGTTTTCACATATCAACTTTGTACAAAGTTTCGATCAACAGTTCCACAAAGCTTCATGAGATATAATTTGTCGGTTCGCTACTGTGAAGCTGGTGTGTAATGCTGGACCGAGTTGCACAGCAAAGCAACCTGGTCCAAGCTAGGCAGACATATCTTCTCTGTGTTCTGCCGTGTTCATTCTTCACCTTGAGCAACTATGTATGCAAAGAATTAAAAAGCAAAGCAAAACAAAAACTAATTATTTCAAGCCTTTGTGTGAGATAAAATCTTAGTGAAACTGTTAACATATGGTGGGGGGGTTATGCACAGGAACTTTGTGACACAACAAGAATGTAATTCCTTCAGGAAAAAGCAAGATTTTACAGATATTTCCACTTTTGTGAATTTGGAGATTCCAGAAGATTTTTAAAATATATCCCTCAGGAATACTTTGGTTGGGGCGCCTGGGTGGTTCAGTCAGTTAAGCATCTGCCTTTGACTCAGGTCATGATCCGGGATCGAGCCCCACATCGGGCTCCTTCCCCACGAGGAGCCTGCTTCTCCCTCTCCCTTTGCCCGCCACTCCCCCTGCTTGTGCTCACTCTCTCTCTCTGTGGCAAATAAATAAAATCTTAAAAAAAAAGTGTATTAGTTACCTATTGCTTTTATTTCTGTTTTATATCATATTTTATCAAATCTGAAATGCTACCAACTGTAAGACACACCATTATTTTTCTATCGAGAAAGAAAAAAAGCTGTCAAACCATGACATGCCATCAATTATAAAACATTCCCTGCCATTAAAGATGATAAAATGTGAAAAAAATGTGACTCTTACAATCAATGAAACATGGCAGATTTTCATCAGCATCTGTGATATTGTATCATACCTAAGCACTAACTGGGACCACCTCTGTAATTTTTTCTTTCCAAAGTGCCCTTCGTATGTATAATACTGGCTCTTGGCTTCGAGTATATCATATTTACCATGTTAAGAACGTAGAAACCTGTTGTACTTTTTTCTTTAAGCTTAAATCAACATTCAACTTTACATTTCATCAGATGAGTTTTTGGTACTTCTGAGACAGAGGAGTTTTTTCTCTTTTTTCCTATTAATTTGATAAATAATTTGGAAACTTTGTCTTTTATTTACCTGTAAACTATTTAGTTGTGAGGGGCAATTTCATTAGGAATTCTGCATAAATAGATATATCCTATACTTCCATTTTGGTGTTTAACTTTTCAGATTAAGAGATAGTTGAAAACAAATGTGTAATGATAGAAAAAGGTACAAATTGTATGCTCCTACAATAAATATTATTCAGCTATTAAAAATCACGATGTTATAAAAGAATACTTAATGACTGTCAAATGTTCATGATATATCGAGAAAAGCCAGTAATGAAAGTACATACATAAATATAACAAATAATACTTTTAAAATTTAAGAGCTTTTCACTCTTTCCCTCCAATATGTATAAACAAGCATATAAGAAATATTTCCTTTAAAAAAATACATTTCCAATGAAGAACAGAACAACAGAAATATTTCCTCATATGAGGACTATCTGTACTTCAAGAAAATATCAGAGCTAATGAACTCTAAAAGAAATTAGCAGAGCTAGAAAATATTAGCTAGACTTCCGCCAAGGAGGCAAAACTCCAGGGAGAAAATGAAACGGCATTTCAGATGTCCTCTTTGGTATAATTCGGTTAGTTCTGGTATTCAATACGAAACCCTTGCCTCACTCTTAGAACAATGGAACAGTAAGCAGGACAGGGCTGGCCATACAATGTGTCTTCCCATGCAAGCCTGCCTTCTCACTCTGCTGCAGCAACCAGTGCAAACAAGAGAGGTGGCCTGGATTCCGGACACATGGCAGGAACAAGAGACCCCCCCCCGCCAAACTGCTGATCCTGTGACTTTTGCATCTGCTTCCTTTCCTCTCCTTTGAGTGGCTAGCAGGGCTCTTTCGGGGTAGAAGAAAAATTTTAAAAACAAAACAAAACTAAGGATTTGGTCATTTGAAACAATAACCATGGAAGTCGTTATTCCAGTCATGTCTGTTTCAAGTCTAATCAAACAGCTAGAGGTAAAATCCCTAAGGGCTTAACCTTTTCCAAGAGCCCACAGAGCTCTATCTCCTCAGAGATTGTACGTGTGTGTGTATGAATGTCTAGTAAAAAAGAAAAAGACTGAGAAAGTATAAATATGTATGACTTTTGTAATCGGGGGAAGAACACCCGAATGTTAGTTTTAAAAAATAAAAGAATAGAAGAAACAGAAAATTCTTTCCCATTATTAGCCAATAGTTAATTAAGTAATTATAAAAGATATATAATTATAAAGTTGAATTAAGAGTTATCAAATTTGAATCCTGCAAAGAATGTGCCCTTTGTCATGTTCCATGAAAATTTATCATGTATTCAACCATAAAGAACATGTCAATAACTCTACAAAGTAAAGCTGAGATTAATAATAACAGTGATTTAGGGCGCCTGGGTGGCTCAGTTGTTAAGCGTCTGCCTTTGGCTCAGGTCATGATCTCAGGGTCCTGGGGTTGAGCCCCGCATCCGGCTCCCTGCTCAGCGGGAAGCCTGCTTCTCCCTCTCCCACTTCCTCTGCCTGTGTTCCCTTTCTTGCTGTGTCTCTCTCTGTCAAGTAAATAAATCAAATCTTGAAAAATAATAATAACAGTGATTTAAATGTTAAAACTGAACCACTCAGAATTGAAAACGACACAGGTAAGGGGAGCATCTGTTTTGCTCACTCTGAGCCACGAGCCTGGGACACAGAGGCGCCCTGTGAGCGTGTGCCGGAGACGCAGTGTGCCCGGCAGTTTCTGATTTACTATCTCACATAAATCCTCCACACCCTCCGTAACATCTCCCCCAGTCTGACAGAAAAGGACCCTGGGGCCCACACAGGTTTAGGCATAGGTACAGGCCTATGCACAGAGCTAGTCAGACCCCTGCCTGCCTGATGGCACAGCCTCTGCCACCTCTCCTACTACTCATCCCTTTAACTATAACCATCGGAGAGATCTCAAACAAATCATTCCCCTTCTTAAGATTAATAAATAGAAACCAAAATTCATGAATCTGCTACTTAATCTTTTCCATTAGCGATTTCCATTTCAGTAGAGATTCCTTGTTTTCCTTCTTTTTTTTTTTTAAAGATTTTATTTATTTGTCAGAGAGAGAGAGAGAGAGAGCACAAGCAAGGAGAACAGCAGCCAGAGAACATCTGGCTCCTTGCTCCCTGCTGAGCAAGAAGCCAGACGCAGGACTTGATCCCAGGACCCTGATATCATGACCTGACCTGAAGGCAGACGTTTAACAGATTGAGCCACCCAGGCGTCCCAAGATTCCTTGTTTTTCAAGAAAAATCTGTGTGCATGTATTTACCACCCACGCACATATTTATAAATAAAAATTAAAATGAAACTTCATACTGATCCTCATAGACTTGATTATGTCAGCTTGGCAAGACCGAATAACAGATAAATGTCATTTTGAAAATAATAAAACACGCCAAATAAATCAAAATAAATACCCTCCAATCGCCTCTCAACCTTGGTGTGGTTAAAGAAACAAAAAAATTCATGAAGCTATCAGACTAAAGCATGTCTGAAAATATGATGGCAAAGGATAGCTTTTTCTCCTCGGTGAATACAGACATCACCTTCAACCATTCCTTTCAAATGTAACTATACCTTCTCCTATTTATTAATTTATTATTTAAAAGAAGCATGATGAAAAAAGAAAAAATATGCATAAAGGTCCTTGAAATCAAACAGAAGGAGAAACCCTGCTGAGATAATGCAAATACACTGTGATATCATACAGAATATTTTTAAAATCTCAAAATTAGAAAGAGATCAATGTTTCCACATTACCTTCCTGGAACCTGGTCTGGCTGGAATATAAATATAATGTCCCAGACGAGAATCAAACGGGACAGTGCACGGCCTCTTCACGGCTGTCCTGGTGTCTGGCCCATCTCCACAAGGTTCCGTAGCTGAAGAGGTCATTGACAGGTTAAGTTTTGATAGTTCTTCGCTCAGTTGATCCACAAGAAGTTGCTGTTCTATTATTTTTTCATTCTTTGTAGAAGAGAGATGAACATTTTTAAAATAGAGAACCTCCGTTTGTGTGTAATGATTAAAAATAAATTGTACATTGTCCCCAAACCACAACTACCTTAACGGTACCGTAAAACCTCATTTCTCCACAGGTGAGTCTTCTCATGTTCACTAGCACCAGGATCGTTCTGAAGGCTAAAAACTTTTGAAAAGGAAGCAATGACAGACAGCTTGAAGAGATAAATACTCAAAGAAAATGCCCCGCACACTGTGATTGGTTAGTCTGCCATCCTGAAGCGCTCTGATTCGTTTATCTTTATAAACGGTTGGCCTCTCTGAGGGAAATCCAAGCGGTAACAAGGGAGAAGAAAGTTGCAAGTGGAGAAAGAATTGCAAATGGCCGAGGTGGCAGCAAAGGAGAGGAGCTGGTCACAGGTACAGTGAAGTGAAAGCCTTTCCTCAGTGCCAAAGAAAGCCGAAGCACGAAGAGATAAAAGGTAACTGATAGTCCTGGGAGAAAAAAGAACTTGGAAATCAAAAGCTGAACAAATTGTGTATCAGGAGTGAGTGAATGTGTGTGTGTGTGTGTGCACGTGTGTACACGCACGTGTGGCTTAGCTTTCTATGTATCCTCTAAAGAAACTTTTTCAAGTATATTCAATCCAGCAAGCTCTAACATTAATCTTTGTTTTATCAGCACAAAGTTATGTAAACAAGAAATTGTTGTTTATCTTAATACTTCACATGTACTACAATGTTTAAATGGGGGGAAAACCCTAAAGTTTCACAGTACTAAGGCTAAGCTATAAAAAGGTGACCTTATTAAAAATTCATGTATTCAGATAATTAAAATATATGCCAATGGCATATATTGGAGTCTTTACATAGTTTGGGAAAGGGTAAAAATACCGATAATATTAGACTTTATTAAATCAAGAGTGTATGGTATACTCTCCAGGATAACCACCCAAACCATAAAGAGCAAAAGTACAATACCTAAGCTAATTAAGTAAAGATAGAAAAATTAAAAATACACAATTAATCCAAAAGAAGATAAGAAAAGAGAGAAAAAAAGAACATAGAGCAGGATAAGTAAAAGGACAATGATGGGATTATAACCAAAATATGAGTAATTATATTAAATTCATAAATCAACTAAGTAATCCAATTAAAGGATTATAATTTGTCAGAGAGGATTATAAAATTATCTAACTTGCTGCTTACTAAGAAACACAACTAAAATAGACACAGAAAGATTAAAAATAAGATGAAGAAAGACACACCATGTAATATTAATCAAAAGAAAGCTGGATGGGGCGCCTGGGTGGCTCACTGGGTTAAAGCCTCTGCCTTCGGCACAGGTCATGATCTCAGGGTCCTGGGATTGAGCCCTGCGTCGGGCTCTCTGCTCGGCGGGGAGCCTGCTTCCCCCTCTCTCTCTGCCTGCCTCTCTGCCTACTTGTGATCTCTCTCTGTCAAATTAAAAAAAAAAAATCTTATAAAAAAAAAAAGCTGGTAGGGCTATGTGAATACCAAAGTAGATTTTAAGGCAAAAATCATTAGAAGAGGTAAAAAATATTAAAAAGGTGAATTCACCAGGATGATGTAACAATTATGCACTTCTATGTACTTAATAACAGAGCTTCAATATGTATAATGCAAAAATTGTCAGTACTTCGTGGAGAATAAGGAAGACAAATCCAAAATCATAGCAGGAGCCTGTAACAACCTTCTAAATTACTGATATAACAAAAAGACCCCAAGAATAAGTAAAAATATAGATGTGAAGGGGCCCCTGGGTGGCTCAGTCGGTTAAGCATCCAACTCTTGATTATGGCTCAGGTCATGATCTCAGGGTGGTGAGATCCAGCCCCAAGTTAGGCTCTACACTCGGTGTGGAATCTGCCTAAGATTCTCTCCCTCCCTCTCCCTCAGCCCCTCCCCCCACTCATGCATGCACTCTCTCTCAAATAAATAAAATCTTTAAAAAAAAAGAAAGAAAGAAAATGTCCATCACCAAAAAAAATCCATCAATAGAATAGAAAAATAAATTGCCATCTAGTCATACAATGAAATCTTATATAGCTATAAACAAGCTACAGTTACACTGTGGATGAATCAGAACAAAAAAATGTTAAAATAAAAGCAACTAGATACTAAAAAATATATATACTGAATGATTAAATTTACAAATATTCCAAAATGTAAACTGTAGTGTTCAGGGATACACAGTAAAACCACAAAGCAAAGCAGGGAAAGCATTACTATGAAGTAAGGAAAGTGACTCTCTCCAAGCAGGACGAACTAAGGACTTCTCAGGGGCTGAGAGTTTACTATGTCTTTCTTCTTTTTTTTCCTTTAAACATATATTTTTTTAAGTTTTTATTTAAATTCCGGTTAACATACAGGGTAATATTAGTTTCAGGTGTACGATATATTGATTCAACACCTGCATACAATACCCAGCGCTCATTACAACAGGTGCACTCCTTAATCCCCATCACCTGTTTCCGCCATCCTCGCACCCACCTCCTCTCTGGTAACCATCAGTCTGTTCTCTATAATTAATAGTCTGTTTCTTGGTTTGCCTCTCTTGCTCTTTTTTCCACTGTGCTTATCTGTTTTGTTTCCTGAATACGGAGGCTAAGACAGAATAGTTGAAAGATTTAACCGAAGTTAGAGAGCAAATCACTGATGGAGTATGAAAGGATAATTTAATAAATTTTAAAGTACGTGTCTACCTTCCAGCTCTTAACACCATCACATTGCCTGTTACCTTGGCAAACAAGAGAATGGAAAAACACGGAGAAAACGTGACCGTAATATGATGTGCAAATTAAGTTCCTGGGAATCATCTTCCTATTTGTGAAGGATAAGTCAGGGTAACAATAAAAATGTTTTCCCCTTACACCAATTTAGGGGAAAACACCGTAATAACACTTTCAGTTGCCTGAAACTACAACTGAAACCCATTTTTGTAAACACTCCCATTTATCATTTAAAATGCTACTGTTTAGCAAAGTACTATTTCCACTAAATCTATAGCACTAGATACGTTAAGAAACTCTACCTGTAATCTATTCACTTTCTGCGCTTCTTTCAAAGATACTATGTGGCCTTTGTTTTCCTGGACCATCATTTGCACTTGGTTCTTTAATTCCTTCACCTCCAGTTCTCTCTGATTAAATACAACTTCATCAGCAGCCAGCGCACACTGGGAGGAGGGAAAGAAAGCACAAGAGATTCACCATGGAAAATACTCAAGAGAGCCCAGAAATTACCACAGAAACCGGGATTTGCTGACGGTTTGACGATGTCTCTTGAAACTTTTCTTATCCTATTCACTTTCGACTTCCTTCTGTCCTCTTTATGAGAAAGACAGAAACAGTGTCAAGGACCTATCATGGCTATAACCTAAGAATTAATTACTATAAAGATAGAAACTTTTTCCTGGTTTTATTTCCTGAATTTTAAAACCAAAAAGTTACTCCATTTCTAGAGTACACTCAGTTAAGATTTCGACAAGTTTGCTAGAATTGCCATGAGATTTTTAACATGGGATTTTAAAAACGAAAGAGGTCACATTTTCCAAACTGACCCATAGAGTTAAGAATGCACTTGGATTTTTAAATAAAGAATATCTGCTAATTTTACGCACTTTCACTATGAAGAAATATTTTGAAGATGTCTAAAAATATGGTTAAACAAAGTTTTCTTAATTTCTAGTGAATTGTGCCTGTTTTCAAATAAACTTGGGATATGCAAATACTTTAAAACAATTTTTAAATTAAATAAACAGAAAGAAACATAACATTTGTCAAGAGTCTATTCTATGCCAGATAATGACTTGACATTTTAAAAATATCTCACTGAATAGACAGGGTTCCTTCTTCATGCAGAAACTAAGAGATTAAAGCCTCTCCTCAGGACAACACAGTAGATAAACTAAACTCCTGATCTTCTACCCAAGGGCCTATCTGGATCCAAAGCTCATGCTCTTTCTACTAAGCTACAGGAAAAGACATGAACAAGTAGCTGATTTGCAAAAACGAGTGTTCACTTTACATAAGATTTCATTCACAGAAACAGGCTATGTATGTGACTTCTCAGGCAATGGCATCGGCGTAGATGGGCCCCCTGCACTGAGAACCCACAGACTGAGGCCCGCCTTGATTTTGTCACAGCCTCACAGTAGCACTTAGGGCAAGGCCCTTCTTTTCTCTGCTTGGGATCCTCAAATGACCAAATAAGGAAAGGACACATGACTCTCTTGGTCCTTATGACTCTGTACGTTTATAGGACCTATGTGACTTCTTTCATAAAATAAGCTATAACTGTCATTCTCGTTGGCTAATATCCTCTCTCATGGTACAATTAATTGTGCGTTTGAGCTTAAAATAAATGTACCTGTCCAGGGGCACGTGGGTGGCACAGTCGATCGAGAGTCTGACTCTTGGTTTCAGCTCAAGTCATGACCTCAGGGTTGTGAGATCGAGCCCTGAGTCAGGCTCTGTGTTCAGCGGGGAGTCTGCTGGAGATTCTCTCTCTCCCTCTCTCTCTGCCCCTCCCCCTGGTCTCCCTCTCTCTCCCTCTGTCTCCAAAATAAATTTTTTTAAAACATAGTTTGGCTTCCAGTACTGCATATTTAACTATTTTTACATATGCTTTATAAAATATAGCTCTATTATTTATTTATTTTATTTTTTTAAAGATTTTATTTATTTATTTGGCAGAGAGAGAGAGATCACAAGTAGGCAGAGAGGCAGGCAGACAGAGAGGGGGAAGCAGGCTCCCCCCTGAGCAGAGAGCCCGATGCGGGGCTCAATGCCAGGACCCTGAGATCATGACCTGGGCCGAAGGCAGAGGCTTTAACCCACTGAGCCACCCAGGTGCCCCTTATTTAAGTGTTTAAATATTGAGTAAATTCATGTTCACATACTGTTCTTGTATTCAAAATACAGAAAAAAAGGCAACAAAGTCCTTTAAGAGGTATTTATTAGGGGCTGGAGTGTTCCAATAATTGACTAACAGCAAAAACCAAGGATTCCAACACTACCTGATGGCGTCTGAAAAGGAGAAGATGGTAACTTTGAAGTGACACTTACTTCCCTAGCAACAGTCTAGCAGTAATTCTCCCTGCGAGATGGCCCACAACCTCATCTTAGCTAGGAATTTTTTTTAAAGTACTTACCTGCTTGTGTAACAGGCTCAAGGGGGCAGGGCTGAGCGAAGAGAACATCCACGCCTCTCCCTGCATAGACTTGCTCTTTCCCTGCACAGAGTTCATCAAGTGGCCCTCACAGTAACCCCCGGCAAGTGGCCCTACGTACAACTAAGTCCGATCACTTAGCTGCCACTGCTACATAACGTCAGCCCAGGCAGGTGAAAAATAAATAAGATAAGAATGAACTGATATTTATGGAGCCTTATGCCTGGCCAGACATTGTTCTCATTGTTTTATGGGAACTAGTGCTTTAATAATCTTCACAATAATCCCACAAGGTGCTTGTTAATATTGTTTCTATTTTACAGATGGGGAAACTGAAGCACAGAGAGGTGAAGTATTTGCCCGAAGTCACAGAGCAAGGAAGCAAAGGAGTCGGGACTCAAATCTTGCGGGTTTTTTGGTATCTATGTTCTTAACTATTACGTTATTCTGTCTCTCACAGAAAAGAAGAACAGAAAAGGAAGTTTAAAAAACAACTTTTTATAGAGACATAGGGGGTGAGGAATGACAGCTGTCATTTCTCTATTTGCTACTCAGCGGTATCCAAGAGTACTAGTCCTGCAAGACTGCAGACCAAAAAGACGGAATCCATTTTTTAAAATTGGGAAATACTGAACGTTCTATCTCTCACTTTGAGATTAACAGCATACACTAGCACTTTCAAAGTCCTGAGAAGTCTTGGGATCTCTGCAATCTAGCTCGCATTCTCAAAAACCATCTGCTCCCGATGCCCTTTTCCACCAAGACTGTTAATATCTTTGGGAAGTCTTAATCTAGAACACATCATCTCTAGCAAATTTAAGTCAGAGTTTCCAACAGATGCAGAGAAAAAGTTAGTATCCACCCCATCCTCAACCAGGTGGTTTCATGGATTTCCACTTTCAGTCACCTTAGAAGCAGGAAGGAAAAGCACTTCCTACTGCCAACTTCTACAGTGTCCCAAAGTTCAAGCGTCCCATCAACCATACTCCCGTTCTGCCAGTTTCTTATACCAAGGAGAAAGGGCCAGGCCTGTTCTATCTACGAAGGAGGTCGGGCGGAGTCACTGCTTTAAAAAAAAATCCATAATTTTAGAAGTATTTCCTCAAATGTTTATACTTAAATATCAGAAGCTCTGAGATAGAAACAGCAGTCCTCATAGCGTATTCAGCAAAGACCCTTTCGGCATGTCCTTCAGGGCCTTTTGGGGCATCCAAGAGATCAAAACTATTTTCCTAATACTACTAAGCCAATATTTTCCCTGTTTACCATGTTGACATTTGCACTGATGGTGCACGAGGGTGGGTAAAACAGCTGGCTCCTAGCGTGAACACAGGACGTGTCACCAGACTATACTAGGAGTCACTGTCTTCCTCACTGCCACGCACTCACAATACAAACAAATGCCAGTTTTGCTTAAGAATATCTTGATGGGGGGATGCCTGGGTGGCTCAGTTGGTTAAGCGGCTGCCTTCGGCTCAGGTCATGATCCCAGGGTCCTGGGATCGAGTCCCACATCGGGCTCCTTGCTTGGCAGGGAGCCTGCTTCTCCCTCTGCCTCTGCCTGCCTCTCTGCCTACTTGTGATCTCTCTCTCTCTGTCAAATAAATAAATAAAATCTTAAAAAAAAAACAAACTCTCCTTAAAAAAAAAAAAAGAATATCTTGATGGGGGTGCCTGGGTGGCTCAGTCAGTTAAGCATCTGCCTGTGGCTCAGGTCATGATCCCAGGGTCCTGGGATCGAGGCCCGCATCGGGCTCCCTGCTCAGCAGGGAGTTTGCTTCTTCCTCTGCCTCTGCCTCTCCCCTTGCTTGTGCTCTCGCTCTCTCTCAAATAAATGAATTAAATCCTCAAAAAAAGAGAATATCTTGATGAAGCAATAAAAATTATTTCATTAAATCTCAACCTATGAGTACTTTTTAGTATTCCATGTGACGAAATAGGAGATATTTCAAAAGTAGCTCTGCTGTATAATGAAGGATGACGGTTATCTATGGGGAAAAAATTTTGTGCAACTGAGTTGCAAGCTGAATTAGCCACATTTTTCACGGGGAGTTATTTTAATTCTAAAATCAACTGTGGTTACTCACACCTGGGTATGTGACAAACATTTTCTCAAAAAGGAAAACCATCATTTCAAGGAAGATAACAGTATTTGTTGCAAATGATAAAATTCAAGTTTTATGCAAAAATTAGAATTTTGGAAAACATTTCTGCTACGCGTTTGACAGCCTCCAATACTTAACGACCCTGCTGGTAAGATGAGTGGGTAAGATTAGTGAATGTAATTATTTGATACTGTCTAATGATATGTGTCAACATTTGGAAGAGCTGCATAATTTAGTAAACAAATATTTTCCAAATGACCAATAAGTGATACTTCGGAATCACGTGATAAAAGATCCATTCAAATTACAAGATATAGTGAATTTTAAGGTATAAATATTAATGTAACAAAGACAGTTTCAAATTCCACATGGCCAGTAACCATTAGGAAATCTCTACTGGTTGAGTTTTGGTGTAATAGCAAAGACAAATATCTGTAATTATCTGAAAAAGCCATTAAAAGATTCCTCCCTTCCAACTACAAATCTATATGAAGCTGGATTTTCTTCATGTACTTCAACTAAAACAACATATTGCGACAGATTGAAAGCTGAAGCAGATATGAAAATCCACCTGTCTTCTATTAAGCCAGATATGTAAAATGTGAAAAAATCCCATTCTTATTAACCTTCTTTTGTTTTGGAAAATAGTTATCTTTCATGAAAAAAAGTTCTTTATTTTACATGTAATCAGGTTATTATTGTTAGGTTTGAGCGACTTAATCGTTTAAATTTTTGTGTTTTAATTCTTATGTGGTAAATAGATACAATCCCCATAAACATTAGGGGACCTCAATTTTAAAAACGTAAAGAAATCTTGTGAACAAAAAGTTCAAGAACTGCTGTAATAGAGGTTTCTTTCTAATACATATAAGAAGGTTTTGAGGAAAGATTTCTAACTAGAAAGCTATGTTTTTAACTACACATTTTCCTATTTTCTGAATAGGAGAACTGGCAGAATATCTATTTGTCCACCAGACTCCACTGTGTAAGGAGAACTGGATATATCTTGTTTTCTATGATCTCCCCAGTGACATAAAAATCTTTCCATACTGTGTGTGAATGGAAAGTGAGAAACCTAACTCTGAACTCAATGTACATTTATATAACATGAATACATATACCTAAGTCCCTTAAATACTGCCAAATAAGATGATTTCTTTACTTGCCCAAAAAAACCAACATTCCACACTCAAGGGATGAAGTATTTTTTTTCCTTTAAGAACCACCGACCCAAAGAGGAAGGAAGAGTCACTAACATACAACTTCATTTTGTTTCTGAAATTGTGTTTCTCTTCATCCTCTAAATCAATGAGCAGGTCCACAAGATTCTGCTTCATAAATATAAGAAGTTAAGATATTAAAAGAGAAAGGAGAAGGAGCTGAGAAGGGTGTGAAGTAAGAGGACAAAGCTGCAGGGAAAGGGAAGAAGAAACTGAGCAAAGGCCTATGAGATTTTATACATACTCCTTTCGAAAAACTTCTGAAATTCCAAAATGACCCTGGCCCAAATAAAAGGAGTCCTTCAACAAGCCACCCACAAAAGGCGTCCACGTACCTGGCATTTCTTCAGCTCTCGCTTCAGCTGGAAAACCGTAACATGCTGAGGCCCTTCCTCCAGGTTGCCAAGGCCGCGGCTCCCTCTGAAGGAGGTGAACACCTCCTTCGTGACCTCCTGAGTCATGTTCAGCCACTCCTGCAGCTTGTGCTGCTGCTTTTGGTTCAGTCTGACGGCATCCTTCAAGTCCACCAGGAAGGTAAAGGCCTCCTCTATGCAATTCTGGTAACTCAGACATTCACCTTGAAGCTGGGCCACTTGCTCCTCAAGAGAATGGATCCTGGTTTTATCAGGAGTCTCCTCTTGATGGATCTGGCTGGTTTGGCTGATGCTAGCCTGTTGGCTTTGCAAAGCTTCTCGAAGCAACTTGATTTCAAACTCCATTTCGTCCATTCGGTCTGACTCGGGGCTGAAGTTTAAGGCGGGCTTGTTTCTAATGTTGCGGGCTCTGTTGGCATATTTGAGGGAATTTAAGGACTCATCAAAATCTGAGGAGGATGGGCTGACACAAGTGATCATGACGGTCTTGGCGCTGCCTCCCAGGGAATCTTTCAGAAGCCGGGTAATTTTCGCGTCCCTATATGGAATATGTGAACTCTTCCTGCGGGGGTCCCCGAGAGCGCTGATGACGTTGCCTAAAGCCAGCAACCCACTGTTGATCTGAATGGATTCTTTGAACCGTTCACCAGTATTCCCTGTTTTGGTTACTCTTTCGGAGCCAGCCAAGTCCACAAAGTGGAACTTTGAGACAATCTGCCGACGGGAGAACCACGATCTGTCTTCACCTGCCTCTATGTTTTTCTCCACTTGACAAATGCTGATTGTAAAAATTGCATGTGATCTACTGGAGTGCTCGTTCATGTGCGTGGTCCCTGTATGCCTGGCTGCGTTCCCCATCTCCAGGAGACTCATCACCTCATCTGCGCTCGCCACCTGGCATTCTTTGGCCCCAACAATCACTTAAAACAGCAACAGCAAGTTTTTAAACCAAATTTTAATCAAAACCCAATGACAGCAGTTAGTATTTGCTAAACGGTCCAGGCTAAGAAAAGCTCTTAAAAATAAAAAAATCAATAGCATTTCAAACAATAGTGACATCAGCAAGATCATTTAGTAACTTTAGATAATCTCCCAAAGGAACGATTTTAATAGACAGCACTCATTTTGATATTTATATTCTAAAAGGTGTAATATATACATATATTTTAAACAATCTGGTTTCTTTGGAGTCACACTCAATTCTTTAAGATGACTGACAAAAGAAGAACTCTTTATTCCACTATTTTGACTTGTAGAGTCTAACAGACTTACTTAAAAAAATAAATTAATTAAATAGATAACTCAAAAGAATTAATCAGTAGTAGATTAATTAAGAGAAATTCGAGTCTTTTGAGTTTTGTTAATATTCAAGTCATCCTTAGGTTTACGGTTTTTGGTATTGTGTGGTCGTGACCAATGATAAACAGCAACTTCAGTGTAAATAAAATTGGTTATTCGTTTTAAAAACAGGTATGCTCTACATAATAGCAGAGTACAAGGTAAACAAATGTGATGGCAATGCAAAAAAAAAAAGTTTCTATTTCAAGAACAGCAGAATAAGAGCTACAAATAAAAAAAAGCTTACTGCCCACATTATTTGTTTATATTCAAATATATTTCAAAAAGAAGCAGGCAGATTTGGGATTTGAATCAGAGCAGTAAAGCTCCTGATTCTGTGCTTGAATTACAGTGTCCCATTTCCTGTTATGTCACTGTCTTCTTGAAAAATAATCATAATCATTTTGCTTTCATTATTTCCAACATGACACCTTTCTAATAACCAAGTACATTTAAAGTTCTAAAGTACCTATACGACAAACAGGGAATGCTAAAAGGTCAGCAATTATAAAATATGACAATGTAACTGTAAATCAAAGGATAACTTTCATGAATTTGTTCTGTTAGGCTACAGCTCAGCACTGTCTCTGGTCCTCAAACCCAGCTGCAAATCACCTGGAAGTTTTATGAAAGAGAAAGTAGCAAGGCCCAGGCCCCATTCCAGACAAATTCATCAGAATTTCTGAAAAGTGGGGCCTGGAAGTCAGTATTCCTTAAAAAGCTTCCACGGTGATACTAATGGTGCAGCATCCAGGCTGGATACCAACCACTGGCTCACACACAAGAACTAAATAAATATGTCAAACAAATGCACTTTGGTAGTGAGTGGAACATTACATAAGATAGACGGCAATTGGTCTTAAGACAATTTGTTGCATCTTTCCAAAACTCTTGCAGAACTGTTATTAGCTATTAAGTTTATCAGGAGGGATAGTGTATACTTCTGCACTATTTGACTATTCCACAATAAACGTGTGTCATTTCTGTATCTTCTTAACAGAAGATAAGAACATCCAATAATTACATTTTATATGATACAGAAGCTCAAAACATTGGCCTGAATTCTGTCCAGAAAAGAGAAACTATACTGAATTATCTACTAAGACCATAAACTACTATGTCTGCTTTCTTTCTAAAAAACAAAACAAAAACCATTTTCTCCAAACATCCAGGAATGCCAGGGGTGCCAAGACAGGGCCAATAAGGGGACAAACTTCACTTCCCCCTCCAGGCAGTCTGAATGATCTTACTTTCCTAACTGCTAGGAAATTTCCTCAAGGAGTCAGTGACTCCTCAGGCAGGATCCTTTGTCTCCAAGAATGGTTCTACCTAAGTATCTTTTCTAAGAGAGAAGTCAGTGTTATTAATCTCGAGAAACAGCTTAAATCTAGAATAGATTCTAGATTTAGATTTATCTAGTTTCTAGATTTCTAAAATCTAGAAACAGTGAAAATCTAGAAACAGCTTAAATGTCCAATAATGGAACATTAATTTTAAAAACTATTACACATTCTGAAGACAAAATTACCACATGACCACGAAGAGTCATAAGTTTGAAAAATAACGGTGTGTGAAAATGCTCACAATATAAATATTAAGTGAAAAACGAAGGTGCAATCTTACACATAGGGTTCTAAGTATATTTAAAAAAAAAATTATATGTGCACAGAAAAAGAAATCTAGAAGGAAACACACCAAAAACAGAAGTTGTTCTTTCTGGGTTCTGGGATTAAAGACGATCTTCAACTTTCTTCCTTAAACTTTCCTATGTTTTCAAAGCATTCTATGCTGAACATATTATCCTTTAAATCAGAAAAGCAGAAAGTGTTATTCTTTAAAATACTTATATTTTGACCCATTCTAACCTTCTCCCATTTCCAAACAAATGGATATTTAATGAAATTAACATGCTGTTAGCCATAGAAATTCAGACCTTGACAAGCACAACAAAGGACAGGTGAGTGTCAGTATGGAGGAGCAAACACATAAACTGTGCAAATTTAAAAAAAAGAGAGAGAGAGAGGAGGCAATAGATGTGCTGGGACAAAATCAAAGAGGAAGAAAGGAGAATTCCGGAACAACTTGGACAAACACCAAAGGAAGAAGCCATCCCCACTCTGGGGAAAACTCTGGGAGGAAAAAAAAAGTACGAAAACTAATGTAGCCTATTTCAAAGTCTCACTGGAGATCAACTCAGAGCAGGGGCAATTACAGAAAATAAGTACCTTGAATTACAACTTATTAACTTCATCTTACCAACCTGTCTGAACTATGTTTCACCTGGGTGATTTAATGGATATTGGTAATCAAAAAGCTACTCAATTTTAAAGTAAAAACAAATGCATTTTGCTTTGATGTCGGTTTTAAAGATTCTTTGGAATATATTCAGAAACTCAATTAAATCACATGTATTTACTAATGAAGGCTATCTATTAAGTAGGCTGCTTTACCTGTGTTTCCTTTTTCATCTTCTCGGATGTGAAGATCCTTCATAGATGTTTCCAATTCAAGAAGATCTCTTAGGTCTTCCTTATAAACTTCTATATAAGACACTTTAATACTAAAGTCAATGCTAGGATTTTCAGAGATGTTTTGAAATATTTCTTGGATAGCTCGAGGAATGATACCCTTTTGTCCTTCCACAACTGAAGCTAAAAATTTAGAGAAAGAAAGCACATGTGAAAATTAAAATATAAGGAAGGCTAAAACCCAAAATTTATATTTTCTTACGTAACTATATTACAAATTTTTTAAAACCATAACTACAAAATTCATGTTTAAAGGTTTCCACAATTTTTTAAATAGTTTTAAAAATTTTAAATAAGTGAAAGAATAAACTGAGACTTAAGGTTAAAGATGTTAGGCCAATTTAGAAACCTACCCACCATTTGTAGCATCATTCCATGGGAAATACATTCCAAGCTACAAAAAGTTGGCTTGCAAATGAACCTTAAAAACAGCTTCCAGGTTGAAAATGACCAATGTTTAGATCTTGGGCAGCATCCTGAAAATCTGAACCTCTATTAACTTGGACTGCCTTTTACCTGATTTAAGACGCAAGACTGCCATCTTGTGGCAAGTAAAGGAAGCTGTAGGTTTTTCTAATACAAAGGAAAAAATGAAGATTGAAGATTCTTTTTTTTTTTTAAGATTTATTTATTTTAGAGTGTGTGTTATACGCAAACAGTGAATCGTGGGACACTACATCAAAAACTAATGAGGTACTGTATGGTGACTAACATAACATAATAAAATAATAAATAAAATGGAATCATACCAAAAAAATTTTATTTGAGAGAGAATGTGTATATGCGAGTGGCGAGAGGGACAGTGGGAGAGGGGAAGCAGAGTCCCTGCTGAGGGTGGAGCCAACACAGGCCTCCATCCCAGGACCCTGAGATCATGATCTGAACAGAAATCGAGAGTTGGTCATTTAAGCTACTGAGCCACCCAGGTGCCCCTGAAGATCCCTTTTTGAGAGTTTCCAGGAATTAGCTAACAGCATTATATATACATTACAGTGCAATACATGCATTGTAGATTAGTCAGAATATAAGGCTGATTTGAAATAGCTCATTCATTTCTCACTTCAACAGATAACAAAGCACAATAACTGAAAAGACTTACCAAAATGCTGAATTTCAAATATTTATAATAAAGCTTCAATATGTATTTTAGTAATCTAAATATCACATTTTTCAGTGTTATACTTACATTCCTAAGATAGACTGTTTTAGAGAGAGAACTTGTAAAGTTTTATATCTCAACAGCCATTATTTAGCTATTATGTTATTTAAAGAACACACAAGAGTTTCTAGAGAATGTTATGCCTGGTACAAGTCAGTAAATCCAAGGTTCTGAGAAGTAGGAAAATGAATATTAGTAAATAAGCACCATATTGAAAAATAAGAGATTATTATTCTGCCACAGTGCCTAGCATGGTACCCTAAGCACACTACAAATGCTCGACAAATTATTTATTGGAGGAAAAAAACAGCATTATTTAAAAATCAAACAGCAGATGACTGACCCAGAATTGGTGTCCTTAAAAGCCTGGGAAATAAAAATAAAAAAATGCTTACCAATTTCACTAATACACCACGAACTGTAACTTCAAACAACAAAGTACAATTTTTCACCTATTAGAGAACCAAAAAAAATATTTTGGATTTATAATATCCAGTAAGTGACAAGGATATGAGCAAACAGCTTTCATATATTGATGTTAGGAATTACAGCCTTTTTGGATCCTGATTTGTCAGTATCTATTTACATTTTAAACGTGCATTCCCTTGACTCAATAAATCTACTTCTTGGAATCTGTTTTATACAAATACTAACACATGGTGCAAAGTTAAACATACAAAGATACACACTTTTTTATGATAGTAAAAGTCAGAAACATCCTAAATGTCCATTAATACTGGAATGGAGGAACTACGGTCCATTCAAACTGTGAAATATTATATAGTCCAAAAAATGAGGTGAAATTCTATGACCCATATGGGAAGTAATGAAATATTTTATATTGTCAAATGCAAAAAGAAAGTTATAGAATCACAGGTATAATAATTCATTAAACAAACAAAACAAAAAGAAAAAAACTACATGTGTATTTCTAAAATGCCTAGAAAAACATCTATAGAGACAGAGACCCAAATAAACAAAATTACTAATGGAAGGGGAGAAATAAAAACCAACACCACAGATATACAAACAAAGGTAACAGAATACTACGAAAACCTGTATGACAACAAATTGGACAACTTAGAAGAAATGGATAAACTCCTAGAAACATATAACCTACCAAAATCAAAGCAGGAAGAAATAGAAAATTTGAACAGACCAATCACTAGTAATGAAAATGAAATTGAATCAGTAACCCAAAACCACAAAAAAACAAAAATGCAGGACCAGACGGCTTCACAGAAGAATTCTACCAAACATTTCAAGAAGAGTTAACACCCATTCTTCTCAGGACACCTGGGTGGCTCAATCGGTTAAGCATTTGGTTCTTGATTTCGGCTCAAGTCATGATCTTGGGGTATCAGGCTCCCCACTCAACAGAGTCTGCTTGTCTCCCTCTGCCCTGCCCCTTTCTCTGCTCTCATTCTCTCTCTAAAATAAATAAATAAATCTTCAAAAAAAAGTTAATACCCATTCTTCTCAAACCATTCCAAAAAAAATGTAAAAGGAAGGAAAACTTTCAAATTCATACTTTGAAGCCAGTATCACCCTGATACCAAAACCAAATAAAGACACCACAAAAAAAGAGAACTACAGACCAATATCTCTCATGAATATAGATGCAAAAATCCTCAACAAAATATTAGCCAACTGAATCCAATGATACATTAAAAAAATCATACCACGATCAAGTGGGATTTATTCTCACGATGCAAGTGTACTTTAATATTCGCAAAACAATCAATGTGATACATCACATCAATAACAGAAAGGATAGGGACACCTGAGTGGCTCAGTCGGTTAAGCACCTGCCTTCGGTTCAGGTCATGATCCCAGGGTCCTGGGATCCAGTCCCGCATCGGGCTCCTTGCTCAGCGGGGAGCCTGCTTCTCGGTCTGCCTGCCTTTCCCCTTGCTTGTGCTTGCAGATCTCTCTCTGACAAATAAGTAAATAAAATCTTAAAAAAAAAATAACAGAAAGGATAAAACCATATGATCATTCGATAAATGCAGAAAAAGCATTTGACAAAGTACAATATCCATTCATGATAAAAAACTCTCTGCAAAGTAGGTCCAGAGGGAATATATGTCAACATAATAAAGGCCATCTATGAAAAGCCCACAGCCAACATCATAGTCAATGGTGAAAAACTGAGAGTTTTTCCCCTAGGGTCAGGAATAAGACAAGGATGTCCATTCTCACTACTAGAAGTCCTAGACTCAGCAATTAGACAACATAAAGAAATAAAAAGCATCCAAATCGATAAGGAAAAAGTAAAACTCTATTTGCAGATGACATGATACTACATATAGAAAACCCTAAAAACCGCACCAAAAAACTACTAAAACTGATAAATGAATTCAGTAAAGCCTCAAGATACAAAATCAATGTTCAGAAATCTGTTGCATTTCTATACACTAATTATGAAGCAGCAGAAAGAAAATTAAAAAATCCCATTTAAAATTGCACCAAAAATAATATCTAAAAATAAACTTAACTAAAGAGGGGAAAGACCTGTACTCTGAAAATTATAAAACACTGATGAAAAACATTGAAGATAACACAAAGAAGCGGAAAGACACTCTATGCTTATGGACTGGAAGAAGAAATACTGCTAAAATACCCGTATTACCCAAGCAATCTACACATTTAGTGCAATCCCGTCAAAATACCACCAGCATTTTTTCAAAGAACTAGAATGAACAATCCTAAAATTTGCATGGAACCACAAAAGACCCTGAAGAGCCAAAGCAATCTTGAAAAAGAAAAACAAAACTGGGGTATCACAATTCCAGACTTCAAGTTATATTACAAAACTTCAGCAATCTGGGGAAAAACTGAGAGCTTTTCCCCTAAGGTCAGGAACACGGTAGAAATGTCCACTACCACCACTGCTGTTCAACATAGTACTAGAAGTCCTGGCCTCAGCAATCAGACAACAAAAAGAAATAAAAGGCATCCGAATCAGCAAAGAAGTAGTCAAACTCTCACTCTTTGCAAATGACATGACACTCTATGTGGAAAACCCAAATGACTCCACCCCAAAATTGCTAGAACTCATACAGGAATACAGCAAAGTGAAAGGATATAAAACCAATGCACATAGATCAGCTGCATTTCTATACACCAATGAGATGAAGAAAGAGAAATTAAGGAGTCGAGCCCACTTACAGTTGCACCCAAAACCATAAGATACCTACGAATAAACCTAACCAAAGAGGCAAAGGATCTGTACTCAGAAAACTATAGAATACTAATGAAAGAAATTGAGGAAGACATAAAGAAATGGAAAAACGTTCCATGCTCATGGATTGGAAGGACAAATATTGTGAAAATGTCTATGCTACCTAAAACAATCTACACATTCAATGCAATCCCTATCAAAATACCATTAACTTTTTTCACATAACTGTAACAAATAATCCTAAAATGTGTATGGAACCAGAAAAGACCCAGAACAGCCAAAGGAATATTGCAAAAGAAAACCAAAGCTGGTGGCATCACAATTCCGGACTTCAAGCTCTACTACAAAGCTGTAATCATTAGGACAGTATGGTACTGGCACAAAAACAGACACATAGATCAATGGAACAGAATAGAGAACCCAGAAACGGACCCTCAACTCTATGGTCAACTAATCTTCGACAAACAAAGCAGGAAAGAACATCCAATGGAAAAAAGACAATCTCTTCAACAAATGCTGCTGGGAAAATTGGACAGCCACATGCATAAAAATGAAACTGGACCAATTCTTTACACCATACACAAAAATGGATGAAAGACCTAAATGGGAGTCAGGAATCCATCAAAATCCTAGAGGAGAACACAAGCAGCAACCTATTTGACCTTAGTCACAGCAACGTCTTGCTAGACATGTCTCCAAAGGCAAGGGAAACAAAGGCAAAAATGAACTATTGGGACTTCATCAAGATAAAAAGTTTTTGGGAAAAAAAAAAAGATAAAAAGTTTTTGCACAGCAAAGGAAACAGTCAACAAAACCAAAAAACAACTGACAGAATGGGAGAAGATATTTGCAAATGACATACCAGATAAAGGGCTAGTATCCAAAATCTATAGAGAACTTATCAAACGCAATACCCAAAGAATAAATAATCCAATCAAAAATGGGCAGAAGACATGAACAGACATTTCTCCAAAAAAGATATCTAGGTGGCCAACAGACACATGAAAAAATGCTCAACATCACTTGGCATCAAGGAAATACAAATCTAAACCACAATGAGATACCACCTCACACCTGTCAGAATGGTTAAAATTAACAAATCAGGAGACAACAGATGTTGGCGAGGATGTGGAGAAAGGGGAACCTCCTACACTGTTGGTGGGACTGCAAGCTGGTGCAGCCACTCTGGCACACAGTATGGAGGTTCCTCAAAAAGCTGAAAATACAGCTACCCAGCAATTGCACTACTGGGTATTTACCCCAAAGAAACAAATGTAGTGATCCGAAGGCTCACCTGTACCCCAATGTTTATAGCATCAATGTCCACAATAGCCAAACTATGGAAAGAGCCCAGATGTCCATCAGCAGATGAATGGGTCAAGAAGATGAGGTATACAATGGAATATTATGCAACCTTCAAAAATGAAATCTCGCCATTTGCAATGATGTGGTTAGAACTAGAGGGTATTATGCTATGCAAAATAAGTCAATCAGAGAAAGACAATTATCATATGATCTCGCTGATACAGGGAATTTAAGAAACAAGGCAGAGGATCATAGAGGAAGAGAGGAAAAAACAAAACAAGACACAACCAGAGAGGGAGACAAACCATAAGAGACTCTTAATTATAGGAAACAAACAGGGGGTTGCTGGAGGGGAGGGAGGTTGAAGGGATGGGGTAATGGGGTGATGGACAAGAGGGAGGCTTTGTGTTGTAATGAGCATGGGGAATTATATAAGACTGATGAGGGGTGCCTGGGTGGCTCAGTCGTTAGGTGTTTGCCTTTGGCTCAGGTAATGATCCCAAGGTCCTGAGATTGAGCACTGTATCGGGCTCCCTGCTGAGCGAGAAGTCTGTTTGTCCCTCTCCCAATCCCCCTGCTTGTGTTCCATCTCTTGTGTCTCTGTCTGTCAAATAAATAAATAAAATCTTAAAAAAAGACTGATGAATCACAGACCTGTACCCCTGAAATAAATAATACATTATATGTTAATTAATGGAATTGAAAATTTAAAAACTGCAGTACTCAAAACAGTATGGTACTGGCACAAAAAAAGACACATAGATAAATAGAACAGAACAGAAAACCCAAAAATAAACCCATAATTATATGGTCAATTAATCTTTGACAAAGGAAGAATGATTATACAGTGTGAAAAAGACAATCTCTTCAACAAATGGGTGTTAGGAAAACTGGACAGCTGCATGCAAAAGAATGAAACCAGAACACCCTCTTCTACCATACAAAAAAATAAATTCAAAATGGATTGAAGATCTAAATGTGAGACCTGAAATCATAAAAATCCTTGAAGAGAGCACAGGCAGTAATCTCTCTGACATCAGCTGTAGCAACATTTTTCTAGATATGTCTCTTGAGGCAAGGGAAACAAAAGCCAAAGTAAAGTACTGGGACTATATCAAAATAGAAAGCTTCTGCACAGCGGAGGAAATAATCAACAAAACTAAAAGGCAGCCTACTGAATGGGAGAAGATATTTGCAAATAACACCAACAAAGGGTTAGCATCCAAAATATATAAAGAACTGATACAACTAAACACCCAAAAACAAATAATCCGATTAAAAAATGGGCAGAAGACATGAACAGACATTTCTCCAAAGGAGACATCCAGGTGGCCAACAGACCCATGAAAAGATGCTCAACATCTCCCATCAGGGAAAACCAAATCGAAACTACAAAGAGATACCACCTCGCACCTGTCAGAATGGCTAAAATCAACAACACAAGAAACAACAGGTATTGGCAAAGATATGGAGAGAAAGGAACCTTCTTGCATTATTGGTGGGAATGCAAACTGGTGTAGGCACTACGGAAAAGAGTATGGAGGTTCTTCAAAACTTTAAAAATAGAGCTACCCTATGATCCAGTAATTACACTACTGGGTATTTACGCAAACTAAGAGAGCAGCCCAAGTGTCCATCGATAGATGAATGGATAAAGAAGATGTAGCACACAACACACACACACACACACACACACACACACAGATGGAATTATTCAGCTTTTAAAAAAAGAATGAACTCTTACCATTTGCAAGGACATGGACAGAGCTAGAGAGTATAATACTGAGCAAGATAAGTCAGTCGTAGAATGACAGATACCATATGATTTCACTCATATGTAGAATTTAAGGAACGAAATAAGCAAGCAAAGGAAAAAAGAGAGAGAGAAATGAAGAAACAGGCTCTTAACTATAGAGAATAAATGGATGGTTACTGGACAGGAGGTGAATGGGGTAATGGGGAAATAGGGGATGGGGATTAAAGAGTAAATTTATGATGAAAAAATATAAAATGATTTTTAAAAAAGAATAAAAAAGCTAGGGGAAAAAAGTAAAAAACTGCTTCTAATGATGTTCTCAAGTATAAAGTATTTTAGAGCAGTTAAAATATTCTAGGATAATAGATAAACTTAATAACTTTTTCCCTTAAGGTATTAAAATTGTATGCATGGCCTCTTAATAAAAGCAATATAGCTATAATTAAGTCACCAAGCTCTAAACATTTTATAACTTTATTAGTAAAAGAACATACTGAGTCTTAAGAATCATAAAACATTTGCCCATTAAAAAAAAGGCTATGATCCTAAAACAAAAACAAAACACAACTTATAGTAGAAAAGTGGAATTTTAAATTTTAAGACCCTAAAATAATCTTTAATAACCTAAATCCTTCATAACAGTGATTCTAAAACTGGTGGTGAGGGGTGTGGGGGGTATTGGGCACTTATGGACCTTCCATTTAGTCTTTGCAATCATGGCTTCCTCAAACCACATAGGCAGCCTCCAACTCTCCTACGCAATCCCTACATGTAATGAGAAATGTTTCTGAAAGTCACATATTCCATATTTGAAAAGCATGAAAGTAGAAAATACATTGATAGTCATTACACATATACAGAATACTAGCAATAATATTAGACAATACATATATATGTATAATACTCAAAAGTTTGCTTTTAGTAGAAAAATACCAATACAGTAAGCAATCTCAACAGAGGACCTAGCTTTCAATCCCAGGTGTCACTAGCCCTCTGAGTAAGTCCTTCACTGATCACCCCATAGCAGGAGCTCCACACTTCTAAACAAAGAGAAATGATTTTCAAGTTTCCTTCCAGCTCTACAGGAAATCCTAACAATTCCACCTTTTCCAATTCTAGAATTCTTTTAATTCTAGGATTACAAGCAGGAGAAATTATATCCTAAAGTATTTAGTATTTAAAATAGAAATCCGGGGGCGCCTGGGTGGCTCAGTGGGTTAAAGCCTCTGCCTTGGGCTCAGGTCATGGTCTCAGGATCGAGCCCCGCATCGATCAGCAGAGAGCCTGCTTCCTCCTCTCTCTCTGCCTGCTTGTGATCTCTCTCTCTCTGTCAAATAAATAAATAAATCTTTAAAATCGAAATCCAAGGTGCCTGGGTGGCTCAGTTGGCTAAGCGTCTGCCTTCAGCTCAGGTCATGATCCCGGGGTCCTGGGATCGAGCCCCACGTCGGGCTCCCTGCTCAGTGGGGAGTCTGCTTCACCCTCTGTCCCTCACCCCGCTTGTCTCTCTCTCCCAAACAAATAAAATTTTAAAAAATAAAGTACAATAGAAATCCGTATTTACACGTGAGGTGATGGATGTGTTAACTAGACTGGAGGAATCCTTTGACAACATAGACATTCATCAAATCATCATGATGTACACTTTAAATATTGTACAATTTTATCAACTGTACCTCAATAAAACAGAAAAAAAAATAAAAATTTGACTTAAAAATGGCGGAAAAAACATCTTAAACCACATAATAAATTCTTCCTATCGCCTTGAAGTTCTGGTTGCAGGACTCTTGATATTTACACGTGGACTATGTTAAAAGATCAAAACCTGGTCATGTTAACTCATTTCTTTCTACTTTAAGTTCTGTTCAAAACAACAAAGGGTTGCCAGAAGCAGGGAGTAGGGGAAATGGTGAAGCGAGTCAAAACATAAAATCTAGTTATAAGTAAGTTCTGAGGATGTAATGTACAGCATGGTGACTGTAGTTAATAATACTGTATTATGTATTTGAAAGTTGCTAAAGGGACGCCTGGGTGGCTCAGTTGGTTAAGCAGCTGCCTTCGGCTCGGGTCGTGATCCTGGGGTCCTGGGATCCAGTCCCGCATTGGGCTCTCTGCTCGGCGGGGAGCCTGCTTCCCCCTCTCTCTCTTTGCCTGCCTCTCTGCCTACTTGTGATCTCTCTCTCTGACAAATAAATAAATAAATAAAATCTTAAAAAAAAAAAAAGTTGCTAAAATATCAGATCTTAAAACTTCTTGGGCGCCTGGGTGGCTCAGTAGGTTAAGCGTCTGCCTTGGGGTCAGATCATGATCCGGGAGTCCCAGGATCGAGTCCAGAATGAGGCTCCCTGCTCAGTGGGGAGTCTGCTTCTCCCTCTGCCCTTCACCCTGCTTGTGCTCTCGCTAGCTCTCTCTCTCTCCCCCAAATAAATAAATAAATCTTAAAAAAAAAAAAGTTCTTATCACAAGAAAAAATTTCTAACTGTGAGGTGACTGATGTTGACTAAACTTACCGTGGTAATCATTTTGCAATATACACATATACCACATCATTATATGTATACCTTAGACTAATACAAAGTTATATGTTAATTATATTTCAATAAGACTGGGGAAAAAAATGGCACAGGTCTGAACACTAAGCACTGTATTAAACTTGTTTCCTTAATCAAATATAATCATAAATTGAATTGTTGAATGAAACTTCAACATTTAAAAATAAATCCTTCAAAGATATTGATTTTATGAACACATTTGATTATCCTATACATTATTTCATTCAGTTAATATGCTGAGCACCTATTATGTTTCAGGTAGTCACATTTTAGCTTCGTTCTAGCGTCTCAAACAAAAGTCAAAGAATATGAGAATCTTACCAACATGGCCTCCTCCAATGGTGTAGGTCTTCCCGGATCCAGTTTGTCCATAGGCAAAAACGGTTGCATTATAGCCCTCAATGAGTGACAACACTAGTGGCTTTATACATGTATTATAAACTTCATCTTGAGTGGAATTTTTGCCAAAAACAAAATCAAAAGTAAAGACTCTATCTCTCCCAATGATAATTTGCTGGGTGTTTGGAATAACTCTCACACAAGGTTGATGATTATGAAGAACTTCTTTGCACAGCAGAGGTCGGATTCTTACAGCAACTTTTATTGGTATTTCTTCCATAGCAGCTTAGATTTTACTAAATAACTTTCTACTTAATATTCAGTATCTAGTGTGAGAAATATCCATTTTATGTAAGATCTGGACTCCTGTGTATCAAAATAAAAACAAAATTTAATTATGGACTTCTCTATCCTAAAAAACTAACCATCTTCTAAAACAAAGTCAATTAAAACATGTTTTGCTCCAATATGAGATAGTTACAATAAGTAAATATGTCTTATAAAAGAAGATGTGTTATACACACACACACACACACACACACACACACACACACAATGGAATACTATGCAGCCATCAAAAAATGAAATCTTGCCATTTGCAACAACGTGGATGGAACTAGAGGGTATTATGCTAAGCGAAATAAGTCAATCAGAGAAAGACAATTATCATATGATCTCTCTGATATGAGGAATTTGAGAGGCAGGGTAGGGGGTCGTGGGGGGTAGGAAGGGGAAAAAAAATGAAACAAGACGGGACCAGGGAGGGAGACAAACCATAAGAAACTCTTAATCTCAGGAAACCAACTGAGGGTTGCTGGGGGGTGGGGGGAGAGGGATTGGGTGGCTGGGTGATGGACATTGGGGAGGGTACTTGCTATGGTGAGTGCTGTGAATTGTGTAAGACTGATGATTCACAGATGTGTACCCCTGAAGTAAATAACACATTATATGTTAATAATATATATATATTATATAATATATATATAATATACATATATAATATTACATATACATATACGTATATATTATATGTGTATATATATACATATAATATATATGTTATATAATATATAACATATATATATAATATATATATATATATATATAATTTACAGATGAAATGATATGAAATGTCCAGATTTGCTGCAAAACAATCTAAGGGGTAAGGGCTATGAGTTGGTAAATGATGAAGCTAGGAGATAAGTACATGGGATTCTATCATGCCATTCTTTCTGTAGCAGCAATATGTTTCCTAGTTCACTAATCTAAATATTGAATAATCAGGGAGTTAAAAAATTAAGGCAAGGAAATTACTGAGTAACGGAAAACATGTGTTAAAAGCAAACCCTTTATTAGATTTTATAGCTATATCTCTTTGCCACAAATACTAGAAATACATCCAAGAAAATAGTTTTAAGGATTTCTATAACTTTAAATCATTTCTTTTCAAAAATAACCAAAACTAACTGAAAAACTGCTTTTCCACTCCCCACTTATGTTGTACTTGTTTCTAAAAATCGCTGGTAGTATTAATACATTAAAAATTAAATTGCTGTCTATACTTACAACAAACCTGAAAAATAAATTAAGAAAACAATTCCATTTATAGTAGCATCAAAAAGGATAAAATATTTAGAAAGAAATTAAAGACATGTAAAACATATTCTGAAGACTATAAAATATTGTTAAAGAAAGTAAAGATCTAAATACATGGAAAAACATCTCATGTTTGTGGGTTGAAAGATTTAACATTGTTAAGATCACAATATTCCCCAAATTTATCTACAGATTCAATGCAACTCCTATCAAAATCCCAGCTGGCTTCTTTGCAGAAATTGAAAAGCTGATCCTAAAATTCTTTTTTTTTTTTAAAGATTTTATTTATTGATTGGTCCTAAAATTCATATGGAAATTCAAGGGACAGAGAACAGCTAAAATAATATTGAAAAAGAACAAAGGGGACACACTTCCCCAATTCTAAAACTAAGCATTGTTCCTAAGCAACAGGAATCAAGACAGTGTGGTACTGGTATAAGACAAACTTAAAGATCCGTGAAAAAGAACCGAGAATCCAGAAACAAATCCTCATATTTTTTTTTAAGGATTTTATTTATTTGTCAGGGAGAGAGAAAAGGAGAGACAGTACAAGCAGGGGGAGTGGCAGGCAGAGGGAGAAGCAGGATCCCCGCACCAAGCAAGGAGCCCGACGCGGGACCATGACCTGAGCCGAAGGCAGATGCTTAACCAACTGAGCCACCCACATGTCCCAATAAATCCTCGTATTTATGGGCAAATGATTCTTGACAAGAGCGCCAAGACAATCCAATGGAGAGAGAACAGACTTTTCAACAAATGGTTGACACAACTGGATATCCACATGCATAAGAATGAAATTGGACTCCTACTTCACATCATATATAAAAGTTGATTCAAAATCATTCACAGACCTAAGCATAAGAGCTAAAACTCATAAAACTCTTAGAAGAAAACATAGGGGTAACTCTTGATAACCTTCGGTTTGGCAACGGTTTCTCAGGTATAACACCAAAAGCAAAAGTAGTAAGCTTCATAAAGAAGTACAGATGAAATGGATTTAATCAAATTTAAAAGTTGTGTTCCTCAAAGATATGAAAAATGGCTAATAAGCACATGCAAAGATGTTCAACATTAGCCAGCAGGGAAATACAATCAAACCCACGATGAGGTATCACTTCGCACCTGTCAGAATGGCTAGAATCAAAAAGACAAGAAATAACAAGTGTTAGCAAGAATGTGGAGAAAAAGGAACCCTCAAGCATGTTCGGTGGGAATGTGAACTACTGCAGCCACTCTGGAAAACAGTATGGAGCTTCCTCGAAACACTAAAAATAGAACTACTCTATGATCCTCTAATAGCACTACTGGGTATTTCACCCAACGAAGACGAAAACACTAATTTGAAAAGATGTATGTACCACTGTGTTTATTAGCATTATTTACAATAGCCTAGATATGGAAGCAACCCAAGCATCCATCAATAAGTGAATGGATAAAGAAAATGTAGTGTGTGTGTGTGTGTGTGTGTGTATATATATATATATATATATATATATATATATATATATATTATGCAATGGAATATTACTCAGCCATAAAAATGAACGAAATCTTGCCATTTACAACAACATGGATGGACCTAGAGGGTATTTTGCTAAGTGAAATAAGTCAGACAGAGAAAGACAAATACCATATGAGTTTTTCCTTTCTTTTTAATGTTTGTTTATTCATTTATTTATTTTTAAGTTATCTCTACACCCAATGTGGGGCTCAAGTCTCAGGTATGAGACTAAGGATTATATACTCAATGGACTGAGCCAGCCAGGTGCCCCCCATATAATATCCCTTATATGTGGAATCTAAAAAACAAAACAAACAAATAGAAAGCAGAATCAGACCCATAAATACAGAGAACAAACTGATGGTGGCCAGAGGGTAGCAGGTTGGGGAGATGGGCAAAATGGGTGAAGGGAAGTGGGAGATACAGTTTTTCAATTATGAAATGAATGAGTCACAGGGATAAAAAGTACAGCACAGGGTCAATGGTATTGTAATAGCACTGTATGATGACAGATGATAGCTGCACTTGTGGTGACCACAGCACACCACAGAGACTTGTCTGTACACCTGAAACTACCATAACAGTGTGTGTCAAATACACTTCAATTTTTAAAAAGATGGGTATTAATATATTAAAAATTTTTTAAACGGGTAGATCAAAACAAGTGTTGGTGAGGGGCACCTGGGTGGCTCAGTTGCTTGGGCATCTACCTTCAGCTCAGGTCATGATCCCGGAGTCCCAGGATCACCCCTGCTCAGCGGGGAGCGTGTTTCTCCCTCTCCCTCTGTTCCTCCCTCATGCTTGTGCTCTCCCTCTCTCACTCTCTCTGTCTCTCGAATAAATAATTAAAAAAAAAAAACAAACACGACAAAAACAAGTGTCAGTGAGAACACATAGAATACAGAACCTTCACATACTCCAGAGGGAAACATAAAATGATGCACCCAACTTTGGAAAAGAGTCTGGCAATTCCTCCGAAAGTTAAAACAGTTATCATTTGACCCAGCAACTCCACTCCTTAGGTATATACCCAAGAGAAATAAAAACATAACTTTTCATAAAAACTTTTACATGAATGTTCGGGTTTGGTAGGATAAAGCTTATACCATATAAAAGCTAAAGAGAGGGACGCCTGGGTGGCTCAGTCAGTTAAGCATCTGCCTTCAGCTCAGGTCATGATCCCAGGGGCCTAGTATCGAGTCCTGAGTTGGGCTCTCTGCTCAGCGAGGAGTCTGCTTCTCCCTCTGCTTCTACCGCTTCCCCTGCTTGTGCTCTCTCTCCTTGATAAATAAATCATAAAACCTTTAAAAAAAAAAGCTAAAAATAAAATGTAACAAATCTTTATAATTTGATAGTCTTGATAATGTCTAAGTGCAGATAATAAAAAATAATCAGTTTGGAGTGTGGCTGGACTCTTTGGAGAAGGGGAGTCTTGCACAGTCTGGCTAAGTAACCTAGTAGACTATTAATAGAGTAAAATAACATCTTTAGCTCTACTTGCTATAGAAATGTTAATAAAGACATATTTAATATTCACTAGCCTTTAAAAAAACTCTGCAGCAGTACTGTGCATTATAATTTTGTGAGTGGATAGTCTGAAAAGGATCACAATAACAAATATATCACTCTACTAAAAGCCCACGGAGAGTAAAAAAATTATCAACTCCCTTGGGCTACGAAATCCCAAAACAGAGTCAACATGCTATATTTAATGGCCACAATAAAAAGATGTACCTAACCTTGGCAGTTTTAACCATTCTAGTTAAAATCAGCTGTGAAAAAATACTCATATGTATATCTTTTCTTGGATCCTAAAGGACTCCATAATCACTTGGAACTGGAAACTTTTCTTAATAAATACTACAAGGATGCTGTATGAGTTGGTTCTTCCAAATGTCTCTAAATATCTACATTTTAAGTTTTTATTATATAGATTATTTTTTTTATTTATACCATCACATTAAAACAAAAGTCATAGTCTATGTTAAGCCAAACCTAACTACTTCCAACAAAACTGCTAATAAAAGGTGCGGTGTAATTGGGATATGTTCACTTTCTAGGTTTTTATAATGGGAAAGTTTTGCTACGAGCGCAAAAGAAATTCTATCTATTCTATTCTAATAAATAAGGGCTCCAAAATCCATGACTTGCCAAAGATTAATATCCAAGAATTTAGGTATTAAAAAATCCACAGCACTTAAACTTTAGATTCTGATCATCAGAAGCATATTTTTCATGTCACCAATAAAGGTAAAGAAAGGTGAAATCTGATTGGCTGGTAATATTTAGGCATACTCCATGGAGTTTTGAAATCGGAGAAAGGCAAGAGAATCTTCGATCACTGATTTCATGCCGCTGATCAAAAAGAAGTTTCTCCAAATACTGTTGTCATTCAGTGCCCTTGGTTTTTCAGAAGTAGCGGCTGTCTAAAAATTTTGGTTTGCTAACATTTCCGTAAGAAACTTCCCAGCAAATGGACAACAAATCGTAAAAGTATCTCAGAAAAGGTCCCAAATGCATAATAACTAGAGAATAGAGAAAGTAAAGTAGAAAAACAAAGATCTGCAAACTTGGGGGGGGGGGGACGAAGTATTTAAAAGGTGTTTCAAAGAAAGAACTTGGGCACCGTTTTCTTAACGAAACCTGCCTCTGAGGGAGGAGGCTTTCAGACTGCTACAGCGCTCGGGTTGCACCAAAGTTTCAACATCCGCATCGAAAAAGGAGGCCGGCAACAAAACGGAAACCCCCATGAGGGTGGGCCTTCCCATCAAGCAGTTGGAAGCACCAGAGCCAGAAACACAGGATCTGACTTAGTGGAGCTCCGTCTGGAGTTCCCACGCGTCCCTAATCCCTGGGCCCTTCTACCTCCGGGGGGACCCCACTTTCCCGGCCATTCGGCGGGGTTCCCAGACCCTCCGGGGCCCTCCTCGGCTTTGCAGGCGCCCCAACCGCCCCCCACCACACGAGCCGTCCCGCAGCGGCCCCCATCCCCCCACCCCTAGGCGGCGCCCCCTCCTCGCAACTGCGGGCTGGAGCGCGGGCGCCACACCGCACCCGGCCCCGCCAGGCCGGCTCTCCACTCACTGACCGGCTCGAGAAAGCCCCGGTCTCCGGCGGCGAGCACAACGCAGGACTACCCAGCTTCGCTCCGCCCGGCCGCCGCCGCCGCTCGGGCCTTTTGTTGTCGCGGGTTCTCCCGGCAACCGGCGAAGCCAGTCCGGGACGCGCCCCCTCCCGGCCGGGCGCTCTGCCGCGCCCCAGACCCCGCCCCCGACGAGGCCCGTCCCCGGCAAGCCCCGCCCCACAAGCCCCGCCCCACCGGGGGGAGGCCCGCTCAGGGCTTGGCTACAGAGCCAGCTTGCCGGGACCTCTCAGAGGGCGGAACCAAAGTAACTCCCCACCGGTTTGCAAAATGAATGTCAGAAAGACTCACGTTGTTTCAGTATTTTAGCTGCCAATTCCATTTCTTTTTATTGAAGTAAAGTTCGTATAACATACATCAAACCGTTTTAAGGTGTGTATTAGGCATTCACAAAGTTGTGCAACCATCATCTCTGGTTCCAAAACATTTTCACCACCCCAAAAGGAAATCTCCGTGTCGGTGAGCAGTCACTCCGGTTCCCCTCTCCCGCAGTCCCTGGCAACCACCAGTCTGCTTCTCTGTATCGATTTACCTGTTTGGGGCATTTTGGATTCACCCGATCATACAGTTTGTGGCCTTTTGTGTCTGGCTTCTTTTGCTAAACAAGGTTTTGCTCGTCCACCCATGTTGTAGCATGTATCAGTAATTTTGTTCCTTTTTATGCTGAATAATATCCCATTGTGTGGGCATACCACGTGTTATTTATCAATTCATCATTTGATGAACACGTAGGCTGTTTCCACTTTTCGGCTAATACGAATAATGCTCTTAGGAACTTTCATGTACGAGTATTTGTTTAGTATCTGTTTTCAGTTCTTTTGGTACAGATTTAGGAATGAGATTGCCAGGTCATATGGTAATTCTATGTTTAACTTTTCCAGTTTAGTTTTAAATGCCTCAGTGCCTCCCATTTTTAGTAGCACAATCCAAGCATTTCTTCCAAGAGATTTTTCTTTTCTTTTTTTTTTTTTTAAGTAACTTTCAAAAAGCATCCCTTCTCTCATGAAACTTAGGAATGAAGATGGGGAAAAAAGCTGCTTAGTTATTAAACTGAATTACAGGTATCCCCTGCTTTTCAAAAGTTCACACTATGCCTCTTGGCTGAAAGACCTACATTACTTTTCGATAACTGGAAGAAATCCAGAGGATTTTCACTTTTATGATAAAAGGTGAAAGCCAAAATAAGGTTCAGTGTTTGTTTTGCATCCAACCCTTGCAGAGGCAGCGGGCACCCCAGGAGAGAAGAGTGTCCCTACCAACCCCCTTCAGGGAACTAGACTCAACACCTGGGCATCAAGCCCCCATAGTTTTGAATGTGTCTGTGAGCATCTGTGCTTTATCTTGATTTATTTCGTGCATAAACAGATACATGGATAAAGAATCACATGCTTGGGGTGCCTGGGTGGCTCAGTTGGTTAAGCAATTGACTTTGGCTCAGGTCATAATCTCAGGGTCCTGGAATTGAGCTCCCCATGGGGCTCCCTGCTCAGCAGGGAGTCTGCTTTCCCCTCTCCCTCTGCCCCTCACCCCTGCCCCTCATTCTCTCTCTCTCAAATAAATAAAATCTTAAAAAAAAGAATCATGTGCAAGAATGTTTATTATACTATTTGTAATAGCAAAAACTTGGAAGTTACATAAATGTTCAATGCAAGGGATTGATAAATTAATGGTACATTTATAAAATAGTATTATCTACTCATTGAAACTCATGTTTACAAAAAGTTGGTATAGGAAAATGCTTACAAATAAGGATACAAAATAATATCAAGTTTTTCACCTGAAGAATTGGGATAAAACTCATCCCTACTTCATAGGGTTGTTGTGAGGTTTGAAAGTAGGAATAATTACTAAAAAATTGTTAGGTTGCTAGAATGACAATAATTTTTTCAATTTTGTTCAGGGGAGAAATTCACATAAAAACACAAGATAATAAAAATATTCAACAAAATTCACCAAAATGATAACCATCAGCAATACTGGGTTAAAGGTCATTTTTATAGTTGAATCAATTAGTCTTGGTTCCATGGAACAGAAACCAACTCTCGGTTACTTAAGAAAAAACTTGGTTGAAAAGTTTACCATTAGTGTGCTTTTGTTACAAGTAATAGAAACCCCAAGTCAAATTATCTTGAATAAGAAAATATATTTCATATAAGTTCATACAGTTCATACAAGTCAAAGTGAAATGTGAAAAAAATTATCTTAGAATCAATGAAATGGGACAAATTCCCACATATTCATGGACTTATTTGAGGGGCTCTTTATTCTCTTGCATTGATCAATTCTCCAGCATCAGCAGAGACCATGTTTTTTAAATTTATGTTTATGTCCACAT
>CM052892.1:59767467-59834670 GCA_028534135.1 Potos flavus | reverse complement strand
CCTCTGCCTTTTTCAAAATTGGGTAAAATACACATTACACGAAAATTTCCACCTTAACCATTTTAAGTGTACAGTTCAGTAGTGTTGAGTACATTCACATTGTTGCGCAACCAATCTCCAGAACTCTCTTTATTTTGCAAAGCTCTATACGCATTAAACAACTCAAGGTTCTCAAGATTCATCCATGTTGTAGCATGTGTCAGAACGTCCTTCCTTTTTTTTTTTAAAAGATTTTATTTATTTATTTGACAGAGAGAGAGAGATCACAAGTAGGCAGAGAGGGAGGCAGAGGGAGAGGGAGAAGCAGGCTCCCTGCTGAGCAGAGAGCCCGGTGCGGGGCTCAATCCCAGGACCCTGGGATCATGACCTGAGCCGCAGGCAGAGGCTTTAACCCACTGAGCCACCCAGGTGCCCCAACATCCTTCCTTTTTAAGGCTGAGTAATGTTCTAGTGTATGGATAGACCACATTTTGTTTGCCCACCCATCTCCCATTGGACGCTTAGGTCGTTTCCAACTTTTGCCTATTGTGAGTAATGCTGCTATGAACAAGGGTGTGTACATATCTCTTCAAGATCCTGCGTTCAATTTTTTTGGATATATACCCAAAAGTGTCATTGCTGGTTCATTTAGTAATCTTATTTTTAATTTTTTGTTGAACTGCCATACTGTTTCCAGCGTGGCTGCACCAATTTACATTGCCACCAACAGTGAACAAGGGTTCCCTTTTCTCCACATCTCTGCCAATTCCCGCCTTTAAAAAACACACAAACAAACAAACGGACCTATTGAAGATACCGTGCCCATTTGTCCTTTAGAACATCTCACATTCTTAGATTTGACAATCGCATCTTTGTGTTTTCACTTCATTTTACCTTGTTCCTGTACTTCCTACATTTCCTGAAAACTAGTAGTTAGATGTAGATTCCTGATTAGATTCAGATTCAATTTTCCTGGCAAGAATAATTCATACACAGGACTGTGTACTTCCTATTGCAACACACCAGGAGGAACATAGTGTCTGCATATCCCACTTTTAGTGTTGTTAAAATTACGAGTGAGTTCAGACGCCTCTAGCCTGATCCATCCATTTAAAAAAGTTCCCCATTAACATTTTACTTAATGGATTTAACAGACATTGATGATCATTTTCTGGATCTAGTATTTTATTAGGGCTTCCAAAATGGTAATGTTCTAATTCTAGTATTCCTTTTTGCATTTACTAGCTGGATTTTATAAAGAAGAGCTTTCCTTCTGTCAGGTTATCCTGAAAATAGTACAGCAGTTAGGATGACAGGATACATACTTGATTTTTTTACCTTTCATTAATTGATTTTTAGAATAATGTATTGGCCCCTACCAAGCTCTAAAGTCAACCAATAGGGTTTCTTCTTTTGGAGTGGGGGCAGGGTGATTATGAACTCATAGGTTTTTATGTTGTACTTGCCATGAGAAGACCATTTTCACCACTCCTCAAAGTATTTCTAGACTTATTAAACACCGTTGGGAGCTACTGTTTCTTTCCATTTTAACTCAGGCTTCATCAAAGTTATTGAGCCTTAATAATTGAATTCCATTCTCGCAACCAAAGAATACTAATTAATTCATCTGCCAACCAATCCTCAGTCTGTCCTGAGAATATTAAAATCAGAATAGTGAAGGAAGGGAGTTACTAGGTTTTCCCCCCTCCAGACAGGAAATTGGATTAGTTCTTTCGTTGGATCAATTCAGAATGCAGCCCTACCCTTTTCCTAGCTCTTTCTTAGCAGTTCCCAACTTGAAATGATCTGCATCTGCCGAAGAATTCTGAACAATGGTGTAGAAGACAAGGTTTTTGGGCTGCCTACCATTCCTCTTCCTTCCTTTAAGCAGATCTCCTTTCTTATTTCTTCAAGAACTGCCCCTGCTCCACCTGGTAGGCCAGCCAATCAATTGGCCTTTGCCCCAGGCCTCAAGGACCTGGACTCAAGCCAGGCTCCTCAGCCAAGCCCTGGATTTGTGCTTGTGTTACTGGCAAAGATTTGCACTCTGTGGTCCAGAATCACTAGCTATTAGAGTGATCTCTTCCAACAGAGCAAAAAGAAATACAAGATGTGGTCTTTGTGCATTTTAATTCCTGGACCATAACTGGGTGTGAAGGCTAGCTCTTTCCCCAGACTTATCTAGGGTGTTTTTTGTTTTGTTTTGTTTTTTTAAATCATTACATTTCTTTTTTCACTAAGCTAGTTTCAGTCTGGTTTCTTTCACTTGAAACTAAAATATCCTAAACCCAGTGGGATAAATCAAAGCGGAAAGGAAAAGGAAAAGAAGGAATGTAGTTTATAGGAAAAAGAGAAACTTAGATGAATCCGACAATAATGTGTTTCTTCAGACTTCCAATGGCTTGAGTCAGTGAATTTTATACGTGAAAGGAAACTTGCAAATGATTTAGTCCCACCATGTATTTATTAATTTTTTATTTTATATTTAATATCCTTGAGTTAGACAAGAGTTATTTTGCCACATTACTTATTCATATCTGTATTAGGGTTCTCCAGAGAAACAGAACCAATAGAATATATAGAGATAAAGATAGACATAGATATATAATCTTTATCTATTTATCCATCCATCAATCCATCTAGAGAGAGAAAGTGAGATTTATTTTAAGGAAATGGCTGGCAGCTGGCAAGCCCAAAATCTGGTGGGCAAACTAGCAAACTAGATACTCAGTTAAGAAATGATATTATAGCCTTCAGTCTAAAACAGAGGGAAAAGAAATACAAGATGTGGTCTTTGTGCATTTTAATCCCTGGACCATAACTTGGTATGGTGAAGGCCAGCTCTTTCCCTGCTTTCCCTGGACTTATCTGGGGTGGGTTTTTTGTTTTTTGTTTTTTTTTTAAATCATTATATTTCCTTTTTCACTAAGCTAGTTTCAGTCTGGTTTCTTTCACTTGAAACTAAAATATCCTAAACCCAGTGGGATAAATCAAAATGGAAAGGAAAAGGAAAAGAAGGAATGTAGTTTATAGGAAAAAGAGAAACTTAGATGAAAGCCACAAGAATGTGTTTCTTCAGACTTCCAGTGGCTTGAGTCAGTGAATTTTATACGTGAAAGGAATCTTGGAAATGATTCAGTCCCGCCACGTGTTTAGTAATTTTTTATTTTATAGTCAATATTTTTGAGTTAGACAGCTCTTGACTCTTTCTCATGTCTCCCTTGTTCACCTGCGACAAGGCTTAACAACAGATCTGTCCCCTTTTGCCTAAACCTGCTAACACAGCCAGACCCTGCCTGTCCAATCCCTCATTCTTTGTGTTGTTAATGATTAGCTGAGATTAGAACCGTCTGTCCCCCTGAAACCAGCTAGACAGGGAGATAAATAATCACTTGGAAATCCCGTTCAATGCAGTGAGCCTTCCGACTGCAAAACATCCCACCTGTAAACCCCCCTACCCGTCACATGTCTACTCCTCCCTAGAAAAGGCTAAGGCACCACTGGCTTGCCAAGAGACTCTATTCTTTGGACCTGGGGTATTTTTCATGGTGCAATATGTTGAACAAGATCAACTTCCTTACTTGAGCAGGTTTTGTCTTTGACAGTGACATCCACCGCATGGCTAAGAATCAAAAATCAAAGTTAAAAAAAAAAAAAAAAAGGAAACGGTGATCTAAGTACACTGAGAGAGACGGGTCACAGACTCACAAGGAAAAAGAAAGTGAAGTTGCCTCAAGGCTGATTCCTACATCATATACTCTGTGGTTCATTCAACCTTTACCTCCTCAACCAGATTATTAAACCGTGACCCATTCAGCTTCAGGGGAGGGAGCATGGTGAAGGACCTCAATAAATGAGTTCTGAATTAAATCCAATGATATCTATTAATTTCTTTAGTGCTAGGCAGGGGGAAGTTAAAGGTTGTGAAAGGAACAAACGCAGCCCGTGAGAAAGCTGGGCCTCCCCCCCACCGCCCTCGCATCGCCGCGTGGTAGGCTCTGCTGAACAATCTCACAGAATACCAACATCGAGACCACGATAAAATGAGACGAAATAAGGCTGCTTGTTGTCCAGGCACAGACAAAAACAAGGCCGTTGTGCCACATACACAGTACCAAACATCCTTCTATCTTGGCTAAACTGAGTGGTATCCGCTAAAGGGCTTCCACTCTTTCCCTGCTCTAACACGCCCTCTTTATGGATAAGATTTACTTAGAGAACCCAAGGTCCCATTGCCCCTATCTTCTGACAGCATCCAATCTAGAGAGAGCGCTGCATCTTTAGACCCTTCCCCAAATCATCTTCTTACTGAAACACCTCCTGAGGGCGACAAGTCATTAGCCCAACCTGTTTGCTTCCGCCGGAGGGCATTGAATTGGTCCCATGGCCAAATGACTTGAGTTTACAGAGAGGCAAATCATCAGGCAGCCGCTGAAGAACTTAGGAAATATGAAAAAAACAAAAAAACAAAAAACAAACCCAAAATGTTTTTGAACTCGTTACAGAGCAAAAGCTTTATTAAAGGAAATTGAGTCACAGAGAAATAAGAACTAATGTTGCAGGATTTCTTTTCCCGTAGTGCCAGAAGTTCTTCGTCAGGAGGCTTTGAAGAATCAAGAGATAGACCACAGAAGAGTGGTGGGCAGCAAAGGGAAGTTTATTGAGGGATAGTACAGAGCTCCTGAGGATGGAGGGGACCCGAGGAGGTTGCAGATTTGGCAGTTAAATCTAGGGGGTTTTATGGGCTCCTTGGTGTGGGCTGTTTTAATCTGATTAACCCTCCATGAGCCTGTCACGCAATCAGGTTTTTGTCCACAGCTCATCCACCTATCAGGTAGTTGTTTCCGTGCGAAAGGGGGGAGGGCTCCTTCCAGGGGGGTGTTTTGTAGCCTTGGGGACCAAGAGGGCGGCCACTGCCCGAACACAGGCCAGCCAGCCGCAGGCCACCAGATCAAGCTATTTTTTTAAATATCCCACTGGCTGTTGAGCTGGCCTGGGGCCTGCGTTAGGACACCCAAGGCCATTCCCTTCCTTTCTGCCCCCAACAAGTAAGTAAGTTAAGTCCTCCCAGTAGGAAGGCTTAAAGCTGGGACACTGAGTAAAGCCTAGAATAACAGGATGGGGTCTTTTTCCTTTTAAGGTTAGTTTCCTGTTGGGGGGGAACGGGGGTTTCAAGGGGGATGCCCTTGTCCCTGCCTGCCTTTCTTCTGACTATCCTTCATTACCAATGTTCCCTCTCTGCTAGGAAACTGGTTGAGTGACAGTAATGAAAGAGAGTCGGAAGAAAGGCAGGCGGGACAAGACCACCTGGCCCTTAAAGGAAACCACCCTTACTTTTCCCACGTGATAGGTAGATGACAAAAACCTGATCGGGCGACCCACGCCGGAGGGTTAATCATATGAAAACAGCCAGCCAGCAAGCCCATAAAAACCCCTAGACTTAGAAATGCCAGTGGCAGTCCTCTCGGGATCCCCTCCCTCTGCAGGAGGTTTGTACTATCGCTCGAGAAACTTTGCTGCCCACCACTCTTCGTCTGGTTTACCTCTTCATTCTCCCAGGTAGGGTGACCAGGAACCACAGGCACTGAGGGAAAAGAAATCCTGTAACAACAGTAAACCAAGGACCTCTCTGAATGGGGGGCTGTGATGAGGGGACTCCTGGAGCTGTGCACATTTTAATTAACTGTTTTTAAGAGGGTGTGCAGAATGAATCAACACCACCAAACCAAACCAAACCAAACAATAAAACCCTTTCCAGATCCTATTTCAACATTCTCATCTTCTGGAATGCCAAGGGCCAGGTCCATGCTCATTATGTTCCCCCAGACTACCCTGAAATCCATCAAAGGGTTATCCTTGCACAGACCCACAAAACCAACAATGTTAGAGCATTATGATTTTGCAATCCTCAGTGATATAATAGGTCTGTAAAATGATCCTCAGCTGTTAAAACCATAAAGTGAAATGTTACTTAAATTCTTAGCCCATATCAGGTATGAAAATCATACAATCCATGCATGGTGGTGAAAACCTGCTGTTTGTCAATATCTATCCATTCTTCTTACATAGATTGGCTGGTACCCAGTACCTACAAGAGAGACTACTTTCCTGCCCTCCCTGGCAGTTAGGTGTGGCCATGTGACTAAGTTCTAGTCAGTGACATGAAAGCCAAAACACATGTGACAGCTCTAGAACCTTCCTGGGAACCCCTGCTCTCTTCAGCTTCATTGCTTCTTCAGTCCTGCTGCCCAGATTAGAACATCATTTTGGGTCATGAGTCCAAGCTATGCTCAGTGGCACAAGAGAAAAGACAGCTGTGTCTTGGACACAAAAGAGCACCATTGGACTGTCTTCCCATGATGGATTAGGAAAACAGGAAGCCCAGGGCTGACTGGGCCTGAAGGAGGAAGGAGACAGAGGGGAGAGAAGAGGGAGAAGTGGGAGGAGGAAGAAGAGAGAAAAAAGAGGAAAGGGAAGAAAGGGGACAGGGATAGGCAGGAGAGGGAGAGGGGCAGGAAGGCAGCAGGAGGAGTCCCCTGAGAACAGGTTAAATTGCAAACTATTAGTTTTGATACTTTCTACTCCAAGTTACATAAGACTCATTGAAAATGGTGGCAATCGGGCAATGTGTTTATCAGCTCAGGAATGAGGTCCGTGGCTGGGACAGATGTCTGCAGGGGGGGTGCAGCCAGGCTCTGGTTCCACACAAAGGCTGCTAACAGCTTCGGGCATCACTTTCAGACAGAACACTGCTCAGAGGAAGAAGAGGGACCTTCTCCTCTATCTCTTCCTTCAAAGTGAAGAAACCTTTTCCCAGAAGCTTCCTCCGCAGACTTCCGCTCCAATGTCACTGGCCAGGAGATTATATACCCCTTACTAAAGCAATCACAGGCAGAGGATAGGATTCTCATCAATAAACCTTTCATATTAAGTCAGTCTACCTTTTGAGATGAAGAGAGGATCACCTTCCCTGAGTCATAGGGGAGGGATAAAGACAAAGCTACTTATGGTGATGCTAGTTGTGCAGTGCACAAGGGGGGGAGGGGAAGGGAGGAGGAAGTGTGGAGCCAGACGTGTTCACTATCAGTCATTGTCATTTGTAAGGTTAGTACGATAAATTTTCAGCAGATGGCAGTAAAGTGCTTGGGGAAAGGATGCTTTTCTCATGCACACACAGTCACAGTGAGCTGACAAGGATGGTAGCTAACAAAAATCAAGATTATGTTAGAAGGAAGGTGGGGGTGAAGGTGGGAAATGAGTGCTTGATAAGTAACTTTGAAAATTCCTCAACCTAAAGCAAATAATGAAATTCGCTTAAACCTTTTTTTTTTTTTTTTAAGTAGGCTCTATACTCAGTGTGGGGCCCAACAGCAGGGCTTAAACTCACAACCCTGAGATTAAGACCTAAACTGAGATCAAGAGTTAGGATGCTTAACCGACTGAGCCACCCTGGCACCCCTCACTGTAAACCTTTTAAAATTATATGTGGTAAATTCTATTTTAATGAAATAATCCAATCTGGGTTTAAGAAAAAATTTTAAAACCTTTATTCAATTTCAGTATAGTTACACTGAAAAAAAAAAAAAGGAATATTAGATAGCTTTCCTAAACTGAAAATCACTATGTACAAAAACCATTGTCAATACCAATGAAAAGCTTAAAATAAGCTGTCAAGATTGATTTGTACAAAAGCCGCAGCATTCATACAGCAAAGACTCTACCCCCCATATCAAAGGATTAAGGTATGTAAGAAACTGGTACATCTTGAGAAAAGATACCAATTGAATGGATGAAATATTATCACTGATGACAAAATCACATTACAAGGCATGATTAATTTTAAGAGATGCGAGATTCAAAGAAAGCATTACAGTTCCTTCATTATTCCTGTCATGTGCCCACAGAAAGGGAAAATACGATCCAAACTCAACAAGCAGATGAAGGACAAAGTTGGGAATGCAGAGTGATAGGTCAGAAAACATTTTTTAAGTGAGACTGGGTAATCACTTTTCTTTGTTGTTCTAACATCTACTACCTTATCTTAATATCAAGGCAAAACTGTACAAATGATTATGTGATACAGAAATGCAAGTTTTCTTTGGATCCGTTTGCACTTTGGATCAATAATATATGCAGCGCGTGTGATGAAAGGGAATTCCTTTCATATCTTCCCTGTGGTCACGGGCGTAGTCCCACAAGTAATAATCCAGAAGAACAGAATTGATCTCTCCGCTAGTTTCTTTACCCTTTTTTTCAATAAGCTCCAGAAGACAATCCCGGATCAGTTCAACACACCAAAGTGAGCACCCTCTGATTTCTACCTCTTGCCTATCCCCATATGAGAGCATTTCTCCTGCAAGCGGGAAAAAAACAGAGCAAGAAGTACATTAATGACATAAAATCTACACAGACTTGATTTTGGGTCATTTAAACCACTTCGAAACTCAGGCATTAATTTAAAATTGCACATTCCACAAGGGGAGGGTTGTGTCAGTATTCCCAGGAAGAGCAGAGCACCTTGCACATACAGCTCCCCGATAAACAGTTGCTAAATGCACATGGGCTCCCCAGAAATTTAAAAATATGACAGCAAGATTATTAAATTCTTAAGAACAAAGGATTTAAAATTGGATCTGATGCCAGGAAAAAAACATTGCAAAATCTGGAGAACTCCAAGGGGACCAAAGAAACAATACCTTCCTTTCTCACTTGAAAACTGAACATTGTCTTAGGTACATCCTAAGTGTACCAAGGAGAACCTAGGAAATCAAAGTTGTTCACCTGAGCAAGGAAGACCCCCCCCCACACTGTTTTTTAGATTCAGGATCCTTCAGTCAAGCCCTCCCTGAGTATGTAGCTGTGAGCTCCACAGGCCCCGCAGTCTCTTCAGTGCCCATCTCCAGGGTGTAGCTGATCCTGCAAGATGGGCACTGGCTGTGCTTTGCCACTGAGACCAGAATTGGGCTCATCAACTTAACTGCCTATAAGGATCAGAGAGACAGAGTAAGTGAACGCCACAGCCAGATGCCGGGATCTTAAATAGCATTACTTACATCCCCTCCATCCAATAAGTAACTGTAGTATTGAACTGTGTCCTCCAAAAAGTCACATTCAAGTCCTAACTCCTGGTACATGTGAACCGTGGCCTTACTTGTAAATAGGATCTTTGCAGATGTAATCAAGTTAAGATAAGGTCATACTAGATTAGGGTGGGCCTTCAATACCATGACTGGTGTCAGTCCTAGAATCACAGTGAAGAATCAAAATTTAGCCAAACTGGATCGGCAGTATTTATAATTGGCTAAAAAAAAATACGCCTTTGTGAAGGGATGGGTTCAAGATAAAATAGACAGAAAAAACATCTGAATTTATACTAAAATAAAGTGAAAAGACTGTATTTACCACACAGCCCCCCACACACACACACGCACACAAAAGAAAGATAAAATGGACAGAAATCTGGGTAGGTCTTCCAAGGGCTAGCCTGGAGATAATTCAGAAGAGGAGAGAGGAAAAAATACACATAAGTGTAGCCCATTGTCAAATTTGAAAAAAGTATCACTGAAGGCCAGCTAAGGAAGGTTCTACCTCATCTAGCCAAGCTACCTGGTTCTAGATTTCACCTAAGATAGTTTTTAAAACCTAGTGTGCTATACTTGTGTGTACTACTTTACGATCACAGTTTCTGTTTCTCCTCTAGTTTGCTAGTGAAGTACTTTTAGAAAAAAGTCCAACTTTGCTTAAATAAACTAAGAGGCAAAGAAATGAGTTCACGCTCTGGACATAACAGAGGCAGTCACAACAGCTACAGCTGGACAAGGGCCTCTGCAGTTGCAATGGACGGCAGGAGAAAATGCAGACCATTTTGTACAGCTAAGCTGCATGATCCCATCTCAGCAGGGTTTTCCTCACAGTAGCAGAGACAACTGCGTGCTACAAACATTCAGAAGGAGAAGATGCACAAATCATGAAAAGCTGGAAAAAGCTATGTGGAGAAGGTAGCATTTGAGCTAAGCCCTTATGGATATATAGGACTTGAAATGGAAAAAAGAAAAAGTTGGGGTGAGGGAATCCAGGAAAGGGAATGTTTTCAGATAGGAACAAGCAGTGTATACACTGGCCAAAAAAAGATCAGCTGCAGGTGGCTACATGGGAAAGAAGCCCCGAATGCTTAAATGTTTAAGGTATCCAACAATTAATGATCCAGGACATGAGCATTACAACATAAGATAGCTTGTTATTTTTCTTTTTTTTTAAAGATTTTTAAAATTTATTTGACAGAGAGAAACAGAGTGAGAGAGGGAACACAAGCAGAGGGAGTGGAGAAGGAGAAGCAGGCTTCCCGCCGAGCAGGGAGCCTGAGGCGGGGCTCGATCCCAGTACCCTGGGATCATGACCTGAGCCGAAGGCAGATGCTTAACGACTGAGCCATCCAGGCGCCCCACTTGTTATTTTTCAAATGAAGAAACAGAGGGACAAAACGGATTGCCCAAGGCAGCATAAAAAAACGAGTTAGAAGCAACCACAGCAATAATGGTATCTTTATATTCTGTATTATTCTTATTTTGGGTGATTGAAACCTATTTCTCAAGAGAAAATCATTCAGTCATAAAAACTACTTGCTTTGAGGTGCCTGGGTGCCTCAAGTCAGTTAAGCATCTGTGTTTGGCTCAGGTCATGATTCCGGTCCAGGTCATGATCCCGGGGTTCTGGGATCAAGCCCTATGTTGAGCCCCACCCACGTCAGGCTCCTGGCTCAGCAGGGAGTCTGCTTCTCCCTCTTTCTCTGCCCCTTCCCCTGCTTGTGTGCGCACTCTGTCCCTCTCTCAAATAAATAAATAAAATCTTAAAGAAAAAAATACTTGCTTCTAAAAGTAAAGAAAAAAATAGCTGAAAATACTGCACCCAAAAGAGAGAAATTAACATGAAAATTACGCAATTATTTTTCTTATACAAAGACATGTTTAAAAAACAAAAAGCTCATCATTAAATTCTACTCCTGACACCAATATTACACTCTATATTAACTAATTAGAATTTAAATAAAAACTTTAAAAAAAAAGCTAATTGTCACACAAACAGAATTTTCTATGCTCACCTATCATAACAAGGCTCCTGCTCTTGAGAATCAATAATTGAATCCAATAATGGTAAATAAATGAGCCTAGAAAAGCAAGTGACTTATGCAAGGTAACCCAGTGGCAGACTTGGGAGCCTCCTGACTTGAAACCCACTGCATGTTACCTATCTCTCAGGCCACCTTTTATTTCATAGGATAGTGTGCTCTTCACTGCTTACTTAACACTCTTCCAATACTACACCTGATGGACCTAGCATCCATCACACACCTTCAGGTAACAGAAACTTCGGTTTCATTTTATTATGAGGCTCTGAAACTATAATGACTAAGTACTGTAATTTCCTACATTCCACAGTGTAAACAACAACAAAAAGCAGTTTTCTCTTACTTCAATTGACCCTGCATTTTTCTTTAAATGTGCTTCTAACAACAGTGCTTTTTTTTTTTTTTTAAAGGAAAGGAGAACTTCTGTGAAAGAAACGAGACAGAGATTCAACCACAATTCATAGTATAACAAAGAATGTCTTAATTAAGCTGGCAAACCTTTGAGAAGCTTTTCCAGTAGTTCCTTGGAGTATCTCAGGGCTCCCAGGTGGACAAGAACCTGAGGTAATCTATAGTCAGCAAACATGGTGATACTGGAGATGTCTTTAAAGCAGCCGTCTCCTTTCCCCTCTAACACACTCCACGTATCTGCCACGAGGATTTGGGCCCGTTTGTAAAAAGAAATTCTTTTCCCCTGATGAACGAAGAGAATATAAATGTTACCTGGGTATCTGATAGCTTTTATGTATGCTATAAAAAAAAGGGCATACGTTGAAAACATTTCTCAAGCGTGCAATAATTTTAGTGGTGGTAAGAATTTATGGACCTTTTATAGAAAAAAAAAGGGAGTCCAATAAATATTAAATTATCTCTTTTATCCAAATTTACTTCCTGTATTTTTTAAGGCACATAAAATACAATTGTGGTTCTTATTTAGCATTCTTTTTCAATGACATTACCTCATATATATATTTCTGTGTCATTATAACCCACCTGCTTATTCTTTTTAATGGCTAGACAGTATTTCTTTAGAAAGCTTCTCAAATTTTTCTGAATGCAATATAATTCATGTTAATTGTATAAAATACAGAAGAGTACAAAGAAGAAAACAAACATCCTTAAATTAATTTCTGGGGCACCTGGGTGGCTCAGTCATTGGGCATTTGCCTTCAGCTCAGGTCATGATCCCGGGGTCCTGGGATCGAGCCCCACATCAGGCTCCCTGCTCCATGGGAAGCCTGCTTCTCCCTCTCCCACTACCTCTGCTTGTGTTCCCTCTCTCGCTGTATCTCTCTCTGCCAAATAAACGAATAAAATCTTTAAAAAAAATTTTTCGTTTCTGAAGAGAATCACAATATTCAATTTTTAACTGCTGCCATTCAGATAATATGATAAACATATTTCGGAGATGGAAACATAACTGATCAACAGCCAGAATTTATCAAGTTTACCTTTTTGGAAATGGTCAAAATCAATATGTAAACCCACATAACAAAATAAACTTTAATTATATTTATACAACGAAGAAGCAAATTTAACTAAGCATTATAGGATAGTGGGTTATAATTTAACTCAAAAATTATCTATAAAACTATGAACGCAGATCAGCATACACTATGGAAGGACACGGATAATTACAATCTAATTCTAATCCTAATCCTAATCCCAATGGTAATAATCTCAAATCATTGTTTACAGCTGCTTGTCTGCTAAAGGAAAATAATCAGTATTACTGACTCCCAAAATTTATCCTGACCACCTTGGATAAGGTTTTAATAAGTAAATGACATAAGTAATTAAATAAAAAATGAAATTAAATCCTTCAAAGAAAGGCTCCATGTGAAAATTCTTTAAGATGATAACATAGATTTCTTTATTTACAAATACTTCCTTTATTTACAAATACTTTCTTTATTTACAAACAAACTTCCAGAGGCGCCTGGGTGGCTCAGTCGTTAAGTGGCTGCCTTCAGCTCAGGTTCCTGGGATGGAGCCCTGTATCGGGCTCTCTGCTCAGCGGGAAGCCTGCTTCTCCCTCTCCCACTCCCCTTCCTTGTGTTCCCTCTCTCGCTATGTCTCTCTCTGTCCAATAAATAAATAAAATCTTTAAAAAAATTTTTAAAAATATAAAAATAAAAACAAACTCCAATGATACTCTGTCCTAATGAGAAATAATCTAATATTGCCCAACCTTAAGGTATACCTATTGCAATCAATCCAGAACTACTTTTACTAAGTAAATTGACTAAGACCACCTTTAAGAAATTCAGTATCTTGTTTTCCAGAGCAAACACATATGCTCATTTTCTGACATGATATAAAGTCTATAAATGGTGGGGGGCAGGAACAAATCACCATTAAGTATCCCTAGGGGTGCCTGGGTGGCTCAGTCAGTTAAGTGTCTGACTTTGGCTCAGGTCATGATCTCAGGCTCTGTATTCAGCAGGGAGTTTGCTAGCCCCTCTGCCCCTCCTCACACTTGTGCACGCACACTTTCTCTTTCTCTCTCTCTCAAATAAATAAAACCGTAAAAAAAAAAAAAAGTATCCCTACATCATCTGGGAATAGTCTATATTTCCAAACCTAACAAAATATGATAACCTGGCATTTGTTGGACTGGAAATTACATGTGGTAACTAGGTTTATATTCAAGTCTAGTGTGTTAAAGAATAAGACATAAAACTTAATATAAAAAATAAAATTGTGTATCAAAAACAATTATTATATCATGTTTACTGTAATATATAGAAGCTTTTATTTCCTATTTTTAATAAGATCCAAAGATCAAACTGGAAAAACACAGGAACCAGACTTATGTAACAAAATCAGTGCTAGCATCTAACAAAACATAAATTGTCACATCATGACCACTGTTTCCATGGTAGCCAACTAGTGTATCAAAAAGATTAGATTATAATACCCTTGAGAAACACAAAACAAAAAATAAGATTTAAGTGAGGAGTCTAAAAATAAATTTAAGTCATCTATAAAACATTTTCTTCACAAGCTGAAATGGTTTTAGCGATCAAATTCTTCATCTCTAAAATATTAACTGATACCCCTGAAAATACCAGCAAATTCCAAAATAACAATTTCCTACATGTTCCATAATATTACTTGGTGAATAAAATATTTTCAAAATAATACCTTTATAAAACAACTATTATCAATGAAAAAAATCCATGACCATGAGTTGATTTTCTTCAACACATTTATCATGAACAAATTAGAAAGGTCAAGAATTACAAATGCTTGGGGCGCCTGGGTGGCTCCGTCATTAAGTGTCTGCCTTCGGCTAGGGTCATGGTCCCAGGGTCCTGGGATGGAGCCCCGCATCAGGCTCCCTGCTTAGTGGGAGGCCTGCTTCTCCCTCTCCCTCTGCTTGTGTTCCCTCTCTCACTGTCAAATAAATAAATAAAATCTTAAAAAAAAATTACAAATGCTTAAGAGTAACATAAAATGTTATTGATTAAAGTATCAAAAAAGACCATTCATGCACATTTATCAGTATGTCAGAGTAAAGACAATAGAATAGCCTGAGGAAAGCTGATTTCTTCATTAGGACTTTTACAGGCTAGTCCTAATGAAGAATTATTAACATGTAGTACATTAACATGTAGTTAACATGCTCTAAATCTGAGTTGCTTTGGAAATATTTCTGTATCTTAAAGCTTCCTGACTGATTCTGGAGTACAACCAGGTTGGGAAATCACTGATTTAAAATCTGTCTGAAAAAATAAAAAATAAAAATAAAAATAAAATAAAATAAAATAAAATCTGTCTGAATTGGGATGCCTGAGTGGCTCAGCTCATGATCGCAGGGTCCTGGGATTGAGTCCTGCATCGGGCTTCTTGGTCAGCAGAGAGCCTGCTTCCCTCTCAGCTTGCCTTTCCCTGTGCCTGTGTTCTGTCTCTGTCTCTCTCTGACAAACAAACAAACAAAATCTTCAAAAGGTAGGGGCGCCTGGGTGGGTCAGTGGATTAGGCCTTTGCCTTCTGCTCGGGTCATAACCTTGGGGTCCTGGGATGGAGCCGTGCATCAGGCTCTCTGCTCAGCAGGGAGCCTGCTTTCCGCCCCCCTCTGCCTGCCTCTCTGCCTACTTGTGATCTCTCTGTCAAATGAATAAATAAATAAATAAAATCTTTAAAAAAATTTTAAAAGGTAAATAAAATCTGTCAGAATTAAAAGTTTCTAATTTTATCAATTTGTTTATAATGTTTAAAAACAAGTGATAATCTCAGTAAATAAATATACATTAAAAAATAACTGACTATTTTATGCAACTTGTTAAATATTAAAAAATACAGCAACTAATACTATCACCACGTTATGAAGGGGCTGGGAAAAGAGCACTCTCCTATGCTGCTGCTGACCATCTTCATTATCTTTCTGGAGAATCATTACATTTTCATGTATTACAAGCCTGAGAATCCAGGCCATGCTCTGACTCAGCAATTCCACTATGATTCCATTCTAAGAAAATAATTACAAGTGTTAAATGATTGTGCAATATTGCTTATTATCACATAAAACTGAAAACAACATGACATAAAATTCAATTTAAAAAATAAAACTGTGTATCATGGGGCACCTGGGTGGCTCAGTGGGTTAAAGCCTCTGCCTTCGGCTCAGGTCATGATCTCAGGGTCCTGGGATCAAGCCCCGCATCGGGCTCTCTGCTCAGCAGGGAGCCTGCTTCCCCCTCTCTCTCTGACTGCCTCTCTGCCTACTTGTGATCTTTCCCTCTGTGTCAAATAAATAAATAAAATCTTTAAATAAATAAATAAATAAATAAAACTGTGTATCAAACAATTACTGCAGTAAAATAGTTGGGCAAATAATTATGGGATTGTATATCCTATAGTGCAATACTGTGAAGTCATTAAAAATGGCACTATGAAAAAGATTGTGCTGTGAGAGAATTATTATTATTATTATTATTATTTAATGGGGCGCCTGGGTGGCTCAGTCAGTTAAGCATCTGACTCTTGGTTTTGGCTCAGGTCATGATCTCAGGGTCCTGGAATCGAGCCCCGAGTGCTCAGCAGGGAATCTGCTTGTCACCCTCTCTCTCTGTCCTTACCCCTCTTCATGCTCTTTCTCTAAGTAAACAAATCTTAAAAACAGAAACAAAAAACATACACTTGATTTTAACATCTTCTCAATTTCAAAAGCAGTCCTTTTTTTTTTTTAAGATTTTATTTATTTATTTGACAGAGAGACAGAGACATGGAGAGAGGGAACACAAGCAGGGGGAGTGGGAGAGGGAGAAGCAGGCTTCCCGCCAAGCAGAGAGCCTGATGCGGGGCTTGATTCCAGGACCCTGGGATCGTGACCTGAGCCGAAGGCAGTCGCTTCACGGCTAAGCCACCCAGGCACCCCTCCAAAGCAGTCCTAAAAGGCTCAGAATTAAAAAAAAAAAAGGCTCAAAATTCCTCTTGATTTGGAGTTAATTGCCCAAAGTAATTTATGTATATTTTATTTCATATAAAAATATTTTATTTTTAAACAATCTCTATACCCAACATGGGGCATGAATTTACAACCCCAAGATTATGAGTTGCATGCTCTACAGAATAAACCAGCCAGGCCACCCTTTATTATTTACATATCTTTTATTTTATTTTAAAGATGTTATTTATTTGACAGAGTGAGAGAGCACAAGCAAGGGGAGCAGCAGAGGGAGAGGGAGAAGTTGGCTTCCTGCTGAGCAGAGAGCCCGATGTGGGACTTGATCCCAGGACCCTGAAATCATGACCTGAGCTGAAGGCAGACACTTAACCATCTGAGCCACCCAGGCGCCCCATATTTACATATATTTTAAATGAATATGCAAAGATAACTGTAAATTGACTAATCAAAGCATTAAGTGAGCACCCACTATGTGCTCAGTGCTATGTTAGGAATCATAGGAACTATGTTGCTTTTGTCTAACACTAATGATAATCTTTTGGAAACAAATAAATGAAAAAATATAATACTCCTTTAAGAAAGTGTCGGAATCCTTAAGCATGATTTTTGTTACATTTTGAGGATTTTTCTATAAGAAAGTCTTTTAGAAATGAGTACTGATGGGAAATGGTTCAGGTACTAATACTTATTTTAAAATATATCAGCCTTAAAATGAATTTATATCCTGGAACAGTTTTTAAAAATTGAACTTTTTCGGGGCACCTGGGTGGCTGAGTCAGTTAAGCATCTGCCTTCAGCTTGGGTCATGATCCCGGGGTCCTAGGATCGAGTTCCGCATCGGACTCCCTGCTCAGCGCGAAGCCTGCTTCTCCTTTTCCCTCTGCTGCTCCCCTGCTTGTTCTCTCTCTCTCTCTCAAATAAATCTTTTTTTTTTTAAAGGTTTTATTTATTTGTGAGAGAGAGAGCGCGCACATGCACAAGCAGGGGGAGCGGCAGGCAGAGCAGGCAGAGGGAGAAGCAGGCTGCCCGCTGAGCAAGGAGCCCAATTCGGAACTCGATCCCAGGACCCTGGGATCATGACTTGAGCCGAAGGCAGTCGCTTAACCGACTGAGCCACCCAGGTGTCCCCCAAATAAATAAAATCTTAAAAAAACAAAAAACAAAAAACTGAACTTTTCAACAAAGCACATCAAAAGCACTGTGCTGTAATAAAATAGAAACCCAGCAAATTGCTTACTAAATTGGTATTATCATCTACAAAAAAAGTTTGCTCTTTCTTCCACAAAAACAAAAACTCCAACAGACTACCTCAAAGCAAACAAACTACATGATGTCATGAATTTATTCCATCCTGAAGTCATCTTAAATTCACTCTCAGCCCTTCTGCTACAACCAATGTTGATTCTGGAATACATGGATTCTTAGCCACATGAATGGGATTTTGATTTTTTTATACACTAATACACTTCGATGACCTGAATGATGAACCAAGGAACTTGATCCACAATTTCTTTTAAAAAAGCTGAAATGACATACTTTAAAGACAAAGATAGAGGCGACTGCGTGGCTGTGTGTGAAGCATCTGCCTTCGGCTCAGGTCCTGATCCCGGGATCCTGGGATACAGCCCCACATCGGGCTCTCTGCTAAGCGGGGAGTCTGCTTCTCCCTCTGCCCCTCCCCCTGCTCGTGCTCTCCAGCCCCCACCCCATCCCACCCCCTGTCTCACGCTCTCTCTAATAAATAAAATCTTTTAAAAAAACAAAGATAGATCTCAAAGTAACCTTTGCATTAGCAAAACGGTTAATCAGAACAAAATGAAATTTATTGGTGGCCTAGGGCCTCTTTTCTAGGAACTGCCTCTGCCCCACTCACAGCCCCTGCATCCACACTTCAGTCGTCATAATCCCTGCAGATTTGTCAGTTTGGCCAGGAATTTTAGAATGGTACCTGAGAGGGTGTCTACCCCTCCCTCCCTCTCTCCCCTCCCAGTGGTTGAAGCAGTAAGATGCAAAATTCATGAACACCTTCCACTTCATGGAGAAAGCTAGTCTGCAGTCATGAGAAATATGGAGCCAACAGAAGCAAAGAGGAGAGACTGAAACCTGATGGCACTGAGTCCTTGATCTTAGATGTTTCTATCCCCAAATTCTTCATTTTGCTTAAGGTTTTTCTAGTTTTGTGTCTGTCACTTGCAATTAAAAGAATCTTAACAGGGGTGCCCGGGTGGCTCAGATGGTTAAGCATCTGCCTTTGGTTTAGGTCATGATCTCCGGGTCCTGGGACAGAGCCCTACATCAGGCTCCCTGCTCAGCGGGGAATCTGCTTCTCCCTCTGCCTCTCCGCCCTGCTCATGCTCGCTCTCTCTCTCTCAAATGAATAAAATTTTTAAAAAATAAAAGAATCTTCTGATCCTTAGAGTTCAGAACTCTGTTCCAACATGGCCCAAGAGACCTCTCCAAACAAGACTATCACAATGAATCACAGACGCAGCCACACAAACTTCACAGAAGATCAACTGAAAATCCTTAGGAAGGCATTTGACCAAAATGCTTACCCAGGTTATGCTACCAAAGACTTGCTTTAGGAGTCAACACCGATGAGTCTAGAATCCAGATTTGGTTTTGGAATCAAAGAGCTAGGCACCAGTGCCAGAAAAAATCAGAACTCGATTAGGACTTAGAATCAAGCCAAGACCAAGATCACTCTGAAGAGGAGATTCAAAGCAGAAAAGAGAGACGGTGTCGTATCAGCTACACTTCCTCACAATTACATACCCTCATCGAGGTGTTTACAAACAACCCTTATCTTGGCATTGATTCCAGAGAGCAACTTGCTAAAGAAATTGGCATTCCAGAGTCAAGAGTCCAAGTAGGTGATGAATTTGACTGCTCCATCTCCTAGGGATGGAGACATATGGGAAGGGGAGCCATGCGGACATGACAGCCACATTCCCACTCCAGGGCCTTTCCACGAGCTGTTCTCTCCATCTGGTAGGTTCTAGCCCAAGTTCCCTCACAGCCAGCTCTCACTCCCTTCAGTTCTTCTTTGCTGTAATCGATGTTTTATTTTTTTTTCATCTTTTTACTGCATTTATTGCTAATATTAAAAAAAAAAGAATCTTAACATACAAAATCAGGCCTCTCTCACTTTACAGAATTGAAAAGCTAGCTATTTATTTCCTGACTAAATGACATAAGATAAAACCAGTTAACCTTTCTCTCTAGACTTTGGTTCCTGGTCTGCAAACAGGACAATAATGATCCTTGTTCTTTGGCCCCACAGAGCTCTTCTGTGGTTCTAATCAGAGTGTACTTGCAAACACCTTATAAATCATAAAGCGCGATTTAAACAATATTGCTGGTAATTTCTGTCAGTTGTTGAATTGTGATTTCAAAAGGGTAGCTTTAAAATTTCAATATGAGGGATGCCTGGGTGGCTCAGTTGGTTAAGCGGCTGCCTTCAGCTCAGGTCATGATCCCAGGGTCCTGGGATCGAGTCCCATATCGGGCTCCTTGCTCAGCAGGGAGCCTGCTTCTCCCTCTGCCTCTGCCTGCCACTCTGCCTGCTTGTGCTCTCTCTCTCTGACGAATAAATAAATTAAAAAAAAAAATCTTTAAAAAAAAAAAAAAATTTTCAATATGAGGGGTGCCTGGGTGGCTCAGTCATTAAGCGTCTGCCTTCAACTCAGGTCATGATTCCAGGGTCCTGGGATCGAGTCCAGCATCAGGCTCCCTGCTCAGCGGGAAGCCTGCTTCTCCCTCTCCCACTCCCCCTGCTTGTATTCCCTCTCTCGATGTCTCTGTCTCTCTGTCAAATAAATAAATAAAATCTTTAAAAAAATAAAAAGTAAAAAAACTAAAATAAAATTTCAATATGATTTAAGCATCCATGAACTTATTCAATAGATTTATATTATGTGATTCCTCCGAAGTTGCTGTCAATTCTTTGTCACAGTTAAAATATACAATAACGAATTCTAGAAGAATTTTACAAAAACAGAACCCAGGTGTACAGTGGAAAGCTATACCAAATGTTTACCATTTTAAAAGTACATCTGTTTAAAGAAAAAGAAAATAACACTGTTCAAGTATTCCATTTGTTAAAAAACACAGCATATATATATATATATATATATATATATATATATGCACACACACACTCATGTTAGAGCCTCAAAAAAAAATTTTTATTAGAATTTAGAAACAGGGCGCCTGCGTGGCTCAGTTGGTTAAGGGACTGCTTTCGGCTCAGGTCATGATCCCGGAGTCCTGGGATCAAGTCCCGCATCGGGCTCCCAGCTCCATGGGGAGTCTGCTTCTCTGACCTTCTCCCCTCTCATGTTCTCTCTCACTGTCTCTCCCTCAAATAAATAAAATCTTAAAAAAAAAAAAAGAACTTAAAAAAAAATTATAGAATTTGGAAACACATTCTGATTTTCATCCAATGAAGTAAATTTTTTGAAGTTGTAAAAAAAGGACTTCATTGTCCCTGAGTAGCATCATATTGAAGGTTCAGTGTTTTGTAGGTTTGAAACATTTTAAAAGGACAAAGAAAAAAAGAAGAAAGGAAATACATTAATTAGAAAACTAAGATAATTAATGTCTTTGAAACACTACTTAACAATTTTGTTACTGTTCCTTGTCCACGGGAAGGAACTTCAAATCTTAAGTTTTAATTCTCAAAAGGAATTCTGAAAGTAAAAAAGTTAACTATGAGAAGATAATTAATTCTAAAATCCCCAACAGAAGCAGCTCACCTCAAACTGAGTCACATCTCTGTAAGAAGGAAAGCTTTCAACTACCAGGTGCATTAACTTCTGTGCACTGTTTTCACTCTTTCGTACACAATTAAGAAAAGAGCCTTCGAACTTCTCAAGTAGAATTTTCCCAGTTTCATTAAGAATCTGATGCCTCTCTTCGATCAAAGGCATCGGAACATCCGTGTCAGAACGGAATATATGCTGAACCTGATCCAGGGTCACTGTGGCATAGTAGGAGGCACTGGTTATACGTATCCCTTAGGGAAAAAAGAACAATGTCATACTTTTATATTCATCAGACCCTTGCTTTTACAACATACAATAAGAAGAAAGCAAATGAGTGTTACAGGAATGCACTAAAAGTGGATGAAGAATTACAAGATCAGAAGCATACCCTTCGTTTTCTATTTTACTCATCTGTACTTACTCATCTGTTTCTAGCAACTGTTTTATTACATCAGATGTATTTTGACTGCATAAAATGTGTTATATTTGTCCCTTTGTTCTTCAGGTATCATCAAAGTGGCGTTCTTTAGAAAACTTGTATATTTAGCTGCTATGATGATAAGCATTAGCATCATTTCTAAGGACTTAACTGCAGCCTCTTCTCACACTTGTATTTTAAGCAGATAAGAACTGCTTCACTTTAAGCAATGATGAACTTCAAGTTCGCCTTATTAACACGTGAGCCCTTTCCCGACTCCTTCCTCAGGACCCTCCCGGTAAACCGAAACCTCACAGGCTGTTGGGTCTGACCAGGAGAAGGGGCACCAACCTTCGTCGAGGGCTCTGTTGACCGCAGCGCACAGTGACCAGTACCCGCTGTAGGTTTTCCCCCTGTACCTCACCAGACATTTGTGCTCGTCGTGCTCCGACCAGAAAGAGAAGTTGAGCGTGTCTGTCACGAACACCCAGTTGACCGCGGCCTCGTCAGCCGCCCTGGGATTCAGCTCGTGAAGTGCCTTCCAGCCCCCCAGGTGCAGCTCGGGCCCCGAGACCTTGGCAAGCAGTAGCTCCGCCACCCTCCGCACGCCTCCGCCATCGATGAACACATCCTGACTATTCTCTGCAATGAATTTTGCGGACTCCCTGGGAGTTAGGAGCCCGTCCATCCCACCCTTCCCTTTGGGACTTGGTGAACCGCGCTTTCACTCGCGGGCCGGCCAAACTCGCTTCCCTCTCTAAGTGGAGCAAGGGTGCGGGTCCTTCTGCAGCTCTCCCTCCCTACCCACCGTGGGATCGCTGCCCTCACAGGGTCCTGCCCTCCCGGGACCGCACTGACACCTCAGAGCGCTGCCGATTTCCGGGTTCCCTCCCTCTACCTCGCACTGCTGGGGAGCCGCGGACGCCACGGGGCCGCGCGCCCGACCAAGACCGGAGGCACTTCCGGGAGAGAGGCCCCGCCCACTCGCGCCCCGGCTCGCGCCTGGGACCCGCTTCCGGTTCCGAAAGTCCGGAAACTGGCCGGAGAGTCCCAGGCGAGGCTGCAGGCAGTTGCGCTCCCCCCTGCCCAGGCGTGCGGCTCCGCCATTTTGTGCATGTTTCCCCCCCACGCTCCCCTTCGGGCACGTGGTACTACGGCTCGCCGCCGTGCCCCGAGTCGCGCTGACTCCAAGCAGTGTACGGCGTTGTCCTCCCACGGCTCCCTTTCCACAAGGGGCGAAATGTGGGCAAGATGCCCTCGGCGACGCCCCGCATCCGGGTTCCTGGGCCGCGACGAGCTTGATGGCGCCCATTTCCGGTGATGGGGAGCTCGTTCGTCCCCACGCTATGGCACGGATTGGCGGGTCCCCCTCCACCCTATCTCCCAGGCAGGCCTCTTGTGCTAAATCACTGGCCAATTCGGAGGCCGTATGGATGTTTAAGATTAGCTGAGACGTTTGGAGAAGTGGATGAGGAAACAAATGTATTAAATTGTTTAACATTATGTGCCTGGAATTGTGCTTTCGTACTGAATCTCATATAGTCCTGGCCATGGCAACAGCCGGCGGTTGTACTTTTGCAAGAGAAGCTGTATGGTTCAGCAGTTAGGTCCAGGTCACAGCAGTGGTCTGGGTTGGGATTCAAACCCTTGTTTATCAGTCCTCGAGTCTGGGGCACTATGAACCAAAGTCACCAGTGCCAACCATTCTGGTCAAGTAGTGACTAAATTAGTCGCCCTAATGAGACATTATTAGAGAAAATAAGCATCACCTTACAGCTCCAAACTTTTTAAAATATATTTTTTAATGGGATGAGGAGAGAGGTACCCTAGTCAATTCGCCTACTGATGAAATTTTAGTATAGAAGTAATGTGTTTGTTCTCTTCTTCAGAGACTTGAATCTCCATGGATAACATAAAATGTTCATGCCTTTTTGAAAATCGACTATTAAAAATAACAGAAAAAAAAAACAGTAGTCATCTCTCGTTATTGACAGTAAAGAATCTTGGAATTAGAGAATTTTTGGAGGATTTGGAATTTTTAAGTTTGACAACTGTGCCCCCAGAGAAGCAGAACATCTTCATCTCTCCAGTTTCTTCATTTTGGTAAGAAAAATTTTTTAAGAATTTCATTATGATTCGCTTTTCCAGAAAAGTCACTAGTACATTAATACGTTGTTGAATAAATGTAAATCTGTTGACTTGGGATTTTTCTGTCTACCCCAGCAGCTCTAAGTCTTGGGAGTCAAGTTGATTAGCAAAAAGGGTGCCTGGGTGACTCAGTCCGTTAAGCATCTGCCTTTGGCTCAGATCACGATCTCGGGGTCCTGGTATCCTGATCCCCCTGTGGGGCTCAGCAGGAAGTCTGCTTTTCTCTCTCCCTCTGCCCTTTTGCACCCCATTGGTGCTTGCTTTCTCTCTCACTCTCTTCTCTCAAAAAAATAAAATCTTTTAAAAAATTTGGCAATCTGGCAAATGCAAGAAAATCTGGCAATCTACAAAAGAATTCAGGAGGTTATAAAATTTAGGCCATTTTCTCTCACTGAGACTTATTGACAGAGAAGAAAAACCAACAACTTAGATTCCTATTATGTTCAGGATATTGAGTTAGACACGAGGAGTAGGATAAATAAGAAAAGAAGCTTCCTTCTTTCAACTTATTGTTCAGATAAAGCATAAATTTTGTGTTGTAGGTGGGCTTATTTTTTTAATATGTGTACAAGATGTTAGGAATACAAAAAGGGAATTCTTTACCTACTCAATACTCTTTCCCTCCTCCTTCTTCCTTCCCGACGGAATCCTGATGTTGTTCAGGAATCCCTCTTACCCACAGCTGGTATAGCTCAGCATCCCGAGCTTCAGGAGTGGTCTGGACTGTTCTAAGGGTAGTATCATCCTCTGGCAAGGGACGGGGTTAGGATCATGTATGTTCCCCAGTTTACCTCAGTGAATTGCAAAGATAGGTTTGTAGGATGCTTCCAGAAAAGCTTTTCCAGGAGAACTTCCAAAAGAGATTCACGTTCCCTCTGGACACGATTGAGCTTGGATATGAGGTGTGAAATTGTTACCATCCTTTTGATGGCATCCTGTGAATGAGGTCAACACATGGGCGAGGCCGAAAGAATAGCACAGAAATGAAATTGTAATAATGGAATTATGTCAGCTCTTAAGTCTATCCCACTTTCGGATCTCATTATGTGAGTTAATAAACTTCTATATAGTTTGAAGCAATTTTAAGTTGGGTTTTCTGTAACTTGCTCTGAAAGCTTCCTATCTTGCACAGGTGGCAAATACAGACATGGTCCCTGACATCTTATGATCTAGTGAGGAAGGCAGATAGTCAAATGGGTAGTATTATACTTCAAGCAACAGAAAACTAGATTACAGTGACTAAATACAAAAGGGATTGTTTTTCTCATATAGTAAGTCCATAGCTGATGTGCCTGTTTGAAAATGTCAGCAAGGAACTAGGCTCCTTGCTTTCTGTATCACTAGGGATACCTAGTGATACCTTTTTTTTTTTTTTTGTCTTTATGGTTGTAGGGTGGCTCTACCCTATGGGCATTGTGTCCACAGAAAGAAGGATGAAAATAAAAGGGACAAAGAGCCAAAGGAATATACCTGCTGAATTTTTTTTCTTTTGAAAATCTTTGCCAGAAGCTCTACCCTGCAGGCACAGGCTTTTGAAGAGAAGATCAAGATGACCTCTATATGGTCCCTAAACTTGTATTTTCAGGGCTAACAAAGGGAGGAGGCATGATAAATGCTGTTGTGTCCCTATCACCTTTCCCCCTCCTACACAGTATCCAAGTTAGATTATTCCAGTCATCAAGAAAGCCATCATTCTGAATAGCTAAATTAAATGTCAAGCATTGGCAACGATCACTGCTACATCTGCTATTTTCTGTCATGATAGGCTATGACAGTAACTTAAAGAAATAGTGGGTTAAGAGGTATTCTTAAAGTTCACAAGAGCAATGGATGGACAGTAGACATTGCTGTCATTTTTCATATATGCAAAAGGAGGGAAGCAGAGAAGTAAAATGGGTTTTTGAAGATAGGACATCTCAATTATTTTCATTTCCCCCCACTCTCCTAAAGTGATCAAGAGACTAAAGCCCCAAGAAGGCTTAGCAAAAAAGAGATATGGTTTGCTACTGGGTAGTAATTTTCCTCTGTTCCTTTTCTCCTTGATTTATCCATTTATAGCATTTAAAATTGACGACTTCCTTGAAATTCACTCTTGGCTTTCGGGGCATTATATTATCCTGGTTTTCTTAGTACCATTGGAAGCTCTTTCTCTTCCTACTCTCAGCTTATTGTGTATAAAATGTTCCATCTGCAGGCTTTGGCTTAGGGACAGAATGGACTCTTTCTGGTGAAAACTCTCACTCTTAAATAATTTCTGTTTTAAAATATTTAGTTATAATGGAATAAATATATTCTCTCCATTATATATCATTAACATTATTACTACGTTCAAAATCAATTAGAATTTTTGAACCATGGTTTGCCTTTAGTAAAATTAATATTTCCTCCATAGGAGAAAGAACTAAATATCATAAAAACCAGCACAGAGTTTCCAGTTTGATGAACACTTAGAGATTCAGGGAGAATGACATGCTCAGAGAGCATGGAAGCTCCATGCCCCTTCCCAGGTAACTTATCTCTCTCTATCTGCTTGTTCTCAAGTTATATCCTTTTATAATAAACCAGTAATCTATTTCTTTCCCTTGCTATCTAAAAGACACAGCAGAGTTGTGGAACAAACTACACAGTCCTTGAGAGGTTCTCTGAGTTCCACTGATGTTCCTTTGTAGGTATGCATTTAAGTAAATGTCATCGAAGACGCGTTTTGAATGATGTTGAAACTCCTCAGTTCTTGCCAGACAGATTCTCTTCACCACAATGCAGACTTGGCGCATGCGCTGCTTTCCAAAGGAGATCTCTTTGAACAGTCTTGAACTCACCACTTCAGCATATAATGCAAAACACTGATCTGGTAACCACCTTCTTTCGCTCGTGGTTGCTAGAAGCTGAAGCTGAGCTGTTCGTGGAATGGGTCCTGGAAATTATCAAGCAAGGGGTTGTTGCACAGACAGGCTGAAGAAATTTCCAGAACTGAAATTCAAATATATAGAAGAGGGGCAGCAGGCCTTCTAGTTATTTTATTTCTGGGAAGCAGAAGTAGACAGAATGCCCGGTGTATCTTCTATTAAAGAGGATCACACAGAGTGTATTTCCCTTGCACACTTTGATTTGGAGAATTAGTGCCAGTTGGCAATAGATCACCCAGCTAGACTGTAGTGCAAAAAGTGAGGGAGGGGGACACAACAATAGTAAACGTAAAAACCTGCTTTTAAAAAAAAAGTACAGAGGTGCCTGCCTTGTTCAGTCAGTAGAGCACATGACTCATGATCTCGGGGTTGTGAGTTCAAGCTCCACGTTGGGTGTAGAGATTACTTTAAAAGTAAGATCTTAAAAAAAAAGTACAGGGGTGCCTGGGTGGCTCAGTCAGTTAAGCATCTGCCGTTGGCTCAGATCACGATCCCAGGGTCCTTAGATCAAGTCCCGCATCAGGCTCCCTGCTCAATGAGGAGTCTGCTTCTCCCTCTCCCTCCGCCTACTTGTGCGCTCTGTCAAATAAATAAATAACATCTTTAAAAAAAAAAAATTACAAAAAGTAAACAGATACAAAGGAATATTTATCTTGAAGAGAAACAGGGATTGATTTATCTGAGGCAGGGAGTAAGTGCTGATGTTTTATCTGGGAGGTGCCTTCTGAGGACATTGGCAGTGAAGGAAAGGAAAAAAGAAGGTTCGGATGGAAAGTAACACAAGGGGACGTGATACTGTGCTAGCCACTGCTTCGTGGTGAGCCTTGAAGAGACTCAAGTCACAGTGAGTCACAGTGTAGGAGTGTTGTCACAGTTACGTTGCACTGGACAAACTATATGGAGGAGCTGCCTCAGAGCAGTTTGAGAGGAAACTCTCCTTTCTCTTTCTGTCTCTGTCTCTCTTTTTAGATATTTTAGGATTTAAAAAAAATTTTTTTTTAAGATTCTATTTGTTTATTAGAGAGATGGAGAGAGAACACAAGTAGGCAGAGCAGCAGGCAGAGGGAGAGGGAGAAGCAGGCTCTCCGCTGAGCAGGGAGCCAGATATGGGGCTCGATCCCAGGACCCTGGGATCATGACCTGAGCTGAAGGCAGATGCTTAACCGACTGAGTCACCCAGGTGCCCCTAGATATTTTAGGATTTTAATGTCCTTCACATATTCAACATTGCACACTGACAGTGGATGAACAATAGGGGAAAAGAAGCTTCAGCAAAGATCTTCCAGAACTCATAGTATCACTTTGGTCAAACACTATAAAGAGAACCATCAAATGAACAAAGGATAAGGAAGTTTGACATAGAATTTTAGTTCAATGGCTTACCTAAAAAATAAAGAACCAAACATACAGCCTTCTCTCTTCTACCTGTTAGAAAGAAAGCAAAAGTGAATCAGAACTGTATCTTTTTTGTGAAACAGCTTAAAAGAGGGGCAGGAGGGTGGGATGGGGACCACAACTGTTGCTAATGTAATGTTATAATGCACAAAGTCAAGGATTCTGAGAACTGTATTACTAGAAATATAAAGGCGTAAAGATATAAACTATTTGGTATTAAAAACAGATCTTGCTATATAAACACATAGTATGTCACTTTTATCTCTTTATGAAAATAACAGGATAAAGATAGATCCCCCAGCTCGCCCTTGAGCCTGGAACCCCTAAACACCACACAGGCAGTGTGGACCTGAATTAACAGGTGTAGAACCCAGGAGAACCCACTGCTGTCATTTTGGAAAGGATCAAGATTCAGCATCCTGAGGACCCCATTCACCCTTCATGCTGTGTGTTTGTGTATCTCCAGAAGCAATTGGCTACAATTTGCATAATTAAGTTCACAGACAAGTTTGAATACTGAGATCTAGCTAGAAAAAGTAGCAACAAAGACATTAAAAAAAGAAAAAAAGGAAAGACACTGTAAGCTAGAATTTGTTAGGAAAGCAAAAGGAAGACTTTTAAAAAATATTTCCAGTTCAAGTCAGAATTAAGGTGTCTATTGGGGCGCCTGGTTGGCTCAGTCAGAAGAACATGCGACTCTTGATCTCAGGGTTGTGAACTTGAACTCCATGTTGGGTGTAGAGATTACTTTAAAAATATAAAATCTTAAGGGCACCTTGGTGGCTCAGTTGGTTAAGTGTCCAACTCCTGATTTCTGCTCAGGTCATGATCTCAGGGTCATGGGATCAAGCCCTGTGATGGCTCTGTGCTGGGTGTGGAGCCTGCTTAAGATTTTTCCTCTCCCTCCCCTTCTAACTCTCCCTGCCTGGCTCTTTTTCTCTTTAAAAAAAAAAATAATAATAATTAAAAATCTTTTTTTTTAAAAGATTTTATTTATTTATTTGACAGAGAGAGAGAGATCACAAGTAGGCAGAGAGGCAGGCAGAGAGAGGGGGAAGCAGGCTCCCCCCTGAGCAGAGAGCCCGATGTGGGACTCGATCCCAGGACCCTGAGATCACGACCTGAGCTGAAGGCAGAGGCTTAACCCACTGAGCCACCCAGGTGCCCAATAATTAAAAATCTTTAAAAAAAAAAGAAAAAAAAAGAATTAAGGTGTCTATCAAGTCTCACCAGCTTTGCAGAGTTGTGAATGTTTTGCTGTTGTTCTTTGAAAAAAGAAGAATCTATAAGTGTTCATTCAAGAAAAATACGATATTTGTTGTTCTGTAGTCATTCTCAAGTTACTTTAAATTTTGTACATTGTTCAGAGGCAGAATACATATTGTTTGAGGTGTGTTCATAGCTGATGCATCTCCAAAGCATTTTTCATGGATGCTGCCAGATTCTAAACATCTCCTATCCTGTCAGCATTATACAGAAAGGCCAGATGATTCCCACAGACCCACTTCCTTTCAAGGAGATCATATTGAGTTGAAGAGCTTTAGCAAGTAATCTTTTTTCCTAAAACATCATCTGCTTTGGCACTGCCACTGCAGAATGGAATATTCGTCTTGCTTCTATTCTGGGATCCACTGGATATACCTAGAATCCTTGATAATTATCAATAATATCATAAATCATTTGTGCTTTGATGGAGTTGAGCTTCTCGAACGGCTTCACTGCCTTGTTCTTAATCCACTTCAGGATTGAGCCCATGTCATAGATGCTGAAACACGGAGGTGTGTTGTCCGAGGAGTGGTTTGGGGCCTGTACTTTGTATTCCAGGACCGAGGGGGTACTCTCTGAGGGCAGACCCCAGGGGGTCATCATCAATGAGCACAAATGTGATCCTTGCAGAGCCAACATTCTTCCGAGCACTAGCAAAAATCACACCAAACTAGAAAACATCCATTGGCTTGGAGAGGAAGTTGGAAGACACGGGGCAAACCATTACTACTCCCTTGACGTCAGAAATAAAGTGAACACCCTTCTGTGCGTGGTCTCATTGGCCCAGTAATGCACATAGGAGAAGTCCAGGCTGAGCTTCCGGGGGCTTGAATCTGGAATTTATGTGTAACTCCCAAGTTTAGGGTAGACAATATTCACATTCCCAAACTTCTGGGTTCCTGTTGCCCTAGCTAACCAAGCTCCTGTCATCTTGCATGTAGCACACCTTCTTGCTTTCAGGCCAATCAGGTTTAAGAGGACAAAAGGGGACTGTCCTTGATACACCTCTGTGCACAAAAGTCACCTTGTAGTTGTCCGGCATAACTGGCAATTTCTGCCCAAGATTCTCTCTGTTGTTAATCATCTTAGCAAAAGCTGATGGCCTGTGGCTCATTTCAAGAACCTTAGTGCCAACTCCTATTGTAGTCTAATAATTTCTTTCTGTAGCTCTAAAAACACCAAGCGTTTTTAGACAGCTTGGCGGCCTGGGCCAAACAAACAGCCTGCCCGGGCGTCCATGGTGGGCCAGGCTGGTCGGCGGGAGGGGACTGCTCACCCGGTGGCACGTCTCTCTCCCTGCTTTTATTTCCCTTTGGTCGGAGTTTTCCCTCCAGAACTGACTCCTCTTTCCTTCCAAATAGCATCATCCAGCCCCTTTGGTAGCTGCTCCAGAAGTCAGTTCTCTTCTCTGTGAGGTGTGGCATTTTATTGTCTAAAAGTGGAGGCAAAAGCCAGAAACTTGAGGCACGTTGCTGGTTGCCTCGGATGTTCAGTGGCAGCCTTGAGATAGGGCCTGGCAGTCCCCCAGAAAATGACTGATTTATGCCCCAGATGGCCTAACTGTGAAGGCCCAAGTGACACTGGTTGGCAGCAATGGCAGCTGACGTGGAGCGAGCAGCTGCCTCCGAGACTTTTGTTGTCCTCCCTGAAATCAGCAATGCTGCTTGGCCCAGAGAGGGCTCAGACTGAAGGGCTGCAGAGAACAGCAAGTGACTGGCTAATTAATTTAAGCAAAAAGAACTTTTTGAAAAGTTATGAAAAAGCTCTCTAGATAAAAAGAAAGGCCGGGAACAAGACTTCTAAACAATTGGGCAGTTCTAGAAACTGCCCAAGGTTTCTTCTACTAGTGCTGCTAAAAAAAAAACCCTTAACTGTGATCATTGTAACTTGCCTGCAATCTTTCTGCTCAAGATTCAAATTCCCAGGACAAATTCGCAGGATAGGCAAGCCTGGGGCAAATGCCTACTCTCTTGATGTGAGAAGGGCTCTCTGAGGACCAGGATTTCTATCTTGTCAAGTCTTCCGTACGACTGGGAGAGAAAAACTGCAAAAGCCAACCTGGGTACTATTAGAAAGGGCAAAGTGAAGCTGTGTTGTTTAACAAAAGGGCCTATTATAATTCACCCCTATGGCTATTTTGTTCACACGTACTTTAAAAAATACTGCCTAACAGAATGCAGCTATTCTCCATAAAATGGAAAACTCTCACCCCTTCCTCAGAAGGAGATAACTCTATGTCTCTTTACTTACTGTATCAAAATCTAAGTCAAGGATGTCTAGGTGATGTAAATCTCTGTTCTAGCTGCAGCTCAACTGTCTTAGATGATGTCCCTAAAAGCAGAGCCCCAGCTTGTGCAAGTGATTCACTAGAGGAATGCTCTCAGGTGAAAGAAAGCCAAGGAAGCAGGAAAGGCAGGCAGTGAATGAAGCCATGATTTGGTCACAACTGGAGATTAGCGTCAGCCTGATCACACAGAGTTCTGGAGTCTAAACTGTACAAAGAATTGATGCCAGTCTGAAACAGATATGAATAAATGATCTAGATAAAAAAGCTACCTGGTCTACCAAATGAAGACCCCAAGCCAACTGGTGCCACCTCCACCTAGAACTTATGATATGGTTGTATTTGCCTCACCTTTCTTGCCTTTATGGGGACTTCCAGAGCTCTCAGATGCCCATATGCCCTCTTTCTCGTAAGTTCCCATTCCCAGTGATGGTAGAAAAAACACATAAACTCCCCAAGTTAAACGCAAGTTGGTCTTTCATTTTTAAATGGTCTAATTTAAGGGAAATAATTATTCAGTTAAAGGTCAGACCCCTTATTCGGGCTGTTTTTTCTAAAAGGCCTTTCTTTTACTTCCACCTTTCCAAGACCAGCAAGGTTACTGCATTGCTGGGCTATCTACCTTTACAGCCTCTGCTGTGCAGTAACCTTCCCCTTCGCCATGGTGACCCCATGGCAAGCCCATTAGCACTCAACTGGTGTCCCTCTTATGCCATATAGGAATCAAGGAAATCCTGTGGAGTGTGTGTGTGCATAAAATCTCAGGGTCTCTCTGTGCCAAAACATGATACGCCTCAACTTCTGCTGTGCTTTACTAGCCCATGTGGTCATAGGAATACTTTGCAGGGTTCCAAATAGAAGTGAGGCTTAAGCCTTCTCTGCTTTTAACTTCCTATTTAACCTACCTGGAGTTCCTGCTCTCACTAATCATCCTCTACTTGTCCAGCCTCAGGTTGAACCCTAGGGAGGTCTCTGAGGGACCTAGCTGGTACCTTCTATTCTACTCTGTTCTTGCCTAATCTCTTGCTATCAAAATGACTTCTCCCCCTTTTGCTCTGATAAGCAGCGTCCTATGTGCCCCCAGACTATTCTAGGTGAATTGGCCCTTCCCTTCCATGAAGCCTATCCTTAAGGACAGGAAGACTTCAGGGAAAAAAGGGGCAAGGGGGCTAGGATGACCAAAGGGTAAAATACTTCTGAAAGGATTCTAAAAGAAGTTCTGCTGACATACTTATATTTCTCTCACAATTACAGGGCTGGGGATTACAGGTCTGAGTTTGGGGGAATAAGGGGAATGGGTGTAGAGCTATTGAGTGGGAGGACAGGTTCTGGGCAGAAAATGAGGTGGCTAGGAAGGCTAAGATGATTTGAGGTCACAGGAAAGCTGGTGTATCCGTTAACCACAACCATGTTGCTAGTGCCTGCTGCTCACTTGGCTAACTGGAACCCAAGCCTATAAAACATTTGCATTTTAGATTTTCCAATGTTCTTGACTCAGATTAACTCCCCATTTTAAGTATAGACAAATGTAAAGTGCTTAATTTTCTAGGTTATTACTTTTTTCCCCTCAGGTCAGATTTCTTCCCTGGTTGGGGCAAATGATGGCTACCTGTGTACACTAGCAGTCTTTTTTTCGTCTAAGAGGAGCAGGGGACAGAATTTTGGGTCAAAACACAGGGATGTTCCTAGTTTACAATGTTTCAAACATGCTTGTGAATGTGTATAGCTGTATGCATACACACATTGGTTTCTGCTTTCCTAAACACATCTCCCAACACTGGTTTCTTTTTTCTCAGTATTGTTATTGTATTGTCTCTCCAAATGAACGATTCCTAACCACTGCATCCTTAGGGCCTACCACTGTACCTGTACACCTGGGGAACTAAGTATGGGTGAATTAATGAAAAGGTATGGTAACATGCTTAAGATTTATTTATTCGAGAGAGCACACGAGCAGGGGTTGAGGGTCAGAGGGAGGGGGAGAAGCAGACTTCTCCCTCAGCAGGGAACCTGACATGGGGCTCAATCCCAGGACCGTGGGATCCCTGAGCTGAAGAAGGCAGACTGTCAACTGACTGAGCCACCAAAGCACCCCCATACTTGTTACTACATATTGCTGTATTAGTTTTTAAACTATTGAGTTTGGGGCGCCTGGGTAGCTCAGTCAGTTCAGCACCCACCCCTTGATTTCAGCTCAGGTCATGATATTGGGATCATGAGATCAAGCCCTTCGGTGGGGCTCCGCGTGTTCCTCTCCAACTGCTCCTCCCCCTGCTCATGTGCCCTCTCTCAAAATCTTAAACAAAAACCACTATTAACTCCAGTTTGTTAAGTATGCAGATTCCTGGTACCTCCTTCTAGAGATTGTGATTCAAACTGAGGTATGGTCCAGATATTTTCATGTTTAACCAGCCCCAATTTTAAATGTGGTCCTAGGAAGTTTGAGAAACACTGATAAAACTTTCTGTAAGTTCAGTGGCTCCATAGACTTAGTCCATTTCACCTGGAACTTGCCAGCAATGAGCAACCTTGGTAATAAACGGGAGATGCAAAGTATATTTATGACTAATTTACATTTAGCCACGATCAAGATTGAAACGCTATCCAATAAACTGATGGCATTAAACACTTGGGAAAAAAAAAAACCACCCAACTTTCTGAACAAAAACATTTTCACTGGCCGAAAGAGAAAAGGTAAAATGTCTCTTTAGCCAGCAGCAATCTTAAGCAAATCACCTTCCATGTTTGTAGTACAGTAATTCCATTTTGAGTACCAATGGAAGACATTATAAACAAACCATTAAAATGATTTTTAAGACAAAAATTACTATGTTCATTTTCTTCTTTAGTCTGTGCATTCCAGTAGAATCAGTGATCAGATCTAGGAGTAAACTACTGCATTATCCAATAAAAATATTTTCTAGTTTCATTTTTTAGATTATTTTAGAGAGTGAGTGAGCAAAAGTGGGAGAGGAGGAAGAATCTGAAGCAACTTCTGTGCTGAGCACAGAGCCTGACCTGGAGTTCAGTCTCCAGAACCTGAGATCATGAGCTGAGCCAAAACCAAATTTGGATGCTTAACCAATTGAGGACAATCAGGGAACCCTGCGGTCTCATTTTAAAGGCAAACTTAAAAATTTGAATAGCACAGGTTTTAAAATCTTCATTCCTAAAAAAACTGGTGCAACCTGGTTTTTAACATGTCTGTTGGCATTTCAAAGTTAAGCTTAAAACCTTTTAGGAACTGTACATTTGTTTAAATTTGAGGTTTCCATAGATCAGGATATGTACTAGTTGCTTCTTATAAAATTGGTTCAACGTTCCATTTAGTGAATTTTAAGCATGTTTTACTAAGAATTTCCCAACTTACCTAAATTTCCAGCCCATATTCTAATACCATTTACTAAGTGGCAACACAAAAGGCCTCTCCTTTCCCAAGTAGTACACCCAACTTTCCAGTGCCACATATTCTCAAGTCTATTTAAATTTTTCTAGGTTATGTTCAAGGTCTTTGTTAAAAGGCAGAAACGAAAACCCTTCCAGCTAACAATCTATGTACTTAACATGACTAGTTTTTGAATGACCAATGACTGCTTTGAAAGCCGGTGTTATCTCCAGGGATGCTATCCCGCCAGTAAGTTTAACTAAAACATTGTCACTTACTCTTTCTCTAGCAGAAAGGCTCATTTACAGAAGTTGGTTATACTACCCTAAACCACTCCAGCTCACCCATACTTAACATACCCAAGGGGGATACTTAAACACTTGTGGCAATGCAGCCTTACTTCTCCTTTTCGGAAATTATACCACAGGTATCATTCAAAGTTTCAAATGATGTTGTGACAATTTTTCATTTATCAGGAGAACACTCAATTTTTCTCCCCAAACTAAAAGGAGAATTTCACCAAAATTCTGCCTTTAAATGAGGTTTGCATGTATTACTTATATTCCAGAAAAACTACCTACTTCATCTTCTATTACATGCAGGTCTTTTTCCTAAACTTAAAAAAAAAAGCAGAATCGCATTGTTTTTCATACAATTGAGCTGTTCTGCTTTTTAGACAGCTAGAGGTTAACAGGTAGAAATTTTTGCAACTTCTGAGCCAAGAACCTACTCTGCAGTTGTTACATTTATCAGTCATTACTTTCAAACATCAAACTAGAGCTATCCTAAAGATAAAAACCTAAGAAACCCAAAATTTCTCATAAGTAATCTGTAATTACATTATTAAAAATTTGGATAATGACTCCAGCTCTCATCACTAGACTCCACCTTTAACCAATCAAGAGCTCAATGACTGGGATTTTTTTATTTACCACCCCTACCAGATTTATAAATTCTAGAAACACATTTCACATGAAAAAAAAAAAAAGATTACTGTTATTTCCTTTTAAGAGGAACGTTTGAACAAATTTTACAGGTAGTCAATCAACCCTTGTTCAAATTGGGCACACATCAAATCTAGCATTATGGGAGTTTTATTTATTTGGAAGTGAACTTTTAACTATCAATACAAATGCCAAAATACTACACAAAACATCCACAGGAACTTTTTTTCATCGTTTTTTTGAGTTGTTCACAAACATTTCCTACATAATCCAACATACAACAGAGAAATTGTACATCTTTTTCCTTCAATTTGCGTACAATGGAAAAAACAAGAATATATATATTTTACAAAGTTTAACTAATAGACACTAGCAGGCTGACAGTTTTCTATAGGTGAGAAATCATCTAATAAAAAATAATAAGAATTTATTTAGCATCAGTCACTTCCATGACCAAGTATTCTGATTAATAAAACTTGCTGCCATTAAGCTTCTGGCATATACCCATACCATTACTCAATTTGTAGTACTGCTCCCCACCTTGGTTTTCCTTCACAATTACTAACACAGAAAACTGTTGCAGAGTAGGGGCAAGCATTTGCAAACAAAAAAAATCCCCAGCTTATTATAAGCATAAATGTGTATGATGGAATTTCTTCCCAAGCAATGGACTTTCAAATCAAGAAATCACCAGGATGGAATTAGCCAAGATATTATGCCTATGTCCAAGAAGAAATGCATTTATTTATATCCAACAGAGGAGCTGAAAATCAAACTTAGTGTTTAGTTTGGGGTGGGTTGGGGATCCAGCCATTTGAAAAATGACTGTCTTAAAAAAAAATGACCACCAAAAATAGGTTCACTAAATTTATTTTAAAAATCATAAAACGTTTCTTACAAAAGAGCATTACATTCTGCACACTGCTCTGAATAGATGCCAGGGACATATGGACTATTGTTACTTTTCCTCCCTGTCCCACCCCCCCAAAATGTTACAGTGACCACAAAGCAAAGTGTTCACAATAATTACATGGGGGGAGTATTTCTTTTAAACCACCAACAATGAACAAAAATTAAAATTCACTCACTCTGCTGCTGTTTCAAAATTTCAATGTTAGTTTTTGCACGCCCTTCCCCCCCCCACCCTGTTTGTAAGGAACTAAAACATTACATCTGGTGAACAGCAAAGATTTCACTACACCTCAAATGCAGAACACCTATGAAGCAGAGGAATGTTGGCTTTTTAAACAGAAGCAGATAAAAAAAAAAAGATGCAGGACTCCTTCAGTTCTTCACTAGTCTTAGAAAAACTTTCCAGAATACTGCTTCACACTATAAAAAAGAAAAAATATCTTGCATTAGAATCCTTCAACATCTGCATACTGCTTCACACTATAAAAGAAAAGAAAAAAAAGTACGAATTAGAATTTTTGTTCGTAACATCTTAATCAACATTAAGACAATTTCAATGCTAAATTCAAATGATAAACATGTCCATTACAATTAGAAATAAGAATTAAAACATTAGCAATTACAAAATTAGAGCAATGTAAAATTCCAGAAAAATGATTAATAGTAAATCAGACATTAGTAGAGCAGAATTAGGAAAATGAAATTAAAAGTTGTTAATACTTGGTAGAAAAGACAAAGAAATGCCAGTAAGGTGTGAAATGCTGCATTTTACAGCACCAATCATTTGTCCTGTAGAGGCATGGCCTGTGCCATATGGCAGACTGTGATTTGTTGTCGATTTAGTTATCTAAAAACAACAAAATCACTAGTCTTCCACACAGAACTAGACCAACATCCACTGAATCTTCTATATTTTCTACAGGCTCTGTATAATTTATAAGTGGTTTTGGCAGCAGTTTTCACCAGAGAAATGAGAAGTTTGCTTGGTTAAGGCTTCTTCCAGCAAGATTAGTATTGAATGTCTTCGTTTTTAGTAAGAAAGCAGAAGAAAATTAAAGCAAAGCTATTAGGATGTTTAGAAGTTAGGTCCCCAAAAGGCTGAGACACCATGGCTTCTAAAAGAAAAATCAATTGAGAAGAAAAGCTTTTTAAAGTTTTAGTATGGGTATGCTAACATAAAGCTGAACTCAAACTGACCTGTTCTGCAGCAAATACTGTGCATTCTGTATCTGGTCCTGTGTTCCTGTAATGGTAATGATCCGATCTTCAGACCCTTCTAAAGGCTCGTCAATTTTGATCGAAGCTCCCGACTCATGACGGATTTGTTTAATCCGCTGACCACCTTTGCCAATAATAGATCCAGCCAACTGAAAAGATTTTTAAAAACAAGTGTTTATGATATACTTTAAAAATAACCATATTGCCGGTATTTTCAATGAATGTCAAGTATTAACATTGTACAGTTCATTCTAGAATTAAAGACCTCCAACCTGTCAAGGTTTGAATTAAAGTGTATTTATGCTGTACATTGACATTTCCTTTAATAAACAAATCAGAACCCTCTGCTTTTAAAACAGTACAAGAGTCAAACCAGAGAGACACCTCGCTGAAATCTGTAAAACACAATTTTAATCCTAAGAATCAGTACTTTAAGATCTTTTATTAAGTGTCAGTGAATTTAAAGAAAATGATTCATTAAACGTTCCTTGTAACATTACAAGAATGTAAAAATTTAAAGAATACTTACATCTTTGGGAATAGTTACTTGTGTAGTAATAATAGGTCCACCAAGATCACCATATGAGCCACGACCCCCTGCATAGGAATAATCTGATTTAAATAATGAGCATTATGTTCATTTAGAAAGCATGAAATAATGTTTTGATTTCACAAAGGAAAAAACTTACCATATCCGGAGCCACCCTAAAAATGGAAAGAAAAAATAAAAAATTACTTTGCCTTCAAAACTATTCTCTAGGTATTTTAATATCCCTATTAAAGTCTTAGTTTAGGAAACTAAAGTCCTCCCACATTCTTTCTAGTATGTTTTGGAAGACAATCCTTAGGGGAAAAACTCTTCAGGTACATAGCACAGAACCAAAAACATTACACAAAGGGAAATCAACACTTACTGGGCAAGTAGGGAAGCATTTAAATTGTTACTGATATGAATACAAACATCCATGATACTCAACCTGTGGTTCATAAGCCATCTGCCATTCTGATGGGCTCCATGTATCTATTGCAGAGTCCCAAGTTTCATCGGCACTGAAACCAACCTGTGTCAAAGACAGAACTATTAACATAACTCGTATTGTTTCGGCCATAGAGCTACCCATTTTTATATGCCTGATTTCTATTTTCCATCACTAAAACATTGTCAGAAATCACATATTCTCCAGAAACAAAAATGTCTAAGTGAAGTCTTAAGTGAAGTCCAGGTAACAACTGAAATGATTTAACTAGTTGTTTAAGAAGGCCATTTGTAAGGCAAGTTTTTCAATTAACAACCATCTTCAACAAAATGTCAACTATGTGACTTTAGACTCCTGGAAGCTCTCATGTATACGCTGATAAATGAAGAGTCCTTACCATGCCATCATAGCGGTCTCCAGGTCTTCCTCTTCTGTCATAGGCCATTAGATCTCTGCAAGCATAGTACTTGTTGAAATCACAGTTTGCTTATATGTCACACACACCAAATAAAAATCTACCCTATCTACCCATAAAGTGAAGCCTCTTACAGATCAGCAATGTGTGGATGGGAAAAACTTACCCTCCTCTAGGTGGTGGTGGTGGAGGAAGAGGGAGATTCCGAGCTCTGCTACCACCCCGGCCACCTCGTCCAGGAGGAGGTGGAGGAGGTCCCCGACGAGGGCTCATATCGTCATAATCTCTTCTAGATGGAGGCATAGGACGCCCACCCCGACCAGGAGGCATTCTGTCAAAACCACCTCTTCCACGCATGGGAAATCCCACAGGGCGTCCACGGCGGTCATCAAACATCATTGTAAAACCACCGTAATCGTAGGTTTCATCGTAAAAATTGGGATCATAAGGCTGTGCACGTCCTTTGATGGGAGACTAAAACAAAAATATAGCAACATTATAGACTGAAGGAAAAGAGCCTTGTTTCATACCAAATGATAGTAAGCTGAACATTTCAAGTCCTTTATTTTTCCTGGGAGGTACTTGTGACAAGGAAAGGAATGCAGGCAAAGGTTAACAGTAGGAAGAAAAGAATTTTTAAAAATGCGGTATTTTTGGTGAGTTCTAAACGAAGTTTTAGCAGCCTGCTTTTACTGTTCCATCTCAAGAAGAGACTACAAACCCCGTTCATAGGTTTCACAATGGGGTCTGTAAAGAACAAAGTAACCATCTCAAGGACTGGGGGAATCAGTATCTTATGTAAGCCTGTTACTCATACTGAAGCACATCAGTTGGGAAGCTGTGCAATGTGGTACTATACAAAAACTACAAAAAATTCATTCGAAGGACCAAAGGCTATTAAAAATCCTCACCAATGATCAAACGACCACTCCCCCAAAGAATTTTTAAATTAGTGATAACCAAAAAGATTAGCTAAAGAGTTTAGCTTTTCACAACACTGTGAAACTAAGTCAGAATAAAACATTTACGTGTTACATGGAATTAAATATAAACAAAATATTCCAAAGGTACCTCTGATATAAGATCAAGGATGATCTTGATGCACTCTACAACCCTATCAGGTTTTCCTCCAATAAGTACGACTCTGTCAGTGGAATGAGGACAGCATTCCTGGAAAAGCTTGATTGTTGTCTGTGTGTTCTGTGATAAGTTTATGAAAAAGGGGAAGTATTAATCAGAAGGGAAAAAAAAGTTTCCTGAGTTCAGAAAAATTTACATTCACATTCAGGACCCTCCCGCTCCCAACACAAAAACCCTGTTAGTAACTCCAGGACCTTGCCATGGTATTGGCGAAAAGAACTTGTCCTAACATGCCCAGGCCTTTCTGTTATATTTTAAAAGTGAATTAGATAAATAGAAGTGATAAAGAATTTTAGGGAAAGAACTCAAAAAAAGGGGTAATGAGAGAAGCCCACTGACCCAGCTCTATATGAAACACTACTGTCTAGTAATATAGGAAGAAAACAACTGCTTTTACCTCTCGAAGTTCTTTGATTTTAGCACCTTTGACCCCAATAATTCCTCCTGCCAGACTCTGATGAATCAACAGTCTCAACTCGCAGTCAAAGTCACTTCCTTTATAGTGTTGGTACTGCAGAGGGAGAATTATAAAATTTTAGTTCCATATCAAGGAATCCCCAATAATACACACTTATCTGCTATAAGCATGACAATATACTGTTGCAGTAAGCAACCTGAATTTATATTTCAATAACTTTACCAGTTATGTGCTTATTATCCTCAATAGCCAGGCCCAAAAAGGACATTCTGCACCACCTTAAAAAACTATTTTATTTTCAGGTCCTGCAACACCATACCCACACTGCAGCCATTTAGCATGTCGCTGTTACCACAAAATTATTAATAACATTCAAATAACACCATAATAAAAATGACTGCAAAGCACTTTGCAAATGTAGTTAATTCCCACTGCAGCATGGAGCAGGGTCAACAGTGAGTTGTAAGACCATTCACTTATCATGTTTTTAAGCCTTTTTCTATAGAGACGGGAAAAGTACGCTATGTTAAAAATAAAATTGATCCTATGGGCCAGGCTCCATACTTCAGTGGGGTTCAATGGCACTATGACATACATTTAAGCATTCCACAGCATCAGATTCGAGCGGGAGCTGGCTGGTTGCAGTGGGTGATGGCAACTGCAGGCCCTGAAAGTAGAAAAATAAGAGTAATAGGTTAAGTGTCTAGTGTGATCAGGCTATTGTCGCATATATTGGTAAAGCTACTACAACATATTTCATATCTATACCATTAAAAATTTCTTATCTATTCTTAAGAATCAACATGTAACCTTTTCCTATATACCCAGTAAATACAGGATTACACAGAATTAAAAAAAAAAAATCCTTGAACTAGATCACAGTCCTTTCCAAAACAGCCCCATAACCAATATTCTAATTAAAAAAAAAAACACCTCCCCCGTAACCACAGCCCATAAAATACCTGCTAAACCCATGCGCATGACCACAGGTAGTTCATATTTACTCTGGAGTGGCCAGACTACATTAAAAAATTTTTTTTCAGATTACATTTTAAAACAAATGTGGAATTGTAACCACGCACATTATGCAGTGTAAGATGTTGCTGCTACAAACTTAGTCACTGTCTCTCCACCACCCCCGTTAATCCCCAATAAAACACTTCAACAATCCCCCCTCAATTGCCAAATATGTTAAAAACAAAAAAAGAGCCTACCTCTTCCAAGGTAGGGATGATTTTCTTCAGAATTTCTCCAATTGTTTCAATATCAGCACTGATACTCAATATGCTGTCAAACATCACAAATACCAGATAGTACAAAAAAGGTGGAAAAGAAAAATGAGTTTTGTGTTCATCACCAGTAGTCATACAAACTTTTACAGAGAAGTAACATACAATTATTTAATCTCCCCATTTAAAGTAGCCTAGTTATAGATTTTTCACATGCATTTTGTTTTATGCCCAATACAGACATAACAATATTAGGAGACTTGCAGAGAGACAGAGAGAATGGGCTCTTGGAAGGGCTCAGATTAAGTGGGCAATAAATTGACCAGAACTGAAGCAGAGTTGAATATTTATGTTCCCCGCCACCACTAAGTTAATTAAGGATACCCTCGCTGTTACATTGGTAAAACTGGCACACCTTCTCTTAGGCAAAGTGGGGGAATATGCAAGTGGTGAACATTATATTTGGAGTAAGGTTATGGATACCAGTTAGAAATTAGATCACTAATGGGCTCTGCAAGAAAACAAATACAAATGCGAGACAAAACAAAGACAACACAAATGAGAAGTGAAAGAAAGTGAACCAGAGTTAGCATTTCATCAGAAAAAATTATGAACAGGCAATGTTGGGAAGCAAGGTGGGCCACAAAGACAGAGCGAGAGACTATTTTGGTAACAATCTGATTTACAATGCAGCAAATATGCAACACTTGAAGCTGTGCTCCTTCCATCGAAATAAAATTAGTGGATCGTTTGGGTGGGCAACTCACGGTAAAAGTTCAGTGACAAAAAGACTTAATGGGGAAAATAAGACAGAAACTTGAAAAACAATACACCGTCTAAAGGGGATACTATTTAATTATATAAAAGGCAGGTAATAAAATACATTTCTCTCTTTCTAATCAGGCAGTGAGGCATAAACTGTTGGGACATACCGCTCGGGGCCACTGCTGTCTGGGACTGAAACACTGGCATTGTACTGCATTGGTCATTGGCGTTCGTGGATGTTGGCATTGGGCATGGGCATTCAATCAGAAGTTGTCAAGTATGGTACCCGTTTGGCAACGAGCACATTTTTGGGCATAGCCAACCAGGGTTTTCACATGGGCGTTCAGGGGCGGATGGGCCAACGTCATGGTGGGCAACGCAGGGGTAAGTCGATCCAGTACATGGGCAACGGAGATATATGGCCAAAAAAACAAGGAGAGGGAAAAGGGGGAAAAGCAATAAATTTTAATTTAATACAAACTATACTCATACTCTCAATTAATGAAACAAGCTTAAGTTGTTCTGAAGACTAACACAATAATGGACTTCTCTATATCTGACTGTGGCTTAACATTTAAGGACCTTAAATGATGGTACTAGCTTTTTTTTTTTTTTTTTAAACAAACGATGTTTCAGTAGCAGGCTGGCTCATGAGGGTAGACACAAAACCTGTCATGACTCAGTTTACTGAAATTCTTGAGGAAATGGGGAAATTAATAACCCAGATAATTATATAGAACATCTGGATTAAGAGGAGAGAGGTTTATAAAAGACAAAACAAAAATTCCCACACCACCAAAAACCCTAACTCTTAAAAAAGACCAGTTTGGTTTCCTGGAGGTTTAAAACACATTCCTAGATCCTAGCAAGGCAAGTAAAATTTTAAACAAAATTTCAAGTTCAGTTTACAAGAGGAACATACAAAGATCTGCGACCAAGAGAGAAATGAAATACTATCAAATAAGTATTCAACACAAAGTTATTATTTGCCTCAACTTCAGCAAGGAAACATTACAAGAGTGCACACTATGAGAAAAAAAATTTAGGAATTTTGGTGTAGCCAAGTCCTAGAAATATGCTCACTTCTGGTGATACCAACATTTAATGTGTCTAATCACAAGAGTCAACCCACTATAAAATATGAAGACTCAAACAAATCACTGGCATCGACAAATGGTTTCCCATTTCTAAGTGTCTACTCTATTCTTTACCCATATTTAAATCATGCAACCTCAACATTAATCTGTGCTCCATGTGCAAGCTGTTAAACAGATGGACGGATTAAAAAAAGGAAATAAAAATTTGAGTTTAATCAGCCACCTGCAATGTTTTTGATATACTGTAATTGATTCACACACAGTAAATGGTGCAATTAAGGGTTTTACACTGTTATTTTCTAATTAAAATGTTATCTTGAAGTGAATAATCTGGTGGAAAGCTATCAGAAAGTGAAGAGGTTTAATACAGACCCTCCCCTCCCCAAACTCAATCTGGGCTTTGTTAAATCAGGAATGGCAAACCTTGAAATCAACTATGTAATCAATTATTACAAATGGCTTGTATCTAGGCTATTAAATGATTTCTATGATGCAAAAATCTTTAAATTTCTACACACACATAAACTGAAGCTGCTCGTGTAGTAGTTTAAACTCTTTAATACTTACGTCTGTACGGAGAGCCTTAATATTCTTGCCTCCTTTTCCAATCACTGCCCCAGCATTCTGGAGGAGATAGAAAGACAATAAGCTTATTTCCCCCCTTTCTTAGGTTTCCTATGTTCTTAAACTGTAGCAAAAAACCCAAAAACTAAAAATCAAAAATGAAAAACCTAACCTCTCTTTTAGGTCATAGAACTGAAAAATCTATCGGAGGTAACAAACTCAAAAAATCATGTTAAAAAAATAGAAAAATAAAAATCAGACGTCTGTGCTTTGGGGACTAAACATTTAAGACAGCCTTGGGATATTCGGCATGCGAAAAAAGTACACGGAACATGAAAATTAAGCACTGATTAATTTTACAGTTTCCTTCTGAGAAACAATTTAAACCTATCAGGTACCTTAACAATGTGACATGTGGTAAAATCAATCAAGTAAGCCGCCAACTAGATGTTTTCCCCACAAGGCAATCAAGGTATAAACTTTAATCCATCAATCCTTTAAGCATCACTTACACCCTTTCTGCTACTCTGACCTGCAATGACTCACTATATTAAATGCTTTCACTTTATCAAAATAACGTGGCCTACAAATCTGTTCAGAAAGAGCCACACGAACCTTTTATATTCTTCAATCCGTAAGGCTTAGCATGCTTCCCAGAGGGCCAAATCAGAACTTATTTTAATTTATATTTTAGTTAAGAACCCCTTTAAAATTTTTAAGAATAAAATTTATACCTTGCTCTGAAGCAAAATGCGTAATTCAACCATCTCATCAGTGTTTCTAGATCTTTTAAAAGCTTGTTCCTCTTCCATATCTTCTGCAGGGCGTTTACCTAGAAATTAACAGTTCAGATTTCAAAGCAAGCACTGGTTATCAACAAGAAAAAAAAAAACTTCAATTACATTTCAGCTTCAACCTATAAGTCAGAGGAAGCAACTCCGTTCTGTTTGTGGAGATTTGTTGCTAACTCAATCAAAGCATGTTCCCTTCCAATAACACTTTCTAAACACAGAACAATGTGACAAAATGCTTCCAAGGATCGAAGTTATAAAATGCAAAGAAAAAGTATTTTTATTGTCAAAATATCTTAAGTTTAGAGTCACCAATGCAAATTAGTTATATCTAGTTCATAAATAAAAGTGAAGAGAAAACTGACGGGGATGTCAGACTAAACAGTTCTAAATAACTAAAGTAACAAAACGGAAAATTCAAAAATTGTTAAAATTAAAACGTCTTCTCACCAAATTCACCATTGGTTTCGGTGTTGGGGAAGGTTTCCTCTGGCTGTTCAGTTTCCATTTTCTTGTATTAAACGGACACACCAATCTGTTGAAAGATAAAGAGACTAGTACATTTGTTTACTGAAAAGTAAGCTTTGTCTCTCGCTAATAATAAAAAAAAGTCAAAGAAATGACTCTGCTTCTAGAACGTACCAGGTATTATATATCCTTGCAGAGCAGAACTGAAGTTCTGGGCGGGACCAACTGACACCCTAGTGCTGCAGTAGCCTATAAAAACCAACATAAATCAGTTTTGCTTTTTATTTGCTCATTACTAAATACTAATTAACAGTGATTTGAATACAAACTAAACAGCTCTTTCTAAAACTGGGTCTTACACTCTCAAACGATTGCCTTAGGAAAAACCAAAAAGGAAAGTATCCTATCTGATTTTTTGCAAAAAGAAAACCATGCAGTTTTTAGCCACTGGACCGAGTCCCACACCACGGTAACTAATGGTTTTCTTCAATACAGAGAAGACCCAAGGTCTGTAAGACACATACATAAGCCCAAGAGCCTTCAAATTTGTCTTTAAAGGTACACATTTATAGATGTATAAAATTATATTGGATTTCTAAACTGCGTGTGGGTTTCCTCCCATTGGTGACTTGAAATGCCATTCTCTGAAATCTCTAAAGTTTACAAATATGAAGGCAAATTCAAGCTATATCCAACAATCAGGTCAACGTACTTAAGATAAAATCTTAAAACCTGATACAGGAGCAGACCCCATCTGCCAATAATACCCGATTATTCAAACAGAGCTAATGAAGCCGTAGAAAGCTAATATTGCCACTACAAGAATATTTTAAGTTAGGTTAGAAGTCAATAACCTAACAATTATACTTTTAACGCCAGAAATGACGGGACTGCAAAGCCTTTCACCAGCCCTCACAGGACTAGCAGAAAGAGGCGACAAGTGGCCTCTGGTAGGTAGAAGACGGATAGCTAGACAACCCAGAGCTACATTTACGGCCCCCGTTCTTCTGTAGCGTTTGTCGATAAATCTCTCTTTTAACGACTAACTGAAACGCTACCCTCACCGCCCATCACTCAGCTAAATGTCGAGGTATGACAGATTCAGATAAAGGAACTTTAAGACAGCGAGCTCTACTTCCAAGGAAAACGTTGCCGCGGTTCACCGTTCAGGTCCTTTAGTCACCATTTCTCAAATCGCTAAATATGGGATCGAGCAGCCGAACGCAAACATGCCCCCCCCCCCGGCCCCGCATGGTACCGGGGATCAGCAACAGCCGAGTAACAGGAGTTGAAAGAGCCGAAGGAGAGAGCAGAAGCGCCGCGCAGCTCCTCACCCGGACCCGACAGGAAATGGCGGCCCGCGTAATGGCGACTACGTGCTACTAGGCGGAGCCGAGCGCGGACCCCCCCTCCCCCACCCACCACGCGGTCCCGAGATCTCATCCCCCGCACCCTCCCCCCACCGCGGGAGAGACAAAGCAACGGAGGCAGCCTCGACCATTCCATCTGCCCCGCTCCAGCTCCGCTCCCGGGTCGGGAGGGCCCAAGTGCGGCGGGACCCAAACAAAGAGAGTGGCGGCGTTCTTCACTGCCCTCGGATCCCGCCCGCCAGCGGCTTCTCCTTCGTACACCAGGTGTCTAATTCTGAAGACTACAGAACTACTGATCATCCTACAGGCAGAAGCCTCACAATTACCCGAAGCCTCTAGCACAACGCGGACTGCGGATATACGCTCAGGGAAATGGCGGAGGTGGGGGGAGGGGAAACCAGGCAACGTTCCCTCTCTGAGAATCGGCCAACCACCAAGCAGCCCCCAAACGCCTCCCTCAAGCGGCAAACTTCGTCTCTGACCCTCGCCCCACGCGCCGTTCGTCCAGCCCCGCTCCTCACCGCGCGAAGCCGCCGTCCCTGTGCCGCCGCGCCGCCTCAGCCGGTCACAGCTAGACAGAGAACGAGCGCAGGCCCCCGCCGCCTTCCCCCGCCTCCCCGCACTCTCCTACCCCGCCGCCGAGCCCAATTGGTTGCCCAGGGTTTAGCGGTGGCGCGAGGGCAAAGCGATTGGCCCGAGGCCGCGTCAATCAAAGCGCCGAAGGAGGCGACGCCACGCCTCGCGCCGGCGCCTCCCTTCAGTTTTTGAGGCCGCTAAGGGCCCGAGAAAAGCCGGGCTTGAAAGAAGTCAACGCAGCCTTTAGGGAGGCCAAATCCATGTCTGAATCTATAATACCCTAGTGCCGAAAACCCCAATTACCTATAGGCCGCAAGAAAGCGGGACGTAGGCAAGACGTCGAGGTTGCAGCAGCAGAGAAACAGAGGATAATGGCGTCTGCAGTGCTTTCGCCTGGAGCGCCCTCCTCCTTTCTCGTTCGCGCACTCACTAGCGGCAGAGGGGAGGGAGGGGAAAAACCTCTCGCGAGAACTGAAGGCTACCCCGTTCACGCGTACTGGGAGGGGGCAGGGAAGGGGCGTTTTCAGGGCCTAAAGAGTCTTTTTGGTTTGGAGGAGGGGCGTCAGCGCGCGGGAAATCGGGCGGGAAGAGGCAAAAAAAAAAAAAAAAAAAAAAAGGGATTAGGGCGCGCACCGTGGCGGTTCCTGTTCTTACAGTCGCGCTGCCCAGGGACCGCTGTTGCGCGAGAGGAAGGCGGGACGCCCAGGTCGGTGCTAGGCCCAGAGGAATGCCCCCGTTTCCTCAGTCCACACTCGCGTCTCTCTCCCACCCCTCACCCCTCTTCCCGCCCGGCCTCCAGGGCGAGCTGCGCGTCGGTGAGTGCAGCCCGGCCGGGAAACCCGCTGTTTGTAACGGGTGGCGGCGCCCATCAGGCGCGGCCCGACTCCGGGGTGCAGCTAGCAGCTTGTAGTCCGCCATCCTCCTTCGGCTCGGGCGGGATCCCGGGAAACGCGGGCCTGTCCGCTGGCCTGTCACGGGCCAGCCTCGGAGTCGCAGAGAACCTGTCCCCCTTGCTTCCGACCCTCAGCCAGCGCTTCCTGGATATCCCAAGCGTCTTCCCGGGCGTTCTGAGGAGACTTTTTTTTTTGTTTGGTCTTTTTCTTCTCTCCCCCCCCCCCCCGCCCCTATTTTTGTTAATGGGACGTGTGAGAAGATTATCTTGTAGTGTTGTCGCTGCGGTTTATCTGAAAAATTTTCTGGAAGTATTATTGCATTCTATCTCTTCAAATGAATGCAAATCGCACAATATTGTAGACGTCAGCTTTCTGTTCATTCAGCTGTTTGAGGCTCTGACTGAGTGAGTCGGTATTCGGCAGTGATGAAAACAGACCCAAAAACTCGTTCTCAAATATGGTACTGTTGTAGCGTGTTCAAGTTTGTACTTGATTTGTGTTCAGTTACTTCAAAGGTGCCAGGCTTTGATGGTTTCTTTTGTTAAGGCCGTTAAGGTCACTTCGAATCGGTGACGACCCTGGGAAATCGCCTGGCCTGGTAGTAGCCAGTATCCACATCCTTACTCTTCGACCATCTAGCCTTCACTCACACCCCCAATACGTGTTGAAGCATAAAGATGTTATAATTTGCGTATAAAGCGAAGTCCACTATTAGCACAATACACATATATATTTTGTAATGATGAATTTGTGCTGATTCACCCTATTGTAACTTGATTTCCCTCTTGAATAATTCGGAAAATGGATGTAACCAGCATCGTTTATCGTATGATTGCGTTCATCCATTATGTTTTACTTGCCTAATTAGGAAGAAATTCTTGTTTGGGGAACTGAAGACTTCAGGCAGCATGAACATTTACTGGCTAGGAGGATAGTTAAATACTAGTAGAGCATAGCACCCGGGACTGTGGAGTTTATAGGTCCCTTTAAATGGTAATGTAATTTTTTTGCGAATGTCCCCCTCCATGAAGAGTGTATCTTCATGAAGAGTCTTGTTAGGAGGTAAAACTTTGTTTACGTTTTGGTTCTATGTTACATGGTTCAGGTCTTTATTTAAATATTCAACCAAGAATTGATGCATGTATGTAGGGGTTGGGAATAATTGGGTTATAGAGATTTAATCTGCTAATCAGGATTTGGAACATTTAATTGATATTTAAAACCTGAGGCATTTTACTAATACTAACAGGCGCCTATAGGGTTATTGTACTACTACTGGTGCTTTCTAGCTAGTATTTCTGGTTTAGTCATCATTTTTCTACCTTGATAAGGGGAAGAGAAGGAATACAAAGTAAACAGCCCTATCTAAGAACCTCCTCCTTCCAGTTTCACAGTCTTCTGACTGGACCCTAACTGGTGAAAGCTGTTACTGACCTTTTTTAGATGCCAGTGACTGATAGATTTTTTTTCCCTTCCTCTTTTTTCACGTGTTACCTTCTTAACCTGTTTTAGTTTACTTTTTAGGGTTACTCTTTAAATAACAGGAAAGTATTCACCATTTTTTCATCTATTGTTTTCAACTAAACTACTGTATTGCACTTTTGCTTATTCCAGGACTTACCAACCTGATGGATACATTTAGTGGCTCCTGTCTTGTGTAATTAATTTTATGGTCGTTTTGAACTCTCAATGAATTTAGAGCTAGTATTTACTTTACTTTAGATAAGCTAACATAATTGAGATTGCACACTAGCCAGCTGGATGATTGTTTCAACATATAACTACCATTTCCTGAGTTCTTAACTATGTGCCCTACGTTGTGCTGGCAGTTTAATGCTTACTACAGTTCTGCGAGTAAGTTGTGGTTATCTTTGTTTTATGGATAAGAAAATTAAGACTGAGAAGTTAAAGAATGTGTCTGATGTCACATAGCAGAGGTGGGATTCAAGCTCCTAAACCTATTCTCTTTCTGTCTTTTCCTTATAATAGGTTATGGACGATCCACAAACAGCCTACTGATAACTTCGTTCTAATTTCAGTCATTAAATATAACTTTTTCCCCTAATTTTCAGAGAATACCTTCTCAAAATTTTGAAGCTATCCCCAATGAGTTAAGACACACTTTTTAGATGAAGCTAGTGTAAATATGGAATGATTATTTCAGTATTTGTTAGTGCTTTTAAATCTCAGCTGTTTGTTGAATGCCACATACATTGTCCAAAAGGATGGTACTTTTGCCATTTGTTAAGTTTTTCAGAAATGGAATAGGTGAAGCTGACTGAAAATTAGCTTATAAATCCACTATGTCTAAGCCTTAGTGGTGAATGATAGGATATTCTTACTTAATTCTTTCCTGGTCAGTTCCTGCAGTCAAGAACTTAAGTGTAGATTATTGTGTTAAGTTTAGTATGTATAAAATCAGTTTTAGAAATGTTTTGGAAAACATTTTTTTCATGATTATGAAATTAATGGGGATTAAGATGTATGGAATTTTGTATCTGGCCTTTTTCCTAACAAAATAAAATATGAACATATTTTCATGTTATTAAATAGGGTTTTAGGAATTCTTTTTGAGGAGTATAACCTTCCATTTCATGGATCCAATGTAGTGGAATTCCCTGCCCCATTGTTGAACATTTGGTTTGTTTCTCTTTTTTTCCATACTATACAAACAGTGATAAACACTCTGGCGCATAAATCTTTGTCCTCCTTTCTGATTGTTTTCCTAAGATTCATTTTGGAGAGTGAAAGAAGTGATGGTATGAACATTTCTTAATGTACAATTTAAAAAACATGCCTTTCTATATATTTTTTCTCTTTTCTTGGGCACTGATGTTCTTGAGGATCAGGGGCTGTTCATTGTGTATGAGCAGTTGGGAAATAGTACTCTCCAGCTCACACCTCCCCTGTAAGTTGTTTCTACCTGCAGTGACTGTGATTGCTCAATTTCTCCAGAAAGAGAGGAAGGAAAACCTTAAGAATTCTCAGGAGTAGATGCAGGTTAATACAATTTATTAAATTATTAAGAGACTTGGTTATTGAAACCCAGTCTAAACTTCATAATAGAAATAGATCCCACGTGATAATACTTTTTCCACTTGATTAAATGTTGACTTATTTATTTTTAAAAAATATTTTATTTGTTTATTTGTCAGAGAGAGAAAGAGAGTGCACAAGCAGGGGAAGTGGCAGGCAGAGGGAGAAGCAGGTTCCCTGCTGAGCAAGGAGCCCGGATGGACCCTGGGATTATGACCAGAGCTGAAGGCAGATGCTTAACTGACTGAGCCACCCAGGTGTCCCTCCATTTAAATTTTAAAATAAAATTTTCTTTCTAACCTGTTGGAAAAAATCCTATTATATATAGAATCCTCTTTTTATTACATTTGTTATAACATGCAGTTGGGGGAGGCTACATCCATGTCTCTGATCAGTATAACCTACACTTACTTTGCTTTTAAGTGAAGAATTCTGTGTAATAATGTTCGTTTAGTAGTCAGTTTTTTCCCCCAAAGTTCTTGACTCTTTCGGTAAAATATTTGAGATTAGCTATATTTGAGTGCTTGACACAATGTTAAGTATCTCTTATCACATTTACTTGTGTTTTAAATATGTCTTGGTTATCTTTTGGGATTTTAGTCATTAGAGTTTTTTTCTTTGCCTACTTATGGTAACATTATCATAAAATTATACTATGTCAGTTAGCTCGAGGAGTGGAGATTTAAATCCAAGAGGATAGTACTTGGAGGGAATTATTAATTAGGACTGCCACACATTAATAGAACAACTTAGTTGTACTTCACTGAGTAGTGTTTGTCAGAATTTGTCCCAACTGTCATTTGAAAGGAGTTTGTTACTTGTCATATTAACAACACTAACAAGGAAGTGCATGTTTGAAGTAAAGGAAAAATGAAAAATAAATGGATACATGTTTTAAAATATTAGTTTGTAGTTTTAAAAAATTTTGAAATTGTTTTATGTGGTATTTTTGCAGTTATAGCAGAGGAAAAGTAATAATTAACCACGGCACTGTTGTTTTGAAGCTGTTACAGATAGATGCAGTGGGTGATGTTAAGTTTTTCTTTCACTTGACATTGCAAGTGAAATAATTTAGAATGCACTAGATGAGCTTATTATTTAAATGAGATCTGAAAAAAGTCTGTTCGTTGTAATAGCAGTGTAGTGCTCTTGTAGAATGACTTTTTATGATTGCCTTTTGTATGTAAGTGGGTTTTATATGTAAATGAGGGACTGGCTATACTTCCTCTTTTCACAGAAGTCAACAGGGTTTAGCCAAAGGCCCAGGAATGGGTATTAGAAGAACTTATGTTCCAGTTCTGGGTCTGTTACTACATGTGATCTTTATGTTTTAATCTTCATGCCTTAGTTTTATTATCTTAAGTAGATGACAATACTCTTTCATGTTATTATTTTGAGGTTTAGGTGTAATATTATAGATGTAAAAGTATTTTGAAAAAAGCTAAGAATCTTACAGATAAAAAGTTTTATTTTTATTTTCAGCAAATCCTTATCTCTATCTCTGTTTATACAGCTGTACCTGCTGGGATACAGGTACCTGTACCTGAAATTTATCCTTGTTCATTTCATTTTCTGTCCAGCCTTGACCTTTTCAGTTCACAGCCAGCCAGTCTTTCTTCCTTTCTCATTTGTTCCTTCCCCCTCCTAGAAGTATCCATAGTATTATCTCCCAGTATTTAACAGGTTCAGCTAGAAAGTAACATTTGTATTTATGTGGTTGCACGTCATAATTTTAGGTGTATATACTGTATCCAGAGTGATTTATAGTACAAAACATTCTGCAAACAATTGTAATTGTGGCATTTACGCTTGATAATTTACTTTAACAGTTTATAACTCTACTGAAAGTACACTTTGTCCTAATTTCAGTTTACTTAATGACTGTCATTACATTACTACAACACCTTTGCAAATTATACTAGATCCACCTGCCAATGGATTTAAATTTTAGGGGAGAATATAGGTAACTTATTGAATGAACACACCTAGCAGCCATGGATCTGGCTTAACTTTTGAGGTTAAAAAAAACAACACAACAGATACATTAAAATATCACTTTGGAACCTTAGGTTATGTAAGTACAGTTGACCCTTGAACAGAGCTGGGGTTAGGGGTGCTGACCCCACACTGTCGAAAATCTCCTTATAATTTTCTACTCCTCTGTAACTAATAATAGCTTACTGTTGATCAGAAGCTTTGCCGATAACATAAGTAGTCAATTAGCACATATTTTATGTTACATGTACTATATACTGTATTTTTTTTTTTTAAGATTTTATTTATCTGAGATGGAGAGAGAGAGCATGAGGAGGGGGCTAGGTGAGGTGGAGCAGAGGGAGAGGGAGAAGCAGGCTTCTCGCGGCTTCTCACTGAGCAGGAAGCCTGTCATGGGGCCGGATCCTAGGACCCTGAGATCTTGACCTTAGCCGAAGGCAGACACTTAACTGACAGAGCCACCCAGGCGCCCATATATACTATATTCTTAGAATAAAGGAAGATGGTGAAAATATTAAGAAAATCATAAGAGAAAATACATTTACAGTACTTTAATTATTGAAAAAATCTACATAAAAGTGGGCCTGTGCAGGTCAAACCTGTGTTCAAGAGTCAACTGTACAGATCTTTAAGTCTTGAGGATAAAATGTCACTAAGCTATGGCTTCATGGAATCATGCTTGGAGGGTTTTTTTGTTTTTGTTTTTTTTTTAAAGATTTTATTTATTTATTTGACAGAGAGAGAGAGAGAGATCACAAGTAGGCAGAGAGGCAGGCAGAGAGAGGGGGAAAGCAGGCTCCCTGCTGAGCAGAGAGTCTGATGCGGGAGCTCCATCCCAGGACCCTGAGATCATGACCTGAGAGAAAGGCAGAGGCTTTAACCCACTGAGCCACCCAGGTGCCCCATGCTTGGAGGTTTTAACATACTTTTAATTAATTTCATATTTGATGTTATTTTTGTTTTAGGTCTATCTTTTAACCGTACAACTGGATTTGGTTTATTCATTTTGAGAATATCTCTTAACAGGTGAGTTAATCTATATTCATTATGATTGCTATCTATTTAGGCATGTTTCTACCATTTCATTGTTTCTATTTATAGTAGTTGGCGGTTCCTTTGTGCCTTCTTTTGGATTGTTTATTTGTTTTCCTCAGCTAGTTTGGAAATTATTATATTTCTATTCTTTTGATGTTTACCTTCAGTTTTTTTTTATTGAGATATAATTTATATACAGTAACATTTATGTTTTTCTTGGTGTATAGCTCTGTGTGTTTTAGCAAACATAGCCCATCACCATCACCACCACCATCATGATATAGAACAGTTTCATCACCCGCTCCCCCCCAAATTTCCTTATGCCCCTATAGTCAGTCCCTCTTATACCCTCAGTCTTGGGCAACCATTGAACTGTTTTTCATTGCTAATGTTGCTTTTTCTAGAGTGTCATATAAATGGAATTGTGCAGTCTTTATCTGGCTTCTTTCACTTCACATACTGCATTTGACATTTGTCTTAGTCTAGTTCAGGCTGCTCTAACAAAATACCATAAACTGGGTGGCTTAGAAACAACAGAAATTTACTTTGTGGAGGCTGGGAAGTCCAAGATCAAGATGTCAGCAGTTTCAAAAAAAAAAAAAAAAAAGATGTCAGCAGTTTTAGTGTTTGATGAGGAAGACCCACTTCTGTGTTCGTGGACAGCCATCTTTTCACTGTAATCCACAGCGAAAGGGGCAAGGTAGCTCTGTGGTGGTGGTGATGGTGGTGGGGTCTCTTATAAAAGCCATAATCTCTTTCATGAGAGCTCCACCCTCATGATCGAAGCACATCCCAAAAGCCCTACTCTTAATACCATCACATTGGGCATTAGGATTTCAACATATGAATTTTGGAGGACATACACTCTGTAGCAGCATTCATCCATGTTTTTGCATCTGTTAGCAGTTCATTCATTTTTATTACTGAATAGTATTCCATTGTAATGAAGTACCATAATTTATCCATTCACCAATTGAAGGATATCTGGCTTGTTTTCAGTGATTATGGATAAAGCTACTATAAACATTCATAAAAAAGGTTTTTAGTGTAGGTTTTCATTTCTCTGGAGTAATTACTAAGTAATGCGATTGTTGGATTGTTAAGTGTATGTTTTTCTTTCTAAGAAAATGCATATCTGTTTTCCAAAGTGGCTGTGCCATTTTGTATTCCCCCCCAGCAATGTATGAAAATTCTGATATTTGGTTTCTCAGTTATTTTTTATCTTAGCTATGCTAATAGATGTGTAGTACCACACTGTGATTTTAATTTTGCGTTTCTTTAAGGTCTGATAATATTGAGCATTTTTTAATGTGTTTATTTGCCATCTGCATATCCTCTTTGGTGAAGTACCTATTCAGACGTTTTATTCATGTTAAAATAAGTTTGTTTTCTTATTGAATTTTAAGTATAGATTCTTTGTATATTCTGTATATAAGTCTTTTGTCAATTATTTCTCTCTGTGGTATGTCGTGTGTGTGTGTGTGTGTGTGTGTGTGTTTATATTCTTTTTTTTTTTTAAAGATTTTATTTATTTGACAGAGAGAGACACAGCAAGAGAAGGAACACAAGCAGGGGGAGTGGGAGAGGGAGAAACAGGCTTCCTGTGGAGCAGGGAGCCCGATGCGGGGCTCGATCCCAGGACCCTGGGACCATGACATGACAAAGGCAGACGCTTAACGACTGAGCCACCCAGGTGCCCCTTCTTTTTTTTTTTTTTTTTAAGATTTTATTTATTTGACAGAGAGAGATCACAAGTAGGCAGAGAGGCAGAAGCAGGCTCCCCGCTGAGCAGAGAGCCCAATTGGGGGCTCAATCCCAGGACCCTGAGATCATGGCCTGAGCTGAAGGCAGAGGCTTAACCCACTGAGCCACCCAGGCGCCCCGTGTCTTTATATTCTTTACAGTATCTTTCACAGAGCAGAATTTAAAAATTTTGTTAAACGCCAATTTATTAATTTCTTTTTAATAGTTTTTTAGATTATAGGTTTGATGTTGGCCCTTAGAAAATTTTAAGAAACCAAGGTTACAAAGATTTTTCTCATTAACTTTTCTTACAGCTTTTCTATAGTTGCAGTTTTCACATTTAGGTCTATGATTCATTTAGAGTTAGTTTTTATATCAGGTGTGAGGTATTGGTTGAGGTTCATGTTTTGCATATGAATGTCCAGTTGTTTCAGCACCAATTGTTCAAAAGACTATCCTGTTTCCATTGAATTTCAACTTTGTAGAAGTTGCACTGAATCTGCAACTTTGTAGAAAATCACTTGGCTAGGGGCGCCTGCGTGGCTCAGTGGGTTAAAGCCTCTGCCTTTGGCTCAGGTCATGATCTCAGGGTCCTGGGATTGAGCCCCGCATCGGGCTCTCTGCTCAGCAGGGAATCTGCTTCCCCCTCTCTCTGCCTGTCTCTCTGCCTACTTGTGATCTCTCTCTCTCTGTCAAATAAATAAATAAAATCTTAAAAAAAAAAAATCAGTTGGCTATATTATGTGTGGGTCTATTTCTAGACTGTCTTCTCTTTCCATTGGCTTATATGTTAATCCTTTTGCCAATACCTCATTCTCCTGATTGTGAAATTTTATACCAAGTCTTGAAGTCAGATAGTGTGAGTCCTTTAACTTTGTATTTTGTTTTCGAAATTATCTTGACTATTCCAGTTCCTTTGCCTTTCTTTTTTTTTTCCTTTGCCTTTCTTTATAATTTTATTGTTTCTTTATTTTTTTTTTCCTTATAAAGTTTTTGAATCAGCTTGTCATTTTTTACAAAAAACAGATTGCTGGGATTTTGAATGGAATTGCATTAAATCTATAGATCAGCTGGGGAGAACTGAAACTTTAAGAAAGAGTCTTCAACACAGCAGGTCTCTTCATTTTTTTTTTTCCTCTTAATTTGTTTTAGTCATCTTTGATTTCTGAGTCTGACACTTAACCAGCTGAGCCACCCAGGTGCCCCTTAATGTTTGTTTTACAAGAGCATCCAGTTTCCTTACTGGATTATTTGCACATTTTTTACTCTTCACCACCAATAATTCTCAGGACCTGCAGAAGTCTTTTCAATCAACATGTAGTTTTTCTACTCCAAATTATAAGAAATATAGTTAACTGCAAAATTCTAGAGAACAAGTTGTCATTCGTCAAACAATTTGCCTGAGGTACACAGACTTGGGATACTTCTCCTTAAGAGCCGGCCACTGAACAATGAAGTAATCGGGAGAGGTGAAACAGAATCTTTCCAGAAAGGGATAAATGTTCTACCCTGCAGATGCTTTCAACAAAGACAATGATCACTTTCTTTATTCCTAGTATCCTAAGGAGAAGGGCAGATATGCAGGTAAGAACACATGTTCCTGATCCATTACACAATACCAAATCTGGTTTCACTCTGTGAGTCAGGGGAAAGGAGAGCCACATGGAGTACAAGGTGGTAAGCACTGTGGAGAGTGAGGACTGCTGAACCTTCTGGCTTCTGGCAATGCAGTAAATGTAGTATTCGGGAAGCATACTGGGGTCTCTGTCAGCTCGATTTAGTTAAAAGAATTGGTTTTATGGGCACTCATTTCATCAGTATGAGCAATGATATAATGTATCTTTGGAAAAATGTATGTTTTTTGCCCATTAAATATTTATTATTGAGTTGAGTTCTTTATATATTCTGAATATTAATCCCTTAATGGATAATGGTTTGCAAATGTTTCTCTCATTTTCTAGGTTGCTTTTTCACTCTTTTGTTTCCTTTGCTGTTATTCATTTCCACTATTATATTTTAAATTTCTAAGAGTTGTTTTTTATCCTATAACTATTTCTTGTTATAGAATCTTTTTCTTACTACACAGATATTAATTTTGTTACGATAATAATGATAGCTTTCTTGAAGTTCTTGTCTCTCTTCATAGTCACTTCATTGCATTTTGTTTGTTTGATGTGCCTTATTGTTAGAAGCTTTTCTCAGATATTTTGTTATAGTAAAGAGAGGGGAACTAGAAAGATGGTTGAAACTCTGAGTCTGTGTATGCAGTCTCAAATGGGCTGTTTAATTGGAGAACCTCTTGTGTTAATATCTTTAGGTCTTTTCTGTTAAGGTAGTAAGATTGCTCAGAGAAAGATTTTCTAGTCTTCTTTCTGGGAGAGTATAGGCCTACTCGTTGGTATTTCTGGGTGCTTTATAGGGGAAGAGAGTAGTATGTGTTCAGCATTTAGGAATTAGGAATTTATATGTTCCCCCTATTTTCAGTATGTTATCTCCACTTCAGCTGTACTCTGGTATCCCTCAGTCCAGAGATTTTCTTTTTTACCTTCTGTAGGAGCAGTCTCTCTGAGTTGGGATGGGGTGCCATAGTCTTAAATGTCTTTTATTTTTTTAAAAGATTTTATTTATTTATTTGACAGAGAGGAGAGAGATCACAAGTAGGCAGAGAGGCAGGCAGAGAGAGAGAGGGGGAAGCAGGCTCCCCGCTGAGCAGAGAGCCTGATGGGATGGGGGCTCGATCCCAGGACCCTGAGATCATGACCTGAGCCGAAGGCAGAGGCTTTAACCCACTGAGCCACTCAGGTGCCCCCATAGTCTTAAATGTCTTAAAGAGTCTTTTGACCAATCTCTATGTGGTCAGTTTTCATCACAACGGGCCAGGGACCTTTCCTACCTTTGAAATTTTATATTGTTTTTTGTATATAACAAAAAAAACCCCCATGTATCTGTATTCTCATTTTTTTCACTCTAAAGAGTCACCAGTTCTGTAATTATAATGAGCTTCTTAGCCCCTTCTTTAAAATGTTATTCATGTAAAACTCACAACTATAACTCCTTTAAATTGTAACCATTTGTTAAATTAATAATGCGATCACTTGTTTAGGGTCACAAAGTTTGTAAGTGTGAGACAATTTGGCAGTTACACTCTGAACCACTAGATCATATACTGGCTCTCCCATCCATTTTGTTTTGTTTTGTTTTGTTTTATTTTTGTGCATGATAGTCTTTACTTTTAAATGATTATCAGTATACCCAATAATAACGTGTAATAACATGTAACCAGTTCTTGAATTCTGTCTTCTAGTAATTTTTATTAAGAGCAACTAAAAGCAGCCCAAACAATTATACTAGTATGTATGTATGTATGTACGTATTTTAGAGAGAGAGAGAGCACATGCATGTGTGCAAGGGGCAGAGGGGAGAGGGAGAGAGAGAATCCCAAGCAGGCTCCACACACATCATGGTGGGCTTGATCCCATGACCCTGAGATCACCACCTGAGCCAAAATCAAGAGTCAGGTGCTCAGCTGACTGAGCCACCCAAGTACCCTTATTGTTCTAACCCTTAGCCAGAAAAGACTATTTTAAGGCTGTTTGCTGCTTAACACAGGTTATAAATAACTATTTACTACTTTCTCATAGATAAAGCCACTGACCCGCAAGAAAGCTTTAGGGAGAAAAAAACCCATTTAATCCCTTTTTTAATTTCAAAACATTTTTTTTACATCTAATAAATAAAAAGTCACTCTTGATGTATATGTTGTTGAGTTAAAAGACATAGGGAACCAGACAATGTATGCCCATTAAATTTCTAAGAAATACAAGGTAAAAAAATGAAATATTTAGGTAAACTTTTTTTTTTTGGTGTTTTTAAAAAATTGAGGTATAATTGATATATAGCATTATATAAGTTTCAGTGGTTCAACATAGTGATTCGATATTTGTATACATTGTGGAATGATCACCACAATAAGTCTAGTTAACATTCATCACCATATATAGTTACAGAATTTTTTTCTTGTGATGAGAACTTTTAAGATTTGCTCTTTTAGCACTTTTCAAATAAGAAGTACAGTATTATTAACTATAGGCACCATGTACATTAGGATAAGCTTTAAGTTCATACAAAGAAGCTAGATTTGTTATTCTCCAAAAAAGTGAAAGGACCTACTATATAAAATACAGAAATAATTTACTGCCTTTTCACAAGAATATAATTGAAGCTTTGCTAAAATTTCGTATTCCATGAAAGCATCCAAAATTCTAATCCTTGAAACAGGCACTTCTTTCTTCTTCCCCTGTCCATTTACGTGGTAGTTTTTATGGATTTCTGGTTGATGTCTCAAAGTGCAAGAGGTTATCTAGAGCTTAATTCCTGTTTTGCTGGAATTAGGTCTGCAGGATGGTCATTATCTATTGAGTCTTCTTCTCCACTTCAGTACTGCCCCTGCCATGGGATCTCAGGGCTGCAATTTCCTCAGGCTTGGACACTTTTCTCTCTTTGTAGACTGTACTATTCTATATCAGCTTGAGCTGCATTGGCCTGCTTCAGATTCCGTTTCTTTTTGCATGCACGCAGACACTTTCTGGGTACTCACTTCTCAGCCTACAGAAGCTGCTGTAAACCTTGTGACTGACTGGCTATGGTGGTGGGGATGCTGAGGCTAGCTGGGTCACCCCCTTGGGTCACCTGACCCAGCTGCCCAAGATATGTGCCTGTGCCAGTGCCTTGTGGGCCATCCTCTCCTATCTTTTTAAACTTTTACAAGTAACCCTATGAGGTTAAGCATATAGACAAAGAAACACACTTAGAGGGACTGTATACATTTTTCACGGTCACTTGCTTCTCTTTAGCTCACTCAAACCTCATGTTTTTATTATTTTACCTCCACTTTGTCCGGACTGATAATAGGAAACCCCAAAACCATACCACCAAACTCTTCAGACTCATGCAAATAGTCCAGTGAGTCTTTCTGCCGCTTTGCCTTTTAACCCTTACCGCTTCTTGTCCCAGGGCCATTTCTGAACAGTAGAGCTAACAGTTATTCCACTCAACAACCAGTTCCAAATCCTGTCATCAAATCCTATGTTCCTGTTCCAAATGGTAAGTGTTCTTGTGGTCATATTAAAACTTTTATAAATTTTAACTCTAGATATTTTCATCTGTGGGAGGAAAAAATAAACTTTTATGAACACAGGGTTATTTAGTGTTTAGAGACCACTTTTATACTGAGAAAATCAGAAGTATAGGACTGTTGAGATTTATTTAGCCAAACAAAAAAGATACTTTACATCAGCTCAGAATCTATTGTTATTTGTTATATTTTTATCATAGGCCACATATTTAAGTGCTAGGTGGATAAACACAATGGTAAAAGTTTTAATAGAATATGAATTATGATATGAAGAGAACCTTAGTGACTACTTTTTCTTGACTAAATTTTAAGTGATTAGAATCTGATTATTAATAAAATAATAACTCATTTACCAACTGTCTTTCATAGGTTTGACATTATGCTTTACAAATGTTAATCATATAATCTTGAAAACAACCCTTGAATATAGATTGGTGGTATTGACATTTTACAGATGAAAAAACTGGGTTAGAGAGGTTAAGAAATTTATATTAGGTCACAGAGCTTGTAATTTGACAGAGTTAGCTTTCAAACCTGAATATATATGTCTCAAACCTTTTGCTTTTCTCATTGTACCTGATGACTTGTGGTATTTGAATTTTGGCCATGTAGAAAGTCAAAGAATTTTAAGACACTAAAGAGAGAAAAATCTAATGGATGTGGTTATACCTGTGGGTTGTAGAAAATTGTAGAAACTATATTTAAATGTACTGAATTATTATAATTTTTTTCTTTTTTTTTTCAGGTAATACATGCATAATATTTCTTTTATTTTAAAAGAAATGAGTGTTACTAATATTGCATTAAGAGTTGAAACCTGGCTTTTAGCTACCTGGCATGTTAAAGTACCTCTAACGTGGCTGGAAGCTTGTATTAACTGGATCCAAGAAGAAAATGATAATATTAATTTGAGTCAGGCACAAATGAATAAACAAGTGTTTGAGCAATGGCTTCTTACTGATCTGAGAGATTTGGAACATCCTCTTTTACCTGATGGCATTTTAGAAGTTCCAAAAGGAGAACTGAATGGATTTTTTGCTCTGCAGATTAATTCATTGGTTGATGTCAGTCAACCTGCATATTCCCAGATACAAAAGTTGAGAGGAAAGAATACAACGAATGACCTAATTTCAGCTGAAACACAAGTAACCCCAAAACCTTGGGAAGCAAAGCCTTCACGAATGTTGATGCTACAGCTAACTGATGGAATTGTACAAATGCAGGGAATGGAATATCAATCTATTCCAGCTCTTCATGGTGATCTTCCCCCAGGTACAAAAATTTTGATTTATGGAAACATTTCTTTCCGTCTTGGTGTTCTCTTATTGAAACCAGAAAATGTGAAGGTGTTGGGAGGAGAAGTAGATGCTCTTTTAGAAGAATATGCCCAAGAAAAAGTACTTGCAAGATTAATTGGGGAACATGATCCTGTAGTTTCAGTAATACCTAATAATTCTAACCAAAGCATCCCTGGAATTACAGATGTTCTAGATTCTGCATTAGGACCTTCTGATGAAGAACTCTTGGCAAGTCTCGATGAAAATGATCCGCTTATAGCAAATAATGACACCTCCTTAGAAAGATGTTTCAGTACAGGTAGTTCCTCAAATACTATTCCCACAAAGCAGTCAAGTTTTGAACCACAACGTATTATTTCTCCAAAACCAAAGGAGGAAGCACCAGATCAATCTATGTATTTCACTGATGGGGAATTAGATGACTTTTCACTGGAGGAGGCTTTGCTTTTAGAAGAAACTGTCCAGAAAGAACAAATGAAGACTAAAGAATTGCCGCCATTGACTTTGAACAGAACCCCAGATGAAAGTATAGAGAGATTTTCACATAAACCTAATACTAAGGATAATTTTTCTTTGATTTGCAAAAATGGAAACAATATTTGGAATGAGAAAAATTTATCTGAACAAATGACTAATGAAGGCAAATCTTTTAGTTGTCCATCTGCAGGAGACCAAAACAGTAGTATTTTTTCAGTTCATAATGTATCCCTTCCCCATGACTTTACAAATAAAGACTCAGAGACAGATAATAAAACAAAACAAACCTTCAGTAGTGCAGATGGAAATTCCTTAAATAATAAAATATCAATATCAAATGGAGAGATGGTAAATTATTTACCAAAAAGAAGTTCACACATTTCTAATGAAAATAATCACCATTTGCAGACTTGTTCCTTAAGATCATCAGAGAACAGCACTAATCTTTCTGTTGCCATGGATTTATATTCTCCACCTTTTATCTATTTATCTGTTTTAATGGCCAGCAAACCAAAGGAAGTTACAACAGTGAAGGTCAAAGCATTTATTGTAACCTTAACTGGAAATCTTTCAAGTTCTGGTGGCATTTGGAGTATAACAGCAAAGATTTCCGATGGTACTGCATATCTAGATGTAGACTTTGTAGATGAAATACTTACTAGTTTAATAGGGTTTTCAGTATCAGAAATGAAACAGTTAAAAAAGGATCCTCTTCAATACCAAAAGTTCCTGGATGGTTTGCAGAAGTGTCAGAGAGATTTAATAGATTTGTGTTGTCTAATGACTATTTCATTTAATCCCTCCTTGTCTAAAGCAATGGTACTGGCATTACAAGATGTTGAAAGGGAACACCTTGAGAACCTAAAGAAGCGACTGAAAAAATAATTTACTAAAATAGTATTAGAACACAATAAAAAAAAAGCCAAGAAAATATTTAGAATTAAATTTGACCTTTTATGTTCGAAACTTTTTTGTAAAAGGAAAAAAGGAATCTTATAACTTATTTCAGTTTAATTTTGAAATGTTTAGTTATGTTTGTGTATTTAGGTTTTTTTAAATAAAATTTTTATAATAACTGTTAGATGAAAGAATTTGGTGACCCATTGTTATTGAGAATTTTGTTTTCCACTTGTCATTCCACATAAGATGATTGCTAAAATATTGCATTGGTGTTTACTGAGGAGTCATATTGTTGGAAGTTAGCAATTATAAATAGGTAGTTGTACTTCTAATATGTTGAGTACTCAAAGAGATTTTTTTTTTATATTATTATACTTAGGAAAACATCTAAATCCAGTGAATCAGAATGTCAGGCTTTCAAGTGCAAAAATGCTTTGTTGGTTTTTATTTTGCTGATAGTAAATATTTGTCTGGTATACTTAAGGCAAATATAATGTCAACCTGGTACTGTTTCAGAGATTGTGTTGAATGGTTTAATTATTTTCAAGGATAATTTATTTTAAATGGCATATTGAAAACTTGAATATAAGATTTAGTAAATACATTTTTTTGGATTAAAATAAGGTGTTTTGTCCACATCTTAGGTATTATCTCCTCCTCCCCTTTTTAAAGATTTTATTTATTTATGAAAGCACAAATAAGGGGAGCAGCAGGCACAGGGAGAGGGAGAAGCAGACTCCCCACTGAGCAGGGAGCCCGATGTGGGACTACAGTCCCAGGACCCTGGGATCATGACCTGAGCTGATGGCAGATACTTAACCGACTGAGCCACCCAGATGCCCCTATCCCCTTTCTGAATTAGTTCTATATGTAAGTCTACCTTTAGTTTTGTTGGGAGTACTGATTTTTTGTAGTGGAGACTGTTTATCACTTTTCCACTTTGCTGTTAAAAAGTCACATTTGAAAGGTAAAGTTACTTTTATTAATCTTTTGTCTTTAGAAATTTAAAGTGTCTTCATTTTTTTTTTTTTTTTTTTTAAAGTAACTTCTACACCCAATGTGGGGCTCGAACTCCCAACCATGAGATCAGGAGTTGTATGCTCTATGGACATACACATGCCCTAAAGTATCTTAAGTTTTAAAACATTACACAAATAAGTAAGAGAAAACATGGTGTTTTCTTTTAGTTAAAATAACGTAATAGGAAAATATCTGGAAGAGAAATACATATATACAATTATATAAATGTAAAAAATATTTTAAAAACTTTGCTGTTGTGTTTGAAGGATGATAATCAGAATTCGAAGTACAACACAGATTTTACCTCTTCTGTATACTTGCATAACTTTTACTATAAGAGATCTAGGTGAGGTGGCATTATCTTTTTGATCTTTCTTTTAAATGTTTTCCTGCACATTTACCTCTGTGACTAGTGCTTGAAAGCTGGGACTGGACCTTATTTTCTCTTCATATTCAGTCACTAAAGACTGAGTACATCTATATTGGTGCTGTGATTCTGGCTTTGGTCTTCTCTGGCCTTGATTATTCCAGTAGGTTTACTTATTAATCTGTGACTTATTTTGTCCTGAAAACTTTTCTCATAATTCTGCCTGAATGGTCTTTCTAGAATAAATTTATTGTTTTCTCTTTGTTAATCTTTAATATTAACTTCCTCCTTCCCCCTACTTACAGGGTGAAGTATAAATTCTTCATCTAGTGTGTAAGGTCTTTTGTGATCTGGCTTTTGCCTTCTCTTCCAGCTTCATCTTGCTCCGTTACTCTGCACCTACCTAGTCTGTCCTGAAATTTTAGTCATATCAATTTGTAATTCTCCAAACATGTGGAGGAATATACCTTATGTTTTCATACTGAAGCTCATAGTGATCTTCCTCCCTCCCAGATTCATTCATATGGATTTCCAGCTCAACTTACGCTTTAGGTGCCCATTAAAGTATTTCCCTGCCTACTTTCATGCTGTCCTATACATTGTACAGACTAATATTATGTATATTTTACTGTACTCATTTGCTTCTCTCATTCTGTTAAATTTTGAACAAAATTCAGTAGGGAATTAGGAATTTAAAAAACAAAAAACAAAGCTAAAAGTAAGAATTTAGTGAATTGGGGGAAATTGGAGGTGGAGACAAACCATGAGAGACTGTGGACTCTGAGAAACAAACTGAGGGTTTTGGAAGGGAGAGGGGTGGGGGAATGGGCAAGCCTGGTGGTGTGTATTAAGGAGGGTACATGTTGCATGGAGCACTAGGTGTGGTGCATAAATAATGAATCTTGGAACACTGAAAAAATTTTTTAAAAATTACTGGAAAAAAAAGTGAGTTTAACATCACATGAAATATAGCTGTAGGAATAGTGAATTAAGTTTGGTCAGAAGAAAAAAATTCAGAATGATATATAGAGAGTCCGAAGGATGGAAAAGAACCAGAAAAGAATATAACAGAGATGGGCTAACTTTAATGTAACTATTGTCCCAGAAAGAGAAGAACGAGAATATTTGGAGTTACTGCTTAAGAAATAGCTAAAATTTATGAAAATGATCAAGCTATAGGTTTTGGAAGTTCCACAAACCTCAAACAAAATATATTCAGAGTCATACTTATGCAAATGTTACCGTTATTGAAAACTAGAAAAAGAAAAAAAGTCTAGAGCAGTGAAAGGAATAAGGCATGTTTTGAAGGACGGGGGGGGGGGGGGGGGGGGGGGGC
>CM052892.1:59688267-59767367 GCA_028534135.1 Potos flavus | reverse complement strand
ATGTCATTAAGCAGAAGGAAAATGATAGTAGGTAGAAGCTTGGAGATTTGAGATGAAATGATGAACAACAGGGTAAATATAGGGATTTAAATTAATCTAATTAAATTAATCTCTCAAGTGTTTAAAAAAGTCAAGGACTAAAGTACATGAAAACAATTGCATATAAGTTGAAAGGAGGATAAATGGAAGTGTTTTAAGGTTCTTATGCCTAAGGAAAGGTTAAGCTGTCATTTTATATTAAACTTGAATATTAAGAGTTGCATGTTGTAATATTTAGGGTTACCACACTAAAAGATTTGTAAAAGTGTATTACTTTATACTAATGGTATAAAATGGAACAACAGGAAAAAAAAGGTACTCAACCCAAAAGAAAGCAGGACAGAAAAAAAAGGAAAAGTGACAGGGAAAATAATTGGTGAGGTGGTACATTTTAAATCCAAATGGATCAGAAATTGCAGTAAGTGTAAATGGGGTTAGATCCTCCAATAAAAGACATTTTCAGATAATGATACAATGCAGTTATGTACAAGAGAGACACAAAATGTAAAGATACAGAAAGGTGAAAAGTGAAAGGATGTAGAAAGACATATAAACAGTAAACAAAAGAAAGATACTGTGGCTATATTATCAATTTCAGGCAAAAAACTAGTAGTAAAGAGAGAGAGTTGATAATGTGAAAAGGACTAATTCACCAGAAAAGTTTAGCAATTTTAAATTTATAGAATTCAGTAACTTCTAAATTTATAAGAAAATAGGGAGAAATAGAGAAAGGCACAATCATAGACGATTACAGTAAAAAAAAATAATTGGTAGAGTTAAAGAAAATAGAATAGATCTAACCATCATGTATAGGCTGCTGTACTCAACCAATACATAATACATGTTTTTCTCATGTACATGTTGGATATTTCAAAAGTTGGCCACATGCTTAATAGAAAGCAAGTCTAAAGTGTCAAAAAATTATTAACCATACAGAGTATATTCTGTGACCATAAATAAACAGGGGTGGGGTGCCTGGCTGGATCCGTCCATAGAGCATGGGACTCATGATCTCAGGGTTTTAAGTTTAAGTTCCACGTTGGGCATAAAGCTTACTTTAAGAAAAGAAAAAAAAAAAAAAGGAAAATAAGCTAGGAAAAAATAGATTTAAAAAATCTCATGTTTAGAAACTACAAAACATACTCCAGAGTAATCTTGAGTTAAGGAAGAAATCACAGTAGAAGTTAGAAAAAATGTTATTATGAAAATAGAACATCAAATGTTGTGAGGGATAGATGAAGCTGTGGTTAGTGGGGACTTAATAATTTATAGAAAGGAATAAGGCTAAAAATGACAAGCATTTATCTCAAGTTATAAAAACTGTAAATTAAGACAAGGAAGAAAAAAATAAAGAGCTTAATTTATTGGAATAGAAAACAAGCATGATAGGATTAACAAAGTTAAGAATTGCTTCTTTGAGAAAACAAATCTCCAGCAAGACAAACGAAGAAAGTGTGCAGGCGCAAATACCAGAAATAAAATGGAGACCTCACTCACTGCTTCTGCATTCATTAAAAATCTTTCAAGAAGGTATTGTGAATAATTTCATGCTGATGGCATTTAAAATTTTAGATGAACTGGGGTGCCTAGGTGGCTTATTTGGTTATCGTTTGTCTTCAGCTCAGGTTATGATCTGGAGTCGTGGGATCAAGCCCCACATGGGGCTCCCTGCTCAGTGGGGAGCCTGCTTTTCCCTCTCCCTCTGCCTTCTGCTCCCCCCGCTTGTGCTCTCTGTCAAATAAATAAAATTTAAAAAAAAGTTTTTTTTTTTAGATGAAGAGGTCAAAAACTTGAAAAAATACAGATATAAGAAGAAAAAATCTAGGGGCATCTGTCTGGCTCAGCTGGAAGAGCATATGACTTGATCTAGGGTTGTGAGTTTGAGCCCCCATATTGGGTGTAGGGATTACTTAAAAAAAAAAAAAAAGGGAAGATGAAGAAGGGGAAGTGGAAATCTGAATAGGTCCATATTTGTTAAAGTAGTCGCATCTATTTGATGGGCAGAAATAATAGTCTTCTCAGTAAATGGGGTTGGGACAACTGCATAGCCACATGCCAAAGAATGAACTTGAATCCCTACCTCACACTGTATCTGAAAATAAACTCAAAATGGATCAAATACCTAAATGGAAGAGCTATGACTATAAAACTCTGGAAGAAAACATAGTTGTAAGTAGTCTTTGTGACCTTGGGTGAAGCAGTCATTTCCTAGATATGTGAAGTACAATCAACCAAATAAAAAATAGATAAATTTGACTTTATCAAAATTAAAAAAAATTGTGCTTCAAAAGACAAGAAAGTGAAAAGACAGCCTTCAGAATGGGACACTGAAAGAATGGAGCAATGGGAGCAAATCACGTATATGTAAGAGACTAGTGTCTGGAATATATAAACAATTCTGCAATCAACAATTAAAAGACAATGTAAAAACAAGCAAAATATCTGAGTAGGTAAAGATATCTTTCCAAAGGAGATATACAAATTGCCAATAAATAGATGAGATAATACTCAACATCATTAGTCATTAGGGAAATAGAAGTGAAGCCACGATAAGATATTATTTCATACCCACTAGGATAACTGTAATTGAAAAGACAGACAATGGCAGTTGTTGGCAAGGATGTAGGGAAATTGGAACCCTCATGGTGCTGATGGGTCTGTAAAATGGTACAGCCACTTTGGAAAACAGTCTGGCGGTTCGTCAAAGTTAAACATAGTTACCATATAACTTAGCAATTCCATTCATATCCAAGAAAACAAAGCATATGCTCACACATACATGTGTACGTGAACGTTCATAACAGCATTAGTCATAATAACCCCCAAATTGAAACAACCCAAATGTCTATCAACTGATGAATGGATAAACAAAATGTGTGTGTGTGTGTGTGTGTATGTTTATATATATATATATATATGTATATATATAGTATATACATACATATAGCATATAGCATATATATATGTAAAATATATAATGGAATGTTATTCATGCATAACAAGGAATGAAGCCCTAATACATGCAACAACGTGGATGAATCTTGAAAAACATCATTCTAAGTGAAAGAAGCAGCATAAAAGACCACATAGTTTATGGTCCCACTTATATGAAATAATCCATAATAGTTAAATCCATAGAGACAGAAAGTGATTGGTGGTTACCAGGGACAGGAGGGAAGATGATTGGTGAGTAACTGCTAATGGATATGGAGTTTCTTTTGGGGATGATTTAACTGTTCTAGACTTAGTGGTGATTGCATAATTTAATGAATATACTAAGTGCCACTCAAGTTTACATTTTAAAAGGGTGAATTTTATGGTGTGTGAAATATATCCAAAAAAGTAATCAAATATGTTATTTAAAATCTTCCCACTAATTCCAGGCCTCGATGGCATCCCCACCGAATTCTTCTAAATATTACCAAGTCTACATAAATTCTTCTGGAGATTAGACAGTGAGAAAACATTTCCTAACTTTACCAGGCTGACATAACTTCGAACATACATTGGAGATTAAAAGAAAGAATTACAGACCAACCCTTTCATGAATATAATTTCAAAATACAAGTTCAACCTAAATACAATATTAGTAAATTAAATATAAAAATATGAAAAGGCAAATACATGACAAAATGGGTTTTATTTCAGGAATGCAAGAATAGTTTAACCAATCAATGTACTTCATATCAAAAGAAAAAAGGTGTATGGTCATTTCAATAGGTGCAGAAAAAGCATTTGATAAAATTTATGTATTCATAATAAAAATTTACCAAACTAATAAGAGAATTTATTCAAATTAAGAGTGTCTACATAAAACCTACAGCAGACATCAGACTTGAGATTGGGAATAAGATCAGGATATCTGCTGTTATTCTTTCTATTCAACACTTTTCTGAAGGTCCTAGCCATAGTGAATGGCAAGAAAAAACAAAAAACAAACTTAGGTATTGTTTAGGAAGAAATAAACCTCCTTATTCGTATATGACAGAGTGTGTATGTAGAAAATTAAAATCTATAAACTATTGGAAGTATTAAGTGTACTTGGGAAGGTTCCTATATATAGAATAATATAAAAAGTTGTGTTTAAAAAAGCGGTGCATCTGGATGGCTCAGTCCATAAGTGTCTGCCTTCCGCTCAGATCATGATCACAGGGTCCTGGGATCAAGCCACGAGTAAGGCTCAGCAGGGAGTCTGGTTCTCCCTCTACTCCTCCCCCTGCTCATGCTTGTTTGCTCTATCATAAATAAATCTTTAAAAATTTTTATTAGAAAAGTTGTGTTTTTATATACCAACAACAAAAATGAAAAGAGAAAACTACTATTTATAGCAGCATAAAAAAATCAATCTTTGGAATAGGTATAGTGAAAGATATGCAAGACTTGTATACTAAAAACTACAAAACACTGAAAAGCACTAAAGATCTGAGTAAATTCAGTTATGCACTGAATACTCAATTGGAATACTTAATATTTTAAAGATGTCAGTTCTCCCCAAATTAATCTATGGATTCAAAGCAATATCAAATTCTTGGCAGGATGTTTTAGTGTACATCAAGCTGATTCTAAAATTATATGGAAATGCAAACTCAAGTCATATTACCTTCAAATAGTTTAGCAAGCACTTCAGTTATAATAAATGTACATAATCAGAATAGCACCATCAAAATCAGGAAATACTATGTTAATTACCGTCTAACTCTCAGACTTCCTTCCAGTTTTTTTTTTTTTTTAGATTTTTTTCATTTATTAGAGAGAGAGAGCAAAGTGAGCCAGAACATGAGCAGGGTGGGAGGTGGGGGAGAGGCAGAGCAAGAGGAAGAAGCAGGTTCCCTGCTCAGCCAGGATTGTTGCAGGACTCAATTCCGGGACTCTGGGATCATGACTCTAGTGGAAGGCAGACACTTAACCAACTGAGCCACACAGGTGCCCCACACATCATTCCAGTTTTGCTAGATGTTTCAATAATGGTGTTTTTGGTTTTTTGGGTTTTTTGTAGCATACAGATCCTTCCCTAGTTAAGCCTCAGATGCAACAAGCCCTGGCCAGCACCTTGATTCCAGTTTTATGACCCTAAGCATAGAACATAGTTAATCTGTGCCTTACTCTTCATCCATAGAGATGGTGGGATAATAAATGTGTGTTGTTTTAAGCCACTAAGTTTAAGTGTTAATTTGTTACACAATAGAAAATTAATACTCATCCCTTTCCAATTGATTTTAGTTTTAGTTTTTTTTTTAAGTGTATTTATTTTTAGTAATCTCTACACCCAACATGGGGGTCGAACTCATAACCCTAAGATCAAGAGTCACATGCTTTTCCTCCTTAGCCAGCCAGTCACCCGGATTTTAATTGGGTCATTACTTCCTGTCTTGATTCCTCTAGCCCCAGGGTTAAAGGTTCCTGCTTTCTTTGTTCATCTCTGGGTTGCCTCATGATTCCCTCAAGCTTGTCTGCATTTTCAGCTCCTTTGTAACTAGTTTTCCTATTAAGTTTTTCTGTTGAATTACCTGCCTTGAGTTCTGTTTTCTTGATCAGCTTTGACTAGTACATGTGGTTAGAATTGCTATTCTCTTGGGGTGCCTGGGTGGTCAGTTGGTTGAGCACCCAACTCTTGATTTTTTGGCTTAGGTCATGATCTCAGAGTTGTGAGATCAAGCACTGTTTTGGGCTCTGTGCTGGTCGTGGAGCCTGCTTAAGATTCTCTCTCCCTCTGCCACTCCCTGCTTTCCCCTCACCCCCATTTGCGCTCTCACTCTCTTAAAAAAAAAAAAAAAAGAATCGCTCTTCTCTTACCACAATTAAAATTTAAAAGTGGGGAAGGGAGGGAAGAATAGCTATTATCTACATATCTATCGTAGTGGTTTGATAATAGGCAATATTGTTTTAAGTATTACCTCTAGAACACAGCTCCAATATATTTACTCTTCTCCACGCTTGAATCATTCTAACCCTAAGCCGTCATTATCTCTCGATCAAGGATGTTCAGGTAATAGGTTTTCTAACAGATGTTCTCTTTCCCTTGCCCCTTGCTAGTCTGTTCTTTATCAGCCAGTGTGATGATGCCAAGTAGCATGGAAGGGTTTGGGGAGAGTGATACAGAATTGTAAATATTCTGTGTTGGATATGCTTCATTTAATTCAGAGTTACTGGTACAGACCTGTCTTTATATAATAGATTAAAATTCTTTTTGACTATGTTGATGAATGGTGCATTTTAATTATTTAATGAGTATGAACTATAATATCAATTTATTTCCAAGATCAGTTGTAGCTCAGAGAAGAAATTAAAGTAGAATACAGACTGAACTGTATCCTAAAGAGGTAAAAGAACCAGTAAGGACAACCTGTGATTCTGTTCTCCAGTGTTGATTACCTTAAGTCATTTTCAATTAGCTCTTTCTAGGGCTTATTTTGTTACATATTTGTTGCTGATACGAATCTTTATAAACTCAGAGATACAAGAAATCTTACACTTAATGCATTTTGTGAAAAGATAATTTTTAAAAAAATAAATTCAGGCTCCCATACAGTTAAGAATTGAACACTTTATAGATTTTTTTCTTTTTTAAGATTTTATTCATTTACTTGACAGAGAGAGAGATCACAAGTAGGCAGAGAGGCAAGCAGAGAGAGAGGGGGAAGCAGGCTCCCCGCTGAGCAGAGAGCTCGATGTGGGGCTCGATCCCAGGACCCTGAGACCGCGACCCAAGCCGAAGGCAGAGGCTTAACCCACTGAGCCACCCAGGCGCCCCCACTTTATAGATTATTTAACTCAAGCAATGAAGGAACCAGGCAGATGTTATAACTGGTTGAGAGGAAAAGTTAAAAAAAACCCCATAAATTTATATGTAGTAAAGGAATGTTGAAATTAATGTACAAATGGAGGCAACACTGATCTTCCTACAGTGCAGGAGGAGGGGGAATGCATCTGAACCTCTGTCAGGACAGAATTTGGCAGGTCTATAGAGAAGAATTATTTTGCATTGCTATCAGTTATCTACAACTTACAGACTGTAAAATAGCTCCTGTACAATGATCATTATCATAACAAGGAGGGGTGTTCTCCAGACAAGACAATTTTCTATTGCAGCACACATTTTCTCCTATATCTTTAATTTGACTTTAAGCCCCTGTCCTTGGGCTGGTAGACGACTCAACCACAGATAATAGTTGGGTTTCCATTTCTTAAATTCATGTGACATTTCCAGAGGGCTTTAGAAAGAGCTGAACACTTGGTGAGACCCTACTGGTCCCTTACATTGTTACTGCTGTTGTATTTATGGCATAAACCCAAATGATTCCTTTTGTGCTATGCGGAGTACATCCAGGTTTGCCAAGGATAGAAGCTCCAGCAATAGCTTAGGACATATCAATGGTGCAGGAAGATGAAGGAGAATGCAGTGGTTTTTGTTTTCACCAGAATTTTTAAAGACTTACTTCTTTTCAGCTTCCCTACAGATTGGCCATTAGGCTGTTTGACCCTTTACTCTGGTTTCTTTAGGTGTTTGAGCCCACTGTCAAGTCCAACTTTCCTAGGTGGACCAAGCAGTCATTCCTCTTGAGTCCTGTCACCTGTTAGGGCACTGGCAGGAAGGGCGACATGGTCTCATCATTTGGGGTCCTGTAGCCCACCATCTGCTTTCCAGTCTCAGGGAATTCTCCTCCTCCCCTTTCCAATTTCTCATTTTTCTCCTCTACCTCCCTCTAACCTAATTCCATGAATGATTCCAGGCATACTCTTAACAAAAACTAGGAAGAGAAGCTGAAGCAAGGGAAAGCTTTACCTGGTTACTCAGGGGATCCAAAATGGGAAAAATCCAGAGAACAAAAATCCTTATTTCATTTTTTTTTGTGTGGCTCTTTTACAAGGTAAACAAGTATCTTGCTACCATATTTCCTCATTCATTCACTCAAACATTTAGTATTTATTGAACATTTCCTATATTAGCAGCTGAAATTTTAACAAATTCTTCATCTAGGGATCTTACAGTCTGGGAGATAGTCAAAGGAGTAATCAAAGTGATAATGCAATATTTTAAAATAAACATACAGTAAGATCATTGTAAGGAAATTTAGCTCTTTAAGAGTTAAAAAGTATAATTACAAACATGACAAAGTCAGTTTATATCACAGAATCTCTGCTATCTGGGTAGGTTATAAATAAGTTCAAACCTAATTCCTAAGACCAATTTGTCATTTTTAAGAGACAACCCAAGTTCTAGTTTTTTTTTTTTTTTTAAGATTTTATTTATTCATTTGACAGAGAGAGAGATCACAAGCAGGCAGAGAGGCAGGCAGAGAGAGAGGGGGAAGCAGGCTCCCCGCTGAGCAGAGAGCCCGATGCGGGGCTCGATCCCAGGACCCTGAGATCATGACCTGAGCCAAAGGCAGAGGCTTTAACCCACTGAGCCACCCAGGTGCCCCCCCAAGTTCTAGTTTTGTATTAATATAATTTTGGACAAAACTCTCACTTGTTGCAGGTATGAATCTTACTCCACAAACTTGAATGTGTGAGAGGTCACTTTTTTTGTGTTCTTGAAATCAAATTAAATTTGACTGTGAACCTAGCAAAGTCAACTACATGGGTGTGTGACTAACCAGCAGGGCTCCCTCCACACTTGGTTCAATGCTCTGCTGTTGCTGTCTTGAAATTCTTGATAATTTTATCTTTGGACTTGTGCTTTGTAACTGAATCCAACAGGACTGCAGAGCATGCGCTGGAACAGAGAAGATAGGCACAATACACATATCTGATGCTGTTCCTTGTTGCCCTGTTGGCACATAGCATTTGAGGTGCCCAGTGACTTCAGAATTCCAGTGGACACACAATGCATGAGTCAGCAAGTCTCAAAGGAGTACAAAGAGTGTTTGGTCTCCCTCTGAGTTAGAGGTGAGGTGGGGTGGCTGACAGTTCTAGAGCTCATGCTTTCTTTTTGAACCAGAACTTCCTTGGAAGAAAGAAGCCACATTAAACACAAACAGCCTAGGAATGCTATCGTCCGTTCTCACTTGTGTCACTTCCCTGTTTTAGTCAACCACTTACCCTGAGAAAGATGATATAGAAGGAGAGGGAAAGATAGGGCAAGCCATACTTCTTTTTCCATCAGTTCTTCCTTATTCAGCAGTCAACTGAGGGTAGAATATTGATAGAATGTGTGCATATTGAATGAAATAATAAAAATCAGTTGCAGTGTTTCCACTGTACTGGTAAGAATAAAGTACATATACATCAATGAGCTACAAAATAAGGATTCTGTAATTTTTGTGATTACACAGATGAGTTATATGTCCTTATATTTGCATTTAAAACTGTCCTTGAGGGCGCCTGGGTCACTCAGCTGGTTAAGTGTCTGCCATTGGCTCAGGTCATGATCCTGGGGTCCTGGGATGGAGCCCCACTGGGGTTCCTTGCCCAGTGAGGAGTTGATTCTCCCCTTCCTTCTGCCCCTCCCCCCTGCTCCTGTCGTTCCCCTCCCCACCCCGCTCATGCTCTCTTTCTCTCAAATAAATACATAAAATCTTAAAAAAAATCCCAGAGAAGTCGAGAGAAAGGAAAGAGCTTTGTATTTTAGTACCTTTAACAGTATTTAAAAGTATAAATAGCACTTTTTCTCCTGCATTTTCATTTCTTACTGAGCCCAAGTGAAAGTTCCTGAGAGGTCTTCCTTTGAGGAGAAGATTTGGAAGATCTGGTTAACAGAATACTCTCTGTTGTCCCAACTTGGAAGTAGGTAGGATTTGAAGATTTTGTGCCACATGCAGATGAAGAATACATACAAGAAAATTTGCCCAGGCTGTAAGCTCGTTGCTGAATGCCAGGCACTGTGCTAAATGCTTTACAAAGATTATTACATTAAAAGCTTTTCAGAACATTACCAATCCTTTTATCAAGGTAATACATAAACATATTTAACAAAATTACATGGTATAGAAAGACGCATAATGAAAAGCAACAATCCTCTTTTCATTCTTTTCCACCCCCACACCCTTCAGCTCCCTCACTCCTAAACTCTGTTTTTAGTATATCTGTTGATTTTTCTCTACTCTCTAAATAATATGAGATTTTCCACCATTTAGACATCTATCTATGAAATTCCAGCTATGATAAAGTTTTAGCTTATTTGAGTTCCCCATCTCTCTGTCCCTCCCTCCTCTCTGTATAACTATATCACTTTTCAGTTTCTCTATTGGTTATTGTTGGGGAGGAAAAACTTCTCCCCTCCTAGGTCATGTGGTTGGGTCTCAGAATTAAACTGACATTAGATTAACAGAAGAAAACCATAAAATTTTGTTTAATACTTTTTATGTATACACAGGAGTCTTCAAAAGGAAAAAATAACCTGAAAAAGCTGTTAGGCCCAAAAACTTACACATCTTTTAAAACAAAAAATAAGGGGCACCTGGGTGGCTTAGTGGGTTAAAGCCTCTGCCTTTGGCTCAGGTCATGATCTCAGAGTCCTGGGATCGAGCCCCACATCGGGCTCTCTGCTCAGCTGGGAGCCTGCTTCCCCCTCTCTCTCTGCCTGCCTCTCTGGCTACTTGTGATCTGTCTGTGTGTCAAATAAATAAATAAAATCTTTAAAAATAAATAAATAAACAAATAAAACAAAAAATAATAAATTGTGGTTTGGGGGCAAGACAAGGACTTGGGCTGGGGCTAGGAAATTGTGGAGCAGTGACTAGGAAATACATGGGGGAAACTAATGGAAAATAAGGATCATTTAAGTAGGTTTGTTTGTACAGGTCCATTTTAGTGTTGACTCTCGTGGTGATAACAAACTTCTCTTCCTGGGACAGGGAGGGCACCTTTCTTGTGGGAAATTTCAAGACCTGCTTTTAGGTGGAAAAGGGGAGTTAGGGAGTCTTTCCTGGACCTGCTGTTTCTCAGATACCTTCAGGTCAAAATAATCAATATGCCAAAGTGGCATATTTTGGGGTAGCATGTTCTGAATCTCTTCATTATCTTTAAAACATGAAATGATGGACTTACCCCTTGATTTCGTCTTTCGACTATAGACCATTACTTCTAACTCCTCATTACACAGTAGGCTCATTCGTACTCATAACTGTCCCTTCCATTTCATATCTCCCCATTCCACCTCTCAGCTTTGGGCAGTTATACCTCTACTTACCATTATGAGACTGATAGCATTTGTATTCTGTTGATTAATCAGATTTACGATATCTGTTTTTTTCTAGAAACTTACTATAAAACTTAAAAATCATTAAGCAGTGATCACATTGTTACAGCTATTTAAGTATGATCATTGCATGGGTGTATGTAGTATATTGGAATTGCCACTCTTTTTATAGAGTTGGAGAGTTTAATTGTCTTTCCATTTTTAGGGAAGTTTTTCACCGTTATCTCATCATTAAGTTCTTCCAACTTATTAGGGACAGTATCAAATCTTTTGAATCTTCCCTTTTCCTAGATACTTTTTTTTTTTAAATAATAAGCATTTTTTAAGTTAAAGATTTTATTTATTTGTCAGAGAGAGAGAGAGAGAGTGTGTGTGCACAAGCAGGGGGAGGGGCAGAAGGAGAGGGAGAAGCAGGCTCTCTGCTGAGCAAGGAGCCCAATGCAGGACTCAATCCCAGGATCCTGTGGTCATGACCCGAGCTGAAGGCAGCCACTTAACCAACTGAGCCATCCAGGCGTCCCAATATTAGGCATTTATATCCACAGAAAAATTGAGAAGATAGCACAGAGTTCTTGAACATCCTAGGCTTAGTTTTCCCTACTATTAACCTCTTACATTATTAGGATGGTACATTTATTACAATTAATGAACCAACATTGCTACAGTTTTACTAACTATGAGTCCATATTTTATTCAGATTTTTTAGCTTTACCTAATGTCTTTTTCTCCTCCAGGATGCCACATTACATTTAGTTGTCATGTCTCCTTAGGCTTTTCTTGGTTGTAACAGTTTCTACCACTTTCCTTGTTTTTGATAACATTGACAGTTCTGAAGAGTGCTAGTCAAGTATTTTGTCAGATACCCTTCCAGTGGAGTTTTTATAAAGTTTTTTTCCTGATTATACTGAGCCTATGGGAGTTGGGGAAAAAGACCACAGAGGTAAAGTGTCATTTTCATCACACCATATTAAGTAAGGACACCTACTATCAGCATGATTGATCACTGCTCACATTCACTTTGATCATCTGGCTGAGATAGTGTTTGTCTATTTCTCCACTATAGAGGTATTCTTTCTCTCTCCCCACAACGTTCCATACTGTATGCTTTGGAAAGAAGTCCACTGTGTGTAACCTACACGTAAGGAGTGGGAATTTCTGATATCTTCCTTGAGAACAGAGTATCTGCATAAATTATTCAAAATTCTTCTGCATGGAGATATATCTCTTCTCCCTCATTAATTTATTCAATCACATCAGTACAGACTTATGGATATTCATTTTATACTGTGGGTTATAATTCAGTATTACTTTATTTTGTTGTTCAAATTATTCCAGCTTTGGCTATTGGGAACTCTTTCTCTTGGCTCCTATGTCCCTTTGACACATCCCAATTTTTTTTAAAACAATTCTGTACTTTCTGATACTATGAGATGCTCTAAACTCATATAGTTCCTGCTCCAGACCTAGGATCAGCCATTTCTCAAAAAGCTCTGTTTCCTTTTATTAGAGAGTGGTATTAGAAACAAAGATTTAGATGCTGGGTGTTAGATACCTCTTTTCAGAATCGTTGCTTGAATCTACTCAGTATTTTCTAAGCCTGCCTTTCAACTTTCATCCTAGATTATCTCCCATTTATCTCCTGACTTGGATCTATTCTTTCTGAAATCTGATTTTATATGCTCTAATTTTTGTGGGAGTGCATCCTCAAGGACCTTTCTAAACATGAGGTATTTGAGGTAAATTTTCTAAGTCTGGCATATTTTAAAACTTCATATTCTATCTATACTTATACTTTTTTCTTCTTCCAAATTTTTACTTAAATTCTAGTTAGTTAACATATAGTGAAATATTGGTTTCAGGAAAAGAATTTAGTGAGTATTCACTTACATATAACACCCAGTGCTCATGATCACAAGTGCCCTCCTTAATACCCATTGCCCATTTAACCCATCCCCACCCACCTCCCTCCATCAACCCTCAGTTCTCTATCATTAAGAGTCTCTTATGGTTTCTTCCCCTTCTTTCCTTCTCTTTTTTCCCTCTTCCCACATGGTCATCTGTTTTGTTTCCTCATTTAAGAATGAATCAGGTGGCCAGGTTGATAGCTGGTTAACACTTTCCAGCAAATACTTCTTTGTAAACTCTTAGCTGAGACCTTTATGTTTGAATATTGTAATCTATGTATTGAAAACCAGAAACCCAATTTTGAATGTTCAGCATATATCCTGGCAATTGACCATTGAGTGACGTCCTTGATTTTCTGTCCAGTTTTGCCATTGAGAATGAACGAGTCATATTCCTTAGAACCTCAGTTTCCTCATTTCTACAGTGAGGAGGCTGGACCAGATGATCTTTAAGATCTTATCCTTCCAACAAATTTTGGTTCTATCATCTAGCCATTCTTATTTATTTTCAGTAGTTCTTAATATGTCTTTTGATCAAAATTTTATAGATATATGATTTACATGTGGTTAAATACACAAATTTTAAATATATTGCTTGATGACAACCCAGCTTTCTTGAGATATAACTAACATACGATGAAATTTACCTGTTAATGTGTACAATTCAATGGTTTCTATTCTGTTTACAGATTTTGTAACCTTTACCATAATCTAATTTAGAAAATCTCCATCCCCATAAAAAAGAAAACTTGTACCCATTAGCAGCCACTCCTGGTTCTCTTCCTTCTTCCCTTGCCTTTGACAACCTCTAATCTACTTTCTATCTTTATGTATTTGTTTATTCTGGATCTTTTATATAAAGGAAATCTCACAATATTTATATAAAGGAAATCTCACAAGTCTTTTGTGACTGGCTTTTTTCATTTAGTATAATGCTTTTAAGGTGCAGACATGTTATAGAAAGTACCCAGGGGTGCCTGGGTGGCTCAGTCAGTTAAGTATCCGACTCTTGGTTTTGGCCCAGGTCATGATCTCATGGTTTTGGGACTGAGTTCTGAGTTGGGCTCCACGCTCAGCTGGGAGTCTGCTTGAAGATTCTCTCCGTCTGCTCCTGTCCCCACTTCCATGTGTGTGTTCTCTCCCTCTCTCTCAAATAAATAAATAAATCTTTAAAAAAAGAAAGTGCCATTACATTATTCTTTTTTGTTGCCAAATAGTGTTCCATTTTATGTGTATATTACTTTTTTCCTTTACCCGTTCATTAGTTGATGGGCATTTAGGCTGATTCTACTTTTAAGTTATGAATCATGCTGCCATGAACATTTATGTAGACATATATTTATATTTTTCTTGAGTAGATACCTAAGATTGCAAGGTCATATGGTAGCTTTGGTTAACATTTTGAGGCATTGCCAACCTATTTTCCAAAGTGGTTGTAACATTTTACATTTCCACCAGCAATGTATGAAGATTTCCATTTCTCTACATCTTTGCTAACATTTTTTTGTATTTTGGTTATAGCTATCCTATTATGTGTGAAGTGGCATCTCATTGTTTGATGATTTTTTAAAAGATTTATTAATTTATTTGAGAGAGAGAGAGAGAGAGAGCACGCATGAGCTGGAGGGGCAAAAGGAGAGGGAGAGAGGATCCCAAGCAGACTCTGCACCTAGTGGGGAGCCCAACACGGGGCTGGGCCTCACGGCCCTGAGATCACGACCTGAGCTGAAACCAAGAGTGGGACACTCAACCAACTGTGCCGCTGTTCAGTGATTTTTTTTTTACACACCTACACCTTTTTGACCTCCACCCAGATAAATATATCTGACATTTTAATTCCCTGAAAGTGTTTTTGCACCTTTTTTCAGTAAACATCAGTTGTCTGTCCCTAGGTAACCACACTTCTGACTTCTACTGCCATAAATTAGTTTTGCCTGTTCTTGAATTTAATAGAAATGGAATCAAACAGTATATATGACTTACGCATCAAAGTACATGAATGTTCATAGCAGCATTATTCATAATAGTTAAAAAGTGGAAGAAACTTAAATGTTCATTAACTGATGAATGGATAGATAACATATAGTAGATCTATAAAATGGAATACTCTTTGTCCATAAAAAGGAAAGAAGTACTCACACATACTTTTGTATATGGCTGCTTTTTACCAACGTAATGATTTTGAGATTTATCCATGTGTGCCTCAACAGAGGATGCTGTTCCAGTGGATATTAGAATAGCATTCCTTTTTATTGCTGAGCAGTATTCCACTGCAAGTAAATCCTTCACAGTTCTTGACAAAATGACACTCAAGAAGCATCTATGATTGTTTATGAAATCTCTCAGCAATCTAGGAACAGAAGGAATTTACCCAAAGTGATGAAAAGGATGTATCAGAGGACTTTGGTAAGTATCACACTGACTAGTAAAAACTTGAAAAGCATTCTCATTTATGTCAGGGATGGGCCTTAGTTTGAATTGCATTCATGGCTGTAAGAAACCAACCTCAAAATTTCAGTGGCTTAACAAAATAGAAGTTTATTTCTTGCTAATATAACAGTACAATGTGGATATTCCTTATTAGCAGGGGGCTATTCTAGAGCTCATTCAGAGACCCAGGCTTTTTCCATATCGTGGCTCTGCGAAACTTTAAAACATCAGAGCTCTCTGCATCTAGCCACCACAGCAAGAAAGAGTGGTAAAAGCATTCCTCTTTCTTAATTAACTTTGCCTAGAAGTGACACAAATCATTTCTGCTTACAACTGCAATTATACCGCATGGACTTTTGCATTTAAATTATCAACTAAATTTAAATTTAAATTATAAACTAAAATCATGAGTACATTTAATACTAGCTCACCCAATAGTTCCTTACTGAAGTTATGTCTTGTAGAATAGAAATCTGAATCAAGTACAGTTTTGCTGAGTTTTGAAGAAGAAAATAGAATACTTCAGTTCATGAGTTGGACACAGGCAACAGAAGAAAAAATAAATTGGACTACATCAAAATTAAAAATTTTAGTGCATCAAAGGACACAATCAACAAAGTGAAAAGGCAACCCACAAAATGGGAGAAAATACTTGGAAATCATTTATCTGATAAGAGATTAATATCCAGGATATATAAAGAACACCAGAAATTCAACAACAGCAAAACCCAAATTAAAATCAACAAAGGACTTGAATAGACATTTCTTTTTTTTTTTAGTAACATATAATGTATTATTTGCCCCAGGGTACATGTCTGTGAATCATCAGGCTTACACATTTCATAGCACTTACCATAGTTGAATAGACATTTCTCTAAAGAAGATGTACAAATGGCCAACAGGCACAAGAAAAGATGCTCAACATAACTAATCATCATAGGTTAAAAGAAATACCCAACAAATACTGTTTATTATTGTTAGGCTCAGAACTTAATATCATAGTTTGTGTGGTGTCCCCACAGATAAATTGTGTCCTTCTTGAAAACATAAAATAGTCTCAACATTAGTTCAATCGAATGCCTGGAGTCATATCTAAGAAATCATTCTTGATCTCCAAATCCAATAATGTTTTCTTCTAAGAGGTTACATTTAGGTCTTTGATCTATTTTGAATTAATTTTTCCATATGGTGTGTATGGTATATGAGGGTCCAATTTCATTCTTTTGCATGTGAATATCTGGTTTTCTTTCTTTCTTTCTTTTAAGATTTTATTTATTTATTTTAGAGAGAGAGAGCATGAGTGGGGGGAGAGGGACAAGCAAACTCTGTACTGAGCTCAGAGCACCAGGCGGGGCTCACTCCCAGGACCCTGAGATCATGACCTGAGCTGAAACCAAGAGCTGGACTCTTCGCCAACTGAGCCACCCAGGCGCCCCACCTGGTTTTCCCAACATCATTTGTTAGATTAGTGCTGAATGGTCTTGGCACGCTTGTCAAAATCATTTGACTGTGTATGTAAGGGGTTGTTTCTGAGCTGTTTATTCTGTGCCATTGTTCTATGTGTCTATCTTTATGACAGTAGTACATTATTTTGATTAGTGCAGCTTGGTAATAAGTTTTGAGATCAGGAAGTGTGAAACCTCTGATTTTGTTTTTCGTTTTCAAGATTGTTTTGGCCATTTGGGGTCTTTTGAAATTCCAAGTGAATTTTAGGATGGATTTTTCTCTTTCCACAAAAACACCATTGGGATTTTAATAGGATAGTTCCTGAAATATTACAAATGTTAACTGCAATTATTATTGTCATTGTTACTATTATTAAGTTTAAAACTAATCTGGTGACCTGGAATTCCTATATACAGAACTTGGGGGAAAAGTTACTGAAAACAAACAAATAAAATATCTGACTTAAGCTCCTGTAAACTTTTTAAAAACTTAATTTTATTGAAGTATAATGTATGTACGGTAAGTAGCATTCTTTTAAAGGAAAATTTGTTGAGTTTAGATAGTTATATATACCTGTGAAAACACCACATAATCAAGATACTGAACATTTCCATCATCACCCTTCCCCCTACATTTCCTCATGCCTCTGTGTGGTCTATCCCTCCTGCTCCTGGCTTCAGGTAATCACTGGTCAGGTTTTTTTTTTTTTTTTTAAAGATTTTATTTCTTTGACAGAGAGAGAGAGATCACAAGTAGAGGGAGGGGCAGGCAGAGAGAGAGGGGGAAGCAGGCTCCCCGCTGAGCAGAGACCCCGATGCGGGGCTCTATCCCAGGACCCTGAGATCATGACCTGAGCTGAAGGCAGAGGCTTTAACCCACTGAGCCACCCAGGCGTCCCAATCACTGGTCAGTTTTATGACACTATATATTATTGTGCATTCTCTTGCATTTTTTGTAAATGGCATCATATAATGTGTACTCTTTTTTGTGTCTGGCTTCTTTTATTCAGCATAATGATTTGGAGGTTTATCCATGTTCTTTCTTTCTTTCTTTCTTTTTTAAAGATTTTATTTATTTATTTGACACAGAGGGAAAGATCACAAGTAGGCAGAGAGGCAGGCAGAGAGAGAGGGGGAAGCAGGCTCCCCGCTGAGCAGAGAGCCCAATGTGGGGCTTGATCCCAGGACCCTGAGATGATGACCTGAGCCGAAGGCAGAGGCTTTAACCCACTGAGCCACCCAGGTGCCCCTATCCATGTTCTTTAACCAGGCATATATCAGGATTTCATTAATTTTTGCTGTGAACATTTTGGAGAATATTCTTCTTGCCTTTTTTATACCTATGCTGTTTTTAATAAAAGTTATACTATGTACACTACTATATATTTTGCTTTTCCCACTTAACATGGGACTTTTTATTTTAGTAAATATAGAGTTACACCATTATTTTAGACAGCTGTATAGTATTCCATTGGATCAATGCACAATATACTGAAACTAGCCATTTAGCTGTTGTTAGACCTTTAGGATGTTTCCACTTTTGCTTTTTATGAGTAATAGTACAGTGGACATCATTGTCCACATATAATTATTCATTTCTCTAATTTCTTCTTTATTTAAACTCAGAAAATTGCTGGCTCTTAAAAAATAATAAGTTTTAAAGACTTTTGATACTTGTTGCCAAATTGCCTTCTAGCTCTTTTTTGTTTGTTTGTTTTACCAGCTTTGTGTCCTTGGGCATGTTACTTAAACTTTTGAGCATCAGTTTCATCATCCATTAGATGGAGATAATGTGAAAATATATTATTTTAAAACAGCTATTATTACTGAAAAAAAAAAAAGTTTTTCCAGTTCATGTTCCTACCTGGAGTGTTTAAGAGTTTGTGGCTTCTCAACCTCTCAAATACTTAGATAAGCTATTATCATTAAAGTCTTTGCCAATCTGATCAATCTGATGAAAAGAAAAAATACAGGGGCGCCTGGGTGGCTCAGCCATTAAGCGGCTGCCTTCAGTTCAGGTCATGATCCCAGGGTCCTGGGATCTAGCCCTGCATCAGGCTCACTGCTCAGCGGGAAGTTCCTTCTCCTTCTCCCACTCCCCCTGCTTGTGTTCCCTCTCTCACTGTTCACTGTGTCTCTCTGCCAAATAAATAAATAAAATCTTAAAAAAAAGAAAAAATACATCTTTTGTGAACTGTCTTTCAGGATTATGGTCTTAAATAGTTTTCAAACACTGGCATGAATGATAGGACACCAAGTTTTTAGAGCATACTCCAACAATTAGGAGTGAAAGATAGGTGATTATGCCATAAGTGAATTCAATAAATTTGGTATCTTCCTTTATATATTTGTGAATTCATGCTGTTGGTATTCATTGTAACTTTGAAATTCAGGGCATCAGATTCAGTGTATTTAAAGGAGTCAATATAAATCAACTTTAAAGATGTATTTTGCCGTTATTACTTTCCCATAATGGTTTGGCTCTTTATGGAACCTAGATGCTAATGAAATGAAGCTGAGCTGCAGAAACCAAAATTTATTTAGTGTGTGTGTGTGTGTGTGTGTGTGTGTGTGTGTGTGTGTAAAACTGCAGGGCTAAGATGTTTTCGTTAGGTTATATTTCCAGGAAATACACATTGTCAGATTGTCCCTGGTAATTTTACATTATCAACATCACTAAATGTAATTAAGCTATTTACTCAAGAGCTTTTAGAAATTTTAACACTTAACTCTGAATGGAGGTAGGGGAAGTAGGAGTAGAAGGTGGAAAGAGAATGGAAAACAAGTGCATTGTTTCTGTTTTGGCTTTATCCTTGGAGTTCACAAACTTTCTGAAGGGAGAAGTTCCTGACTCCTCTCTTTCTGTGATGGAAAAGAAATGGGCACCATTTCCATCTTGGGGCACCAAGAAGGAACCTCCTGGCCACCTTATCCTCCCCCGCCATCATGTATGTGACGAAAACAAAACAAAACAAAACAAAACAAAAACAGAAAGCAATCCTTCTCTCTCCTGCACCATTCTGTAGACTTAAATTGTTCTGTTAAAATGCCTTTACATCTTAATGTGAACGATGGTAATAAGGCATTCAATTTTCAACTCTTTAATAAGGTTGTTTACTGACTGGTGACCCAGTCCTAATAATGGAGCAAATGTTCTTTTGAAAGAGGAAAAGTCTGATTCAGTGTCACAGGGGAGAGAGAACTTTGGGCTTTGGAGTGGTAGTGTTAGAGCACGTGTCCTTGGCAATTGTCTAATTTCTTTGAGCCCTAGTTTTCCCATATATATCTTACATATATATGTTTATGAATTTTACTTAAGAGATGCATAGCACATAATTTACAAATTATAATAAAATAGAAAATATTCTTTTTTAAAAAAGATTTTATTTATTTGAGAGAGAGAGAGAAAATGAGTTGGGGGGTGGGAGAGGGAGAAGCAGACTCCCCACTGAGCAGGGTTCCCGATACCAGGCTCCATCCCAGGACCCTGGGATCATGACCTGAGCCAAAGGTAGATGCTTAACTGACTAAGTCACCCAGGCACCCCAGAAAATACTCTTTATTGTAAATTCTATATAGCCAATTGATTCTCACAAGATGCTGATTTTTGTCAAATGCATACATCCATAACCAACCTATGGTTACAACTCAACTATGATTTGACAATTTTTGTGCTATTTGTAATGTAACAGCTACAGATAGATATGACACACTTTTAAGTTTAGTCTGTGTTATTAACATTTTATGCAATACTTCTTAAGTCTAGATAAACAACAAAAACAATAAAGACCTGATTTGCCAGTTTCCATGGTGTAAATATTTCCACTGTGGCTGATTTAAGCTACTGACATGATGGCACTGAATATGGAATTGGGAAGGGATATATAATAGTGCACTATTACATATTGTTTTCATCAAACAGATAAAATAGATATAAATAACTTCCCAAAGCATAGATAATAGTGAAAATAATTAGGAATTGAAGAGTTTTACATCTTTGTTATCTTTATTTTTAAACACGATTTAACTGTAAATTGATATAAATTAACTTTTTAAAATATTTTATTTATTTTAGAGAGAGAGAGGGAGAAGGGGGAAAGAGCACATGAGCAGGAAACGGGGCAGAGGGAAAGGGAGAGAATCTCAAGCAGACTCCTTGCTGAGCTCGGGGCCTGACATGGGGCTCAATCTCATGACTCTGAGATTATGACCTCAGTCAAAACTGAGAGTTGGTCCCTTAACCAACTGAGCCACCCAGGTGCCCCTATGTAAATTAAGTTTTAATAATGGTATATTAAATAACTGGCTTATAATATTCCTGAATATTATAAGTGAGCCTATAATACAGTGAGTATTATAGTGAGCTCTTGTGAGCTGGTAGGAGCTGGCCATAGCAAACCACTGACTTCTTCCCAGAGGCCTCCATATTCTTGCTCCAGTCTGGACTGGTTGGTTTCTAGGATTACTGCAGGGTTATCATTTCAGGATTTCCCTTTTTAATATTTCTCTTATTTTCCTCTTTGCTTTATTACTTCCTCATCTTGCTGGAGAACACCTGCAAGTAACTTGCAAAGAAGTTACCTTTATATATGGAGTGGGTAAATTTTCTGAGTCCTTGCATGCTTGCTGGCATCCTTATTTTCTCCTCTTATACTTACTTGAAAGTTTCAGTTGAAAATAATTTTCCCTCAAAAATTTGAAGGGCTTGCCCTGTTGACTTTTAGAAGCTTGGGCTGCTGATAAGCAAGTGGGTGCATACTTTCTTGCACTCTGGAAGATTTTAGGATCTTTTCTTTGTCTTGGTGTTCTGAAATTTCGTAGAAATGTGTCTAGGCCTATGTCTTTTTCCATTCATTTTGTAAGATACTTAGTGGGACTTTTCAAAGTGAAGAGCAATGTCCCTCTTTTTATATAGGATCTTTGATAATCTTCTCTCCTCCATTTTTTCTCTTTTTTTCCTGGAGCCTTATCAAGCAAATGTGAGGCTTCCCAGATTGACTCTCTCTCTTTTACATATCTCGTATTTTTTCTATATTGTCTTTTGTTCTTGATCCTGGGAGATTTTCCTCAATGTACCTTCTAACTCTCTACTAAATTTCAGTGTAGGCAATCATATATTTTAATTTCCAAAGTGATTTCTTATTCACAAATTGTTTTCTTCTCACAACATCCTTTTCTTTTCTTTCTTTACTTTTCTCTTCTTTTTTCCTTTTCTTTTCTTAGCATCCTTTTATTTTATGGACCCAATATTTTCTGAAATCTCCCTGAGGATATGATTATAACTTTAAAAGCTTTTTTTCCCCTCCTTGATTGTCTTTAAATTTTCCAGGACCATTTTTCTTCTTTATTTTGATTTTTTCCTCACGTTTCTAAACTTGTGAATACTTGATAGTATATTGATTTCTACTTTGTGTAATTAATAAAAGAATATAATTGGACAAAGCGCAAAATATGTATATTTAAGGATATTCACACCGTTTTATTTTTAGTAATAATGATAGCCAGCATGTATTGAACACTTTTTATGTGCCGGGCATATATTTATGTGCTTTACATTTTTAAACTCAATTGTCAAAACAAGCATTTGAAGTAGATATTATTATATTCCCCTTTTATACATGAGGAAACAGATCCAGTGAGGTTAAGCAACTTGCCCTTAATTGCAGTTAGTAGGTGGTAAGATTCTGACTCAGGCTGAGGATCCAGAGTGAGTGTGTGGGGTTTTTTGTTTTGTTTTCTTTTGTTTTTTTAGTAGCCTCCATGCCTAGTGTGGAGCCCAGTGCAGGGTTTGAACTCATTACCCTGAGATCGAGACCTGAGCTGAGATCAAGAGTCAGAAGCTGACTGAGTCACCCCCGAGTCACCACTGAGTCACTCCCTAGTGCCCCTGAGTGAGTGTTCTTAACCATGGGTAATAGAAGTGATATAGGAGAAAAAAATTAGAAATAGACCTAAATATTGATAGTGCTTATATCTGGGTTGTGTGATTATGAGTACTCTTTTTGTGAATGTCCTTTTATTTAAATTAAAAAAAATTGGAATCATGGGTACATATAAATTTTAAAATTGCTGTTTTTAATTGAGATAGAAATCACATACCATAAAATTTACCTACAAAACTGTACGATTCAGTGTTTTTTATACATTCACAAAGTTGCATGACCTCATTAATTCTAGAGCATTTTTGTCACCCCAAAAAAGAAATCCTCTAACCGTTAAGCAGTCACTCTTCATTCTCTCTTCTCCCCAGCCATGCCAACGAGTTGTCTACTTTCTATCTTTATGGATGTACTTATTATGGTAAATAAATAAATGAAGTCATATGATATGTGGCCTTTTGTGTTTGGTCTCTCACTTAACATAATTGTTATCTACCACCTCAGGCAGCTAAAAAATTAAACATTAAAAAAAATTAAAAATTGTCTTTGACTTTTTTGATAAATGCCCATAGGAAAAGGTTGTTAGCCCTGGATGAGCTCTGAGTTAGGTCACATCGAGGGCCTTCTGAGTGGGGATTTCCAGGGCACCATCAGACAGATTTCTGTGAGTAGGGTTTTGTAGGAGTTCTAACCCTTTCTTTCCTTCAAGTGGCTGCCAGATTGTGGGTCATTGCTTTTCCAGGCTTACTGTGGAGATAGGGAAAGGAGGATGGGAACAAGGCAAGTGAAAATGCCACAAAACTCGCTGTTCTTACTGAGATCAAGCCATGTTTCTGGAATAAACACTCTGTGAATAGGTGCAAGCAATCTGATTGCTTTCTAGAGTTATGAGAAGTTGATTCTGATGATTTTTGCTGGTGTTTTCATTACCTTTGTGGAGGAGAGAATTTTCAAGGTCCTTACTCTTCTGTTTTTGTTGACATCACTGATTACAGATATTTTAAAATTCTCTTTGTGCTGTTTTTCTTTAATTTTTCACACTGAGCTAGTATTGTTCTTACACTGAGCAAGAATTATAATAATAGCAATAATAATAATAATAATAATTATTATTATTTTGGTTTAAAACAATACAGATTTGTTCTCTCACAGTTCTAGAGGCTAGAAGTCTGAAATCAAGGTGTTTGCTGGGTCATGCTCTTTTTAAAACCTCCAGGGGAGGATGCTTCCTTGCCTCTTGCCTCTTCCAGCTTCTGGAAGAAACCCAGACACTCCTTGATTTATGGAAGCATCACTCCAGTCTCTGCCTCCCTCTTCACACGGTGTTCTCCCTGTGTCTCTGTAAGACATTTTCACTTAAGAAAAAAAGTACGTACTGAATATATAATTTTCAGCTCTAGGTTTTGCTTTTGTTATATTTTATTTTGTTTTGAGTTTTACTAGAATTAGTGAAGACAGGAAAAGGAATACTTCAGAAAGAACAAAGTGACAGTACTGATTATCAGAATCAGAATTAAAAGAATCACTGACTTTTAATTTTGTATACTAACAGATTTTAATCATTTTTTTCAAATAGAGAAATTAAAAAATTTAAGGAGAATCAATTAAAATTGTTGCTAAAGGATAAACATCCTGTATAAAAATATGATTTGTAATAAACGAGGAGTATCTCTTGTGAATTTTATTTGACTAATAATGATAAAACAATACTGAATGTCATTTTGTAAAGTGACTCAGTATTTTAGGTGGTTTTGTCTATTATGTAACTTAAAATCAATATGCATCAAATCTCATTCTCTTAAGTTTATAATGAATTTTACTCTGTTCTTAGCCAACTCATCTTTTTGAAGTATCCATTTTCTCCTTTAAAAACTAAATTTTGTGGTGTCTGGGTAGCTCAATTGGTTAAGTATCTGACTCTTGATCTCAGCTCAGGTCTTGATCTCAGGGTTGTGAGTGCAAGCTCACACTAAGAATGGAGCCACCTTAAAAAAAAAAAAAGTGACGAAACAAAAACAAAACTAAGTTTTTTGAAAGTCCCTTTGGGTTCTGCAGTGGTTCTGAAATTGTCTTCAATGGTGTTTTCTATCCCTGGCAAGCTAAGATTTAAGAGTTTGTGTATAAATATTACCTGTTAAGACAAACAAGGTGCAAATTGAAAAAGATGGCCCAAGTTTCCATCTCAAGAGAAATGACTGCATGTGAATACAAAGAATTGTAAATGACTGTTCATAACACCTTTATTTGTGATAAGCAAAAACTGGAAACAACCCAAATGATGAAACCTGGTAAAATCATCTAAGTCTAGGGCTTTTAAAGGTGGTAGCTCTTCAATTACCTATTCAATTTCTCTAAGGTTTTGGTTTATTTAGATTTTCAACCTCTTTTTGAATTAATTCTGATAATTTATATTTTCTGAACAGAAAAATCCATTTCATCTAGATTTTCAAATTTCTTATATTTAATATTCTCTGATAATAGTAATATAATATTAATCCCACTTCTCCCTATGCTTTTCTTATGTTTTTGTGTTTTTTCTTTTTTTTAAATATATATATATTTTTAAGATTTTATTTATTTATTTGACAGAGAGAGAGAGTACAAGCAGGGGGAGGGGCAGAGAGAGAGGGAGAAGCAGGCTCCCCACTGAGCAGGGAGCCCGATGCGGAACTTGATCCCGGGATCCTGTGATCATGACCTGAGCCGAAGGCAATTGCTTAACCAACTGAGCCACCCAGGCGCCCTGTTTTTTCTTTTTCTTAATCAAACCTGTTAAATGTTGTCTATTTAATTATTTTCTTTAAAAGGCAAACTTTTCTGCTCTATTATATATATTTTTTTATTTTCCACTTCCATAAGTTCTACCTTTGTTTATTTAGTTCTTTAGCTTTTTATATTTTAGATTTGTCTTATTATTTGTTTTCTAGCTTTTAAAATTATATGCCAAATTCACTTATTTTTAGGCTTTTTTTATTTTCTTATAACTGTACCTTGAGTGTATTGTTTTGCTGTATTCCATATGAGATGTAGTATTCTATGTTCTGTATGGTTTTCTTATTGTTGTTCATTTCAAAATTATTTTTCAAATTCTTCATATTCATAATTTTAATTTTTTTTTATTTTAAAAAAGATTTATTTATTTATCTGACACAGAGAGAGAGAGAGCACAAGAAGGTGGGGAGAAGCAGAGGGAGAGGGAGAAGCAGTCACTCCCCTGAGCAGGGAGCTCAATGCAGGGCTTGATCCCAGGACCCTAGGATCATGGCCTGAGCCAAAGGCAGATGCTTAACCAACTGGGTCACCCAGGTGCCCCATATTCATACTTGAAAAAAAAAAGATTTATTTATTTATTTGAGAGACAGTGAGAGCGAGAGTGGGAGAGAATCTTAAATAGATTCCATGCTGAGTGCAGCCCAATATGGGGCTTGACCTCAGGACCCTGAGATCATGACCTGAGCTGAAATGGAGACTCAGACACTTAACCTACTGAGCCTCCCAGGCACTCCATTCATATTCATACTTTTAAAGTTACATATTTTATATATTAATTTCTGAGAGAGATTGATTAAAAGTCTCCAGCTATGATTGGGATTTGTCTATTCCCTTATATTTTTATTGATTAGGTTTTATTTTTTAAAAGTTATATCACTAAGTACAAAAAGATTGGTGACATCATTTCTTTTTTGATAGTATTTTCAAATTATCATGCAGTAGCCCTTTTTTTATTATGTTTGATGCTTTTTACTTTGAGTTTTATTTTGTCTGACTTTAATAATGTTATATCTGCTTTCTCTTTGATAGCATTTTATTCTTTAATCCTTTAATCCTTTTAAAACATTTACTTTGAAGTATTTTTGGACTAGCAGATAATTTGTAAAAAGAATTCAAAAAATTCCCACACAGTTGACCCTTGAGCAATATGGGTTTGAATGGCATGGGTCCACTTATATGTGAATTTTTTTATATATACATAAATATATAGTACAGTACTCTGAATGTATCTTCTCTTATGATTTTCTTATAATATTTTCTTTTCAGTCACTTTATTATAAGAATACAGTATATAATACATGTAATGTATAGAACACATAATGTGTTAATCAACTACTTATATTATTGATAAGGCTTCTGGTCAACATAGGCTATTAGTAGTTGAGTCTTTGGGGAGTCAAAAGTTACACATGGATTTTCAAGTGCACAAGAGTTCAGTTTATGTTCTCCTAGCCCCTGAGTTGTTCAAAGGTCAACCGTATACTCTTTACCCAGAAACCCCAAATGTTAGTTAGCATTTTACCATTGCTTTATCTTTATATGTGTGGGATAAAGACAAACACTTTTCCCCCCTGAAATTTGGAAAAGTAAGTTGTGGACATGACACCCTTTTATTTCTAAATAATTCTATATTTCTTTCTTAAAAAACAAGAGCAAAAAGTACAATTATCTAAATTAGGAAATTAATATTGATATAAAAATTATTGTCTAATCTACAGATTTTATTGAAGTTTCCCCAATGTTTTCACTAATGCTATTTAGCAAAGAAAATAACTTTTCTCTGGTGAAGGATCTGGTCCAAGGTCACTTGCTGTAGTTAGTTGTCATTTCCATTACTTTTTGTCTTTTTACATGATTTTGTTTTAGGTGTGTCTCCTGTGAGTAGAATATCGCTGGATTAATTTTTTTTAACTCACCCTAAAATTCCTTGAATTTTATTAAGATAATGTAACCCATTCACATTATTGCTGTTACTAATTGATTTGGACTTTCCCTGACGTCATTTATAATTTCTGCTTATTTAGTGTTATCTTATTGTTTCTTTCCTTCTTTATTTCTCTTTTCTATCTCTTACTGAGTTAATGTATTTTTTTTGTTCAGTTTTTTTTTAGTGATTTGAAGATTGAATATTTTTTTTTCTATTCTTATAATGGTTACCCTTAATTCTTTAACATATATACATAAATTTTTATTTTTTCTTGGAACCCAGGATTAATAATTATCTACAATTCCCCCTTAACAAGATAACAGTTTTAGCAAGCCTTGTCTTACTTTTTCCATCCTTTTCTGCTATCTCTGATATTGAATTCACTTAAGATTTTTATTTCCAGATTGTCATTTAAGAAACAATTATAAATCTTACTGATTTATACTTTTTAATACTTTACTGGTTTTTTGCTCACCATTGTTTCATATATCCATGTTTGTATTCTTCATCTTGTTAGACTTGACCTCCAAGTAATTTATTCTGTAATAATCTGATGTTGTTAGCTTTTCTAAGTTCCTGGTATGTGAAAATAGTTCTCGTCTCCTCCCACTCATATTGAATGCTAATTTTGTTGGCTATATAATTATAAATTAAAAATTTCCTTGAGACGTCTGTTTTCTAGCATCCAGATGGCTAATGAGAAGTCTTACTTCAATCTGATTTTTGTTCCTTTGTAAGCAAAGTATTTTTTCACTCTTTTACGTGTGTTATACAATTTCACCCTAGTGAGTTTGAATATGGCTCTTAAAAAAAAATCATTGGGCACTTGTCAATTTCAGTTTGAAGACTTGTACCTTTCTTCAGCTGTAGGAAATAATTCGAACCACCATGAACTTCCTCTTACTTAGAATATCATAATATGTAGTCTCCTAACTAGTCTCTTTCATCTGTTTATGTTCTCCACAAAACAGCTAAAGTGCCTTTGAAAAAAATCTTTATTATGGAAAATTTCAAACACATAAAAGTGGAGAGAATGGCAAAATCAACCTCTATGATCCCATTATCCATTTGCAACAGTTACCAACTCAAAACAGTTTTATTTCACCTTTGCCTTCCTTTCTTACCTTTCTGATTATTGTGAAGCAAATCCCAGATATCACATCATTTCATATGTATATATTTCTCTGTTTTGAAAAACATAAGCAGAATGGCATTAATACATTTAAAAACAATATAGTCAGATATCCAGCTAGTAGTTAAATTTTTCTACTTGCCTCATTTAAAAAAAATGTGTTCAAATCAGGCTCCAACTAAGATCCATACATACAAATGGTCAATATCTTCCTTTGTTCTCCTTTAATCTATATAACTGGATCCTCCCTTCCCCCCCCTTTTTTTTTTGCAATTTGTTGATTGAATAAATCAGGGTATTTATTATACAGAGTGTTTTATAGAATAGGCTTATGATTCATGATAATTTCTTAGATCCATTAATTCATTAGGGTTGCAAAAATGATATTTCAGTTCTATAATTCCTCCTTATTTATTAGCTAGAATGCTCCTATGAGAGAAACTTTTTTTTACTCATTAACTATTTAGTTACCCTGAGATAGAAATTATTTAGGAAAGACAGGATAAATGCTTGATTTTTTTCCCTTTTATTTTTCTATCAGTTTCAAAATAATGAGCTGTCTTCCTAGCATCCTTCAGTAACTGGTGAGTTATGAAAAACTCACCAAATAAAAAACATTTTAAAAATGAAAAACATATTTTTCATTTTTAAATTATTTTTTGTTATCATTATAAACTTATGGATTTGAAACGTGTGATGTATTTCAATCCACACTAGTTATTCTTATTGAAACTCAAATTGTTCCATCTTTGACCAACACCCTTCTTTTCAGGATGGCTCTTGAGTCATTTATTTGTTTACTTATGAAATCTTTTTTTTTTTTAAGATTTATTTACGTATTTTGGAGAGAGAGAGAGAGAGCCTGTGAACAGGGAGAGGGACAGAGGAAGAGGGAGAGGGAGAGAAGCAGATTCTCTGCTGAGCAGTGAGCCTGATGCAGGGCTTGATCCTAGGACCCTGAGATCATGACCTGAGCTGAAATCAAGAGTCAGTCGCTTAACCAATTGAGCCACCCAGTTGCCCCCAGGGTGGTTCTTGAGCACTTTTGATATGACTCCGGTAGTCTTTGACAGCTTTGGTAACAAGATATTCCAGGTTTATCTTGTACCTTCACTGACTAAGACCTGTAATAACCATTACTGTCAGAAGCCCTTGCTGCTTTTACTGGAAAATAGTATCTAGTGCCCATCATCTGGGCACCAGGAGCACTCTGCTATAGAGGTTATTATTTTTTCAGGTATTGTCAAGTTCAAGACCAGGAAAATGTAATGCCTTTTTTTGTAAGATAAAATACATTATGAGTTGTGGTGAGCGCTGTGTGTTGTATAAGACTGATGAATCACAGACCTGTACTCCTGAAGCAAATAATATATGTTAATTATAAAAAAATACATTACGAGATTATGCTGATGTTTGCAGTTTAAATTTAGGACACAGGCTTTTCATTAATTTCATGTGTTTTACTACTGTATATATTTTCTCCATGCCAAAAAATCCCAGTTCCCGTTGGCACCACACCAACATAATAATTCAGTTGCTTTATTCCACAACATACACACAAGAGTCTCAATGTAACAATACCAAAACAACCAAAACAACCACTAATAAAAAGATTACTGAGAACAGTTTAAGACTTTTAATTTTGTTTCAATCCTGTTTTCTTTCCAGTATATTGTACTAATGATATATAGTTAAAATATTATATTTTAAAGCACTTGGAAATTTTTTTTCTATGTGGTCATGCCACCAACTCAGTACGTAGATAAATTTATTTTATTTTGCTTTCAATTTTTAGAGATTAGTTTTTAAATTAAATTTTATTTTATAGTTATGAAATATTTACATAGCATCAAGGTTAAATTAATAAAGTAAGGTGTATTTAAGAAGTCTTAGTTTCTAAACTTGTTTCCTCCATCACCCTGTTCTCTCCCTCCCCATGTGAATAACCATTTTTAAAAATGTATCCTTCCATTAAAAAATAAATATGTATTATATATAGTTAGTTTTGAAATAATATGTATACTGACATATATACATATATATGCATGTATGTGTGCAAATACAGATAAGATTTCTATGTTCATCTATTAGATAAGTGGTAGCATATATACACATACATTGATCTTCTTGAAGTGTCAATGTAGTCATGTTACTCACTCCTTGGTCTAGAACTATTCAATAAATTTTCATTGTTCTTAGGGTTAAAAAAAATCTTCAAATGATGTTCATGGCCTGCCATCTGTTTACTTGACTACTTCATTTTAAACCAAGCAACTCTCTTTACTCTGTGTACTCTAGCCACTTGAGACTTCTTTCAGTTCCTTGAACATCCCCTGTTCCTTTCTGCATTAGGATGCTTTCACATGCTGTTCTCTCTGTTTGGAAGGTTTTCTCCTCTCCCATCCAATTTAGATAATTTCTACTTATTCTTCAAATTTAAATTTAAAAGTCCCTTCTTCAGAGAAACTTTGTCTGCCTCATTAGATTAGAAATAGGTCCTCACTGTTACAAATTTTCTTAATATTTCATACTTCCCCACAGTATCATAATTTCAATTTAAAAATATTAATGAAAAATTTCAAACTTAGAAAAAGGTTGAGAGACTAGTATAATGAATTCCTGCATTTATATCACCCAATTTTGACAATTAATTTCAGACTTGTTTGAAATATATACCATCCTCTGATTATTTTGAAGGAAATCTTAGACACCATAAAATTTAATTACTAATATTTTGACATTATAATTATCATCCGATAACTAACTGTGAACCCTATTGTTCACTGACTATCTCTATTGCAGAACATAAATTCCCTGAGTTCAGGGATTTGATTGTCTCGTTCTAGCTCAGTGCTGTGAATGAATAGATTGTTACAGATTACTGGAGAAAACAGGAATATGCATTTAGCATACTGAGAATTCAGCACAGCATTTGTCATGTTCTCCCACAGGATCTTTGATGGTCTAGAATAAAGAACAATTAAGTGGATCCATTTCTTGTTGATTGATTGCAGCCAAATGGATTAATGAGATTATGGTTTTTAGTGGTGCGTTCTCCCTACGGTCTGCTCTTATTCCATATATATATGGATATATATATTCCATTTCTATATATATTTAATCAATGACTTGGATAAGTAGAGAGAGGACAATTTTCTCAAGTATGGGAGGCATTTTCCAATACTGGAAAACAGAATCAGAACCCAGAAATGATTTTGACAGCCTGAGGTGACAGACAAAAACCAGTAAGAGAAATTTAGTAGTAGTAACTTAACAGTCTTAGCTTAGGGCCAAAAGACACAGTTGCAGGAGCTTATGATGGGGGAACTGTGGCTTAGCAGCAGCATGTGTTAAAAATACCCGGTGTCCACAATGTAGTCACTCTGGTGAAAAGATAATTCAAACTGGATTTTCAGCATCATAAGGGTAGTGTGACAGTTCTAGCCTTCCCATTTCCATTGGGTCCTGTGCTGACACTGTACTGAACATGGAGCTCTACACCCCTCAAAAGTTTTAAGGCCACTTGAATTCACTCCAGTTATTATTATTTTAAATTATCTCATACATTTTTGTTAGGGGTAACACCTATTAAAAATGAAAATGTATATGCTCTAATAATTTCACTTACAGTATTTTGTTCTACAGATATATCTGCACTAGTTTGCAGACACACACAAACACACACACACACACACACGACTAGTCATTATCACATTGCTTACAAAGCAAAAACACTAGAAACAACTTAATGTCTACAACAGGGAATACATCCATGCAGGGTTATATTATACAGTCCTTAAAAATGAATAAGGTATATTTTGTAAGAAATAAATTCCAAAATATATTGTTAAGCCAACAAAAGCAATTTGGAGAAAAGGTACATAGCCTGCTACCATTTCAGTGTGCTGGAATTTTTGAGGGGCATTGATATATATGTATACATATGCTTGCAAATGCATAGGGTATTTCTGGGTAGAGATATATCAAACTGATAACACTGGTTGCTTCTGAGAAAGGGAATTATAGGTAGGGTCAGTGGTGGGAAGACAACCTACCTTTTGCTGTATATAATATGCTATTTTGTATTTTGGATTATTCTTTACTAATACTTTAGATAATTATAATACTACTAAAGATAATAATACTTTAGAATTAATTACTTTAGAAAAGTATGCATTAAGGGGTGCCTGGGTGGGTCAGTTGGTTAAGTGGCTGCCTTCGGCTTGGGTCATGATCCTGGGGTCCTGAAATCAAGCCCTGCATCAGGCTCCCTGCTCATTGGGGAGTCTGCTTCTTCCTCTCCCTCTGCCCCTCTCTCCCCTGCTCATGTTCTCTTGCATGTTTGCTCTCTCTCTCAAAGAAATAAATAAAATCTTTAAAAAAAGTATGCATTAACTTTGAAAACTCCTTTTTTAAACAAAATAAAATAAGTCCTATTAAATATTACACCTCCCATGACTAATATTTGGTTTCTGTAGCATTGGACATTTGCAAATTTACCTTGTGAATTTTTTTCCACAATGATTGAGAGAGTAGTAATTACAATATAATAAATGGATATGGATGAAAAGGAAAGATGCCTATATTTTGAGTATACTGAGTTTGGGATGTCAGTAGGACAGTAGATGGAAATGTCCACTAGGCAGTTGGAAATGTGGACTGGAGCAAGTCAGGACTGAAGACGGATAGAAAAGATTAATAAAATTCCCAAAAGAAAGAGGGTAGAGAGGAGAGAAGTGGGCAGTGGACACAACCAAAGGGAGTACTTACGTTTGGGGTCAGAAAGAGAAAGAGAACCAGAGAATGAGAGGTAGATGTGAGAATGAACAGCATTATAAAACATTAGGGGAGATAATCATCTGAAGCAACAGGAGCTGTTGATGGTGGCTTGCTGCAGAGAGTCCTAGGAGGATGGAAAGTGAGAACAGGCTGTTTGATAGGATCCTTCGGTGGTTATCAAGAAGATTCCTGTTGCATGATTAGATGGTGAGCAAATGGAGGTGTTGAGAAAGGAACTCGATTGTGAAGGGAAGGAAGAAGTAGCAGCAATGTAGTTCAAGGAGTAGCCTAATGAGTGGAGGTGGGCTGTGTGTGTATGTATTTTAAGGTGGAAAGTGCCTCAAAACATTTATTACATTGGCAGGAAGTAGTCACATAAGAAAGAATGCATATGTAATGAAATCCGGCTCAGGTTGGGAGAATTATTGATGGAATAAGGCCTCGGAGGATGGATGAGAATGAGGGCCACAAACGGAGTCTTTTACCTTGAAACAGAGAAGTTTCATCTCTTTTATTTATTTATTTATTTTGATACCAATCACTTTTATTTATTTGAGGACATAAGATACTATTTAGACTCACGGACGATACTAAGTTATAACCCTGTTTAAATATCTGTAGGATATTTTATTTTGCAAAGATACGTTCTAAAAAATCATAAAAGTGGGCAGATTAATGATATAACACATATCAAAGAGAGTTAAATGTAGGTCATGGCTCCCCTTCACTCAGTTCTACTGTTAAAGATGTTACAAAGATACATATTTAGAACGCCACCCTGCTATTCTTCCTTGGGGAAGCTGTATTCAAGTTGACAAGAAGTACCCCTATATTTATAGGCATAGCTGTTAACCAAGGGATCTTTCCCTGATTTTAGCAAGGAGAAATAGTCAAATTTTATTTTTTATGACTACTGACGTGATTTAACTATATCACTTTGGCACATGGTCTTACTATTTCTCCCGCTATGGCAAATTCCAGTTTTCTCAAGTCTTTTGCCTCAACCTTTCTGGAAATAAGCTTAAATATCATATATTTCAAACCTTCAAACTAAAATGTTATCTTTATATATACATGTACCAGGTTGATATATTTACATATATCCTTTCCAATTTCAATGAAGACATACATTTAGAGCTATATTAATGTATCCTAGCAAAGGATAACTCAATATCAAAAGAAATTGTGACCTTCCATTGTCATGTTTGATAGAGAAAACATTGATTTTGACACATTGTCTTATTTTATTCAGGTAGCAGTCTAGTCACACATGGTCCAAGAACACTTGTAATAAACAAATATGATCAGATGTTAATGATTGGGCTTCAAACATTATAGCCAATGATGCCATGCATGTCTATGATCTTGCTGACACAAAACCACATCCACACCTCAGAGGCCACCAGACCATTCAGCACAGCTTCCTTAACTGTGAACTGTTTGAAGCTGCCAATTTGAACACTAGTGATGGTTTTTTTTACAGCTCTGAGTATTCCTAGGGATCCTAGGAATCAGCGGGAATCAGAGGGACCAGTTCCATCCTAAGATGGATGGAGCTGCCAAAATATGGCCAGTCTAGGCTTTGAGTCACGGCAGCTTTTCCCAGGGGTGGAGGCTTCTCCATGAGGTGATTGGATCTTGGTTCTAGCATGGAAAACTTGTTACCCAGAACCGGAGGGTCTCTTATCTCTGCTGTGACTCCGTGTGACTCTACTGAGGGAAGGGAGAATGGGTAAGAGACAAGGAAGTGATGTTAATGAGGAATCGCCGCTACATTTTGAATAAAAGAATGAATGTGATCATTTACAGGGAATAAGACGATGGGATGGGAGGGGTTTTACATTTATAGAACAGTCTTGTAAGTTTTATAATTAGAAAAGATGCAGGAGGGTTCTTCTTAAGTTAGCAAAGCAGGTAGTATGCAGCAGCATGATGTAATGGAAGGAACATTAATTTTGTAGCCAGAAAGACCTGAGTTTGAGTCCTGGCTTTATTCCTTTTTAGCAAGTTACCAAACTTACCTTTCTCAGTTTCTTCATAGTAAAATGGGGACAAGAGTACTTACTTTGTCAAGTAGTTATACACATTCCATCATAGGACATGTAAGTTAGTTTCAGTTCCAACATCCATTTATTAATCTTTTACTGTGTGCTGATATTCCATTATATCTTTATCCTCAAGGAGTTTGATGTCTAGGAAGGAATTCTCTTCTTCATTCTCGTTTGGGACAAGAAAATCCCTAAACACCCAGCTTTTGCAGAATTGTGAGAGGACTTGCTGACTGCTTTCCTGTCTGTGTACTTTTAGATACTAGATCAGATCCCATGTGCGAGTATTATTCCGGTCTGCCTGGATTTAGCCACTAATGCTGGGCAAGCCACTTCTCCAAGGCAGTGTGCCATGAATGTGATCCCTTGACCTCTGGCCAATGGGCTTGGCAGAGGGAACCCTTTGCAGCTGCCAGTCATGAGGCATGAAGGGCCTTAGACTCCTGACTCCAATAGTGATTCAGCCTGTCTCATTGTCATCTCTTAATAAACTTGATGTGTGTTTTTTTCAGTCTTCTTTTTGTTATTGTTATTGTTAGCAGCTAAACATAGGGTTGTTTAACTTTCAAATAGTCTCCCAGAGGGCAATGGTCCCAGACTGAGAACCTGAGAGCCACTGACCACAGACATGAACAGTAATGACATTCACCCATTTATTATCCCCATTACTTTTAGGGAGAATAAGTAAAGACATACATCCTTGATTAGGGAGATTGGAATTAATTGTGATGATTGGACTTGGAGTGTGAGTCCAGAGAAATATTAAATTAAATTCTAACAAATGCTTTGGCAAAAGGATTATAAATTAAAGCTTTAATATGTGTACTCTAGTTGCTTAAGTGACTGTAACATCATTTAAGCATTTAACGGCAGTGGAATTGTTCCGGTGTTATCTGTAATTTGTGATGAAGATCAGCATGTCCAGATCAGATTTGGGTTAATTGGAGCTCATCACCAAGGAAAGGACAAAACATTCTGAACAATACCTGGATTGTATAATAGACCTCATTCCCTTCTTCAGTCTTTTTTCAATGCAGCAGAACATTTAGAAGGATCAGTAGGGATTAGGTGAGCTCCATTTCTTGGGCCCTGTAAATATGAATCTTTCAAAGTCGGTGATTGACAGTTCATAGATGTATCCATGTGACTGCTCTGTTCTCCAGGCAGGCCAGTCTGTTTTCTGCAGGGCTGACCTACTGTCCTCCTTGTCAGCCTTGCACAAGAATTATCACAGTGTCACAGTCATCAGTAGAATGTTCCAGGTGACCTCTGTTAGGCCTTTGAGAAGAGATGGAGAACAAAAAGAAAAACAAAGCAAAAATTGGTAAGTGCCAAGGTACCTTCAGTGATTAACAACAATTTTCTTTAGACACTTTGTGATTCTGTTAAAACAGAAGCAGACCAGACAAAGATTAGCTTGCTTTGAGTAGGATAATGTATGGAAGAAAGGCACTCACTCGGCCCAGGGCCAGTGGTCAGTAAATGCAAGCTCTTATTACCATTATTACCATTCTCTTTATTATTTGGAATGAATGTCACCTAATCCCCTGCCTTCTCCCACTTTGGTCCTAGGGAACATCTGCCCTTTTCCTCTGAGCCTCAGTGGTTTGAAGGTAAAAAACATTCATTCTCTTTCTAAGGACATGCCGCCCTGATGTTAAAGGTGACAGGACACAGTCAGTGGCCCTGGAAGCCCTCCTCCAGTTTCCAGGTAATTTTGCTGGGTCAGCACAGCCTGCAAACTGGCAGCTAGCTGGAAGATTGAGGTCATGTTCTGCGCTGGCCTACACTGGGGAATCGCTGTGTACAGCCAACGATCTTCCCTGGCAGTGAGCAGTGAAGAGCAGCCCTGGACCCCAGCTCGCAGCATTCCTTTAAATGATGCACTCATCAACCAGCACTCAGATGCTGCACTAACAAGGGAGCCAGTTTTGGGATAGTCAAGGGCATTCTGTCCAAACATCATCATTCAGGCTAAACTAGAATTACGTCTCTGGTTCTGTTCAACTCATTTTATGGATCGAAGAGGAGAATGTGGAACTTCTATAGCTTCTAAATCAACTCATTTCAATGCCTATGGCTCCTTGTTCTAAATAGTATCCTTTATATTCTATGCTTCAGACTTGACAATTCGAACTTTCTTTTTTTTTGAAGAAAGATTTTATTTATTTATTTGAGAGAGCAAGAGAGAAGGAGAGCGAGTGAGAGCATGAGAGGGTGGGGGGCAGAGGGAGAGGGAGAAGCAGGCTCCCCGCTGAGCAGGGAGCCCACTGTGGGACCCGATCCCAGGATCCTGAGGTCATGACCTGAGCCGAAGGCAGACGCTTAACCAACTGAACCACCCAGGCGCCCTGACATTTCTAGTAATGACTATTTCTGGTTTTCTACCCTTTGTAAAGAGAGACGAATGAAAGAAGGTGGCTGGGCATGGTTGTTGAACAGCCAGGCCACAGTGACTGAGACATGTTAGTGGTTACTGTTGCTGTTCTTCTAGTTCCTTGGGTTAGAGACTCAGGAGTTATTTCTCCCTCCCAGCTCTTCTCCACCAAGCTTGCAGGCACCAAGTTTGGTGATTCCTCCTGCTCAGTGCTTTCCATGCCCACCCCTTCTGTGCCCTTCGTGCTATTCCTAATCTTCGTGGTTTTTATTATCTCATGCATGGAAGAATGTAGCAGTTTTGTTCCGTCCTCTTGATCTCATGTTTCTCTGTGCTCTGCTCCATTTTGCCCCCCTAGTTGATGAATCTTCATTAAACACCTCTGTCATGCCATTTTCTTGTCCCAGATCCCTCAATCCCTCCCTATTGTCTAGGGTAGTGATTTTTTTTTTTTTTTTGCCTGGATGATTAAATTTTATTAAATGTTGTTACACTAAATTAGTTTAAATCAATTATTTAATTGATGTGAGGCAATTGTTTAAAATAATTACAAAATGTAACCCCAATCCAGAATCAATCTGGATTTTTTAAAATACTCAGTAACTTTACTCTAAAATTAATAGGGAAGAAATTTCTGCAAATATCTAAATTTTGAAAAGGAAGAAGAAAAAGGAGAGTTATCCACTTAGATATTAAGGCAGACTACAAAGCCAAAGCAAGAAAAATGTATGTGATAGTGGTATAAGAATAAATAGATCAATGGAATGGAACAGAGAATTTAGGAACAGACTTTGTATATATGGGAATTTAATATATGATCAAAATGGCCCCAGAAATCAATGGGAAAAGGAGAGAGGGTCCTGGGAAAACCAGCTCACTATGTAAAGAAAAAGAAAACTGGGTCTCTACCTAGTACCATGTTCAAAAGGAGACTGCAGGTACATAAAATAACTAAATGTGAAAGATAAAGCTATAAAGTTAAACTAAGATAATGCTGGAGATTTATGTCCACAGGGAATGGGACTTCTTAAATAAATCTCCAAAGCAAAAACAAAAACAGAGGGTGGGGGCAGAGAGAGGGAGAGAGAGAAAATTGATTATATAAAAATTAAGGATTTCTCTCCAATGAAGAAAATGTGGACAAAGTAAACAGATGACAAACTGGAAGAAAATATTTGTAGTGTCAAACTGCAAGTAACTCCTGCAAATGATACTTGAGTAGAAAAAAATGCAAAAGGAAAAGAAGTAGCAACTCACAGAAGAAAGCAAATGACTATATCAGGTATATGAACATATGCTCTAAATCATTAGTAATTAGTAAATGCAAATTAAAACAAGAAATATCATTTTGCACCGATCATTTTGGCAAACATCAATAGAGTGGATAACACAGCCTATGGGAAAATAGGAACCATCATACATCGCTGGAGGGAGTATGGGGTATAGATGGTTGCAGCTATTCTAGGGAGAAATATGGCAGCTCTTAACCAAATTAGAAATCTGTATCCATTACAACCAGAAGTTCCACTTTTGGTTATATGTCCCAGAGAGTTCTCATGGAGGTCTGTAAGGTGGTTGCATTCAGACATGCTCATTGCAGCGTTATTTGTGGTAGTGGGGACTAGGGCATCATCCGGATGTCCACCCCTGGGGAACGGTTAATCACATGTCAAGGGTGCAGCTCATGGAATCCCGTGCAGTAATCAGAAGCATCTGACCAGTTGTACACAGTCACACAGATAACTTAAAAGCATAGCGCTGAGTGAGGAAAAAAACTGAAGGCATGTACATGAGAATGAGAAACGGGACTGAAAGAATAAATACATAAAATACAACAAGAGCAGGACTTTGCATGGACCAACAATGACAACATGTCACAAAGAGGATAATTAGCTCAATCCCGTTACATGCAACATCCTTTGCTGAATGCCCACTGACATCTTCTCTCGGTCTCACTGATGCTGTGGTTATGCTGAGCTTTTGCTGGGAAAAGTCTCTTTGAAAGGTCCTTGCTTTTGCCTGTACTGTAAAAGGTTAGGATTTCCTTCACTCCCTAGCTATTTTGGGTGGAACTGTCAGGCTGATCCGATTGAATTTACAGCCAGATATTTCTTTCTTTTCTGGTCTGTTGCTGACATAGGGTAGTGATTCTTATACATCAGGGTACAACAGAATCATCTGGGAGGCTTGTAAAAAGTTAGATTTGTCTTATAAGCAGGGGCTGAGGTTACAAAATTGTGTATTCTCAAGGCCCATAGTGTTATGGGAAAGACAGGTAAAATAATGATAATCAAGGTTATTGCTATTTATTTTCTATGCCAATTATTTGGCACATCAAATGTATTGCTTTACATAAGATCCATTATTAGTTATCTTTTCATGTATATATAAAGACTTTTCTCTTTCAGTAGCTCAGAAATTCCTTGAAGGCAGAGATTATATAGTATCACTCTGCTGCTCTCATTAATCCTAAAACATTCAACAAAAAACTTGTTGGGTGAGTCAGTGGCATACATTCAAAATATTCACTGGGAGCTTAAAAATACAGGACAGATCCATCAAAAACACCGGAAAACCTTAGAGACACAAGACTGGGTAAAGAAATCCTCTATCAGATTAGATACATAGTTTGAAGCAACAGAATCAACCATCCTGGTGTGCCCAGGAATGAGGGGTGTCCTACGATGTAGGACTTACAAGGCTAAAACCAGGACTGGCATAGGCTCACTGAGATGCATTGGTCACCGTAGGATGTAGTAGAAAGATTCAGAATTAAGGGATCTGGGTTAAATTCTAGGTTAAGTTCCTGATCATGGACAAATCTCTTAATGCCGATGGCTGCTTTAGCCATGAGAACATTAGTGTGTCCCTGGAAACCAAAACAGCATCCAGCCTGCAGATTCAGAATGAGCATCTCATCACAACCTACTGGGCTTGTCTTGTCCATTAGTTGGGCCAAGTTAGCATAAGCATATGTTTTACAGTAAATATTTGATATAACTTCATTGGAATTTTCCATTATCACAGATTCTCATGGTCTTCTAATAATACTTTATTAGACCAAAAATAGAATATATTTAACAACTTTTTAAAAAATTAGATTTGTTTTATTTATTGCATTCTTATCAAAGAAACTGCTTGAGTTTTTTATTCTAAAAAGCTCAATCCTTACTTTTTTAGATCCTTTTTAAAATTTAAATTCAATTAATTAACATAAAATGTATTATTAGTTTCAGAGGTAGAGTTCAGTGATTCATCAGTCTTATAGAATACCCAATGCTCATTACAACACGTGCCCACCTTCATGTCCATCACCCAGTTACCCCATCCCTCCAACCCACCCCCATCCAGCAATCCTCGGTTTATTTCCTATGATTAAGAGTCTCTTATGGTTTGTCTCCTTCCCTGATTTCATCTTGTTTTATTTTTCCCCTTTCTTCCCCTATGATCCTCTGTTTTGTTTCTTAAATTCCACCTATGAGTGAGATCATATGATAATTGTCTTTCTCTGATTGACTTATTTTGCTTAGCATAAGCCCCTCTAGTTCCATCCACGTCATTGCAAATGGCAAGATTTCATTTTTTTTTTGGATGACTGAGTAGTATTTTATTGTATATATATACCACATCTTCTTTATCCATTTTTCTCTCAATGGATATGTAGGCTCCTTCCATAGTTTGGCTATTGTGGACATTGCTGCTATAAACATTGGGGTGCAGGTACCCCTTTGGATCACTACATTTGTGTCTTTGGGGGTAAATACCTAGGAGTGCAATTGCTGGGTTGTAGGGTAGCTCTATTTTCAACTTTTTGAGGACCCTCCATACTGTTTTCTAGAGATATTTAACAACTTTTAGATCAACCTCCTGATTTTAATTGGCTCCATGAGGCTGGTTCCAGTTGTCAGAGAGCTGGGTATGGATCCTAGCTTTGTCACTTACTAGCTGTGTGACTTTAGATAAAGACTTTGTTTTTCTCACCTGAAACATATGATAAGGCTTATTGTAATGTTTAAATGAGTAAATATGAATATATGTCATGAAACAGAGACTATTTTATTTACTCAAAACTTTTCAAATGAGGAAACTGAACCATGGGGAGGTGAAGCATCTTGTCCAAGTATAGAGCCAGGATTGAACCCCCCAGTGGTCCATCCCATCTCTTAATTGTTACTCTCTCCCTATTGCCTCCTGGACGTGGGGACCCATGGCTTGGGGAGATGGTAGGACCTAGGAGGGCAAAGGCTGATACATAGCAAGACTGGATCCTGGGTACTGAGGACTCTAGAATCTAGTGCACCAAGTCTAGCATGGAAGCCATCTATCTTTGAGTAGCTGGACCTGGAGATATAAACAAATGAGCACAACGGACTGAGGGTAAGGCCTGCTCATGTTTCCTTAGAATCTCACAAGTCTCCATGATTCTTGGGCAACCTAAGGAAAAGAGTCTAGGAGCGATTGAGATTACATTTTTCTGCACAGGGGTTCTCATTTAAATTGAGTTAAAGAAAATAAGGAAATTGATGTTTTCTTTATACTTCAGTTTGTCATTATAACATCATTTCTACTACACATAGAAAAAAAGGCTGAAAGACATACACAATAGGGTTTTTGTTTTGTTTTGTTTTGTTTTCTCTCTTTCTTTTTCCTCGGAGGAGTTTGGAGTTTGGATAGGAGGAGCTCATTCATTTTAACTTCATACATTTACTCATTTTTTTTTTTACTTGGTTATAATGGGCTGTTATGGGCTGAACTGTACCTTACCACCGCGCCCCCCACCCCTTCATTCTTATGTTGAAGCCCTAACCCCCATTATTGGAGATAAGGCCTGTAAAGAGGTAATCAAATTAAATGAGGTCATTTGAGCAGGCCCTAATCCAGGGAGACTGATATCCTTTAAGAAGAGGAGATTAGGACACAGGCACACACAGAAGAAAGACCACATGAAGACACCAGGAGAAAACAGCCATCTATAAGCCAAGGAAAGAGGCTTCAGAAGAAACCAATGCTGCCGACGCTTTGATCTCAGACTTCTAGTCTCCAGAACTGTAAGAAGATAAATTCGTGTTGTTTAAGGCACCCAGTCTGTGATACTTTGTTATGGCAGCCTGAGCTGACTAGGACATGGGCATTATCTTGGTTAGGGCTTCCCCAGATGCATATGGGGATTTATACACCAGTACTTTATTTGGGAGGTGATTCTGGGAAGCCACGACTGGGAGAGAGGACGTGAGAGAGAAAGGAAGGATACCAGTCTGGAGCTGCTGGGGACAACTGGGGCCAAGTCCCACTGTAGGCCCCCGAAGGCTGTTTAGAGCACACAATCCAAGATGGTGGCCCAGAGGCCTGAGGAGCTGGGTTGTCCCCCCCATCTCTTATTTGCCTGGAGCAGTGGTTTTTTGGCCCACTTCTCTGGCAGCTCTGGCCTGCCTTATATAGTGGCGAGCTCATTCCTGCAGTGAGAGAAAGCCCGCAGGCAGAGGTCTGGGGGAGTTTGAGATGGAAAGCTGCAGGTGTGCACAGCAAGAATGAGTGCATGCTTTATTTGCTCTTGCAGTAAAAATCCAGATTTAAAAAACAGGAAAGAGGTTGCATTAGGTGGACCAGTTTTATTTAATTTTAACATTATAATGAAACAAATGCCAAGTTCAGACTCTGGAGCCTGGCCTTGAAAGAAAGGTTGCCTTCTGCAGGCAGGTGTGAGATGTGATACGAGCCATCTGCTCTCAGTGCTCCTGCAGCATCCCTCATCAGGCCCACAGTGCCAGCATCTCCCTCCTTCCTGAATCCCTAGGAACTGGGCTTTGTTGCTGCCAAAGGTCTCTGTAAGTTTCCTTTAAATCAGTGACATATTGATTAAATAAGCAGTGGGACTCTCCCTTTCTTACTTAAGCTAGCTGAGGGCAAACAGCGAAATTTACATTTCTTGTAGCAAAATTAAAACAGAGCTCTCAGTGCTGTGAGGCAGCTAGAGACCGAATCTCCCACCTTTTCCTATCATAAATGAGACCGTAACTACTCCGTACCTTCACCTATGAGGACTAAAATCAAGAATGCAGACAAAGTTCTCAGCAAAGGGTCTGGCTAGTAACCCCAAGCATCAAAGCAAATTGATAATACTGGTAATTTGCGTATTTGTGTCTGGTAACCAGAAATCTCTGTGTTACATTAACGAAACGAACCTTGTCTCAGATGCTGTTTCACCTGTGAGCAGGGCAGAATTTGACTGTGGATCTTTTGTCCTGGCTTAAGTATCTCCAGGTTGAATTATGGGGAAGATTTTAGTTGAAGTAAAATATCCTAGGAGAGCTGGGGGCTGGTCCTGAAGGTATGGAGGAGAGGAATGGGGAGGGGGAAGTAGGCAGCTAGGCCCTAAGCCGGGGGTGGGGGGGGAGTGGAAATGTGGGGAGGGGCTGGAGGGGTGTAGGGGTGAGGGGATCGGGGTGGGGTGGGGTGGGGGGGTGCGGACACCTCCCTGCTTCTGCCGCCTTCCCCAAGTGCCCCTCCCACGCTCTCTGCCAGTTGTCCGTGACTTTGACAGACTGCTGGGGCAGTTATATCTAGTGATATAACAAAAGTTGATTGCCTTCGTTATAAGCCAGAACATGGGAATTAAAACAACAGTTAGATAATTGACTGTGGGTATTAAGTAGGGCAGGTACATAGTTAGAAAACTTTATAAATGAATGCTTCCCAACTGGAGTCATTATTTATTTGTTTTTAAAAAGATATTTTATTTATTTATTTGAGAGAGAGAGACAGCGCGCGCAAGCAGGACAGGTGGAGGTGGGAGTGGGGAGGTTGGAGGGACAGAGGCAGAGAGAGAAGCAGACTCCCTGCTGAGCAGGGACCCTGACAGGGGCTCGATCCCAGCACTGGGGTCAAGACCTGAGCTGAAGGCAGATGTTTCACTGAGCCACCCAGGCACCCCCAGAGTCATTATTTTAATGCAGCATCTAATTTTCTGGATTAATCTCAGAATGAGATTTCAAATTAAAGAAAATCACTAAAATAACTTTATAACAACAGAAAGCCATGTGTTTCAGTACCAAAAAAAGAACACAGTATATAATGCTGAAAACTCATACTATAGAGCACCAGCTATATCGTCCACAGATGCTACTTACGATTATGATTATTGCCACCCAGTAAGCATCTTTCCCATGCAGTGGCTCACCCCACCCGGTGGAGAATTCATCAGCGTGGGAGAGTAACCAGTGGTGGAGACTCTACAGGGAAGGGGGGGATTGCAGTCAGGCTCACAACGCACACCCACATCAAATGACTCCAGTTGCCCCTTGAACAAGTCTGTTCTCCAAAATCCCTTTCTCCTCCAGGCTCTCTCCCCTTCTGTTCTGCAAACATAGCTTTGCTGTCTCCTGGCTTAGGGATTTCCCCCTGTGCCCTCTTTAAGTTCCTTTCTGTGAAGACCACAAAAATTCACCTCAGGTCATTAAAGTGTAGTGGAGGAGATATAAACAAACATGAATTGGAATATAAGGGGTTGGTCACTGATACACCAGATGTATGAACAGCAGGGGTTCAGAGGAGGGGAGCTCTCCTGGGAGAGTTGTTGGTCCTGGCCTTAAAGGGTGGATTGGATTTTGACTGAGAGCAATGGAAAAGGGTATTCTTGTTGGAAGAACAGCTTGAACAAAGGCACGGATGTGGCCCTGCCCAGGGTCTGATCTTCCCAGGTAAGGAAAGTAGTAGGCTAGGAAGTGGGGGGCTGATCCAGATTCCAGAGGATCTTGAATACCAAACTAAGGGATTTAGGCTTTATTCCGCAGGTCAGATTTTGGAGCAGCTCGTCCAAGCAGTACTGGGGCTATTAGTCTTAGAGAGCTTGTCGTGAGTGGATGGAGAAGGGCAGGGACAGAATGCAGGAAGTCGATGAAGAGAAGAGGATCTTCCCATCATTCTTCAGTCACCTGAATGCTGTGTCCTCACATGGCCTTTCCTCGGTGTAGGGCAGTGGGCAAGGTCTTCTGTGCTTTCTCTTATAAGGACTCTCATCCGATCAGATCAAGGACCCATACTTTTGACTTCGTTTAACCTTAATTACTTCCTTAGAAGCCCATCTCCCAACATTGCCACATTGCGTGTTAGACCTTTAACGTTTGAATCTTCAGGGCTTACACATATTCAGTCCATAATAGCCTCCTGTGGTAACAACAACTACCATCCACGAAGTGCCTGCTATGTTGTAGGTTGTGCAAAGTCTCTACATATATTATTTCATTTCATCCGCATCGGAACTGTGTGAGGTAGATATTTTGTTGTATATATCTTACAAATGAGGACACTGAGTCTCAGGGAAGATAAGTAATTTGTTCATAGCCACATGACCTTTAGGACTGGAGGCAGGATTTGAAGGAGAGCTGCCTGACCTGGTGTTCTTGCCTCTTAAAAGACTTACCCCCCACTCCTCGGTGCTGCCATCTTTAGCTGCTGCTCTCTCCTTCCCACCCATTCTCCAGTCCCACTGGGCAACCCATTCTTCTCCCCACACGACATACTTCCTAATCCCTAGCATTTGCTTATGCTGCTTTTTCAGACAGAAATGTATTTTTTTTCTTCTTTTTATTCATTGTTCAAGTTTCACCTCAAGGGGCAATGGCTCCATGAAACCTTCCTATATATCTTTTCTGTTTCATTTGGACTTGCATTCTAATTACTGTCTAAATGTCTGTATTGCTGTACTCTACTGCCAGATCATAAATATTTGGAGTATTTTCAGTATTACGCGGGTCTGTATTTTCCCTCCTGCCCAGCACATAGTTGGTGCTTTAATAAACACTGAATGAATGTCCAGGTGAGAGGTGATAAAGGCATGAACTAGAGGAGTGACAATGGAAATGTAAAGGAAAGGGTGGATGTGGGGACTGAGTGGGGGTAAGAAGCAAGGCTGTCTTGAAGTTTTTTCAGGAAGACTGGCATTGTGATTATGGTAGCCCGGAGAGAGAGCATTAATAGGGGCAGTGGTATTTTGTGTGTGTGCGTGTGGTGCACCTCAGAGGGACATTTACTCATGCCACAGAGGGAACAATACATCTACAAGTGTACAGCGATGTGCCATGTTCCCATCTAATAGGGCTTGCTGAAATTTACAGCCAGACTGATATGTCCTCTGATGTGTACGCCCAATTAAAGCTGGTTAACGCTGACCATGAGCAGGAGCAAGGCTCAAAGCTGTCAAAGTTTTACTTCTCTTATCAGCTCTCCTGACTTTATAAATGACGAAACCCATCCACCCCATTTCTATCCAAATCTCCTGGTAAATTTGGCTGTAGTAGGGCTTCATAGGGACCCAAGGTTTCTTGGTTTTTCTTTTCTTTTCTTATTTTTGAGAGAGAGAGAGTGAGAGAAAGAGAGAGCACAAGTGGGTGAGTTGGGGTGGGGAGGAGCAGAGGGAGAGGGAGAATCTTAAGCAGGCTCTATGTCCAGCATAGAGCCAATTGGGGGGCTGGATCTCACAACCCTGAGATTATGACCTGAGCTGAAATGAAGAGTCAGACGCTCAACCGAATGAGCCACCCAGGTGCTCTGGGACCCAAATATTAATAAAGCTTTGAAGCATCTCAGTGTAGGACACCCTACCCCGCTCAAGCTGCCCTGACCTGGATGGCCAATGACTCAGAAATGTCACTCAGGGCTTGCTTCTTCTCTTTCTGCCCTCTCCTCTCGGGCAGTGGAGTCTGTTTAGCAGAAGCTCCCGGAGCTTTTAGCTTCGGTCCATACATACATAGCCTTGGCCAAGGAGAATCCCAGAAAAACTAAGAGATGTCACCTCTTCTACTTCTTTGGTGTAGGCAGGGAAGAACACATCCTAATACATCTTGTCATAGTCACCTGTAAACAGGTATCTCCATCAGTGGCAGCACCAGCAACTCCTACTGTAAGTGAGATGGGGTATATAACTTTGTGGAGGGAGATAGCCAAGACTCAGGGTCAGTGAAGTGAGCACATATACCTAATAACACAACAGCTTGGGTAATGGAAATAAAGGCTTCACACTGGGATGCCTGAGCGGCTCAGTTGGTTAAGTGCCTGCATTTGGCTCAGGCAATGATCCCAGGGTCCTGGGATCGAGTCCTGCATTGGGCTCCCTGCTCAGTGGGGAGCCGGCTTCTCCATCTCCCTCTGCCTGCCGCTCCCTCTGCTTGTGCTCTCTCCCTCTCTAACAAATAAATAAATAAAATCTTTAAAAACAGATAAAGGCTTCACATTTGTCAATGCCAATACTTAAGTTAGCTCTGTATCTTGGAGAAAGAAGAGTGAGCTAATAGGAAATGCAAAACAGGAGTACATTTTGCAGAATTCTATAGGCAATACCCTCACTGGGTTCAACATGATTGTACTTTAAGATTTTATGCCCAAAATGCCTTATGAGTAGAAGCAGCAAAAAACGGTTTGATAGAAACGGGGGGAGGAGCTGTGGTAGAGTGCAGCGAGCAGTGGTGGGATAGTTAGGGGATAGGTCTTTTCCCAAAACGTGAATAGATTGGACCTCTTTATTCTGGCAATGTAAAGGGAGGAGGGAGGATCGTATATATTAATATGGTATTCCTGTGATATGAAGCGAGAAATGGGTAGCAGATTTCCACTGTATCACTGTGTTCATGAGGTCAGCATCAAAGGGACTTACATAAATGCTCAAAATACTTTGTACAGATGAAGGTAATAGAGCAATAGAACATGGCAGATTTTTAAAGAATAAAGTAAATGGAAGCCCTTGTTTCCTAGATCGCATGGTGAGTTTTCTTTTAGCTTTGTGATTTTATAAGAAGGTGTGGATGTTCTTAGGTTAACACGTATCCGTCCCATGTTCAGAAGAAGACAGCTTTAACTCCTGTACTGGAGAATAATCTACCATTTTTCCTGCTTCAAAATGAAATACGAGCTTTCAAAAATATCCTGCCCTGCAGTTTGACAGCATTTGATGTGCTTTTATATTTTAATAATTTTCAATAAAGTATATTAATTTTGATTATAAATGTCCCCACACACATGCCCGCTGGTGGTAATATTATATGTTTACCTTCTCATTTTTACAGTTTTTGGGGGATAATGCATTCTGATAACTTATTAGGATACATGGCTGGAAAATTCTCATTTTAAAGTAGAATAGTTGTTAAGCAACATTAAAATTTAATTAGAACTGTTCACTGCATTTCATTATGAGGTTAGTCTGTAATTACTAAGCAAGTCCTGGTGTTTACTAATACAGAAGTGACAGCACATAATACTGCTAAATTATTGCCACATCACTAGAGCAGACAATTGGAAAATGAGGAACAGATAAAGGCATTGTTTAAAGAGCCTCAGGATAAAAAGCACAACCTTAGAACCTAATCTTTATTTCCTGTAATCTACCTTTTCCCTTGTCCGTCTAGGGTAACAAATGCTTGCAGACCTCTTCTATCATGGATTAAGTAGCCTACATATAATGCCTCTAGTCGCAATTTTCTCATTTTGCATGAAACCCTTCTCTTACAAGAGTGAGTGAGAAGTGGGCCTTGGTAGTTACAGTTCTACACTGTTCAGATGCCTTGTATGTGGGGAGAAAATACACCAAGTAACTGAGGTTTCTAAGAAATTTTAGTCTTGTTAAATAATCATCATTTATTCCTCTTTAATTAAGATAAATATTGCATGATGAGAGAGTAATGATTTAAGAAAGCTCCATCAAATGTAACCTGATCCTCCACATCATGACCAGGGATGTGAGGGTTGCAATTTTTGTATATGGTCACATTGAAACATTTTTTGAATTTTCCTTTCTACAGACCTCATAATCTTGCTGTTAAGTTGATTCCCTGCTCCCTTTTCTCCTTATGCCCAAGACTGCCTCTGTACATTCACAGTGAATTGAGGCAACCATTTTGATAATTTGGATGAAAATTAGGTTTTTGTTTTAAAGATTTTATTTATTTATTTGAGAGAGAGCACATGAACGGAGGGGAGGAGCAGAGGGAGAGTGAGAAGCAGACTCCCTGCTGAGCAGGGAGCCTGATGTGGGGCACAATCTTGGGACCCCAGGCTCACAACCTGAGCCAACGGCAGACACTTAACTGACTGAGATACCCAGGAACCCTTGAAAATTAGTTGTAATGAAGTTATTCAAATAATGGGTATGATTTGTGTGTGTGTATGTGTGTGTAGTTGGTGCTGGAACTGGTCTGGTGGGGAGCATTGAGGTGAGGGAATGAGATAACACCTATGGAATGGGTTATCTTGATAAATTACTGAACTGTCCTTTTCATATGCCTTTTCACAGGAGAGGGAGAGAGTAGACATTCTTGCCTTGTTTTTGATCTTGGAGAGGATGGGGGTAGGGGAGCACTTAGTCCTTCATCCTTGGCTATGATGTTAGCTGTAGGTGCCTGTATTACTTTGTAGGTCTTCGTATCAGTTGGCTAGGGGTGCCATAACAAAGTACCACAGACTTTATTTTTTTTTAAAGGTTTAATTTATTGATTTGAGAGAGTGAGTGAGTGAGTGAGTGGGAAGGAGAGGGAGAGAGAATCCCAAGCAGACTCTGGGCTGAGCCTAAACCAAGAGAGACTCAACCAGGAAATCACGACCTGAGCCTAAACCGAGAGTTGGCTGCTTAAGTGATCGAGCCACCCAGGCGCCCCAGTACCACGGACTTTAAACAGAAATTTACATTTCACAGTTCTGGAAGATGGAAGACAGAGATCAAGGTGTCAGCTGGTTTGGTTTCTTCTGAGGCCTCTCCTCTTGGCTTGTACATGGTGACCTCCTCTCTATGTCCTCACTTGCTCTTTCCTCTGTGCACATGTCTCTGGTGTCTCTGTGTCCAAATTTTCTCTTAAGGACACCATTAGGATTGGATTAGGGCCCATCCTTATGGCCTCATCTTAATTTAATCACTTTTATAAAAAGATCCTATCTCCAAATACAGTCAGGGCTTCAACACATGAATCTGGAGGGGACACAGTTCAGCCTATAACAGTACATTTTATCAGGTTAAGGAAATTCTATTTCAGTTTATTGAGAGTTTTTGTCATGTATGAGTATTGAATTTCATCAAGTGATTTTTTTGGCGTAGATTAATAGGATCATGTGGGGTTTTTCTTTAGACTTATCATAATGATTACATTAATTTTTGCATATCTAACTAGTTGTGATGTAATACTCTAAATATTGCTGGATTTTATTTTGTAATGTTTTATACTTTTGCAAAAATACTTATTAAGGTATATTGTTTTCTTTTCTTGTAATGTTTTTGTCTGGTTTTGATATCATGGTAATACCTCATCAATAAGCTGAAAAGTATTTCCTCCTCTTTCATGCAAAACATTGTGTAGAATTTGTGTTATCTCTTCTTTAATTGTTTGGTAGAATTCATCAGTGAAATACTCTGAGCCTGGAGATTTCTCTTTCAGAATGTTTTAAATTACAAATTCCATTTCTTTTAATAGTTATAGGATTATTCAGGTTATCTCTTTTACCTTGAGTGAGTTTTGGTAGTTTATGGTTTTTGCAGAAGTGCTCATTTCATCTACATTATTGAATGTATATGTGTAGAGTTATTTGTAGTCTCTTATTATACTTCTAATTTCTGCAGAATTTGTAGTAATATTCCCCCTTCCAGTCCTGATATTGGTAATTTGTGAATACTCTGCTTTTTTCTTTGTTGCACTTGCTAGAGATTTTTCAGTTTTATTGATCTTTTTAAAAGAGCTACCTCTTTGTATCATTGATTTTCTTTACTGTTTCTCTGTTTTTGATTTCATTGATTACTGCTCTTATGTTTATTATCACCTACCCTGTGCTTACATTGGATTTATTTTTCTCCAAGTGGAGGCTTAGGTTACTAATTAGAGAGTTCTTTTCTAATATGAGTTTTTTTTTAAAAAGATTATCTATCTATTTATTTATTTATTTATTGGACAGAGAGAGAGATCACAAGTAGGCAAAGGGGCAGGCAGAGAGAGAGGGGGAAGCAGGCTCCCTGCTGAGCAGAGAGCCTGATGCGGGGCTCAATCCCAGGACCCTGGGATCATGACCTGAGCCAAAGGCAGAGGCTTTAACCCACTGAGCCACCCAGGCACCCCTCTAATATGAGTTTTAACCTTTAAATTTCTAAGTACTGCTTTAGCTTCATCTTACAGATTTTGATTTTTTTTTCATTCATTTGAAAATATTTTTAAATTTCCTTTGAGAACTCTTTCACCCATGCATTATTTAGAAGTGTATTGTTTTATTTCCAATTATTTGTAGATTTTACTGTTACCTTTATTATTTATTTCTAGCTTAATTACATATTATCAGAGAATATATTTTGTATAATTCAATTCTTCGAAATTTACTAAGGTTTGTTTTATGACCCACGATATGCTCTGTCTTGGTGAATGTTCAATAAGTATTTGAAAGGAATGTACAGTCTGCTGTTGGATGGAGTGTTCTATAAATGTCAATTAGATTTAGGTGTTTGATGTTGTTCACTTTTATTTCCTTGCTAATTTTCTGTCTACTGGTTCTATTGATTACTGAGAGTAGTATTGAAGTCTCCAACTATAATTTTGGATTTTTCTATTTCTCCTTTCAATTCTTTGAGTTTTTGTTTCATGAAGTGTTATTAGGTATGTACACATTTATGATTGTTATGTGTTCTTGGTGAATTGCTCTTTTTATCATTGTGTAATGTCTCTCTTTATCCCTGGTAATCTTCTTTGCTCTGAAGTTTACTTTGTTATTAATGTAGCTATGCTAGCTTTCTTTTAGTTAGTGTTTGCATGGTATATTCTTTCTATCTTTTTGCTTTATCCTGTCTATATCATTATATTTGAGGTGAATTTCTTATAGACAGCATATGGTCTCATGTTTTTATTATTTCTAAATCCATTCATATCTATCTGGCAATCTCTCTTTAAATTGGTATATTTAGAACATTTACACTTACTATAATTATTGATACATTTGGATTTGGGTCTACCATTTTATTATTTGTGTTCTATGTTTTCCTTCTGATTTTTACTTGTCTATTTCCCTTTCCTTTCTTCTTTTGAGCTATTTGAACATGTTCTATTAAATTTATACATTTTGTCTTTGGCTATGTATATTATATATATTTTTAGTAATTGATCTTGGAATTCTAAAACACATACATAACTTGCCATATCAGACAGTATTATAATTTTTGCTTTTGGCTGTCATATGTATTTTAAAGAATTCAAGAAGAAAAGAATTATCTATGTTTATCTTGCTCTTTCTTCATTCTCAATATTCCAAAATTTTTTTGGATATCATTTCCCTTTGAGAACTTTAACAATTTTTTTAGAGTGGGCCTCTTGGCAATGAATTCCCATAGTTTTTCTTATCTGAGCTGTCTTTTTTTTTTTTTAATAATATGTCTTTTGTCAATTTTGGGAAGTTGTTAGCCACTTTTTTTTTTTTAAGATTATATTTATTTATTTGACAGAGAGAGACAGAGAGGGAACACAAGCAGGGGGAGTGGGAGAAGGAAAAGCAGGTTCCCCACTGAGTAGGGAGCCTGACTCAGGGTTTGATCCCAGGACCCTGGGATCGTGACCTGAGCCAAAGGCAGCCACTTAACAACTGGGCTTCCCAGGCGCCCCTTAGCCACACTATTTTTTATTTTATTTTATTTTATTTTATTTTATTTTATTTTATTTTATTTTTTAGTCCTGCATTTTTTCCCTTCTGAGACTCCTGTGACATAAATGTTAGAAATTTTGGTATTGTCCTACAGGTGTTGGAGGCTCTATTCATTATATTTTTAATAGTTTTTTCTATTGTGCGTTAGATAATTTCTACTGATCTACCTTCAAGGTTACCAACTTTTTACTCTGTCATTTTCATTTTGCTATTTAGGTCATTCAGTGTGTTTTCAATTTTAGTTTTTGTATTTATTGGTTGTAAAATTTCTATTTGGTTCTCCTTTATAAAAAATTTTGGTTTTTGTATTTATTAGTTGTAAAATTTCTGTTTGGTTCTCCTTTATATTTTCTATTTCTGTGCTGAAACTTTCTATCTTTCCATCTTTTTAAAGAATGTTTGCCCTTATTTCTTGGAGCACTTTTGTAATAGCTACTTTAAGGCCTTTCTCAGATAATTCCAGTATCTATGTCGTCTTGAGGTTGGTGTCTGTTGATTATGTTTTCTCACGTGAGTTGCGATTTTCCTGATTCTTTATGTGTCAAATAATTTTGGATTGTATTTTGGAAAATGAGAATGTTATGGGACTCTAGATCTTGCTTAAATCTTATGGAGGATGTGGATGTTTTTGTTTTAGTTGGCTAGTGACACACTTGGGTTTAGGTGTAAGTTCCGATCTGTCTTCTGTGGGTTTTGGTTTCAATGTCAATTCTGTTTTCAAAGTCTCTGAAGTACTATTTGGATCAATCTCATGTGTGCACCATCCTGTGGTCAATCTGGGAGCTGGACAGTGGTCTAATCCCATGGCTTAGTTCTCAAAGTCTATGATATGTTGAATGTGTAGTTTGGAGGTGAGTCCAGGAGTGTGTAAATAGCTCTACATGGCCACTTTTCTGAGATCCTTCCTTTTTCAATCTCCTTTGTCCTTTCCAGTTCTCTGGCTTCCTTTTAGATTTTCTAGCCAGAAATTTGGGGCTTTAGTTATCACAGTCTGCCACACAGTTCTCATAATTCACCCGCATCTGGGGCCAAACAGCAGGAGGACAGAGAGAGAAAAAAACTCAACAAGGTTTATCCATCTTCTTGGGACCACAGCTCCTCTGATAGCAGAGAAAAATTTCCATTCTACAGAATTTCAGGTGTTTGTGAGCCCTGCTGCTGCCACCACCACCACTGCCATCAATGTGGAATTGCCTGGGAATTGGGACATGATAGAGCGGAAATTGAAAAAGATAAAAAAAAAAAAGTAGTGGATTCCTCTCACTCTCTGAGTATTAGAAGTCCCTTGTTTCATTCCTTGAGCCAATCCTAGAGGGGCTTTCTTAGAGATGTACTTGTTTATTCTCTGGTGCCCACTTCCGGTTTTTGGCCTGCATTGTATCTGGGCTGAGAGGTATTCATGGAAAAATAGGAACTCTCCTCCTACCAGTCCCCCTACTGGGCTGGTGGTCCTTCAAATTCTGCTCTTCTTTCCCAATCTACCTGCTACTATTAACTTTTCAGAGGCCTCAAATATCTGCTCCATGCCTTCCCTCCAGGTTTTATATATCCATTCTGTAGCAGAGACAGAATGGAGTGAGCTTATTTCATTTTATTTAGAACTAGAACTCTTATATGTAACTTTTCAGTTTGATCTACAAGGTCCCAGGGCAGATAATTTACTACCACAGCAGTCTTTATGGTAAATATATGAAATATATTTGACCTACTGGTTCTGTTCCAATGGTAATAGAAGCCTTGGCTGTTACAGAAACAACTCAGAAAGGAGAGAATGCTTACTCCTTCCCTCCCCACCCCACTATATTTGCACTTTGACGATACCTGCCAATGATGCCCTTTGTGAGCAGTGTTATGAGTCCTTGGGGACAAATAGATCCCAGGTAAACTTGGGAAGTTGGTCAAAGATGTCATGAAGGTCCCAGCCTCTCCTCTCCACCGCCTTTGCCACCCTCAGTGGCCCCATGACACTCACTTCTTCACACAGAAGGGTTCCTGCATTTTTTGAATCTCTGGAATGTGTAAATTGGGTCCGATCACATGTGTCAACTCTCATGAATGTGCCATGTTGAGAGTGTTATGTCTAAGTTCAGAAGGAAATTGTGCTGGGTTCTGTTAGTGATGCCTGTGAACAGGCAGTGGTAGCGACGTTCTGTTGTGTTATTTGTTAACCTTCTTCTCTTCACATGAAATCTCTGCAAAAAGATGTGCTATTGTCAGATATATTTTTTGTATACATTCAGGATAATTAACTTCCCTTCCCTCACATCTTTTCTATTATTATTCTACTCTCTGATTATGGACTGAAAGCCTGGTCATCTGTTAAAGGGATTTCTAAGACAAGTGAGCAGTTGTAGGAAATTTTTGGGGAGAGGAAATGAGTGGGTGCTGGTGGGAAGACTTCCCTTGACTCCTGTCATGATTCCTTGTACCAGTATGGCCAGTCACGTCCATCTGGGTGTTATAACAAGTGAGCCTTCCCTGATTGGAAGAGATGGATAGGCTCAAAGGACAGGTCAGGCAAATAATGTGGTGTCAGCTATGTCTTAGCAGGGTCAGTGGCTGCTGCTCTCTCTTTCTTCTTCCAAAAGTTATTCTATTGAAAAAGACCCACAGCTTGCAAATGCAGTCGGAGGAGTCTTGACCTTTGTGCAGGCAGGGGAAAGGCATCTGACTGGCGAGAGCCTAACTGACAAGGCTATGTGTGAGCCATCTTAGAAGAGTGGCTTAAACTATGGGCTTGGGAATAACACACATTTGGCTTTGAAACTTGGATTTACAACTTACCAATTGTGAGGCTGAGAGTAAGCTGCTACTTCTCTGAGCTTCAGTTTCCTCAACTGTAGAATATGATAATAATGTTTACCCACTTCCCTCTCTGGGTGATTGTAGAGACCAACTGATAGAATCTGAAGGCAAAAATGCATGGCATAGGCAGTAGGTCCTCAGCAAATGTTAGCTTTTTGTTATTCTTAGGTTGTGCTGTGAGTGTCAAAGAGTCACTGCTCACCTTGGTTCTCCTGTCTAATGGGGCGCAAGCAGGGACAAAATCATGGGCGTGACCTTTCTTGGATAGGCAAAGGAGTCATCATGTTTTTCATATTGTAACTAAATCAGTCCCTTAAGTCAAATGTTACCAGAGCTAACAATGATCTACTTTTTTAGCAACTGCCATGACATTCAGAACAACTTTTAACTGTGAGTCTTTTTTTTAAAACAAAAAATTCATATAAGCAAATGCTACTATTTCAAGGAAATCCTTCGAGGGACTTTAACTGACACATGTAAATGCTGTAGTTTAATTTGCATCTAAATAGGCATTCTTAATATTTCTTTTTAAATGGGTTTATTCCACTCTTATAAAACTAACAATCGATTTTTTCTTTTTAGCAAAATGGGTGCCTACTAGGGTTCATGGTTAAGTGATGTGGTGCAGCTGTTCTTTTATTTCTCCCACTCAGTGTGGAAATAGCCTCACCAGAGCAAGGCAGAAGTGAACAATAGAAATAATATTTTTAAAAAATGTGCTTCTGCATTGGATTGATCAGTGGTTTAGCAAAGATTGACATCAGCGTGGCATTCTTTCCATAAATGCACAAGGCTGCACAGAAAAATCCTCCCTATTTACAAGTACAGTCAACTTCCATCTTTGATTTCTCCTTAATACCACAGTGACTCTCTTAAAATGCACTGCAGGGATGGTCTTTCTTTGCCTTTCTTCCCTCTAAACTGGGATCAGAGTGTTCCCTGAAAAAGACTTCGGTAATGGAGTTTGGGAGGTAGAATTCTCATCTGGAAATTATTACCGAAGTAACTCTTGAACAGGTGCTTGGCACATGTCTCCAGGCTCCTAAGAAGGGGAATCAGAGTGTGGAGTTTGGAATTTATTGAGGTCCCTTACTCAAGTCTGACTCTAGGTCTGCTAATGGTCAGCGTCAGGAAATACTAGGGGCTGGCCCAAATCATTCTGGGCACATAGCTGGACTACAGTTCCCTGCCTGCCTTGCAGTTCAGTGTGGTCGCATTTCTAAGTTTTATCCAAAACTTGTAAGTCCTACTTCCAAATTTGGTCCAAAAAGCCTCCTACATGGTCTTGCTCTTTTCTCCTTCTGGCTGGTTAGAGCAAGGTGACTCTCAGGGCAACCTTGGAAGCCATGTGTTGAAAATGGCAGCGCCTTCATCAGCTTGGGCTCCCCGAACGACTCTTCTGCCAACCTGTTCACTGGCTCCGTACTGTTTTGTGAGCAAGAAATAAACTTCTATTGAGATTGAGCCATTATACATGTGAGGGTTTATTTGTTATAGTAGTTAACCTATCGTAACCGTAACTTACTCTTTTTCTACAGTTTAAGTTACCGTACACATTTAAACATGGCTATGAATTCTGCTCACACAGAACTAGTACTCCTTTAAGCATCTGGTGTAATAGTTAGCCCTCACACATCCCCTTCCTTGGGAATGTGAGGTCTAGAATATTGTCCAGTAGTGCTAACGTAGTTATTTCTCAGAATGTCTGGTATTTCCATCCCACCAAATCACTTTAAGGACTTTTCTCTTCTTGAAAATAGCCACAATTTATTCAACCACCCATTCATTTTACCACTTGATGAATAAATCTCCCATTTGTTTATCAGTTCTCAAAAATGTTCCAGACAAGGAGGACAGTTTACAAGATGAATAAAATGCAACAAAATGGTCTACAAAAACCAGGAATGAAGTAAGAAAGGAAAATAAGGGCAGAATCAACAAAATGGAGCCAGGAATATAGCTAAGATGCTTAACAATCATGAACATAGTTGATCTCACTAGCTCCTGCCTCTCTGACATCTTCCTCATGAAGCTGCTCCTGGCTGCTTTCTCTCACTTCCTTCATAAATCCTAATTTCTTGGGAGAACCATTTCCGTAAACATTTCCTGGTGGCCCCAAGTTTCCATCTGCCCCTACACAATCTTCGAGGGCTTCTTATCCCCTTAGACTTCCTTTAAGCAATAGGACAATTTGATGTGGGAAGACTTAACTTGGGAAGTAATTTTTCTTTTCTTTTTTTAAAAAAGATTTATTTATTTTTTTGCGAGAGAGAGAGAGCGTGAGCAGGAGGGGCAGAGGGAGAGGGAGAGAGAGAACCTCAAGCAGACTCCGCACTGAGTGCAGAGCCCAATGTGAGGCTCGATATCATGACCCTGAGATTATGACCTGAGTTGAAACCAAGAGTTGGATAATTAAACAACTGTGCCACTCAGGTGCCCAGGAAGTCATTTTTCTTATCACTTGTGAGGCTGAGTATTTTTTCATATACTGTACTTATTTTCCATTGACATTTCTTCCTTTGTGAGTTTTAAATTCTAATCTATTTCTATTGGGTTTCTTTTTAAAAAAAAATTGATGTATAGGGTTTGCATGTGAGCAATATTAATCACGCTTTTAATATTTATGTTACAAATATTTTTTCCCAGTCTGCCTTTTATCTTAAACATGATGTATGCTAGTTATATATTTTGAATTTCTTCCCTTTTCTTTAAATCTTTATTTTTTGAGCAATTATAGGTTAACTGAAAAATTGAGGGAAAGATACAGAGATTTCCCATAACCCCCCTGCTCCCATACATGCATTATCTCCCCCATTACCAAAGTGGTACATTTATTACATTGATGAACCAACATTGACACATCATTATCATCCCAAGTCCATGGTTTACATTAGGTTTCACTCTTGGTATTGTACATGGCTTTTAACAAATATGCAATGACATGTATCCATCATTTTATTATCATACAGAGTATTTTCACTGCACTAAAAATCCTCTGTGCTCTGCCTACTCATCCCACTTCTCCCAAACCCTTGGAACCATGGATCTTTATACTGTCTCCAAAGTTTTTCCTTTTCTAGAATGTCATATAGTTGGAATCATACAATATGTAACCTTCTCAGATTAGCTTTTTTTACTTATGAATATGCATTTAAGTTTCTTCCATGTCTGTTCATGGCTTGATAGCTTGCTTCTTTTAGTCCTGAGTAATATTCTGCTGTCTGGATGTACCAGTTTATTTATCTGTTCATCTACTGAAGGACATCTTGGTTGCTTCCAAGTTTTGGCAATTATGAATAAAGCTGCTATAAACATCCATGTGATGATTTTTGTGTGAACGTGTTTTCAGCTCTTTTGAGTAAACACGAAGGAGAATGATTGCTGGATCATATGGTAAAAGTATGTTTAGTTTTGTAAGAAACTGCCAAACTGTCTTCCAAAGCAACTGTACCATTTTGCATTTTCCAGCAATGTATGAGAGTTTCTGTACTCCAATCCTGGCCAGCATTTGGTGTTGTCAGTATTCTGGATTTTGTCCATTCTAATAGATATATAGCGGTATCTCATTATTTTTTAAGTTTGCATTTCCCTAATGTCATCTTTTCATATGCTTATTTGTCATCTGTATACTTTTCTTTGGTGAGAGAAAATTTCCGTTAAAGCCTTTGGCCCATATTTTAATTGGGTTGTTTGTTTTATACTACTGAATTTGAAATGTTCTTCGTATTTTTGGATAAGTCCTTTATCAAATGTATCTTTTGCAAATATTTTCTCCAGACTATAGCTTGTCTTTTCATTTTCTTGACATTGTCTTTTGCAGAACAACATTTCCAATTTTAATGAAGTCCAGCTTATCAAGTATTTCTTTCACAGATTGTTGGTGTTGTATCTAAAAAGGCAACATAGTACTGAAGGTCACCTAGGCTTTCTCCTATGTTATCTTCTGGAAGCTTTATAGTTTTGCATTTTTCTTTTAGGTTTATGATCTGTTTTAAGTTAATTAAAAAAAAGATTTATTTATTTATTTTGGAGAGAGAGTGAGAGAAAGCACATGTGTGTGTGAGCTTGGGAAGGGGCAGAGGGAGATAGAGAGAAGGAGAGAAGGAGAATCTCAAGTAGACTCCCCTGCTGAGTGCGGAGCCTGTCCAGGGCTTGATCTAAAGACCCTGAGATCATGACCTGAGCAGAAATCAAGAGTCCAACCCTTAACTGACTGAGCCACCAGGCATCCAAGTTTTTTATTATTATTATTATTATTATTATTATTATTATTATTATTATTATCTTTTTTGCAAGTGGATATCCAAATTTCCAGCACCATTTGTTGAAAAGCTTATCTTTGCTTCATTATATTAACTTCTCTCTTTCGCAAAGATCAGTTGGCTATATTTATGTGGGTCTGTTTCTGGACTCTCTATTCTGTTTCATTAATCAATTTGCCTATTCCTTTACCAATACCACATTGTCTTGATTATTAGAGCTTTATAGTAAGTCTTGGAATTGGGTAATGTCAGTTCTCCAGCTTTGCTCTTCTCCTTCTATATTGATTTGGCTATTCTGGATCTTTTACCACTCCACATAAACTTTGGAACGATTATATTTTGCCCACTATAGGTAGGGTGTTTTTTTTACCTCTCTGGCTTCTTTCAGGACTTCTTTAACTTTGATTTGGGCTGGAGTTGGATAGTTCCCTTTCCTCAGGGAAGAGGTGATGCTATTCCAGGCTAGATTCTTGTTAAATTTCTCCTGAGGGCAAGCCTTGTCGAGATGAGAGTACTCTGGCCTATTTCAATGGTTCCTTTTCCCTTCCTCCTACCGGAAGCATGAGGGGATTTCTCTTTGATATTTACTGTGAGAATCTGGTCAAACTTCTGGAGGTAGATCTCACAAAACTGGGGGGGTACCCCCTACGACTGAGTTCCCTGCTGTTTTACTCCCAGACTTTGCACACTGAGCCTCCAGCAATTTGTCAATTACGGTTCAGATTTTCTTACTTTGTCACTGTTTCCCGTGATGGTTTCCACTTGTGAGCCTGCTCTCTTAAGCCATGACTCCTTGTGTTCCTCAGCCCATGTCTCCAATCTTGGTGACAGTGGTTTGCTGTGTGTCCTCACCTCTCTTAGGAATCTTATAAAAGTCATTATTTTTTCAGTTTGTTCTGCTTTTTGTTTGTTGTTAGGATGGAGTAGCAACTTCCAGACTCCTTACATGCAGAACCAGAAACCAGAAGTCAAGTTATTATTTATACTTCCTAAAAAATTCCTTCACATTTCTTATTTGTACAGGTGATGTACAACATAATATAATATAAAAATTAAAAGACTGCAATTATATAAGGAAAATGCTCCCTTTTAACCTTCCTTCTTGTGTTGTCACTTCATTTCCCTCCTTGGGGAAAAAAACACTTATCTATTGTGTTGGTGTGTATCCTTGGAGATACTTAATTTTCTACACACTTATATTTAAATGTTTGTATAGGAATTACATAAGTATATATGCAAAAAGAGAATCATGCTGTATGTATTATCCTGTGACTTAGTTTTTCACTTAATGTATGTTTGGAGAACCTTCCATGTTGTATATCTAGATCTACCTAAAAAAAAAATACTGTACAATATTCCATTACATTGATATATTAGAGTTTATTTAACCATCATTTTCTCTATTGTTACTTATGTTGTTTCTAATTTTTTTGTTATTATAAATGATACTACAAATACTGGGTATTAAATTAATTAATTAATTAATTAATTTTTAAAAGATTTTATTTATTTTTTTGACAGAGAGAGAGATCACAAGTAGGCAGAGAGGCAGGCAGAGAGAGCAGGGGGAGCAGGCTCCCTGGTGAGCAGAGAACCCGAGAGACCTGAGACCCTGAGATCATGACCTGAGCCGAAGGCAGAGGCTTAACCCACAGAGCCACCCAGGCGCCCCTTGTTGGGTATTTTAAACATTTAAAATTTTTTTACAAACCTGATGGGTAAAAAAATGTCCCTTTATTGTTTTAGCATACATTTCATTAATTCCTAGTGAGACTGAGCATTTTCATATATTTATAGGCCATTTGTAACTTTTGGATTCTGTAATATTGATCTTTTGCTTTATGTGTTATAAATATTTTCCTTCTGTTTCTTTGTTTATGGTGTCTTTTATGGTTAGGTTTTTCTGTTTTATGAAACCAGGTCTGCCAATTTTTCATTCTTTTTTCACTTTTGGCTTACGAAAATGTTCCTTACCAGGGTGCCTTGGTGGTTCAGTTGGTTAAACATCTGCCTTCAGCTCAGGTCGTGATCCCAGTGTCCTGGGATTGAGCCCTGAATAGGGCTCCATGCTGAGCAGAGGGCCTGCTTCTCCCTCTGCTTCTCCCCCTTGCTTGTGCTCTCTCTCCCTCTCTTTCTCTCTCTCAAATAAATAAATAAAATCTTAAAAAATAATGTTAAAAAAAAAGAGAAAATCTTCCTTACCATTAGGCTACAAATATATCCTCTTAGTTATCTTCTGAATAAAAATGTATAAGTGAGGCAGAAATGACTAGCTGTTCAGCAAACTCTTTTCCTTTTCCTCCTGAGCACACAGCCAGACTATATCCCAACCTTCCTTGAGATTAGGTGTGGCCATGCTATTGAGATCTGACTAATGGAATGTGAACAAAGTATTTATTTATTTGACAGAGAGAGACACAGTGAGAGAGGGAACACAAGCGGGGGGAGTGGGAGAGGGAGAAGCAGGCTTCCCGCCAAGCAGGGAGCCCAACGTGGGGCTCGATCCCAGGACCCTGGGATCATGACCTGAGCTGAAGTCAGACGCCTAACGACTGAGCCACCCAGGTGCCCTTAATGTTTTCTTTAATACACTTGATAAATAACTTGTTATGTTTGGTATGAGATAAGGATCTGAGTTTCCCCTTCCCCAAATGGATAGCCAACTTTGGGGGATACTTTGTCTTTTCTCTATCTATATGAAATGTTACCCTTAATCATGTATTTGACTGCACCCATATATAATTTCTAATTTTCAACCAGTTTTAACCTCAAAAAACAGCAGTTTCATAGGAATCAGTTTAATATGTGATTCTCTTATACATATTAGACATTCTATTCTTGCCTATCAATCTATGTTTCTTTATCAGTAGCATACTATTTTAATTTTTGTAGCTTTATAGTATATTTTACATCATGTAGGGCAAGATGAACTTAAAATCAGTTGGTCAAGTTCTATAAAAAAATCCTGTTTGGATTTTGAGTAGAATTACGTTAAATTCATATAGATTAATTTTTTTTTTTTTTGAGAATCAATACCTCTATAATACGGAGTTTGCTCATTTGGGAGTAAATAAATAAATAAATAAATAAATAAGCCAGATAAAACTTGTTCACAAATAATTAGAAATGTGTAAGTCACAGCTCTGGGGAAGCCACAGGTTTAATGGTCACTGTTTGTATCTTTCTGAACTGTGGGCATTAAGGGCAATTTACCCACCATGGCATCCTAAACTTTAGGCCGTACCTGATCTCCTATGGTTTCCATGAGGGAGAAAGAGATGCTGTGATACATTTATTTATTAATTTTCTGTGTTTCTCCACTAGACTGTAAGTACTATAAAATTAGGAGTTTGCCTTCTTTATTCATTGTAGTATCTCCAGTGGATAGGTCAGACCCTGACCTATCACAGATCCTTAATAAGGAATCCTTCCAAAAGAAGGAAAGAATGAATATGAGGGTTTGAGCCCTTAATGAAGATGGCGGTTTACATGTAGCATTTGATACGTAAGACATATGTCACAGCATAAGGGTGTTATGTCTTCTGGCTCTTACTATGTTTTCATAGCTCTGTCTACTGAGCCATGCTGATTTGTTAGGAAAAATGGTATATACATGGCATTGATGATTAAAACATTCACAAGCATAGTCTTAGAATAAATATTGTAACAAGCACACAAGGTTACTCATTGCAACATTGTTTGCAGTAGCAAAAGACTGGAAACAGCCTAAATGTAAGTCAATAAAAATGGTTAAAAAATCCAAACAACTATGGCATATTCATACAATGGAATACCATATAGCTGTTACAAAAAAACAAAAACAAAAACAAAAGAAGAACTGATATGGAAAGATCGCCAGGATAAACTACGTTGTTAAGTTAAAAAAAAAAAGTGCAAAGCAGACTGTATAATACACAGTCTTTTATGGAAAAAAGGGGAAGAAATAAAAATACATATTTATGTTTGCTTCTAGATGCATAAAGAAACCTTGGGAGAATTAAAAGAAAATAAAAGGAATTACCTATTGGAGCAGTGATAGGAACTGGGATGAGTCTGACATTATTCACTGTCTATTTTTATATATTTTTTGATTCTTGAACCATGTGAATATGTTACCACTTAAAAATGAAATAAAGTACCACATATAAAAATAAATGAGAAAAATAATGATCATATTTCATCTAAGAAGTTCTATCCATTTGTTGGTACAAGAAAGAAAGGAAAATTATTTTGGATTTGTACGTAGAGGAATTGCACTTAGAGGAACAGGTGTCTTTGGTATAGCTGAAGGTGTTTGCAGGAATAACGCAGAAGGCAGCGGTGGTGGGGGTGGCGGCCACATCAGGTCAGATCAGATGTAGATTTCCCTTGTTGGGCTCCTCTCATTTGGGGAAGTTGTTCTGTTCCAGGCAGTTCGGGTCAAAGTGCTTTTGTTATTCGTTTCAGACTACAAGGCTCAGTGCACATCAAATCATTTTAGCAAAGCTTCTGTTTCGATGCAGTGTTTCAGCCTCTTCTCTTGGTCTAAGTCGGATCAACTAAATATCTCTTAATAATTTCAAGGCAGATTGGTTCCAGAGAACTAACGTGAGTGACTTGCCCACAGCTCACTTATTCACCAAAATAATTAAATTTGTTAACAAAGATATGAAATTGCAAATATTGAACAGTCTCACTGCCTTGGCCTGGTTCAGTCAACTTCCTCGTTAATTTTAACCATCCTTCCTATGTGGTTGTTAATCATTGTCTTTTAAATTAATTTGTGAATGGAGTTGATAAGGCTTGCTTATGGTGCTTGCTTTTTTTTTAAACCAGCTTCCTCATTATAAAAAAAAAGACATCGTTATCAGAAAGCATTATTTGTTATGCACTGTATCAAGAGAATTTATATAAATTCAGCCAACATCTTCTAAATCACAGTGAAAGATTTAATTTAAAATCAAAGCTACATAATGTAGATTCAATAATAATTGTCAAAGTTCTCCGTGAAGTGCTTCATACAAATGAATGATATTGTTATTTTTTTTGGCATGCATTGAAATATAGAAAATATTTTAAAAAGGTAGAAAATTACACAGAAGATAAATGGGCAACTCAGGTTGGGGAAGATGGATGAAAGTAGTTCTAATAAACATAATCAGCTTTCAGCTAGGTAGAAAGGCCCCACAAATATTCAGGTTATTAACTGACACCAACCACTTGGTAATCATGCTTCTAATGAGAGTGAGCACTAATGGCTCAAGGAACTGTGAGTCAAATTATGAAGTTTTGTTAAAATGTTTTCCCATTTGTCTTCAATTATTTATATCCAATCTAATTTTCCTTCAAAATTAAAGTCTGGGGCTCAAGTTAATTTATGTGACTGAACATTTAAAAATAGATGTTCTCTCTACCTGTCCGTAACATTACCGAAAAAAAGTACAGTACGTTTCCACAGCACTGCTGTTGAAACACAACCGTCCTCACCCCCAAACTTATTAAAATAATGTGCAATAGAACAAGCACAACTGAAGCTTTGTCCCTGAACACCAAAATTTAGAGAGGCTCCAAGTGACCTTTTCCTCACTCTCCTACTCCACCCGCTTCTACTCTAATTACTTCTTAGTAGCTGTAGCAAGCTCCCTTTCACTTTTACTCTAGTCCTTTGGCCATTGGACACAGACAAAGCCAAGAACCAAAGTCAGAGTCTGGGCAAATAAGACATTCAGGGTCCAGAGGAAAAATACATACCCAGCATTTTGGATAATTATCACAGAACTATCCCTAAACCTGGAATCTCAGGGGCCATTCAAGAAATAACCCCTTCCTAGGATCTGGACATTGGTGACTTATTTTATTTTGATGTGCAGCCCCTGGATATCATTCCGCATTGTTCAGGAGCCTGGTACGGCTACTTGTAAAAGGATGCATGGTGAATAGCTTGCTATCTTTCCCGGTTGGAGTCCCTGACGACCAGCTAGCCTTCCTCACCTTCTCCTTCGTCTTCTACCGTTCCTTTTATCTATGCCTCTGATCCTCTTTCCCTCTCTGTCTTTATTTTTCTATACAAAATTTACTTTTCCTTTAAGGCCTCAGTTGTATATCATCTTGATGGGAGGAAATAATCATTCTGATATAACCAGTACTTAGGAATTTAATAACTTATTAATGGGGATGCCCCAGGTTGAAGTAGTTATAGTTTCAGGTGAAGTGACTTTTTCCTCAAAGGTAGGTATTGTCCCATTTGACTGGACAAAATACAGATTTTAATTCCTACATGTCTATGCTGGTATGGTATGCAGTGAGTTCTCAATTATGTGCATTATCTGTATTGACCTAATGAATAATTGGAAAATATTTGGCTTTGGACTGCATGATACAATTTTTTTCTCCCAGAAGATTATTTTACTAATTATTTACTAATTATTTTACCTATTATTACTAATTTCATTTGGACTTGTATTAAAATAAATACTTCTCTAGAGTACATACCAAACTGCTTCAAAGGAGAGGCATTTTAGAAATAGTTGGGACAAAGGCAGAAGCCAAAGGGAAATGAAAAATGTTCAGAATCGGAAGACGCAACATTCAGTCAATTATTTATTGTACCTTGCTGTATTCCAAGAAAGATTTTGAGGTATCATAGTAGTTGTGCCTCATACTGGGAGCATTATTATGCCTTTTGAGGCCCAAATGCAAGATTCCAGCTCTTTGTCTATTTTGGCATTTTGCTGTCTGATAATAACAACAGTAATCATTTCTGACTGGCCTACAGTGTCAAGTACTATGCTGAATACTTAATATGGTTTATCTCAATTAATCTTCAGATTACTTGCTGCATCATTTTACAGATGAGGCTCAGAGAAGTTAATTACCTTGCCCAAAGTCACACAGCTAGTAGCTGGCAGAGGCAACCACATGGAACCCCAATGTTCCTAACACCTTCACCTGGAACACCTACTAGTGTTCCTAATACCTTCACCCTCCTGCCTCTCTTTCTGTTGATGAAGATAGCGGTGCAGCTACAACTGCTTTTTAGGAAAAAAAAAACTGGACATTTAAAAAAAAATTTTTTTTTTATTTACTTATTTGTCAGAGAAAGCCATAGCGAGAGAGGAAACACAAGCAGGGGGAGTGGGAGAGAGAGGAGCAGGCTTCCCGCTGAGCAGGGAGCCTGATGTGGGGCTCGATTCCAGGACCCTGAGCCCAAGACCTGAGCCCAAGGCAGATGCTTAACTGACCGCCACCCACGTGTCCCTCAACTGGGCATTTTTAAAGTGGATCTCAGAACCTGAAGTACTATCTACGCTGACTGTGAAGGGAGCAGGTTTTGTTAATGTCAAATTATCCTCGCTGAGAAAGGGATTGTGTTCATCTTACCAGGACAGTTCTGAGAAAACAAGTGGAACCCCAAACCTTCAGTGATTGCCCAGACTCACTAGTTCCAGACCAGTGTAAAGTCTTGAGATCCCTTTATAAACACGTGGTCTTAGGCTTGAGCAAAGGACCTGGCTGTGGAACTCCTTACCCAGCATTACCCCTTCCTGTTTGCCATTACATTCCTTGCCTTGTATTATCCCCCGCTAAATGATTTCCCTCAAATATGGGTCTTTAATCAACCATGGGCTGCACCCTATCCCTATAATGGGAAGTACCACTTGGTGGGTGTTAAAACCCACCCTCTCCCTAGGCTCAGCTGTCCAGATGGTAGACATGGTCTTTGTCCTCTTAGTTCAGCATCCTGGACTTACGTGCTACTCATCCTCCCCAGTTATAGTTGCTGAGAACTCAGTGGTGTTCGAGCCCATCTGTGGTCTTTGGCACAATCTCAACCTAAGTGTCCCCTCCCAGAGGCAGTCTCCTCAGTGCAAGTTTTTTCCCTACACCTCTCTTTCCCTGCCTGCTGCTTACCCTCCACCACTCTCCTGGATTTAAATAAAAGATCAATGAATATTAAGTTTTAGTTTTGAGCTAGTAAGTATCAATGTTTCCTATAGTGGTGAAGTTTTTGATAGCTATTCAAAACTGTTAGATTAAATTATATGCAGTTTTGTTTTTTAATGGGGGGAGAAAAAACCCAGAACCTGTAGTAACATGAATCTTCCTAAGCACGCACTCACCCGCCTTGTGGAAATTACTGTGCAGAAACAATGCACAATATCTAAATCATGTCAGTGCAAATCATTACTTTGTCAAAAAGCAGGAACTTAATGCTTGTGTTATTTTAAAATTGTTTTCAGCCCAAGATTGGCATACCTAATTGCTTTTTAAATACACTTGTTAAAGCATCAAGGGTATTGCCGATGGTATTTAAATGCCTTTGGGTGGGCTGCTGTCATTAAGAAGCAAGGTTGGCATTTTCTTCTCTAACCTCCAACTTGATGGTTTTAATATCTAAGCTATTAAATTTACACCAGGAAGAACTCTGGCAGATAAATCTTTTACCAATGCAATTTAAGTAAACAACAAAAATAAAGGGTAAAGCATTTAGCTTTCAGATGACATGTTCTCCAAGGACTGTCCTCAATTTTTGTGGCCCTGTACAGACTCATTTGAGGCTGAAAATGCCACATTGGAGGTTGACTTTTTGTGGAATCAGCTTCAGAATTCAACCCCAGGGGCACCTGGGTGGCTCAGTGGGTTAAAGCCTCTGCCTTCGGCTCAGGTCGTGATCTCAGGGTCCTGGGATCGAGCCCCGAATCAGGCTCTCTCCTCGGCAGGGAGCCTGCTTCCCCACCCCCCCTGCCCCCCCCGCCTGCGTGTGATCTCTCTCTCTCTGTCAAATAAATAAATAAAATCTTAAAAAAAAAAGAAAAGAATTTAACCCCAAAGCGCATGTTTTGGCTTCAAGTGTGGTGTTAATGAATTCCTGAAGAAATTGCAAGGGGAGGTAAAAATCCTAAATTCTCTTCTATTATTTCTTTCTTGGAGGTGAAAAGTTAACTCCTTTGGGGGGAAAAAAGAAAACAAAATAAAACTGATTTACTTGGCTTTGGTCTTCTCCCACCCCCCCCAAATGCAAGGGTCCTTCATTCAGGAAGTATTTACCAGTCTTCCACTAGATTCCCTGCCCGGGGGAGCGTAGTGACCCTATCCCAGGAAAGCATGTCCCTGGGAGCATCTCTGTACCAGTTTGAGGATAACTTAACCTGGAGAAACCTGGGCTGAGACTAACATATGTGTCTTAGGAGAGTTGTGAAAAATAAAAGTACAGAGTTTTGTTTGTTTTTTTCTTTTCTTTTTCTTTTTTTTCTTTTTTAATTTTTTTTTTTTCTTTTCTGATATGCATTTCCATATGGATTCTATTTGTAGATGCTTTTTCATTTCTTTCTGGTAAAGTATACAACACAGGAGCCCCTGCTGTTTTTAGAGAACTTGCCGACTTCCCGTTGTTGAGAAAGTCTTGTGTGAAGTAAAAGCACTCTGCAAGGCTGCGACTGTGGGTGACAAACACTGTGTTATTTGTGGTAGAGGAAATACACTCTTTTCCCCTCCTCTGGTATGATGTGCATTTAGCAGAGCATGTATCAAATAATTTGGTTTTCCAATACATTATCAGGAATTAGTGAGATTGGTTATGGACTTAATTATGCTGTTCTCAAAAATGTTTTTAGTCTGCTCTCGAACATTTTGAAGTGGACCTTTATTATAGTTGCCAAATTGTATGAAAGCGCATTGCCCTCATCACATAAGGGTCACAGGTGGAACATAGCAGGGCTGAAAATGAAGGGTAATGGAAAAATCCAGTACTTGTGTTTGCTACTTAAATGTCATGGCTGGGTAAATGGATTTCTGTACTTCCTAGGACTCGGCTTCTACTACATTAGCCTGGCAAATTAGAGAGGAGAGGTTGCTCTGCAAATTGGCTTGGCGAACCATGTAGTTCATCTTTTTATTGTGCAAAACAGAAAAAATTGCTTCTAATCAATCCACTTCAACTTTTAGTCTAAAAATTATTTACCATCCCATCAGCTGAAAGTACCTATGAAATGGTCTATTTGAATTAACTGAAGGGAAGAGGTATTTGTATCAATAAGCTGATTACAATTATGGGGGCATAGTCTTACTATGGAAGCAATAAAGAGACTGCATTATTATTGAGGTGTCCTCGCCAAATTGATTAATGCTTTTAGGAGAATTAATCTACATTTCAAATATAATTGGACTCTTATTAACTAAATCAGAAATGTACCACTTCATGACTGTGATGCTCAAAAGAGATTTTCCTTCCAAATAGAACATGATTAATTTTGAACTTTTTTGTAATCTTTGCATTTGATTCACACGATTGATCAATCTCTCTGCTTTGTAGCTACCGTAGGATGCAACATCTGGGGGTGCTTAGATGAAAGTTTATTATTCTTAATTTTCGCAAGGCATACATTAACAGAAAACTGATGTGAGGTACAGGGAAGTTTCACCCTCAATGATTCAAAAAAGTGAATGAATAAATTACACTTCTAAATAAAGTATAATAATGAATTTGAGGTAGGGCAAATTATAAGAGTAGTCTCTTTTAAGCTGCGCCTTAACACAGCTGGCTTCATTGGGAAAACACCAAGGACCAGGAGGCAGGGCTGCCTAGGAGGAGAGACAAGAAAGGATTAGCGGAGGGGCACAGGAGCAGTCTGAAGGCAGGGGATTTGTGAGATTAAGGCAGTCTGTGCTGGGGACTGGGGGATTGTAGCCTGAGAAACCCTGGGCTCTTTGGAGAAGGAACTTCACTCACATTCCAAATCAGGTAAATACTGTTTGGCTTCTCGAAAGTCAAAAATTCCTTATGCAGCAAGAGTCCAAATTTCTGAACAGAAAAAAATCTTAGCAGAAAAGAACAAAGAGTGTTGAAACCCCTCGATTTTTTTTTTTTTTTTTTAATGAGTTCTAATTCTTCTGACTGGCTAGACCAAAGTCATCTAAATTACAAAAATTTTTTTTTGAAGAGTTGATTCTTTAAAGAGAAAACTCCCCTCTTTGAGGCGAATGTTAATTACACGATGGCTAATTAGGTAATATCTGCAGATAATGTCATGTCTTATTTTTGGGTAGAGGTTTAAATTCTAGCCTCCCATTTCAAAAGAATCTCTTTAACCTTTGTAAAAAAAAAAAAAAATAGCGCTCCATTGGAAAAGTGTCCCCTTTTGTGTTCTCTCTCTGACATCCCCACCTGCCTCCAAACTGGGGCTGCTTCTGTGCTGAGAGAGAGGAAGGGGCAGCTGGCTTTTGCTTTGATTTGAGCTCCATTCTCCTTTCTCAGTTCCCCTCTCATTACCGGGGCCACATATGTTATTAACACTCAAATAAAGCTTCCTACCTCCTGCAAGTGAGGAGGGTTTAGCTGAAGTGGACTTTGTACATTTGGTGCATATGGGGCTGCCTGGGGGGGGCAGAACCATATTGCTTTAGTCCTCCACTCTCCCCCCAGGCGTGCCTCATTAGAAAATTGAAGGGCTCGTATTGGGAGGGAGGGAGGACTCCTGAATGCACTGCTTCATGCAATGGACTTAGGACTCTTGGGTTCCCGGGTCTCTGTGAAGGAGAGCTGCTTAGAGAGGATTTTGACATGGCGATCCCACTACTTGCTGGTTAGACCTGAATGTAGGCTTCCAGGCTTTACATGTCATCAAGAGCTGTTTATGTCTTTTGAATTTAGTTCTACATGACAATGTTTCAGGCCTCTGTTCCCTGATTGCAAAGACGAGAAGGCTGACTCGATGGATGACTTCCTGGGTCCCTTCTAGTGCTAACACTTAATGAAATAATCTTGCAAATACTCCCCACCAATGTATTCAACATATTCGAGAAAACAGAATCAAGACTAAAAAGGTCCCAAATTCATATATACCGGAATAGTACATTTTTTCTTTAACATTCACTTTCTAAGCCTGCGTACACACCGAGTTAAAATTTTATTTGTGTCCAATTCAGTCCTGCCCAAAGATCTGGTTATCTCTCATCAAACATTTCAGACTCAAGCAACCCCCAGGGCAAGGATGTACTGAGCATATTCATAAATAAATGGGTTTCCCACATTGAGAAGTGACTACTCATTCTCATATCCTTGCTCACATGTTTTGTTTACTGAGAACTGGGAGTGGGGTGGGTGGGTGGTGATAGTGGTGTGTAAAATTTCATGGGAAAATGTGTAAAAATATAAAACAGAGATTTTTGTGCTATTCATCTTCTAAGAGAGACTACAATTAACTTCTATTTGTTGTGGGAGTTCCTTCCTTCCTTTTTTCCAGAAAAAAACCTCTGGCAGCAAATGCTTAGGCACCTGTAGAAGTCAGAACCTTGGTGCAGATCACGGAAAAAAGGGACCGATAATATTTGCCTTGAGCATTAACTCCCCCTCCCACCCCAAGGTCTGCTTTATTTTGTACTTATCCTGGGTTAATTAAAAAATTAGAATAGGTAGCAAAATTATTGTCTAGCTCCTTCTCCCACACTCACCCCATCAGGAGGGATCTAGGTGGTGGGGAGGGTGGTTGATTTGACATTACAGTTGGCCACAGAGCACAGAAACTTCATGGGGCAAATCGAAAGGGTCTCTTGGCTGGTGAGATGTGTAAACCTCTAACAAGACAGGAAGCGCAGCGCACAGGAAAACTGGCATCTTGCTTCCCAGCGCGCCTGCACAGGGCAACGGTCTGTGAGCTTGGAAAGGTGCACGACCCGTGGATATCGCTGGGAAACCCTGCGATTTCGGGTTCCTGAGGGCAAAATAACGTCTCCAGTCGTCCACTTAGAGAGCTGCTATGTTCCTGCCCTTTCTGAGCCCAGGTCAACGTGTCACTCTGCCCGAGTACGATGCAGGTTACTCTGGGCTGACCTCCCACTGGCACTTTCCACCGTGATTTTTAGCCACCGCGGCCCCAAAAGAGAAGTGCCCGGGGATGGCATGCACGAGGGGGACCCTTGTACCATCCCCTCTCCCTCCTTTCTGATGTTACGAACAGCGAAGTGGTGAAGAAGGAGGGAGAAGCGTCTGCTCCTTGTCAGGAGCGCGCGCAAGCCCCGACACTACCCAACCTCTTCCATAGGTTAAAAAAAAAAAAAGCTTTTGTTTAGCGAATGGAGACAGGGTGTGGGGTTGGGTTTGATGGCCAGGGAGGAAGGGAAGAAAGCTTGTTTAGGAAGCTACGACAACCTGAGATTTACGGATCAGCGTTTTTTGCGCGCCTTTTTGGAAAGCCGGTTCAGAGCCCTCCTCCCCTTTTTGTTCCCGTTGACACGATTTCAGCTGTTTTGTGTGTGATTTTAGAAGAGGAACAAAACCACAACAAAATCCACATATAAAGTATAAGTAAATAAATTACACGGCATATTAAATTTCATTAAAAACCAGATAACATTTTTCAAGTTTCATGTTGGCAGCACGTGCAAGATTTTAACCTATATTCATCCTGGCAAAATGCTGGGATGCTTGTTGGGGGTGGTTTCGCTTTTGAAAAAAATTCTTTTTTCCCATTTGGTAGGAAATTTCTCGGTGTTTATGAATGAGCTTAATGCTGAAGATGGAAAATTCTGGTGAGTTTTAAATAATACACCACTTTATCATAGTTTGGAACCAATTAAAATTTATAGTGTACCTATATCTATATGTGCATCTATCTGTATGAATTAATAAAATCTTAGAATTGGAGAATATTAGGACCAACAGTGGCCTTTGTCCCCAAAGAGCAGCCCAACTCACTCACTTGACAGATGCCTGATCTCACAAAGCAATTCTTTGTCTTCTTTTGGAGAAGTAGTGCTTTTCTGTTATTTTTGCAGTGGAGTGTTTTCTAAGAATTACTTCATGTCAAATTACTTTGATGACATGCCAGCAGCATATAGTGTTCAGGTGACTTCAACTGATGCTTTTTGAGCATTTAGACTTAATTTTAACCTCCACATTTCTGTTTTCCAAAGAAGTGCACACACACACACACACACACACACACACACTCCAAGCACAATCCTGGGTTCAGAATTTGCTTGCAGGCAGTGTTAACTAAACAGTTGCAATGAATTTTCTAATTTAAGGATTCTTTTATTCCTGTTCTTACCCTATATCTCAAGACGGGAGACACTGGAGTTGGGTGGGTTGCAGGCTCCTTCCAAATGTCTATGAGGCATTGTGGAATGTATGAGTTTGTGATGGTGGTGGTGGGAAAGGGCTATTTACTGAGAGGAAATCCGCAGTGAGTCGAAAGACTTTCTGAGGTTTCTCATTTCTCTGCAATTGCTGAGCAAGCACCAGCTACCATTTCCGCCTTTGACTCTGGGGACCACGAAGGGCTTTTTTTGGGAAGGGAATCTTAATGCATGCACTCATCATATTTCTCCAGGTATTATAAAGATATGGTAATGGAGATTTATACAGGGAAGATGGTGAGCACTCAGAATTCCTAAATGTGATTACACGTTTAAAATACCACTCAGCTCCTCTTTTTTTTTTAATGCTTTTATGCCAATGGATAAAGCTGTGATGCTGTCAAATACCCCTCACTTTCCTGGGCAACCCCTATACCTGACTGTCAACATTAATAGGAATAATAATGGTACAACTTACTGAGTGTACGGTCTGTTTCAGACACGGTACTAAGTACTTTATATGCATTATTTCACTTCATATTTACAACGGTCCTATGAAGCTCATTGCAAATGAGCAAGGTGAGGTTCAGCGAGATGAAAAAGTTGCCCCAGATCCCACGGCAATAAGAACCAGAACTGGGAATCAAACTGAAGTGTTTCTGACTCCAGAAACTGAGTTCTCAGTCTGTTAAATCATGCAATTCCAGCTTTCGTCTACTTGGTCAAATTAGATCAATAGCTTTTAGTTCTCAATTGTGTTCTAACACAATTTCTTCTTGTTTTGTGATAGCTCTAACACTTGAAGAAAAACAACTTATTTTTATAATAACAGACATTTACTTAATACTTAGTTTCCCAAAGCCCTGTTCCACACTTGTTTTCACTAATTCCGATGTCCATCCTGCAAGGCAGTGTGTAAAAAAGAAGATGCTTGGATTACCAGCATCAGATTTAGAATTTTGAAGCAGGGTACTAGCTTAAAATGCAGACTTCTGTGTTCCTTATGGACTGGGATAAGAATCTGGACAGTCGGATGAGATTCAGGAAACTGCCTTTTAATCAGCTTATTGAGTATATGAATGATTAGAAAGAGAAACAGGAATTTTGAAATCAAACCTTGATTTCTATCCTGGTTTTTGTTCTTTCTAATTGTAGGACTTTAGGCAAGCTGTTTATAGGGCTCTAGTGAAGATTAAATTAGATAGTGTGTGTCAAAACAGTGATGTTTAAGAGTGCTAATAGTGATGGAAGCTAATGCTTTTTGAACACTTACTCTGTGCCACATGTTGTGCTAAAAACTTTGCACATATCAATTCATGGAAGCTCTACAGCACCCACGTAAGGGAGGGCTGCCGTTATTCCTAATTTACAGAAGGGGAGGCAGAAAGCACAGAGATTAAGCAGAGCCAGGATCTGGCGGCAGGGGGTCTTAACCTCTGTACCTGCTGTCTCTCACAGTAGGTATTTATTGACTATTACTTTCCTCTGGACCATCTTATAAAAACAACAGCAACAAAAGCTGGTAAAAATTCTGGATGGGAAAAATAAGAACTATTTTTTTTCTTTTGACCCAGAACATGTAAGCACTACATGATACATTTCTCTTTAAGACTGTTTGAACCAGAACGTGGTGCAGGCAGGGCATTGGCAGCGCGCGGGCAAAGCTCTCCTGCTGGAGCTGAGATGGGGCAGGGAGGTTGCCGGCAAGGTGAAACCTGATTAGGGCCTTGGAGGATAAAGAGCCATGCTCTAGACAGAGATGGTTAATAGAAGCTTCCTGAAAAATTTGGGCCATCTTCATTTAAGGGTAGGATAGCAGTAGTTATGAGGACTTTGCAACCAAAGCAAGATCTAGTGGAGGAACTATTTATTGGTGGCTTTATATAGCACTATACTGTGTTTACGGAATCTAGATGCAGGGAATATTTCAGAGTGCAGAGGAGAAGGACCTAACATAACTAATGGTCGGTTATGTCAAATCAATGAAGACTTCCTGGAGGAGGAAGTCAGATACCCAGAGCTGAATCCAAAGTGATGGGTATAAATTACATAGACAAAAAGGTTTTCCAGACAGAAAGGACAGCTGGGTCAAATGGCAGTGCTTCCCGACTCTTAGCAACTGGTGACTTTTGAGAAAAAGATAACATTGGCAAGGTACCTTGGGGTTGTGCCACCCGTGGCTGGCACCCAGGTTGGTACTCTCTGGTTTAAGGAGTGTAAGCCATTCCTAGTAACCAGAGTGCCTAGGACGAGGCTGAGGGAGGCCTGGAGGGCTGGGAGTGGGAGAGGTGGCAAACATCAGCTCTTCAGGAATTATTTTAATGCATAAAATGAGATCAAACTCCACTTTAAAGGAAATTAAATTTTTTCTTAGCCAATATTTTTTACAAAGCATTGGGACACATCTGGCCTCTCCTCTAACAGGAAAGGTGCTGGAAGAATTTTACTCTTGCGCTTTGGGGTGTGTCAAGAAAAGAGGTTTTCACCTCCCTTTGGCTCTAGAGCGGTGGCTATGTGTTGTTGCAATCAGAAGGTGAGAGTCCGGAGTGCTGACTCTCACAGAGGGCGTGAGTGCTGGCATGGTTTCCATAGACGAAGACAGCTCTGCTATTCATTTTCTCTGTGGAGGATGTCAGCCCTTGCTCCACTGAAAATACCTTTGATCAAACCCTCTTGGGCTTTCTTTCCTTTTAAGAGCCATGCATTCTGGGAAGCAGAATGGATACAGATTTAAATACAAATCTCATCTAAAAGCTATTTCAGGAGAACTGTGTAACAAATATTTTTATTTATTTCCCCATACGTGTCTCTTCTCTAATCAAAACCTCAGTTACGTTTTATAGGGACACTCCATGTGCCCAAAAAAGAACACCGGGGCCTCGGCCACCAGATAATTTCCTCTGCCTCTCTTCTCCTGCTGGAGATTTATTTTACAAATCCGAGCAGGGAGAGCAGAAGCAGCAGGAGACGCTGTGAGATTTATATTAGAAAAGCTTTAAAAAGGAGAAGTTTTTGTTTGGGATTTGAGAGTTGCCATTGTTGGGGAAGGATATGACAGGAATGGGGAGAACAGATATTAAAGATGTTTTACTATGCCTCAGAATTTACTCTCCTTCATTCGTGGGACCTTTAGTCTTTTGGATAAAAACCATCCAGATTTTAATTGCACCCCCCCCCCCCACTTTTTAAAAAATGAACTGTGTTTCTGAGAACATGTCTTTATGAAGCTCTGAATTATAGGGAGCCAGAGGGTCCTTGAGTCGTACGAGCATAATTTTACTTGAGCTTCAGAAAAGGCTGCATTTATCAGTCTTTTCGAATTCAATAAGGTCACTGATGAGGTTTAAAAGAGTAATTGTGCAAAAGAGAAGGGAAAGGGACATAATCCAGGAGCTTGTTGTAAAGAATGATCTGTGGGGACAGTTTTCTGATAGTGGTGAAGTAAATGAGGGGGAAGCTTCTGGAATAACTTTAACTTCTTGCCATTAAGTTAATCTATAACATGGTAGAAGATAATAAGATGCATTCTATTTTCCTGCTTTAACTAGAAGTTAATTTCAGAGTAGAGGTATCTTTTGAGGAATTCAGGACAAAATCTTCATGTCGTGAGGTCGTGGGTGAGAAGGGAATGAGAAGACTGAACAGAAAGCAGACTTAAAAAAAATACGTAAAATAGAAAATATTTTTTCTTTTACGTAAAATATACGTAACATAAAATTTACCATCCTAACCATTTTAAGCATACAATTCAGTAGTGTCAAGTATGTTCACATTGTTGTGCAACGAATCTCCAGAACCCTTGTCATCTTGCAAAACTGAAATTCTATACCTATTAACAACTCCCTATTGCCCCCTCCCTCCCACTGCTGGTAGCCACCCATCTCTATGAATTTTATTACTTCAGGTAACTCATGAGTGGAATTATATACTATTTATCTTTTTGTGATTGGCTTATTTCACTTAATGTCCTCGAGTTTCATCCATATTGTAGCGTATATCAAAATTTCCTTCCTTTTTGAGGCTGAATAATATTCCATTGTACGTACACCCCATTTTGTTTATCCATTCATCTGTCGATGGACACTTGGGTTGCCAACTTTTGGCTATCATGAATAATGTTGCTACGAGCATGGGTGTAGAAATATTTCTTCCAAACCCTGTTTTCAGTTCTTTTGGGTGCAGACCCAGATGTGGAATTGCTAGACCATATGGTAACTATTTTTAATATTTTGAGGAGCTGCCATATCGTTTTCCACAGTGGCCATACCAGTTCATATTCCTACCAATGGTGCACGAGGGTACCAATTTCTTCACATCTTTGCCAACACTTGTTCTTTTCTTTTCTTCCTTTTTTCTTTCTTTTCTTTTCCTTTTCTTTCTTTCCTTTCCTTCCCTTCCCTTTCCTCCCTCCCTCTTTCTTTCTTTCTTCCTTCCTTTCTTCCTTCCTCCCTTCCTCCC
>CM052892.1:59631521-59688167 GCA_028534135.1 Potos flavus | reverse complement strand
TCCCTCTGCCTGCTCTGCCTGCCCCTCCCCCTGCTTGCGCGTTCTCTCTCTGACAAATAAATAAATAAAAATCTTAAAAAAAAAAAAAAGAAAAAAGAAAAATAAAAATAGTAGCTGTTCTAATATACGTGAAGTTGTATTTGTAAGCTGCAGCTGTGAAACAGAACTGAATGGGTTAAAATAACAATCATGGATCATGGATCATTGCTCATGAATCTGCAGGGTGGTGACTTGGATTATGATCAGCTGGGTGGTTCTCTGGTCTTGGCTGGGCTCACTCACACATCTGTGGCCAACAGCTGGATTAGCTGGGGGCTGCTACTCCAGGGAGGGCCCAGCTATGCGGCTAGTCCCAATCTTCCAGTAGGTGGGCTTGGGCTTATTCACATGGTGGTAGCTGAGTTCAGATAGTGACAGTGGAAACAACAAGAATTCCTGAGGCCGGGGCTCAGAAGTTGCTCATCACTTACATCACAGTCATTGGAAGACATAAGATCCCAGGCTGGATTCACAGGGTAGAGCAGCAGATTTTTGGTGGTAGGAACTGCTATGTCACCCTGCCAAGTGCTGTGGAAACAGGGAGGAGTGGAAATTGTGGCCATTTTTGCAGTCTACCACAGGATTCTAGAATATTGGTGGGAGTAGAGGTGAGAAATTTGCCAGAAGATCATTAAGAGTCTTGTAATAAATGGTTGGCTTTGTCTGTCTAGTACAGATATTCCAGAACTCTTTTAAATATTGAACGTAAGAGCTGGGAAGCTCTAAATGAATTTGGAATTTTTTCAGATAATCTTGGGATTTAGCCACAAAAGTACCATATATTAATGCTTAAAAATAAACTTATAATTTTGGAATAATTTTAGATTTATAGTAAAGTTCCAAGGATAATATAGAGAGTTCCTGAATGTCCTTTACTCAGCCTCTTCTCCTGTTAACGTCTTATTACCATGGTACATATGTCAAAACTAGGAAACCAACATTGGTACATTGCTATTAACTAAACTCCAGACTTTATTTGGATTTCACCAGTTATTTTCATTAATGTTCTTTTTCTGTCCCAGGATACAATCTAGGAAACCATATTTCATTTAGACAGTTATTACTTTAAAAAAAAGGACTTTATTTTAGAGCACTTATTTTTTCAAAGATTTTATTTATTTATTTGACACAGAGAGAGAGAGAGAGAGAAAGAACGCAAGCAGGCTTCCCGCTGAGCAGGGAGCCCCATGTGGGGCTCAATCCCAGGACCCTGGGATCATGACCTGAGCTGAAGGGAGATGCTTAACGACTGAGCCACCCAGGTGCCCCTTTAGAGCACTTTAGGTTCATAGCAAAATTGAGCTGAAGGTACAGAGATTTCTTGTACATCCCTGCACCCACACATACATAGCCTTCCCCATTATCAGCATCCTCTACCAGAGTAGTACATTTTTTTTTTGTTGGAATTGATGAAACTGATTGACGCACCATCATCACTCTAAGTCCATGGTTTACATTAGGGTTCACTCTTGGTAATGTACAGTCGATGGGTTTGGACAAATGTATAATGACATGTATCCATCATTATAGTATCATATGGAAAATTTCACTGCCCTCAAAATCCTCTGTGTTCCACCTATTCATCCCCCCCCCCCCACTCCCTAACTCCTGGCAAACACTGATCTTTTAACTATCTCTACAGTTTTGCCTTTTCCAGAATGTCATGTGGTTGGAATCATTCAGCACGTAACGTTTTCTGATTGGCTTCTGTCACTTAGTAACAGGCATTAAGTTTCCTCCATGTCTTTTCATGGCTTGATGGGTCATTCCTTTTTAATGGTGATAATAGTCCATTGTCTGAATGTACCATGGCTTATTTGTAAATTCGCTTATCACTGAAGGACATCTTGGTTGCTTCCAAGTTTGGGCAATGGCAAATAAAGCTGCTATAAATGTCCATCCACAGGTTTTTGTGTGGAGATAAGTTTTCAACTCCTTTTGGTAAATATTAGGGAGCATGATTACTGGATCATATGTTAAGAGTGTGTTTAGTTTTGTAAGAAACTAACAAACTCTTCCAAAGTGGCTGCACCATTTTGCGTTCCCACCAGCAATGAATGAGAGGTCCTGTCGTTCCCCATCCTCACCGTCCTTGGTGTTGTCAGAGTTCTGGATTTTGGCCAGTGTAATAGCTGTGTAGTGCTATCTTGTTGTTTTAATTTGCCGTTCCCTAATAACATGTGATGTTGGGCATCTTTTAACAGGTTTATTTGCCATCTGTATGTCTTCTTTGATGAGGTGTCTGTTCAGGTCGTTGGCCCATTTATTTTCCTTAAAGATTTATTTATTTATTTGAGAGAGAGAGAGAAAAAGAGAAAGTGTGGAAGGGGCTCAGAGAGAGAGGGAGAGGGAAGAAAGTCTTAAGCAGACTCCTTGCTGAGTGTGAAGCCCAATGCCCAGCTCGATCTCACGACCCTGAAATCATGACCTGAGAAGAAAACCAAGAGTTAGATGCTTAACTGACTGTACCACCCAGGTGCCCCTCATTGGCCCATTTTTAAATCAGGTTGTTTGTTTTCTTATTGTTGTGTCGTAGGAGCTCTTTGCGTATTTTGGATAATAGTCGTTCATTAGATGTGTCTTTTGCAAATATTTTCTCTCATTCTGTATCTTGTCTTCTTGTTCTCTTGGCCTTATCTTTTATAGAGCAAAATTTTTAAATTTCAACCAACTTTAATTTTAACTGGTAAAAAATTTTCAGACCGAGTAGACACATCATAATGAGGCTGTTCTTGATGAAAGACAACTTGGTTGTTCTGCGGGCAGTCCTCCTCTTGAAGTGGCCCATCCTCTCAGGTCCTAGCTGAGTAACTGGCCACATCAAACTCCACCTCTTGGCTTCCCATGTGTTATGGCCCTGAGTTTTTTCTTCCTTTCCAAGCTTCAGCAAGCCTCCCTCTTTCCTGAGGCTCTTTCAGACTCTGAGCTTCCCTCTCTCAGGGCCCCTCAGGCTCTTTTCTCACCACCTCCTCCTCCCCAGAGCCATTTCTCAGCCCACACAACCCCTTTCTCAAGCCTCTCTTAAATGCAGAGGATTAAATGTATGTGGCGGTTGGAGCCGGATGCCACTGGCTGGACGGGTTCTTTAGGAAAAGTTGAATGTTCTTGGTTTAGAGCCGTGAGTCTCCATGGTGCGGAGGGCTGCAGGGGACAGGTTCTTTCCCATCCTACTTGTTTTCCCTGCTCACTTTACCGCTGCTCTTAGCCGTGTGAACATGATAGATCTTTTGTTAGGTCCAAAAAAAAACAAAAAACAAAAAACAACCCACCCAGGGCACCTGGGCAGCTCAGTGGGTTAAGTGGCTGGCTCTTGATTTCAGCTCAGGTCATGATCTCAGGTTTCTGGGATCAAGCCACACTCCCCCACCTGGTGGGGCTCCACACTCAGTAGGGAGTCTGCTTGAGGATTCTCTCTCTCTCTCTCTCTCTCTTTCTCTTGTCCTCTGCCCCTCCGCTCACTGGCCATGCTCTCTCTCTCTCTAAAATAAATAAATAAATAAACAAACAAACAAATAAATAAATCTTAAAAAAAAGAAAAACCCAAACCAACTAACCAAACAAAACACTCATTTAGGGAGAGTTGATTACATAATTATCCTTTTTGTCTTTTTTTTTTAAATAAAGACTTTATTTATTTATTTGACAGAGAGAGATTACAAGGAGGCAGAGAGGCAGACAGAGAGAGAGGGGGAAGCAGGCTCCCTGCTGAGCAGAGAGCCCGATGTGGGGCTCTGATCCCAGGACCCTGAGATCATGACCTGAGCCGAAGACAGAGGCTTTAACCCACTGAGCCACCCAGGCGCCCTCCTTTTTGTCTTTTTACAAATATAACAAACTTGTCCAGGCTCCTCTTGTACCCCTGGTCTGTTCTATTTTTTCCTGCAGGTCAGTCGGAGACTTTCTGCCTTCCGCCTTCTGCCTTCTGACTTCCGCGCCTTCTCCAGAGCTGTAACTTTGTCAGGACTGCTGTGCCTGCCAGACATGAGCTCTGGGGAAGGGCGCCAACAGAGGGCTGCTCCCAAAGGCCCTGCAGCTTGTTTTCTTGGCCAGTGCCTGATGTCAGCCAGCCTCGTGGTCATTTGCTGCCTTCTCCGAAGGTAGAGTGAGGCACGCACAGCTACCCGACCCCCGGGTGGGATAATGTGCCTGCCTTTCGACTGAACTAATCAGCAAGGCGAAGGCAGAAGCAGTTTGTTCCCCCCGAGTGATTTTTTTTGCCTCCAGAAAGTTATTATCTTCCCAGGTGTACTCAGTGACTCATGACTTGTCAGCACCATTCAAAACATTATTATTTCTTTTTTTTTTAAGATTTTATTTTTATTTGAGACAGAGAAAGAGAGAGAGACAGAGCACAAGCAGAGGGAGCAGCAGGCAGAGGGAGAAGCAGGCTTCTCCCTGAGCAAAGAGCCAGATGTGGGACTTGATCCCAGGATCCCAGGACCATGACCTGAGCCTAATGCAGATGCCTAACCAACTGAGCCACCCAGGCGTCCCCTAAACATTATTATTTCGGTCCACATGACACAGTGCATGTGCTCTCACAGTTCAGATTTTCATTGCATGCACACCTGATGCCACCCAGTCAGCGGCCGGTCCCTACGTGCACATTCATCCTGGACATGTGCAAGTTGGTTAGACATGCCTGGATTTACATATTTCTGTAACAAGCAATACAGGGTTCTCTGGGGTCATGAGAAGATCTCAAATGAAAGCAAATTATTGCTTTGCTCGAAACACAACAGAGATTTACAAAGCAGCCGAAAGAAACCTTTAGAACTCACTATTGAGGTCTCTAGGTAATTAACTCGCATGAAAAACTAAGTAGGCATGCCAATCCTTCCCCCCCCCCCCCCAGATTGGTAAAGTTCTCAAGCCTGGAGGGTTAGCTGTGTCCCAGCCCATTTTCCTCTTTTTGTCTGGGTTAAATTTTCTTCCTAAATATTTCACGTTGTCCTCTGTGTTCTGCAAGCCCAGCTGTCTGCTCTCTCGCTCTGTTAATTTGTGCAGTTAAACACTTTGCAAGGTCTTCCTTCGCAAGTACCTCAATGTCAAGCTACTTCTATTATTCCTAAGACTTGTCCTTGCTGCCATACCTTAAGAGCTCATTTTCTTTCTTTTCTGTTTGGTTTTTCTCTATTTTCCATTCAACTGGGTTATTCACTCAGGATAGCCAGCACAGAGGCACAAAACAGGCTGCTAACAAATTTTGCTGAATGAATGCATCGAATCAATGCTCTCTTACTTATTATCTCTCTGCTCGGTCTTTTTCTAATTTATCTACTCCTTCAGTGGAAGTCAGGGTACTAGACTGTTTAAAAACATACCAGATCCTCTCTGATAAAAATTGCCCCCCAAATCTAAGATATTAGAGATTTAGAGTTGACAATGTGTATCAGATTTTTCTATTATGTCAGGTTGAGCCACTTTGTATTTTTGTTTTGTCTTTCAAACATTGCCTTTTGCTTTTGAGCAACTGTGAGCCTTGTTATTTAAAACGCACACAAACACACCCAGTTCAATTCTGTGGGGTATGCATACCCAATGGCCTTTAATGTTTTAAAGTAAATGTCCATTTTAATCAGTGAAGGACTGAAGTAAGGGCATTATGTTGGATGAGATCAGATGCAGTTGACCTCAGCACTGCTTCCCTTGGGCCCCAAAGTCCACAATTGAGTGGGTCAGTCCGGAGAAAGCACCTGGAGGTCAGGCATAGGGCTCCTGTGAGGTAGGGTCCTTACCAAGTCTGAGAAGCTTGATTCTTATTTTGCCACTGCCCTTTTATCTTCACGCCCCATATTTTATGTATTATCTTCCTTTTATCTTATACTCCCGATCTGTGTGCTTCTGTTTTCATTATGTTTGCAGACATCAACTTCTCCTAGTTCTTAAGCCAGATGCGGAAACTGGAACCCACATCCCTACCTGAGGATGGAAAGCAGAGCCCAGGGACTTCTGTAAAACATTTCAGCCTCCAGGATCTAGCATCCTGAGAAATCCACTCTCCTGAGAATTTTTACTTACTTGACAGTCTCTTGTGATCAGAAATTTATTGGTTATCTGTGAACACAGATTCTCTTTGTGCCAGCTCTTGACGAAGGGATTAAGACAGTGTATGAGTTTGTGAAGGCTGCCATCAGAAAATACCAGAGACGAGGTGGCTGAAACCACAGAAATGCATTTTCTCACAGTTCTGGAGGCTGGGAGCCTGAGATCAAGGTGCTGGCAGGTTTGGGTTCTCCTGCGGCGTGTCTCTTCTTTGGCTCTCAGACTGCCGCCTTCTCTCTGTGTCCTCACATGGTCTTTCCTCTGTGTGCACATCCCTGGTGTCTCTGCTTCTTCTTCTAAGGGCACTACTCCTATTAGATTAGGGCCTTATTCTTCTAACTTCATTTAGCGTTAATTACCTCTCAAAGGCCTTTTCTCCAAATATAGTCACATTGCAGTGTGAGGGCTTCAACATATGAATTTGGGGGAACATAATTTAATCCATAACAGATAGAATGTTGGACAAATGTTAACCAATTTGGAGTAGCAGATTCTCTGCTAAAAACATTTCCATCTGTTATAAAGCAGCTAAGTGCTTGGGCTTTGTATCCAATCTTTGCACCTGCAGAATGATTACAAAAGTGTCTAGCTTATCAGGTTGTTATGAGGATGATATGAATTAAAACATGTAACACATTTATTAAGGTTGGTAGTGTATAAAAATTGCTCAAGGAATGTTAGCTATTTTTTTTTTTTTTTGGCATCAAGCTTAGCTAGATCCCTTTGCTCTTAGCCCATCTATGACAGCAGCCTTCATTAAATTTTTTTTCTCTACTCAAGGTCTTTTTTTTAAAAGATCTTATTTATTTATTTGAGAGCGAGAGAGAGAAAGCATGAGCAGGGTGAGGGGCAGATGGAGAAGCGGGCTTCCTGCTGAGCATGGAGCCAGCCGTGGGGCTTGATCCCAGGACACTGGGATCACGACCTGAGCCAAAGGTAGACACTTAGCTGACTGAGCCACCCAGGTGTCCTCTCTACTCAAGGTTTGAACAAATATGAATCAACTTTCTTTTTCTTTTCTTTTTCTTTTTTTTCAAATTTTAATTTAAATTCTAGTTAGTTAACGTATAATGTAATATTGGTTTTAGGAGTACAAGTTAGTGATTCATCACTTACATGTAACACCCAGTGCTCAACAGAACAAGTGCCCTCCTTAATACCTGTCACCCATTTAACCCTTTCCCTACCCACATTCCTCCATCAATCCTCAGCTTATTCTCTGTAGTTAAAAGTCTCTTATGGTTTGCTTTCCTCTCTCTTTTTTTTTCCCCTTCCCCTATGGTCCTCTGTTTTGTTTCTTAAATTCCACATATGAGTGAAATCACATGATATTTGTCTTTATTTGTTAGCTATTTTTATTATCAAGCTACTTGTTATTACCACATCCGGGGCGCCTGAGTGGCTCAGTTGGTTGAGCATCTGACTTTTGGTTTCGGCTCAGGTCATGACCTTGGAGTCATGGGTTGGAGCCCTGCATCAGGCTCTGCACTCAGCATGCGGTCTGCTGAAGATTCTTCCCTCTCCTTCTCCCCCCCACCCCCCTTATCAAATAAATTAAAAAAAGAAAAAGAAAAAGAAATGTGATTCCAACTATGGATCTAATTGCATCCTCTAAAATTCAAATATTGAAGCCCAACCTTTAATACCTCAGAAAGTAAGTGTTTGGTGATAGGCTTTTAAAGAGGTGATTAAATTAAAATGCAGCTTTTAGGGTGGACCCTAATCAAACACAATTGGTATCCTTATAAGAAGAGGAAAAGACACTAGGCGTGTGTGTGCACAGAGGGACACCTGCGGGAAGAGGCCCAAGGATGGCCTTCTGCAAGTCAAGGAAAGCAGCTTGATCATGGACTTCCAGTCTCTAGAACTGTGAAAAAATAACTTTCTGGTATTTCATGGCCACCCAAACAGACTAACACACTCCTTAAAAAGAATGAGTCTAATGATATGCAACCTATTTCCTTCTAATATAAGAGCATTGGGAAGGTGCTCTCTTTGCTAGGATGACAGGACCCAAATGAGAGTCACTGCATCAGAAAGAGTGATCTCGTGAACACTCAGAGAGTGGTACTGTGAGTTTTAAAAGAGAATCAACTTCTCTTATTGAGGGTACTTCTGTCATACATTTTTGTTCTTAGGAGGAGTGTGCCAGATTACTTGCTTGGTAATCCTTCTGAAATGCAGATTTAACTGTGGTAATGCATACCTTAGCACACATTCTCAGTATTTTTCAGAACTAAAAGCATTTCTTGTGGTTTCGTTTTAAGACAGCTGACTTAAAAATTTGCTTTTTTGGTTAAACTTTTCTTATCCTTAGAGGACTGCTTCTAGTTGGAGAAAGATTGAAGGTAAGCAAAGGACCCATTGCCTTGAATAGCACGGCTATGAAGTGAATGCTCCCTGGCTGGTCATCAGGGACAAAATAACAGGAGCCAGGTGTCCAGCACTCAAGCTGTTCTTGATTTCATAGCAGTGACCAAGTCAGGCTCATGTTCCTACAGTGGCCTCTTGACACCGTCTGGAGAATGAGCAAGGATATGTGCATACACATCACACCATTCCATGCAAATGAGCCTCACATACGGAGAATTTATGTCTGATAGTTTTCCCATTTCTGGAACATGCCAGAAGACTGAACTTCTAACAGATGACTCTAAGTGAGAGGCATGTTTACATTTGAGAAACCTCTGTCGTGATGAGAAGAAAATAATGTTTTTGGCAGTGTAACCAGGGAGACAGGTTCCTCCACTCAGAGAATAAAACAAACCTCTGCTTTATTATGCTCCCTTTTTTGGTCCCATTGAATTAGGTGTTCCAAACTGGTAGCCCACAGGCCATATTTGGTTCCTGGATGGGTTCTATTTGACCTGCATGGTATTTGCGCAGGTTTTACATTTGAGCGTGTTTAGACAAAGCATGCACTTTCCAGTTTGGCACGATGGCCGCCACTCCCTGTTGTCTTACACGCCACATGCTGGTTCCCACTCATTTATGTGACTGGCCTGGCTCCTAAATGCATTTAGCTTGCGGCCCTTATTAAATTGTTCCCTGGCCACAGTCAGAGACTTTGCCTCAGTGCAGAAAAAGATTATTTTGTTAAGCTTTTATTGGTTACCACATATTGATCAGAGAATACTTACGTCTGCGGCTAAGATATTTGAGGGATTTGAAATACTGCTACCAAGGCAAATCTTACTGTAGTCAGCAGGAAATGGACTCACAACTCCTTGGCTTCTTCTAACCTGAGAAGTGAGTATTATACTTCCCCCAGGAAATCTTCTTCTTAATTCTGAGCCTAGACCTGAACTATCTAAAGTGGTCACTGCTGGCCACACATGGGTCCTGAGCGCTTGGAATGTGGCTAGTCTGATGTGAGACGTGCCGTGAGTGCAAAGTACACATTGGGTTTCCAACACTGAACACCAACATAGTGTGAGATAACAGCTAACAGCTTTTTATATTAATACTTGAAGAGAACATTTTTGAGATATTGGGTTAAGAGTTAATTTCATCTGTTCCTTTTTTATCATTTTAAATGTGGTTACTAGAAAATCTAAAATAGCGTATGTGGCTCACACTGTATTTTTATTGGACGGCGCTAGACTAGAAGCTAACCAAAATGAATTCTTAACTACATCATGTTTATTAACTTCACAGTACCATATGCCGAGTTTATTTGTAGCAGTCCTTCTCTAAAACCAATAACGAATGACTATTTTCAGTTTCCAGAAGAAGAGCCCTTTCTGGGTTGTGGTATTAAAGATAAACAGCCTTGCTGATGGGGAAGAAGTGAGCTAGGAAGATTTTACATTCAGACATCAGGTGAACACAACAGAAGAGTTTAGGCTGGAAATTCGCTGTTGCTTTGACGTGTGACGTGATGTCTCAACTTTGTTACTCATATTTCCCTATCAGGCAGTTCCTATGCTTCTTTTAACGTATTTGCTCACACATGTGCCCATACATGCACACACATGCACACATATACATGTATGTACACACACACACACACACACACACACACACACACACACAGCTGTAGCCAGGAGCCTCTCTTAGGGATTCTCTTGACATCTAATTAAATTCCTTACCAGTGGGATTCCTTACCTTGGAATTTTTTTAAAACCCTAGTGGCTGTTAGAAATCATTCATGGGCTCTTTCTTTCTTGGTACAAAAATTAAAGAGACAAGAAAGTGCTGAAATTAATATTGGATAGTGTATGGGGAGCTGGGAGGCAGATAGGATCCTGAAAAGGGACTAGAAGCTAGAGGAGGAAGACAGAGGAGGTTCTGTCACTCCCCAGTCCATACCCTCTGGATTTGCTGCTTCTCCCGTAAAAGGTGGTGCCAATGAGAAGTCATGTACAGTTACTGTGCAGATCTAAGTAGATAGCAAATGTGAGTGCTTTTTAATCTCTTCAGATTCCCAAGCTAATATTTTTATTAGGGAATATATGTATTTATTCCATAATCATTATCATCCACAAATGTTTGAGTTACTAGATGCAAGTTACTGTCCCAAGAGCAGTGCTCTGACTTAGAACAGGCTAAACCAAAAGCTAGGTTCATTGCTGAACTTGACCTTATGTCTCCTGTGGCCTCCACTGTGGCAGAGAAGGAATGGACTGTTACATACAGGTTTCATTTTACTAGACTGTTAACCCACACTTAACTGTTTAGAAATTTAATTCTGAGATTGGCGAATTTAACCTTGGCCCTTTTGTTGCGTCCAGTAAGTAGATTATTTAAAAATTGCTTTGCTGTTCCTTTTACTCAAGATAACAACCATTGTGTCCTTTTTAATTGAAGCTCTAGAGTGGACATCTCTCAAGGACTGAGCATATGTCACTAAGGACTTGAGGAGCCAATTAATTTGTATAGGGCTTCGAGGCCTTGGGTTTGCTCCCTCTACTCTTTCTCATTGTAAGTTCTTCTTTCTATGCTTTTAAAAAAGAAATACCTTTTAGCTCTTCAGATGCTCTGTGCCATCAGAGTAACTTATCATTATTTCAAAGATCGCATTTCTAAAAAATGTAAAAGAAAAACATCGGATGGGGGGAGAAACGCAGCATCGAAAGTAAACTGCCTTCTTCACTTACTGCTGTGTTTCTTTAACTTCTGTTTTAATTGGCCCACTTTTCAACGAGGCCTCAACCTTGGCGCATATAAACTACAGACTCTCAACACAAATGATTTTGTCCACCCCGATGTCCCTCTTCTCATAGCTCAAGGCCACATCCCTAGGATGACCTTCAAGCTGCTAAAGTGCCTGCCTAAGAAAGTTTAAGGTGCCAAAAGAATTTATTGTTTGTTCTAGCCAACACTTGATATCAGGCCCCTGAGTATTCTTTTCTTAGGAGATTTACTAAACAGGGCTTAAAATTGTGAATCCTCCCTCTGTCCCTTTGGGATGGATACATATATCCTACAGCCCAGGAGTGTCCTTCTCAAGGACCTGAGAGCTACACTGTCCTTTAAATGTAATCCTTTAAAATGTAATCACTAGGAAGGATAGGACCTCTGTCTCCCAGTCTCTGTGGGAGCACAGAATCCTAACTTTAGTACTTAGCAGCTACTAGACACAGCTGGCCTAATTGCATCCACAGTGATCACCCTTTATAATTTTTCATGTCCCTGAGTTCCTGCTTGCCCACCTTTTTACTTCCTCATTCTCCCTTTAGAACAGCCAATCAGCTCTGTTCAAACTGAAGTTGAGTTCCGTTCATGCTAAGCCTTCTTTTCTTTTTTTTTTTTATTATTAACATATAACGTATTATTTGCCCCAGGGTACATGTCTATGAATCATCAGGCTTACACATCTCACAGCATTTACCATAGCACATACCCCCCCCCCCCCAATGTCCATAACCCAGCCACCCTATCGCTACCCCCCCACCCCCTAGTTTGTTTCATGAGTTTAGGAGTCTCTTATGGTTTGTCTCCTTCCTGATCCCATCTTGTTTCATCCCCCCCGCCCCCCACAACCCATCGCCCTGCCTTAGGCCTTCTTTTCTGTTGCAATAGCATATTATTAATTAAAAATCTGTCTTTACTACTTTAACTAGCATCTGGATTTGTTTATCTTGAACAGAATGTATCTTAAAGTGGCCCCCAATGAGTCCCGCCTTGTATATTCCCCTCCTCTTGAGCGAATGGAAGGCATGACTTACTTCTAACCAATGGACTAGGACATGGTGATCCAGCTGTCACCCCCTTGATTAGGTTACATTATCGTAGCATCTTAGCAGATGAGTGAAAGGGAGAGATCCTCCTGATGATCTTGAAGAAGCAAGTGGCCATGTCATAGACTGCCTATGGAGAGGACCATGTGGCAGGGAACTGTGGGGGCCCTTTAGGAGCTGAGGATGGCCTCTAGCGACTAGCTAGTTGAAGCTAGTAAGAAGCCAAGGTGCTCAGGCATAGCCACAAGGAGTTGAATCCTGCCAACAGCCTCCATGGACTCCTGATCATGGAAGCTGTGAGACAAAAAGAATGAGTGTTTTAAAATGTTTGTGGTAATTTGTGGTAATTTGTTATATAATAGAAAACTAATACAATTACTACATAAAATTCTATGCTAAGATTATATTTTTACTTTTAAAGATTTTTTATTTTCAGTTTTTACTATAAAATTTCAAACATACAGTTGAAAGAATTTTTTTTAAAAAAAGATTTATTGGGGTGCCTGGGTGGCTCAGTCATTAAGCATCTGCCTTCAGCTCAGGTATTGAGCTCAGGGTCCTGGGATCGAGCCCCGCACTGGGCTCCCTGCTCAGCGGGAAGCCTGCTTCTCCCTCTCCCAGTCTCCCTGTTTGTATTCCCTCCCTCCCTCGTCTCTCTCTGTCAAATAAACAGATAAAATCTTTTTAAAAAAGATGTATTTATTTATTTGAGAGAGAGAGCATGAGCATGGTAGGGAGGGGCAGAAGAGAATCTTAAGCAGATGCCACGCTGAGCGTAGAGCCCCACACAGGGCTCAATCTCACGACCCTGAGATGGACAACTGAGTTGATACCAAGAGTCAGTTGCTTAACTGACTCTGCCACCCAGGTACCCCTGAAAGACTTTTATATGAACACCTGAATACATACCACTTAGATCTTATTAACACTTTACTATACTTGCTTTATCACCTATCCTTCTATCTAGCAATCAATCTATCTTAGTTCTTGGTGCATTTTAAAGTAAAATTTGATATCAGTACACTTTCCCTTAAACATTTCAATATGCATATCATTAACTAAATTAAATATTCCTTAATAGTTTTAAATACATAATTTACATGCAGTGATATGTGTGCAAATTTTAGTTGTACATTCATTTGACAAATGTATATACCTGTGTAACCCAAACCCCTATCACCATAATTAGTGAACATTTCCATCGCCCTACAAAGTTCCCTTATGTTTCTTCCCAGTCACTCTATTCCCAGCCCACCCCCCCCAGAAGGAAGCATTGTTCTGTTTCTCCCACATATTGTTTCCTGTCCTGGAACTTCGTGTAAATGGAATCATATAATATGTACTCTCTTGTACAAAGCTTCTTTTATTTAACATAATGTTTTGAGATTTATCTGAGAAATTGGATAGCTTCTTAGGAAATTGTCATATAATGAAATTGAAAAACCATATCAATTATTTACCTTAAAGAGGCCATGAAGGTCTAGAGGTTTTGGGGACAAGTGATTTCAAACTGTTAACAAACATAATTTCTACACAGTTTAAATTATTTCTTAGCATAGATATAGTTAGAAAACTGTTCAGATTGCTTTACCCAACTAGTAGAGCCCCGATACAAATATCAATCAATATAACACTCAGAAAAGTAGATAAATGAATAAAAATAAATAAAAATAAAAAGTAGATAAATTTCACTTTAAAGAAAGCCTGAATACAATATTAAACTGAATCCATATGCCTAATAAAAAATAATGCATAACCAAATAGAGATTATCGCAGGATTACAATGATAGCTTACTATTTAAAAATACCCCTCTGAATATAATGCATTATCGCAATAGTAAACCACAACAAAAACCCCAAACACTTGATTATCTTGAAAGATATGGTAGCAGAGGCATTTGAGGACTTCTAGGGTAAACACGAAAGTGAAGCATGTGCTCAAAGAGTTCCAAACCTCTACTAAAATAACAGCAGGAAATGCAAAAGGGTAGAAACTTTAACGGAGAAAGAAAACTGGCCAGGAGACTGTAGCTGACTAGAGGAGTCAATGCAATCCCAGAGGAAAGGAAATAGATGGGAGAGAAGGGAGAGATGCCAACCAGAAGCAATAGTTTGCCCCACCTATGCTCAGAACAGCTCAGAATGACGAGGGAAGGTGCCCCTAAAGGTAAGGATATGCGTGGGCTGAAAACAAAATGTTCTGCTAGAAGTTTCTATCAAGAAGAGTTAGACCCCCAGATTCCCTCTTCACCTCCCATAACCAAAGGACTCTCCTTCTCTGGCCATGGAAGAAGACTGGAGGTGTACTCTCTGGAGATGTTAAGGCAGAGAGATGTGGACTACCACATCAACTACGAGTGATCATTGAAGCAGGGTACCATGTTGGAAACAGGGTAATTAAGTTGAGTACCGTGAGACTCCAGGTTCTCTTTCTGGGTTCCCTTTCAGTGCCCAGGATGGGTAGCCAGGCTTATGTTCCTAGGGAAAATAGAGCATTCATTATTCTCTGGGAAAAAGGACCAGGCCAGAAGAAAAAACCTATAGAAATAGACGTTTGTGCTCCCCAATGGCATGGCTGGGTCCATTCCAATTACCCTATGGTGAGGGCCACCATTCTATAAGCCTTATCCATGAACAAAAATACAAAGCTTTTTTTAGAGTAAAAAAATAACTAAGGGGGTGCCTGGGTGGCTCCGTCAGTTAAGCATCTGACTCTTGATTTCAACTCAGGTTTTGATCTCAGGGTCATGGGTTCAAGCCCCACGTTGGGTTCCATGCTGGGCATGGAGCCTACTTAAAAAAAAAGAACAAAACAAAAAACTAAGAATCATCATACATTTAAGGTAATATCTTAAGGTGAAAATGTTTACTATGAAAACAGATGTGAAAACAGATAGAAAAAGAAACTCAGAGGAAAGAGAAACAAGGCAGAAAGCAGAATAAAACTTCAAAAAGGCTGTAATTAATATTCTCAGAGAGATAAGAAAAGATTGCATTCATGAAATAAATGCAGGATGCTATAAGAAAGGAAAATTTGGAAACCAAGAAAAGCCTTTCAGGTATACAAAATATTAAGATGAAATTTTTAAAAGTGAATCAAGGAGAGAAAGCTGATGAACCTTCTAGGGAGAAGGAGAAGAAGGTTAAAGAAGAGGAAGAGAAGCAGTGAGAGGTTTCCTTAAAAACCAGGTCTGAGACAACTTGGAAATGCTGGTGCTTTAGTCATAAGCCTAGGGAAGCAAGAGTGAGGACAAAAGGGATGTGAAGGAAGGGTTGTCAAGAGATGTAAAGTGATGCATTACCAGCTTGTTTACCACTTTGTAACATGCCAGAGAAAGAAAGCAGGTTGGTTAGCGGTAGGTCCCACTCAACATGCAAGATTTTTTTTCCAGATGGCTGCAAGGAGCAGCCATATTTTGGAGCAATCTATGGGAAAGAGAAGGGAGAGGGAGTTGTTTCTGCCCAGATCCTTCCCATATCTTGCTTCCCATTGGTCAAAGTTTACCCTATGGGGATTAAGCCTTCTGCACATCCTGTTTGTATCGGTGTCCACTTTTTGGAAGATGCCATATCTCATGCTGCCTAGTGTAGGGTTTCATTTAAGTCCTGAAGTGGAGCAAGGAGCCAAAAACTCTGAACTGACTGTGCAGCTGTGGTCAGGGAAGGGCCTGACATTCCCAGGGCAAGTGACCAGTTGGCCTCAAGTAGCAGAACTGGCCAGTGGTGGTAGCCAAGGTGAAGCGGTGGCCAAATGCCTGAGGAGGGGCATAAAATTTATCTAAAATTGAAGAATCAAGATAAATCAAGAAGAAATGCGTATGTTCTTTAGAAATAGACCTACAAGTTTCAATTAAACATTTCAACACATAGAGGAAAAATGTAAGTGGAAACTCCTATAATTTAGGGGTATATAATCCTTTCTAAGTATAACCCCAATGGCTAAAGCCATAAAGGAAATGGTGGAGAGATTTAAAACTTCTTTTTAACAACAATTAACATTACCTACTCAAAACATTTAAAATAAGATTCTGAAAGAAACAAAACTGGGTATCAATACATGACAAATAATCAATATCCTTAAAATATATGCAATTTACAAATAAATGAGAAGGATGTGAATATCTCAATTGGAAAATGGGAAAAAGTTATAAACATTCAATTCACGAAATAATATAAACAGCTAGTTCAGAGATGAACAAATAGCATTCTAATACATAAGTACAAATTTAAATGAAATACCATTTTAGCTTATCTTCTTGGTAATAAAACAAGCATTAATACCTAGTGTTGGGGAAGGCATTGAGCAAATATTTAGGGTTGATAGAACTGTAAGTACACAATCTTTCTAGACAACAATTTGGCAGTATGTATTAAAAACCTTAAAATACATATACCCTTACAGTTTGAAGTCTACCTCAAGGAATTTATCTGGTATTAGGACACAAAAATGTAGGTATATGTTTATTTTGGCTTTTTTAAAAAAAGGATTTTATTTACTTATTTGAGAGAGAGAGAGAACAAGCCGGGGAGAGAGGCAGAGGGAGAGGGAGAAGCAGACTCCCTGCTGAGCAGGGAGCTCAACGTGGGCCTCCATCCCAGGACCCTGAGATCATGACCTGAGCCGAGGGTAGATGCTTAACTGACTGAGCCACCCAGGTGCCCCTATTTCAGCTTTTATTATAATGCCAACAACACAAAACATAAAAGTCCAACAGTAGGTTACTGGTTATATAAATGATAATATATCCAAATACCTGAATACTATGCAGTCATTAAAAATGTGCTTTTCTAGGGGCAACTGGGTGGCTCAGTTGTTAAACGGCTGCCTTCAGCTCAGGTCATGATCCCAGGGGTCCTGGGATCGAGCCCCACATCGGGTTCCCTGCTCAGCCGGAAGCCTGCTTCTCCGTCTCCCACACCCCCTGCTTGTTGTGTTCCTTCTCTCGCTGTCTCTCTCTCTGTAAAATAAATAAACAAAATCTTTAAAAAAATGTGCTTTTCTCATTATAGCCATAGAAAGATATTCATGGTATATTGTTAATTGAAAAAAAAATCATGATATATTCCTTTTTTCCTAGACATTTACATTTATTAGATACAAATGAAAGGAAAACTAGAGAAAAAAAGAAATTTTGCTTGCAAAATGTTTGCAAAGGAGTTTATACTTTGGAAGAATTGGCCTGCTGGGTAAAAAATAGGAGATATATTTAAAGAAAATCTCCGACAAGGTTGCAGAGAGTCTAATCATGGTGGGAAAAGTTTTCTCACACAATTATATCTGTAAGGAGTATCATATATTAGTAGATGTCACCATCACAAGAGACAGGGTTAAAGTTATATTTGTTAGAAATCAGTAGTGATGGGAGTTCAGGACACAATAACCCAGAATATGGCACTCTGACAGTGAATTTATTAAGCTAAAGGAGTTTGAGAAAACAGTAGAAGGAAGGTCACTGTGACCTTTCCCGTGTCCTTCTCCCCTGAAACAGGTCACAAACCCTCAGGTGAGAGATGCCCTCCCTCTACCTGAAGGAAAGGAGCATCCTTATCTCCAAAGACAAAGGGAGGCTCAGAAGAATCTTTTTTTTTTTTTTTTGGCTCAGAAGAATCTTAACAAGGATTCTGGCTAACTGGCTAAGCCCAGTTTACTAACTCCATACTCCTTAACCTGTTATATTTGTCCTTGATTGTCCACTTCTCATCAAACCTAGCATAAAAATACTCAGTTCTAATTGTTTCTTCAGGTCTTCATTTCGTTATGAAGTTTCTTGTGTTATGTAAAACTTATGTTAAATAAATTTACATGCTTTTCTCCTGTTAATCTGTCTTTTTCAGTTTAATTTTTAGACCCAGCTAGGGACTCAAAGAGGGTTGAAGAAAACTTTTTTCTCCTCTGCAGTAGCAGACAGGAAAGGAATAAAGGTTTCATTTATTTTGGAGATTATTGCTAGCTAGATAGTGATTCTGTATTTTTATTTGTTTCAGAGTCAAAGTGCTCCCCTCACTCCCCCACCCCTACCTACAAACTCATGATAGCGGTAGTCAAAAATCCACTTTGCTTTCTCAGGCAGAAAAAAATGTGGAAGAATATTTATATCACAAGGTAAATATAATTATCTCTGAGAGGTAGGATTACAGATAATTTTTTATTTACATTTTTGTCTTTTGTGTTTGACTTTATTTTTTATATTTTCTGTCATAATGTTGCTTTTACAAAAACATTCTGATTATAAAAGCAATACATTCTTTGTTAATATATATTAACATATATATGAATATATGTATATAAAATACACACATATGAATTAATTAACATTGAAAAGTATAAAGAAGAACAATTGAAATTGTGTCTAACCACCCAGAAGTATCATTTTGGTGTATTTGATACATTTGCTACATTTTCTTCCAGTAACTTTTTTCTTTGTTTATTTGAATCTATAATCTGCTTTTTTCCTCTTAGCAAATAAAGTACATGCATATTCCATTGTTATTACTTTTTCCCATAAAATTTTAATGGCTTCATGAACTTCTGCCATATGCATATACTACATTTATTTACCTATTATTGGGCATTTGTGTTACTTCCAGTTTGGGGCTCTTAAATAATTTCAGTTCATAATGAACATCCTCATTACATAAATCATTGTATGCATTTTAGATTATTTCCTTAGCTCCTTGGAAGTAGAATTACAATGTAAAAGGTGGGAATGCATTTAAGACTCTTTATACATGTTATCAGACTGGTTTCTAGAAAGGTTGAGAATCAAAACCATCCACCCCCACACAGTCTGGACACTTAGGACTGAAACTAACTATCCCCTATACAGTTTAATATCTATATTAATGTGACTTTGCTGTTCCACTGTCTTCATTAGCATGATTTTACTATTCCAGAAAGACTCATCAACTGAAAGGCCTGTCAGCTCTTCAGTGGAAAGGACCCCTAAGCTTCTTTGAATCCTTGCTCAAAATGCCTCACCTTGCTGTTCCCACCAACCCTGGAGTGTTGTATCATGATCCTCACTCAGTTCTAATCATACCCCAACCCACTCAAAGCTTTAAACTTATAATTTTCAGGGTGCCTGGGTGGCTCAGTAGGTTAAGCCTCTGCCTTCGGCTCAGGTCATGATCTCAGGGTCCTGGGATCGAGGCCCGCATCGGGCTCTCTGCTCGGCAGGGAGCCTGCTTCCCCCCTCTCTCTGCCTGCCTCTCTGCCTACTTGTGATCTCTCTCCTCTCTGTCAAATAAATTAAAAAAACAAAAAAACAACAAAAAAATAATTTTCAGTAAATTCCAACCTGGCCATCGCATATCCTGGACACAAAGTAGTGCAGAGCTGGTATTCTCCTTTATGTCATCAGCTTTGTCTAAATGTGACCAAGACCAAGCTCATTCTGATCAACACACAACAGGCCATTAAGTCAAGGGGTAAGATGCTGGGGTAGGAAAGTGACTTTATTTGGAAAGCCAGCAAACCAAGGAGATGGTGAACTATTGTCCCAAAGAACTGTCTCTGCTCAGCATGAACTTTGAGCTTCTATGTTAGGAAGAGGAGGAATCAGGAGGGGGTTAGAGCCAAAAGCTGACTGACGTCTGTGGATCCAAAGAAGGTCACGTAACTTCTTTGTCCTTTGTCAGCTGATCTTTGCATATAGGAATCTGGTCATGTTGTTCCTGTGAATCTTAAACATAGCATAGTCATCTCTGTACGTACTTCCTTATCTCCTTGTGCGAAGTAGTTTTCAGGTAAAAACAGTTTTTGCAAATCTAGCTGTAACAGGCAGGGCTAAGCAGAACTTTCTAAGCTATAGGTCACAGCAGCAAGGGAAATAGCAGCAATATGGAGTCAGACATACGAAGTTTCTCTCTGTTACTTTAGCAATTTATGTTGATGACAATCTATACATTTTGCAGGATATAAAAGCCCAGGTAAAGAAATCAGTTTTGCATCAACAGATCCAAAGGGATAATATAATCAGATGTTAATCTAACCAAGCAGCCAGGCCCATCAGTGACAACCTTATAGATGTATTTTACTACCTGTAAAGAAGGATTACTGGTAGAAATACCATACATCCTTTTTACCAGAGATCTCTGGTTTATACCTGTTGTCCTAGTAAAATTATTAATAGCACTCCTTTCCCGCTTAGATTTTCCTGGTTTAGAGTATGCATTCTGAGGAGTTCTTTACTGTCAGGTAGGGACTATTCATCAGACTTCATTATGACTCTATTAATCTAGTCCTTTATAATATGATCAATAATATTTTATTACCAAGAAATATAGCCCTTAGTTACTAATTGCCTGTGGGGCCAGGCCCTGGGCTGCAGGCTTCTTGCACATTTTTTATCTCATGTAATTCTCACAAGAGTCTTCTGAGTTAAGATTATCATTATTCCTACTTTATAGACCTACTCAGAATCAAAATCCCTAGACAATATCAGAACTCTGTGCTTTTGAAAGCTCCTGGATAATTCCAATGCATCTGTCCCTGGTTGGGAATTCTAGAACCATTGTGCTCATTGATTTGGGAGAGGTGATGATGTGTGTGACACAGACATCCTGCCCACTAGGGGCTTAGAGCTAGCGAGGCCATTAGACAAGTGTATACATGCCCAAAAAAGGTATATGGAACGACAAAACTAAAACAATTTAGTAACAAGTTTGATGTCTTTATTTAAGGGAAAACAATTCATGGGTCAGGGAAGTACAGGGCCTCACAAGCAGTGGAACTCTCTTCCCAAGGGACTTGGGGCAAGAGCAAGTTTTATAGCTTTGGAAGCAACAACATGGACATGGGGTCTGATTAACCAGGTCAGAGGTTTCCTTTTAAGGCTAGCGAGTCCTGTTTTCTAGGGTAAGGGGAGCTAGCTAGAGCTGAGTGCGAGAGTTATGATTGGTGTATGTCAGGCTTCCTTTGCAGGTGTTTTCTGTAAGTGCAGGCTGACTTAGATTTGGATTTGAGACTTGGGCTGGGCCAGTAGGGTGGCCTCCATTTTGTGGGTCCCAATATGAGAATTAACTGTATCAGGTATAAAGTGTTAATGAAGTAGATTTTTCAAGTACAGCCATGCATGGTATCTGAGAGTTGTATTATTTATATGAAGATGGAAGGCAGGAATTTGTGCTGTTTGGGATGGACAAGACTTTAGTTATAAACTTTTGGGTTTGAGTTTTAAAACTTCTCTTACTTCATAGATCTTAACAGAAGAATTGTGGAGAAAGGAATGCATTTTAAAATATTTAAACCCAGACCCACTTTGATTTGGATCTCTTCTGGTGGAGCAAGGCTTTCACATGTTCTTGGGAGGAAAGAATTAAAAAATTGGATCTTAATGGAACTGGGTGTACGGAGAGAGGAGAGAGTGGGTACAATGAATGAAATGTTTGTGTAGATAGCAATGAAGTATTTACCTATAGGAGCATGCTGTTTGTATGCTCTCTTCCACAATTTACTTGGTACTTGAAAGGACAAAATGTTGCCATGGCAACATTATAACAAACAAGGCGGAATTGCATACAGATGAATCACGACTTCATATGCAAGACAAAGAAGCAAATGGTGGCCTATTAGGGCTGGCTCCATAAAGCTTAAAAATTGCAGCAAACATTTTAATGAGACTTTCTTATTGTTTCTCATAAAAAAATGAGGGATGTACACAGGAGGGTAGAAGCTGTGGATTATATTTATTTCCATAATATTACTGCATGGGGGCACAGATCTGTTGCCTTAGTCCAACCTGTGGGCACCCCATCCTTTTTGACAGGATGGATGGGGGTTGAGATTGGTTTCTTTCATATGTGTAGTCAAGGAGTTTACACATAAACGCACAGACAAGATGAACATGACAAGAAGCTATCTTCTTACCAGATTGAAAGTCCCAGGTTCATAAACCATTCCCTTCAGGCTGTGAGCCAGAGGGCACTGTGGGGATCCTTCCTGAAGGACAGGAAAGCTTGAGAAGTATCTGCCTGAGGGCGGAAATTTGAGTGTGATTGTGATTCTTTGGAATCTTCTCTTTGAAGAAAAGAACTCTGTGAGTTCCATGAAGAGACACCATGTGCAGGCCTCACAATCATGTACTAATATACTCTAAATTTATTGGTTTGGGCTATGATTAAATGTAATCCCTTGTTTGAAGTAGGCTATGTTCTGGAGCTAGGGAATCATTGTGTTGTGGCTTTTTTTTGGACAAAATACCATTCTTTGTTACAAAGCTCTGAGTGTTGATAGGCTGCTCTTGGCTGTGAGTCTTAACCTTGGTGATTCTCATACTTGAGCCTGCTTTAAAATCACCTGAAGGGCTTGCCAAAATATAGACTGCTGGACCTGCTCCTATAATTTTTGAATTTGCATTTCTGACAAGATTCCAAGTGATGCTGATGGTGTTGGTGTAGGGCCCACGCTTTGAGAACCACTGCTTTACCCCAAAGTCACCTGATAGTATGGGATTGTTGGTCTTACGGTTTCTTTTTCCCTTCCCACTAAGTGGCTGGGCAGTAATTCTGGAGGTCTTCAGTGGAAGAGAAGGCCGAAGCTGAGACTTCATTGTTTGAGATAGGTTTGACCAAGAGATTAAGAAAAGGACCCTCTTTAATCAGTTCCTGGGCAGTGCAACAGGGACTATTTTCTGTATTTTTCTGTAATGGAGGAATGTTGAGAATAGAGATGTCAGAATGTGCTACTTAGAGAATAGTTCTTGGGACGCCTGGGTGGCTCAGTGGGTTAAAGCCTCTGCCTTCGGCTCAGGTCATGATCTCAGGGTCCTGGGATCAAGCCCCATATCAGGCTCTCCGCTCAGCGGGGAGTCTGCTTCCCCCTCTCTCTGCCTGCCTCTCTGCCTACTTGTGATCTCTCTCTCTGTCAAATAAATAAATAAAATCTTTAAAAAAAAATAGAGAATAATTCTTGACCAGCAACAGGGAAATCAAAGGAAAGCTTATTAGAAATGCAAAATTTTAGACTCTACCTCAGACCTGCTGAATCAGAATTAGCATTTAACAAGCTCCTCAGGTAATTTATATGCACATGAATTGAGAAGCACTGGTGTGAGAGACAGACTACCAATGCTGGGGTCAAGATGCCTGATTTTTAGCCCAAGTTCTGCCTCTACCCCGCTCCATAGCCCTTAGTGGGCTTCAGTGGGTGGGCTAGGGATGAATTGGTGACCTACCAGTTCTGGAGTACTATAATTGTGCAGCACAACCTGACGGGTCTGGACTTACTCTGCTCTCAAAAGGCTTCTGAGAAGTGTGGATCCCAGGGCCTCTGAGGTCACCGTAATCTTTCCCTCTTGTGCCTCCCCGGTGAGCCGGTATGAACCTGGGTAGGGGGAAACACTCCCACGTGCCAAGGACAGGACCTCATTCCATGTACCTGAATTCCTGGGAACCCAGTGTATAATCTCTTATTATGAATTAAACTGTGAGCATCTGGGGAAAATGCATCCAGTCCAGCAGCACTGTCTAATAAAAAAGCACTTGTCCTGGGTAGCCTTTAGGAAAACAGGTGCGTGGGCCTCTGTGCCTTGGCTGCACTCTGGTAGGTCCCATGATCGCAATACTTACCTTTCATACAGAAAACATCCCCAAACTAGTAAAATGCTGTCTTTAAGGAATTTGGACATTTCTGCCATATTGAAGCGTTAAAATAAAACCACACGCATTTTCAGATTTGAAACATGAACAGAAAGGATATCTGGTGGTCCAAATTAAGAAACAGGATTTCATATGGTAATATTTAATTTGTTTGAAAGGATAAACTGTTTTTAAAGACTTCAGGGATGTCAGTTTACATAGAAAACATATTTTCTTAAGGCCAGCTCTGTGGATGGTGCACTTACCCTATTTCAGTGCTCCCAGGGGTTGCATTTTATATTCCTTAAATAGTCCAGCATCCTGGCTTTTTATTATTTAAGCCCAAATCTGGTCCAATGATTTAAACATTTTTTGGCTGTGAGTTGTTCCCTTTTGCTATTGGAGGAGTTAGATTTTTAGATGAGGTTTCTTTGTCATTGAGAAAAACTTTTGGTCCCTTTTTGACTTGGTCACATGTTGGTGACAGGCGATTTGACCACGCATGACCCAAATCTTTCACTTCCCTTCAAGAGCAGGCATTTTTCCCTATTCTTTTGTCCTCTGCCACTTTGGTTTTCTGCAGTCAAAAGATCTTTGTTTACAATTCTTGCTTTGCATCCTTTGCCAGGCAGGTAGGAGGTATATCAGGGCAGTTTGCTGGGAGAAATGCTGGCCTGGAATGGAGGCAGAGCATTGGTGTTTGTTGAGGGAGAAAATGCTACAAAAACAGTGGAGTTGGGTTTTCTGTGGACTGGCTCAGGGTCAGAGGTGAAGGGAAAATGGGAAAAAGGATATGTTTATATCCTTGATTGAAATTCTCTCATCCTGGAGCCTCAATGACTCCAGGTTTATTCACACAACCATCTTTTGGGATGGGAGCTGGAATTAGGAGAAGAGAGCCAGTTCGGCAGGCAGAATCCTGACCCCATTATTTTCATTCTGTCAGAGGAGCAGCTACTTCTGTTAAAACAATGTCAAATTTGTAGGGGAAGAGAAAAATTTTCTTCTGCCTTCCAAGATTCTTCTGGATGGTTTAGGAATTAAATTGGCATGAGGCAGATTAATAGGAGAAAAAAACTCCAAAGTTTTATTACTTGCACACAGAGGCCCAGTAATGAAATTGATACCCAAAGAAATGACCAAGGCAGGCAGTTTTTATACATTTTAGGCAAAGAGACAATAAATTTGTGAGGAAATAACAGGATAAAGAAAACAAATGTTTGGGAACTTTAATTAATAAGAAAAAATTTTTAAAGATTTTATTTATTTTTGAGAGAGAGAGAGAGAGAGAGCATGAGTCGGGGAGGGAGGAGAGGAGCAGAGGGAGAAGCAGGCTTCCCACTGAGCAGGGAGCCCGATGTGGGGCTCCATCCCAGGACCCTGGGATCATGACCTGAGCCGAAGGCAGATGCCCAACCAACTGAGCCACCCAGGTGCCACTTATTAAGAAATTCTAACTGGAATTTGAGCTGAAGTAGTAGAATAGTAAAAAGTAACAAAGTTTGTTTCCACATATATCCGGGCATTAGGGTCTCTATCTTTGGGGATATTATGTCTTTTTACTTCTTAGTATAAGGAAGATACTGCTCATATGGGACATTTATATCCTGCTCTCATGGGGAGAGAGGAGGGTCTGAGCATCCTTGTGCCAGCTGTTTGCTAAGTAGCTTCAATTCAAAATAATCAATATGCTATTGGCACATTTTCAGGAAGGCTGCCCTACAGATTCTAACAGTGATTTTGTTTATTAGAAGAGAGATTTTTGTTGTTGCGTGCTCATTTTATGTCAGCACTGTGTATAAGTCTTTCTTGTAAAGAAAACTAGGATAGTCTTGCATAAGAACTTGAAGGTTATGCAAAATTTTTTGCAGCTTTGTTTGGAATAGCGGGACCCTGGAAACACCTCAAATACACAGTAATATGGAATTGCTTAGATAAATTATGGCATATCCATACTAGGAAATATACAGCCTTAAAAATATATTGGATAAACAAAACAAGAATGCAAGGCATATCTCTATATATTGGTTTGACATATCTCCAAAATAGAAAGTTAAGGGTGAAAAAGTAAGAACCACGAGATAGTAAGAACAGAGTGTATGGTAAACATTTGGAGGGAAGGGACCGTATATGCTTGATTACCTGACTGTATGTATATACACAGGTATGTAGACATAGAAATCTCTGGAAGGATGCAAAAGAAACTGATAGCAAAGGTTGCCTCTATGGGAGAGATAAGCTTGAGAGACAGACTCTATTTCCACAGGATACTCTTTTTTTTCTCCTTGAAATATTTTACTTTGTGCATTACACATTTAAATAAGCAACCCAATAACCAAATTCAGAGATAAGCAAATCGCTATGCAGAGGAAGAGCGATGCACAATATAGCTGCAGCCTGCACCTGGGGGTTTTGAGGCGGAGGTGTGCCCCAGCTGGCCTTGCTGCGGCTCCAGCTGGCTGTAGAGCCAGAGACGCCACGCTCCCACCCCTGAACGCCAGGCACCTCGCTCCCCAGGCTAGCTGGCCTCATGGGGACCAGAGCTTTGCCTCTTAAGTTCTCTCTGATGCCCTGTCGAGGCAGGTTGCTAATTGACTAAGCTTTTGGGGGCGGGGCGATGAAAGCCTCACAGAGGCGTGCTCTGCCAAATGTCGTCTTCTGTCCCGCTCGATGGCGGGCCCTCAAGCCATTCATTTTCCATTTATGAAAACACTGGGGTGGATTTAGTTTTTCCTTTGGGAAACAAAACCACACAAAGAGTGTGTGTGTGGATCTTCTTTCAAAATAGTGGGGCATTTGAAACCAGCGCTGCAGCTGCAAGGACTGTTTCAATCTCAAGCATTTCGTTTTCTGAAAGTGCTTTAAAAAGATGCCGAAGAGAAATCCCTGAGCACTTTTGGAAATGGAGGACTTTGAAAGCCTGTATTTATCCGCCCTTTGTAAAAAATCAATTCCTCTTGGGCAGAACTTCCTGACCTTTTTACGTCAGGGTGCACAGAAAATGACATTATTTGAAGAGCGTTTGGGCTAAAACTGGAGGGAATTTGAGAGTATCTCAAAGAGATGTCTCATAAAGATGCTTATTTAAAAAATTAGTGTTTTTTTCTGGTTATAGATTTATGATAAGAATATATATATATATAATATTAGAGAAGATATACATTTTTAAAACTTTCAAATAAAATCTGTTCAAAATTTAAATGAAAACATTGAACTTGTTTCAATGAATATAACTTTTTCTTTTTTTAAAAAAAAGATTTTATTTATTTATTTGAGAGAGAGAGAGAGGACACATGAAAGAGGGGAAGGGGCAGAGGGAGAGAAGAAAGCAAACTCCCAGATGAGCATGGAGCCCCATGTAGGGCTTGATCCCAGGATCCTGGGATCATGACCTGAGATGAAGGCAGACTTAACTGACTGAGCCATCCAGGGGCTCCTAACTTTTTCTTTAATTATGGGAAAATTTCAAATGTATACAAATAAAGAGAATAGTATATTACCAACTCCCCTCCACATATTCAGGACCTAGACTAAACATCAACACTTTGCTTTTCAGTTTTCATCCATTCCATCCCCCCCACCCCTTTTTAAAGGCACACTCCAGGCTTCGTTTTATTTTATCTGAAAATACTTCAGTATAAATCTCTAACAGATGGGACTTAAAATAATAACCATGATACCATTATCACTTCCAATAAGTTAGAAACAATTTCTCAGTATTATCTGATACCTAGTCCAGGTTCATTTTTCTTCATCTGTTTCAAAAATGTCTTTTTAATGTTGATCTGTTTGAGTCAAGATCAGAACAAAGTTTGCAATTGATTAATATGTCTTTTAGAGGTCTTTGCATCTATAACACAGATGTTGCTTTTTTGGTATATATGAAATTTTATTCATTCACAAATTACAACCTCTTATTTTCAAAAATACTCCCATTGAGATATTTCACATGATCTCTCCTACCCCCCAAAGTATCAGATCATAATTCCTGGAACCTGTAATTATTACTTTATATGGAAACAGGGTTTTTACAGATATAATGAAGTTAAGGTTCTTTTTTTTTTTTTTAAGACTTTATTTATTTGACGGAGAGAGACAGCAAGAGAGAGAACACAAGCAGGGGGAGTGGGAGAGGGAGAAGCAGGCTCCTTGCAGAACAGGGAGCTCCATGCAGGGCTTGATTCCAGAACCCTGGGATCATGACCTGAGCCGAAGAAAGACGCTTAACGACTGAGCCACCCAGGCGCCCCTGAAGTTAAGGTTCTTGAGATAGAAAGATTATCCTGGATTTATCAGAGAGGGAGTTGAATGCAGTCACATGGAGCCTTATAAAGGTTAGGCAGAGAGAGATTTGACACATACTGATGGCTGTAAGAGGATGGCACAGAAAGAGATTTGAAGATGCTGGCCTACTGGAGCAATGTAGACATTAGCCAAGGAAAGCCAGAAGCTAGAAGCCACCAGAAAGTGGAAGAGGCAATGAGTAGATTCTTCCTAGATTTTGCAGCCTGACACCTTGATTTTGGCTCAGTGATACTGACTTTGGATTTCTGGCCTCCAGAATGGTGAGAGAATAAATTTTTTTGTTCTAAGCCACAAAGTTTGTGGTAATTTGTTTAAACAACCACAGGGAACTAATACACTTGCTAAACAATTCACCCATTTGAAATATACAATTTGATAGTTTTTAGCATATGCAGAGTTGTATACCCATCATCGCGGTTAACTCGAACATTTCACCACTCCTCAAAGAAATCCTATACCCATTGAACATCACCCCCATCATCTCCATTTCTCTTACCCTTAGGCAACTATTAATCCACTTTTTGTCTCCATAGATTTGCCTATTCTGGACATTTCATATAAATGGAATCATACAATATGTGGTCTTTTTTATCTGGCTTCTTTCACTTAGCTTAATGTCAAGGTTCATCCATGTTGTAGCATGTAGTAGTACTTCATTACTTTTTTAAAAAAGATTTATTTAGAGAGAGAGATAGAGAGCATGTGCATGTGGGTGTGAGCACAGGGGAGGGGCAGAGGGAAAGGGAGAGAATCTCAAGCAGACTACCCACCAAACACTAAACCTGGGAGGTTCCATCTCACAACTCTGAGATCATGACCTGAGCTGAAACCAAGAATCAGATGCTTAATTGACTGAGCCACCCAGGCACCCCACTTCATTCCTTTTTATAGCTGAAAAAAAGCATAACTTTGTAATATCAGTTTATAAGCTTAAAATGTCTGTGAGGAAATCCTGATCAAGCGTTTTTTTTTTTTAAATGGCAATCTTTTCAAAAATATCAGTAGTCACTATTGAAACTTTGTACAAGCCAGTAATTAATAATGTTTAATCTATTTTTTTAAAGGATTTTATTTATTTATTTGTCAGAGAGAGAGAGCACAAGCAGGGAGAGCGGCAGGCAGAGCAGGCAGAGGGAGAAGCAGGCTCCCTGCTGAGCAATTGCTGAGCAATGTGGGACTCGATCCCAGGACCCTGGGATCATGACCTGAGCCCAAGGCAGTGGCTTAACTGACTGAGCCACCCAGGTGTCCCTGTTTAACCTATTTTTATAGCCATTCTAAAATTTACTTTGGTCGAAATTCTACTTAAAGAATGTAACGTTCTTCCCTCTCATTGACAAATGTGGTGTTGGAATTTCTTGTGATAATGCGAGGGAATTTAAAATCCAGTAGAAGTTTTTCATAGGTTTCAAGATCGTGATGAAGCTGTTATGGCTTGGACACCACTAAGAGGAAACAGTGGCCTCACATGGGTGTAAATACAGGATGGATGTGAAAACCAATGTGAGAACCACACCTGAAGCTGGTGTGTCAGCAGCCTTACGCTCAGCTTTCTAAGACCTGCTGCGTGTATGCCTCCCTCCTTCCCTAGCATCTGCAACAGCTCCTGATCATGGCAGAGGTGGGCTGCAGTGGGCGGCTGAAATGCCAGATGGTTATTTCCTTGGTCCTTCTCATCCTGTCATGGTGGAACAGAGTCAGGATGTCCCTTGTGTCCCTCATTGTGTTCATTCCATCAGAACTCGCTCCCCTGGGGCTGCTTTTTGAGGACCTAGACCAGATTGCTCCAAGTCAGAGGTGTCCAGCGGCATACCGTGACCCACTCATGGTCCGCACTTCAGCACACCTGTTGTAAAGTGTGGCCATGAGCATTTGAGTCCAGTTTGTGATGAGAAATGGCAGGAAGGCACATAGAGTCACTCCTGGTTTTTGTGAATTTGTACCGGCCTTTGTGAATTTGTACCGGTCAGTAATTGCAATGAGTCTCTTATTTCTCTTCTTTCTGAACATTGGTGTCTCTTATGGTTATATCATCTTCGCATTAATGTATGTTGGGCATTTGGGAAACAGATAACTTGTTACATTAGATCACAGATTTACTGATTAAGAAGAATCATATCCAAGGAGCTAGATCTGAGGAAGCCCACCTTCATCAGGGTTCAGGTGATAAGGTCATGGACTTTAAGCTGATGCTATAATGAGATGAGATTCTGTAGGCCTTGGAAGGTGGTGAGTGTATCTGCATTCTGCCAGGATGCAAATTATTGTGGTTAGATGGTGGAATGTCTCAAAAACAGTTTTCATCAATTCCTTTCCTTCCTGCATGCTTATGCAACTCCTCCAAAAAGAGATGGGTTTTTTTCCCCTCCTTTGAAAGTGGGATGGTTCTAGGACTGTGTTGACCAATAGAAGCAGAAGTGATGTTCTAAAGTTTATGTAGGAATATGAAGATCTGGAATATTCAAAACAATCTTGAAAAAGTAAATAAAATAAAATATTGGAAGATTCACATGACCTGATTTCAAAGTATACCTTGATTTTGTAATTAATTAACACTTAATTAGTGCTTTATGATGATCTTGAAACACTTGCTGTGAAAAACTTTTATTGGACTTGAAACCCATTCACATTATCATAAGAAACTCCAACATCACGTTTGTCAATAAGATCAAAGAATGACACTTAGTTCTTATTGGTATATGGGGGAATATGAGTGGCTGAGTGGGTTAAGCGTCTGCCTTCGGCTCAGGTCATGATCCTGGGGTCTTGGGATCGAGCCCCGTATTGGGCTCCCTGCTCATCGGGAAGCCTGCTTCTCCCTCTCCCTCTCCCCCTGCTTGTGTTCCTTGTCTCTCTGTCACTCTCTCCGTCAAATAAATAAATAAAATCTTAAAAGAAATGAAAGGCAATCCACACATGGTGGGAGTTGGGGTGGAGATGCATCTGAATAAGGACTTATATCCAAAAATATAAGAAGTTCCTACAAATCCATAACAAAATAAAAACTATGCAATAGAAATGACCAAAAGAATTGAACAGAGATTTCATGAAAGAATTTATAAAAATGGCTGCTAAGCACATGAAAAGTTGTATCATCAGTCATCAGGAAATAAAAATTACCACATAATCATTAAAATGTCTAAAATTAAAGTCTGACATGGGGTGCCTGTGTGGCTCAGTTGGTTAAGTGGCTGACTTTTGATTTTGGGTCAGGTCAGGATCTTAGGGTCCTGGGGTCAAGCCCCGGGTCACACTCAGTGGAGAGTCTGCTTTTCTCCTTCTGCCCCCCACCCCTGCAAGCTCGCTTTCTCTAAAATAATAAAAAAAAATTAAAATCTGACAACACACATGTTGGCAAGTATGTGGAACAGCTGGAATTCTCATTGTTTGCAGGTGAAATATGGATTATAAATTCTCATAGTTCTGTTTCTTAAAATGTCAAACATGCACCTGTGTATATGACTTAGCAATTCTACTCTTAAATATTTACCCAAGAGGAATAAAGCTATATGTCTATAGCAAGACTATGTAAGAATATTTGTACCAGAATATTTATAGTAGTTTTATTCATAATAGCCCAAACCTGAAACCAACCTAAATGCCTGTCAACCAGAGATGGGATTAACAAATTGTGGTGAAGTTATGCAATGGGATACTGTCCAGCAGTAAAAAGGAGGAAACTACTGATACATACAATACCATGGATAGATCTCAGATACATTATATTGATGAAAGAAGCTAGACCCAAAGAGTGCATACTACGTGATTCCATTTCTATAAAGATGAGGAACTGGCAAAAACAGATCTATGATAATGGAAATCAGAAAAGAGGATGCCGCAGAGGGTAAGGGGGAAATGACTGGGTAGCGTAAGAACTTTCTGGGGTAACGGAGATGTTCTGTATGTTGATGGTGATGATTACGTAGGGTGTATGTTAGCGAAACTCATTGAATTATAAACTTAAGATATGTGCATTTTACTTGGTATGTATTTTGCCTCAATTAAAACATTGCAAATGTAGAAAAGCTATGTGGATTAATGTTTTCTCTGCCTGATCATTTAGGTCTTAGTTCAGATATCTCCTTCTCAGAGAGACCTACCCTGACCCGCTATGGTTGCTCTTGCCCTCAGGCTATATCACGTAACCTGCTTTTATTTTCTTCCTAGTGCTTATCTGTCTCCAAAAGCATATTTAAAGTGTGGGGGCTCTGTCAGTTCCCACTATAGTGTAAGCTCTATGAGAACAAGGACTATGTCTATTTTGTTCACTGCTTTATCCCCGGGGCCTGTGGTGTTGGATTTGCCCAATAAATTTTTGTTGTTTTTCAATGAATAATGGCTACAAGGGCAGAAAAATCACACTAATATAGATTCTATTTGTAGAACATGAGACGGGTAGTGTATAAGGAAGCTTATCATTATCAAAGTTACTGATCATTCAGTTCTCCTACTCCTTCAATAAACATTTGCTAGGTGCCTCTTGTGTGCTGTGTGCTGATGCAAGACTGAGGCCTTGCATACCAAGGTAAATAAAACCAGAGTATTAGCGAGATTGAGACAGGCCGGGGACTAGAAGTGGGGCAGGCTCCTTGAATCCCCACATGCTTTGGAACATCTATCTTTAGGTCTATTTTACAGATGAGTAAAATGAGTCTTTGTTTCAAGAGTAGTAACTTCCTGTTAAAGCTTCAGAGCTGAAGAATGAGACAACCAAAATAAGGGCCCCCCCCAGAGACTCCTATCATGGGGCAGTAAGGGTCTAAGCAGTGGGAAAGAAGAAGAAATAATGGATGAGAGATATTTCACCCACAATAGTAGCTTTTATTATATGTTTTCTACAAGGGAAGTCAGACTGTGGCTGCTAAGTTTTTTTTTTTTTTTTTTTTTTTTTTTAAAGAAACGTTCTTTTAAAATTGTTTTGTGAGATTTATAGGCTTGCCATGCAACTTGTGCTTATGAAAGAATTTTAGACAGATGTTTTCAGATGTTACTCACTGATTGATTAATTGCTTCCAAAAGAGTCTATTGAATAGAACATTATCTGGAAAACACCTTCCTTTGCTCTCCCAGCCACTGTCTCCCAGAAACCAGAACCCATCCCTTCTAGCTGATTACGGTCACTCGCCTTCTCCCTGAGGACTTCCTGATCAATGACAGTTCACACATTTCCTTCTTAGGAGACCTTTGGGACATAAATAGACACAACCCAGCTTGGATTACATTTTGAACAACATTTTCAGGAAGTAAACAAACAGCTGCTCTCTGAGTCCATGAGGCAAAAGTAAGAGGAAGCAGATTTATATTTCAACAGGGACAACAGAGGCTTGACACAAATGACAACTGTCTCATTCTAGATTTCCTTAACTGGTCTTAAAAAGAGCAGTAGACTAGGCAACTATGTGTGGAATGATTTGGGTGTATTTCTGCCTAGAAGCGGAGAAGAGATTTATGACCTCTTTATTTTTTTAAGTGTTTTTATTTTTGGATTATGAAAGTGATACTTGTTCATTGTTTCAAATTTGGACAATACAGAGTGACATATAAAAGATAAGTATTTTTCATAATCCCATAATTCTAGTACCCAGTCACAGCCACTATTAACTGTTTGATGTATTTTATTGCTGTATATATATATGCATATACATGTATATATATTTTATTGATGTATTTTACTGCTATATATCTATGCATTTATATATGCATGTATATGTACATACACACACACACACACACAGTGTATATATAATTTTGCATCTTGATTTCTTTCACTTAGTGTCTTCCCACATTATTAAATATACCCCAAAGCCTATTTTTAATGGCTGTATAATAATATCTTATAAGAATGTATTATAATTACTCTTGCCATTTCCTTATTTGTGTTAATTTAGGTTGTTTACAATTTGTCAACATTATAAATAAGAGCTGAGATCAAAGCTTCAAATGTAAATCTCTCTCTACATTTCTGATGACTATATTGCAATAGATCCCTCTAGAGCAGCCCTTCTTGTGATGTGACGCCCTAACCACCTTCATCAGAAACAGATATAAATGCAATCAGGGGTCCCACCCCAAACCTGCAGACTCGGAATCTCTGACTTTAGAGTACAGCAATCTGCCTTTTAGAAAAGCTCTTGACGCTTTTAGACAGAGTAAATGAGCTATGACAGAGTAAAAGAGTAAAAGAGCTATGACACCCATAGCTCTAAGAGGAATTACTGTATAGAAGGCCATGTGTATTTAAATTTCAGGTTCTTGGAGACATCCATATTAAATTGCTTTCCTAAAGTCTTGTATACTTGACGTGCCCACCAGAAGCTAGCTTATGAGGGTGCTCAGCCTACCATTCTTGAAGAACAATTTGCCTAACTTGATAGGCACAATGGTGGCTTCATGAGATTTTTATGGATGTGTTATTTAATTATTTTTGTTCAGTTAATTTCAGGTTTTCTAAAGTTTTTTCCACTTATAATTTTAGAACTAGTTCTATGAAATTCCTTGATGATGTTTTGTTCTTTGAATCCATTGGTATATTTGTACTCCTCATATCTTATGTACATTTCTCACATTTGTTTTCATACAAATATAAGTGCCACGAGCACATGTATTTTTGGTCTAATTTGTTCCTGGTTGTATTGCCAGCCCTTTAATAGTGCTAGACACAAAAGGTTCTCAAAAAATACTTTTCAGATGAATAAATAGGTGATATCTATGTATGTTTCCTTTTGACTGCTAACACACATGCATACGCATGCACACACATGCACCAGCAAGACCGGGTTCTACCCCATAATCATACTTGATGATTTCTTAAACATTTTTTAAATTATTTTTTATTTTTAAATTTTAATTCCAGTATACTTAACAAAAGAGTAATTCAACAAACAATTCTATACATTACTTGGTGCTCATGATGCTAAGTATACTCTCAATCCCCTTCACCTGTTTCACCTTTTCCCCCACCTGCTTCCCCTCTGGTAACCATCAACTTGTTCTCTATAGTTAAGAGTCTGTATTTTTTTTTTTAAGATTTTATTTATTTATTTGAGAGAGAGTGAGAGTGAGAGAGATCACAGAGGCAGAGGGAGAAGCAGACTCGCCACTGAGCAGGGAGCCCAATGTAAGGCTCAATCCCAGGACCCTGAGATCATGACCTGAGCCAAAGGCAGTTAGTTGCTTAAGGGACTGAACCACCCAGGCACCCCTCATTGATCTGTTCTATGTTTGTTTGTTTTTTTTAGTTTCTATTTTATTTTTAATTTTTGCTCTAATCTTTATTATTTCCTTCTGTTAGTTTGGGGGTTTGTTCATTTGTTTTTTTCTAGCTCTTTTAGGTGTAAGAGTAGGTTGTTTACTTGAGATTTTTTTGCTTCTTGAGGTAGGCCTGATTTGCTATAAACTTCCCTTTTAGAACCACTTTTGATGCATTCCAAAGATTTTGGACCATTGTGTTTTCATTTGAATTTGTCTCCATGTGGTTTTTGATTTCCTGTTTGATTTCTTGATTGACTCACTCATTGTTTAGTAGCATATTATCTAACCTCTATGAATTTGTGTTCTTTCCAAATTTTTTCTTGTGGTTGACTTCTTGTTTCATAGTAGTGTCGTTAGAAAAGATGCTTGATATGACTTCGATCTTTTTGAATTTGTCAAGGCTTGTTTTGTGACTTAATATGTGATCTATTCTGGAGAATGTGTCATGTACAGTTGAAAACTATGTGTATTCTGCTGTTTTAGGGTGGAATGTTCTGAATATATCTGTTAGATCCATATGGCCCAATGCGTCCTTCAAAGCCACTGTTTTCTTGTTGATTTCCTGTTTTGATGATCTATCCATTGATGTAAGTGGGGTGTTAGAGTCCCCTACTGTTATTGTATTACTATCAATTAGTTCCTTTATGTTTGTTATTGTTGCTTTATATATTTGGGTGTTCTCATGTTGGGTGCATAAATATTTACAATTGTTATAGCTTCTTGTTGGATTGTCCCTTTATGGTAATAAAGTGCCCTTCTTTGTCTCTTGCTACAGTCTTTGTTTTAAAGTTTATTTTGTTTACTACCTGAGCTTTGTTTTCACTTTCATTTGCATGATAAATGCTTTTCCGTCCCTTCACTTTCAATCTGCATGTGTCTTTAGGTTGGAAATGAATATCTTGTAGGCAGCTTATAGATGGGTCTTACTTTTTTATTCATTCCATTACTCTGTGTCTTTGATTAGAGCATTTAGTCTATTTACATTCAAAATAAGTATTGATATGTATGTACTTATTGCCATTTTGTTACTTGTTTTATAGTTATTTTTGTAGTGCTTCTCTGTTTCTTTCTTTTCTTGCTCTCTTCTCTCACATTTTGCTGGCTTCCTTTAGCGAAAGTCTTGTATTCCTTTCTCTATATTTTTTGCATATATATTACTGGTTTTTGATTTGTGGTTGCCATTAGGTTTGTATATAACACCTGTATATAGCTTGTCACTTAAGCTGATTGTCACTTAAGTTTGAACCCATTGTTTACTCCCCTCCCTCCAATGTTTTAGGTTTATGGTGTCATACTTTATATCCCTTTATTTTGTGAATCCCTTGACTGATTTTTTTTTTTTTTTTTTTTTTTTTTTTTTAAGGATTTTATTTATTTATTTGTCAGAGGGAGAGATCACAAGTAGGCAGAGAGGCAGGCAGAGAGAGAGGGAAGCAGGCTCCCCGCCGAGCAGAGAGCCCGATGCGGGGCTCGATCCCAGGACCCCGAGATCATGACCTGAGCGGAAGGCAGAGGCTTTAACCCACTGAGCCACCCCGGTGCCCCCCCTTGACTGATTTTTATAGATATACTTAATTTTACCTCTTTTGTGCTTCCTACTTTTCTTACTCCTACTTATGATCTTTCCTTTCCCCTCAGAGTCCCCTTTAACATTTTTTTTTGTAGGGCTGGTTTCATGGTCATGAATTCCTTTAACTTTTGTCTGGGAAACTCTTTATCTTTTCTTTTATCCTGAATTGTATCCTTGCTGGATAGAGTATTTGTGGCTGCAGGTTTTTTTTTTTTAATCTTTCAGCGCTTTGAATATATCATGCCACTGCTTTCTGCTGAAAAATTTCCTGATACCCTATAGGGTTTCCTTTGATTATAAACTGTTTTCTCTTGTTGACTTAAAAATGGTCTTTGTCGCTACTTTTTGCCATTTTAATTACTGTGTATCTTGGTGTGGACTTCCTTGGGTTGATTTTATTGGGGGCTTCTATGCCTCCTGGATCTGGATTTCTGTTTCCTTCCAGATTCTGGAAGCTTTCAGCTCTTATTTCTTCAAATAAATTTTCCACCCACTTTTCTCTCTTTTCTTCTTCTGGCATCCCTATAAGGCAAATGTTATTATACTTGATGGTGTGGCTGAGTTTTATTATTATTATTATTATTAATATTATTTTATTTTCCCTCTCCGTTCAGCACAACGGCTTTCCATGACTCTGTCCTCTAGGTCACCAATCTGTTCTTCTGCTTCCTCTAGTCTAATATGTATTCTACCTAGTGTATTTTTAATTCGAGTTACTGAGAGTATCTCTGGTTCTTTTTTATGCTTTCTGTCTCTTCGTTAAGGGCCTCGTTGAGATCCTCCACTCTTTTTTTCAGTCTGGTGAGTATTTTTATGACAATTACTTTAAATTCTCTGTCAGGCATGTTACTTATCTCTCTTTTGTATAATTCTTTTGCTGTGATTTTTTCCCCCCTGTTCTTTCATTTGGGACACATTCCTCCATCTCCTCATTTTGTCTAACTCTCTGTGTCTGTTTCTCTGTTTTAGGAAAGTCAGCTATGTCTCCTGCTCTTAAAAGTAGTGGCCTTATGAAGAAGAAGTCCTATAGTGCCTTGTAGTGCCAATGTCCCCTCTTCACCAGAATCTGGTGCTTCAGGGGTGTCTTCTATGTGTGTTGTATGGGACCTACTGTTGTGGCTGAGCTGCTTTTGCTTTCATTCCAGTCGTTTGCAATGGCTCTCTTTGCCTGTTATGGGCAGGGTTTTGTCCCTGTGTCATTAGCGGGCCAATCTGGGGCTGCCCTGGGCTTCGGTTGGGTCAGACGAGGCATTTGCCAGAGATGCAGTAACACCAAACTGCAGGAGTCTTTCCTTGTGTTGTCCCCTGAGAAGATTTTGTTGGTGGGTGGGACCTGCGGTCAGACCAAATATCTGCCCTTAGGCCCCTGCTGAGGCCACAGTCAGACTGGTGTGTGTGGTTATCTTCTCTTCTTCTTGGGGCAGGAGTCACTTTGGAGTAGTGCCGGCCCCTAGTGGAGCTGCTTGCTTATTGCCAGGCTTGTAGCATTGCTTTGGGTGGGTTCCCAACAATGGTATATTAAAGGGAGCAAGTCTGTAGAGCAGCGGGGGTGTGAGGCACAGGGTATTAGCAAGGTTTGCATGAATCTGCTGTGGGAGGAGCCTTGAGGCTGAGGCCTGGCTGGAGGGGGCATGTCCACAGGAGAATGTGGAGGTGTGGTGTGCTGTTTGCAAGCTAAGCGGAGAGTATTGGCACCCTGCTGGTTCCTACAGGTAGGTGTCTGTGTGTCTAGCCTGGGGGATGGAGGACGGAAGTGGCACCCTCTAGCTCCTTTGTTCCTGGAGAAGTCTCCCAAGATCGCTGCCCTTCCAGCACATGTTCTGAGATTAGTAAACAAATCTCACTGTGGTACACCCTGGGCATTTTTCAAACTATTCCTTCTATGCTGAATTGCCACAGGCTGTTTGTTGTGATGTCTCTAAAGGGGCAGAGACTCAGTTTCCTCTCACCCTTTTGGCTCTTTCAGAAGCAGGCTGCTGATTTTTAAAGATCCAAGTGTTAAGCCCCACTGGTTGTAAGAACTCATGAAATTATGCCCCCTGATTTTCAAAGCCAAATGTTATGGTGATTTGTCTTCCCTATGTGGGTTCCTGGTGCCTGGGGTGCCTAGTGTGAGGGTCCGTTTCTCTCCTCTCTTTGTGCCTGTGCATCTCTCCCTCCTGTGGACAGCCCTGAGGGTCTACCTACTTTCTTCAGTTTGGCCTATTCTCTACATTTAGCTGTAGAGAGTCTGTTTTGCCATCTTTGGGTTGTTTTCTGGGTTATTTACACTGATGTGGGTGTTATCTAGTTGTATCTGTGGGATGAGGTAAGCTCAGGATCCTCCTGTTCTGCCATCTTCCTCAGAAGTATCCTTCATGATTTCTTAAGGGTCCCTTTTTGACCTGAGGTTACATGAGTTGCTTCTCTTATTGGTGACTCTATTCCAAGAGATACCAGCGGCCATGGAACAGAAGGCAGGAGGTCCTTGGTTGGTGGGTGGAAAATTAAGTGGGGGTAAATTAAGTCTGATGATCAGAATTGTCTTTTCATCTTATTTCAGCTGCCATGGAAAGCCCCTTCCCAAAAGGCCCTGGCCTTAGTCCCGCCTGAGAATAAAGAAGTGTGAGATTTAATTCTCAATGCTTTGATTTTGGGCAATCTGATTTCAGTTTATAAGGCATCATTTTTGGCCAAACATTTCTGTGAGAACTGTTGATAGGATTACAAGCCAAAAATTAAAACAAAGCCAACCTCTGTGATGTTGACAAAGCGGTCCTACTTGAGGAACGTACTTGAAAATGGTGTATTACCATTTGCTTGAGCAAGAGCTTGCCATTTTACATTAAGAAGGTTACATTCTTCCTGACTCATGTTTTCATGCTGCTCAAGGGTTCCTTTCTGATGGTGGGACAAAAGAATGGCTTTTGAGAAGGGCTTGGTTCCATGATGTCAGCATGATTTGACCTTGTGGGTACACCCAGAACATCGCATTTATGTGCTTCCTCTCACCTTCTAGGACTTTTGAAAAATAATAACAAGATCACTGTTTAATGGTGTGGAATCTACAATCTTTGACCTCGTCTGATTAAGTCACCCACATTTATATAAACTTGAGTAAATCTCCAGGTGCCAACTTGAGCTTTGGTGAAAATTTGTCTTCTTTAGCTTTATAATCGTAAAATTGAAATATCTTGAGCACTTCTTAGAAAAGAAAATATCCATTTTTGTTTTTTGTTGTTTTGTCTTGTTTTTTTGTTTGTTTGAGGTACTGGAAAGAAACAAAAATATGAGCAAAGTTTGAGGGTTTGCTGGAGAGGGAGCTGGAAATGGCTATATAGCAATTTTCAAATCAGCCACTGGGTACAACTGGTCAGTATTGCCTGTTTCCATTGAGAACCTGTGAACTCAATATGCCATTTTCAGATTTTAATCTTGACTGCCTTTCTGAATTCCAGTTTGCTCTTTGGTGAGTTTGGGTGGCAGCCTGTTTTTCCAGAGACCGCTGAGTGCCCCAGTTTAAGTTGATTTTAGAAGTTTCAAACTGGCAAAACTGTACATTAAGTCTCTGAGGCCATGTACCCCATTACCCTGTGATCCCTCTCTCTCATCCCACCAGCTTCCTCCTCAACTTCTGAAGTTGTGAGGTTATAGAAAATCCACCTAGGTCTGTCTAGAAAATAGAGGTTCTCTGCCTCTTAACTACTGCTAGAAAAAAATCTTTGCTGAAATTTTTCATACAATACAATGATCAAAAATTAACTGTGATTGTGCAAAGATAAAAGAACTCTAAAATATACTTGCCACCGAAGACAGGCAGCCCTCTTCCTTAAAGTGGGTTGAATGCTGGAAATGAAGATTTGTAAAGTCAGAAGAGAACTAGACTAATTGGAAATCCACGCGTGGAGAGGACTAAGCAAAATGCAATGGATTTTCCTTTTCTATGGGTTCAAAGATGGTGACACTGCATGTCTTAGTTCTTTGAACTCCTCATGTCTTGTTAATCTGGAAGCATACCAGGCTTCGGGAGCTGGTGGGGGAGCTTCTTGGTCTGTAAGTCCTTCTTAATATGAAAGGACAATATTTAAAAGGCCATCTCAAAGCCATCTCTAACATTGCAGGCTTGCTGCCAATATCAGTTCCTTGCAAACAGCAAGGAGACTTAAAAACAGCAACAGCACCTCTCTTTACAACTTCTTTCCTTTAATAAAGGGAAATGGGTGTGCTATATTGTGTCCGAGTTTGGGGCTCACATAGATATGGATGGGAGGTAAAGAGTGGCTGGCTGCCACGGTGCCAGGTGTTCCCTAATTATAAAACTGAATAATGGATAATAACCATCTTAGTGTGTTTATCAATGCAGTTTGCTCTTTACGATGCAGAAGAGGTCACAGGAGACAATGTGCAGGCTTCTCATGCTCCTATTCATTAACAAGGCACTGCTGGCTGAAATTCAGGCTCCATTACCTAGATACAACAATGGCAGGGACCCTATATCAAGTTGTAATTAGGCTTGATCAGGGCTGGGGTACAGTTGCTACAATCAGAATCACTCAGAATTAATTTTATACTTGTGAAAGGATATGAGATGAGATTGATTTAATGGTAACCAAAGCAACCCCCTTTTCTGTAACTGTCTAAATTTAAAAGAGAGAAAGAGGGAAGAGAGAAAGTCAGGGAGAGAGAGAGAGGTAGGTAAGAAAGGAGGGCAAGGGAAAACAGAAAGATGTTCATTTTAGCTCTATTAATTTTACTACAACTACTACAACTAATTAGAAGCAAATGTGCATCAATAAGAGCAAATATATTCTAGCAAGGTGACTCCTAGCTGGGTCCTAGAAACTTTTGCAGGTCTCGCTATGTAGCTGAAGCAGATTCTGTGATGCTTAATTTCTGCTTCCTTTTTGTCTATTTCATATGTGATTGGAAACAGCTTGATTAGGGCAAGAATTTCAATTTACAGGAAAAGGAGAAGGAAATTCAAGCTGGGCAGTACTTCCTTTCTCTGGTAAGAATCAGTTCTTCAGCCTTTTACTTTGGAACTCTGTGTATGTATCACAGACCCAGTGACTCTACACCGGCTTATATGAGAGCAAAGAGAAGGTCCTGGCACCCAGTTTGTGAAATAGTTAAAGAAGTTGCAGAGCTGTGGGAGGTGTGGTGAGGGGACCATATCTAATTCCTCACAGTTGAATGTTCATTCAGTTTTTTTCAGGTTAGCAAGATGCTGCTCTGGGGATAGAATCTGACCTTTCAGACTTGAGATAATTGGCGAGACGTGCGTGCATATGCATACATTTTTCTTTTCTGCACACACACACATGCAGATATTGGCATATGTGATTTGCACCATTCATACATGTTTGATCTCTGCTATTTAGATGCTATAAATTAGATATTTGCTCATTTTCTTTTATCCCCCTTGGCAGATTTATGAATCTCTTCCCATACTGCATTAACTTCAAGAAATATCACAGTCATTTTGAGGCTAGGATACTATTAAAATATGTAGATAATGGCATAAAGGGAGAATTTCATTTCTTGAATACTTATCGGATTATTGTGCAGATGAGAAAATGGCATGGAAATATTTTGAGTCATTTAAGTGAGTAGGAAGTGTTGTAACAAAGTATATCACTTTCAGACTTAAAAAAAAAGAACTTTTTTCTCTTTCCCTCTTGGATACAATACTTTAGCTATTCAAATAATAAAATGATAATAAACTTCTAAAAAATCATTGAGGTGATATTGGTGCCTATTATTGTGTATCTAACTATATGGACGTTTCATATGTAGTTTAATTTTTATGTTACATGTTAATTAGGATTTTTGTGGTTTGAACGAAGCATCAAGTTTAGCTAAAATTTATTTCAACTCTGGAGCTGGAGATTTTATAAAACATTAAAAATATACTTCAAATAGGGCACCTGGGTGGCTCATTTGATTAAGCGACTGCCTTCGGCTCAGGTCATAATGCTGGAGTCCCGGGATCACGTCCCGCATCAGGCTCCCTGCGCAGCAGGCGGTCTGCTTCTCCCTCTGACCTTCCCCCTCTCATGTTCTCTCTCAGACTCTTTCTCTCAAATAAATAAATAAATAAATAAATCCTTTAAAATATGTGTGTGTGTGTGTATATATATATATATTTCAAGTATATTGCTTTTACCATTACTCTTTTGGCTTTGGTTGCATGCCCACTACTCAACATTACCAAAAACCTTAGAATTTGCCATTTTTGTGCGTGTGTAAGTCTTTATTTTTGTTAGGGTAAATTTTTCTTCTGAAGTAAGTTTCTTCTCTATTTCCTTCCTTTTGTAAAGGGTCTTAGAATAAGATCAACAGGAAGTAGGTAAGACATGAAAAGGTTTTATTCTCTGCTAGTGAGAGGGTTAGTCTAAACATGAGAAAATCCCTGTATTCTGACAGTAGCAGAGAAACCCCTTTTGGAATGGGTTCTTTTGTCTGATCTTAAATTCAGATGCTTGCCCTCCGTGCTTCTAAATGCTGCAGCGTTAGAGGTTATGGTCAAGTGAAAGAACACAGGATGTGATCTGAAGCAGTAAGTCTTCATGGCCAACAGCGTGTTTATGTTGGATCTGCTGAGCTGTCCAAAGTGGAAGATTCAATTATTTTCTGTTTGCTTATTTTCTTGGCCCTCTTCCTCCTGTCAGCGATGAGGGCCACAGGACAAGCCAGAGAGCTGCTTGTCATTCTCTGGCATTTACTGCAAAGTGGGCCATTCTGTGCTCGGGATCTCATCTACACCGTTCTTGGTCTGGACTTGGCATTGGTTGGTGCTGAGACTCTGATTACCTGTTCAACTGACCTGTTCATTTGTTTCTGGGGAGCCCTCTGGGTAGGAATCTCGTCACTGGTTTTTGTTTGTATGTGTGTCTTTTGAGTAAATTGAGAGATGTGGGTTCAAATCAGTATAGAAATAGCAGTTCCCCTCTCACGGACTCACCCCACTCACCTGTCCTTTCGTTCACTCAACAGCCCTTACCATCCAGAATGAAAAGTGACGAACTGGAAAAAAGCATTTTTCGGTTAAGCAAAACGAGAGAATTGGAACCTCATTTTTTATTATTATATAATGTGTTATTTGTTTCAGGGGTACAGGTCTGTGATTCATCATTCTCACACAATTCACAGCGCTCACCACATTTTAAAACATTCCCATGGCCCTAAAGAACTGGGTTTGTTTGTACATTCTTTTAAAAATTCATCCAGTACTTTATCAGTTCTCACTGATAGCCTGGAGTGCAGATGCCCTCCTGATTTCTATGTCTGGATTCAGCCAGAAGTGGAACCCTTGTGTCCAGATAGCTTCTGTGTAAGACCTCAGATGATGGCTGCCCTTGCCTGGGAATAGTGACGTATGGAGGACAGCCCTGGGAGCGTTCTGCCTCAGGGACAGAGAGTAAGGGGGCACAGGGTCTGTAGAGAATTTAGAAGCAATAAAAATTGACTAGAATTCGGTCTGCTTTTTATTATCACAATTTGCTGGCAATTCTTTTCTTTTCTTTTTTTTTTTTTAAAGATTTTATTTATTTATTTGATACAGAGAGAGATCACAAGTAGGCAGAGAGGCAGGCAGAGAGAGAGGAGGAAGCAGGCTCCCTGCTGAGCAGAAAGCCCGATGTGGGGCTTGATCCCAGGACCCTGAGATCATGACCTGAGCCAAAGGCAGAGACTTTAACCCACTGAGCCACCCAGATGCCCCCTTTGCTGCAATTCTAAACAATGTCAAAGATAAAATACTTCCCTCCTCCCCTCTGCCACAATGTTTGTTATTCTAAGTTCTAAACAATTGCTAGAGTTAATGTTAGGTGAGGTAGCCATATGCTTATCTTTTGTGGGGCAGACCTAGTTACAACTTTAACCACTTTGAAGAAGAAAGTATTTGTATAGGAAAAGGCCATTGCTGGTGAGGAATCTTGTTTCCCACCTTCAAACACAGCAAACAGATTTATATTCACTGCTATTAAAATGTAGGCTGAGGCATCCCTTGCAGAAATTCATTTTACATCAGAGAGCTTTTGTATTTACAATTTAAACAGTGGAATAGAGGGGTGAACTGTGAGATATAATGTTTTTGTTTGTTAAATGCAAATTTTATTTCATACATGAGCTATTGAATAGAATTTGAATAATATCTTTAAAATGAGAATGCACTTTTAAGATTAAAACTAAACAATCAACTAGGAAAATAATGATTCTGATAGAAAGTAATTTTATGTAGAGGAAGGGGCTGTGAAAAGGATCCAACTGGGTGTCAAGTTTATAAGATATGCCATTGTAGTTTCCTTCAGTACTTTGGTGACTGGCCTTCTAACTCATGGAGAGTGAGACTCTTCCACAACTGCCTACAGGTTTCTCTATTTTCTGCCCTTCCTGTATGAGATATTTTTGTACCCCTTTAGGAGAGAAACAGAAATGAATTATATTTTGTAGGGCTTTTATTTAATCCCGCTTCTGAGTGAATGAAAATTGCTGCCCAACACCCACCCCAGCAATTTACATGTTTCCCCAAGCTTATTAGTCACTCATTTATGGGCCTAGGCAAAAACAGTATCATGGCAGGAAAAGAGCCATTTCAGATCTTTCCATCCAGGTTTGGTTGAAGCTAAGACCAGAACTGAACCTGGAATGTTTCTGCTGAACCTGTAAATTCAGTTTAGAAACCAAACCAAGCAAAGGATGTCCTTTCCAAATGCAAAGGGACGGTGAGACCCTGCTAGGGGAAGAGATGAATCTGGGAATAGGGTGCGGTAGGCTACCCCACCTGACGTGCACACCTCCCTTCCTGTAGCTCATACATCTCAGGAGAAAGTCCAAGGGCTAGAGGAACGCGACCAGTTCTGCCCGGGACAGGCTTCCAAGCAGGGCTTAGGGACAGCAGGGCACACTGCCATGGCTAAAATATGCAAAAAACGGGAGAGCAGGTATGCTTTCAGGACTGTCAACCAATCGAAGGACAATTTCTGCCAAGAGGACAAAAAGATCCCTCTGTAGATGGCCAGATGAGTTAAACTCCATTCTATGCATGCAAGATGCAGACGTTCACCAGTATCATTGAGCACTTTGAATGTTAAAGATCAATGGGAGATCTATTCCCAGAGTTTTATTTTTATTTATTTATTTATTTTTTTAAGATTTTATTTATTTATTTGACAGAGACACAATGAGAGAGGGAACGCAAGCAGGGGGAGTGGGAGAGGGAGAAGCAGGCTTCCTGCTGAGCAGGGAGCCCGATGCAGGGCTCTATCCCAGGGCACTAGGATCGTGACCTGAGCCAAAGGCGGACACTCAAGGACTGAGCCACCCAGGCGCCCAGTATTCCCAGAGTTTTAGAATAAATGTAGTGGAAGCTGTGGTCTCTGAGTCATGGGGACTCACCGATAGGATCATTGAAAAAAGCTGGTTCAGGTAGATAGTCATAGAATGCTACAGACGTGCCTTAAATACTTTAACTTAAAATATGTACATGTACAGTAATTTACCAGGCTTTTGATGTAAACCAAGGCCTTTGCTTTCAATTTGGTTCTGTGAATTGGAATTTCCCTGGCATTTTCTATAATTTCCTGGTTTTGTATATTTAAAATGGAGAGTTTAAAGATATTTAGCAAACATTGCAAAATCTATCTGGATTCTTCTGAGTTCTTTTTCTCATTTTTAAAATCCAGCAACATTTTTTATAAACCAAGTTGCTTAATTATTTTTCAAGGCATTCAATTTACTTTACATGAGAAATCTTTCTTTTGCACTCATTTTTTTTTACCAGTTTATATATTTTAAAAACTTAATTGCATAATTACAATAGTATTGGTATAAATAGGCCCAAACAACGGATCCGTGGTAAACATAAAATTCAACTGGTTGGAGCTATGCGGATTCAGTGTGCTGTCGGCACTGGTCAAGATGTTTTAGTAAGAAAGTAGAGAGCCTCCTTTTTTTCAGAGACTTGGAGCTACATTAAAAGAACTACTGTAAAAGGTGAAGGTCTTAGTCCATTCCGGTTGCTAAAACAGGATACTACTATAGACTGGGGTGGGGTGTTTATAAAAAATAGAAATTTATTTCTTACAGTTCTGGAGACTGGGAAGTCCAAGGTCAAGTTACTGGCAGATCTAGTGTCTGGTGAGAGATTCCTGGTTCATAAATGGCCATTGTCTTTCTGTGTCCTCATATGGTGGAAGGGGCAAGAGAGCTCTGTGGGGTCTCTTTTATGAGGGCACCAATCGCATTTATGAAGACTCCACCTCATGACTTAATCGCTTCCCAAGTGCCCCACCTCCAAATGTCATCACACTGGGGTTTGAGTTTCAACATATGAATTTTGGAGGGACACATTCAGTCTATAGCAGTGAAATTATAAAATTACTATAGTTATCAAGATGGATTGTAGAATAATGGGTCTTGGAAAAGTGAATACTTTGGGTTGAATACTTAGGGTTGAATACTTAGGGTTATTCCAAATTGTTAAAGGAAAATCGTTTACAATGTATTATGTCTTAGAAAAAAACAGTAAAATTATCAAAGCACCCGGTAAGCTAATGAGCTGACACTCTAGCAAGAAATAATACGGTAGGATGATAACTATGAGCACCACTGGGAATGCTCGGTGGGCCCTGGGCCCTTATAGTGGATGTCCCCCACTGCCTTGCTGATCTCATTTGTGTTTCCCTTCTCCCTCATGGATTTCCCCACCTTTCCAAACACTCTGGCCCCTCTCCAAGAGTCTTCTCTGAGTACTGTTCCCTTTAGCTCAAGTTTCCATTTCTGTGCCCTGCTTCTTTCATGTGGCTGACTTTTATTTTTTCTTCTTTCACTTTTCCTGCCACCGCTGGAGTTTTCAGGGTCCAGGCCAATAGGGCCTGGCCTTTTTTTGTTTGTTTGTTTGTTCGTTTTCTTTTACCAGGTCAGCCGAGTTGAATCGGGATTGGATGACTGAGGTTGGCTGGACAGCTGGTTACGTGTGAGCATGTGGGAGTTTTGGAGGGAGTGGGAACCAAAGCCCTCAAGGTATGAGCGAGGGAAGATGACCTCCCAGTGGGTTGTGCTCTTATTCTCTCAGCCTTTTAATATACATGTTTATTTCTGTAAATTGCTTTTCCCATTTGGATGAATGATGAACTGTAATGCCCAGAGTAAAAAGCTACCAGAAATGAGTTCTGTTCAAAATTGCAGAGGTTTACATTGGCGTCTCAGTGAGTTCGCTCGAGAGTTCTCGGAATAAGGCTGACATATCTTTAAAAGGGGTAATAGAAGAATATGCAGGGTAGCTGCTGCTTTTTTGAGGTTGAAATTGGTTTGGATATAACAAAACCATCCTTCTTAAGATTACGAAAAGTTCAGCAAAACAACAACCCACTCATATCTCAAATCCCAGGTGAGCTAAAGCTACAAATCACATCCATTTGTAGGAAACAGTTGAGAGATGATTTTTGGATAATGACAACTCATAAGCCTGGGCTGTACTCAGCATAAGATGTAAACAGGGCCTTCTTGTTTTCACTCTGTCGGAAGCTCTAATTCATTTCTAATTACTATCTCCTGGAAAAACACTGTGTTGTCATTGCTTTCTAAATTTCTTCCTCCTTTAGAGAAAACACTTATTTTAGGTCATTAAGAAAAACCTTGTCTTGATTTGGATGATGTTTTTGTTCAACAAAGCAGAATTATTATTTTGTTTCAGGCACAATTTGTGTGGTAGGAGGGAGAGGCTGCGTACATTTTAATCTGGCAGTGAATTAACAATAATCAAGAGAATGTGGCTTTTCCACCGTTACACAGTTCAGACCGACATGTTTATTCAAGCCAGAGAAAAAGCATCCTTGCTATTTGGATTTCTGAAGTGAATCAGTCAGGAAGAAAAAATGTTGGCATGTGAGATATTAAAACCTTATCTTAATTTTCAACTCAGTATTGCATTTGGCAATTTAAAAAAATCCATGACAAACAATTAAAAGAAAGCTCATATAGTAGCAGATGTAGTAAAGAAAAAAGAAAAAAAGTATTAGAGTATACTTTAATAAAGCATAGACGAGAAAGTGGAACATGGCAAAAATCGGCTTCTGTGGCTTTTGATGTTATGAAACATTACCCCAATATATATGAAAAACTTAAGTGTACAAACCTCTTTGATTTTCTCACTCATTAACTGAAGTTACCTTGGTTATTTTATCAGTGACTTAATCCGTTCTGATAGTAAATTAGGGAAATGTATGAATTAGTGGCATAAACTTTTTGAAAATTGTGAATGCAAATGAGGTCAATGAAGTTCATGCTTTTCCTCAGTCCCCGTGGAGATTCATGGGACGCTGCACACGCAGGCTGTCCACTACTACTTGTGGCTCAAGGAGAAGGTCTGGGAGAAAGGGGTGAAGGTACCTGGAAGGAACCAGCATTGTTGGGAAGTAATCAGCTGGAAACACTGTGCCCACATTAGTGAGGGTACAAACCAGAGAGGGCAACCACAAAGCTCAGAACTTGCCATTTGACTTCTAGATTAGGCTCCAAGCTTGAATGGTATTGTAGAAGAGTGGGCAGAAGGAGGTAAGTCTTAGATCTTGTTGAAAAATAGATACATTCTTAACTGTACTGGCCTGTAGAGTCACAAGTAGAAATTTAAGTTCTTTTTTATGCCTTTATTAAGATGCCTGGCAAGCCATTTACTTATGTGATTTTTGCCAGCTGAATTTTTGTGTTACATAGGTCAATTATATTTGTTATAATGAATAAAGACTGGAAATACCAATAAGCCACAAGAAAAATAAATTATTTGCAGTGCTCTCTCCAGGAGATAATTACTGTTGACATTCTTGTACATAATCTTTCAGCTGGCAAACTGAAAAAAAAAGAGATATTCATAAAATGGTTCCTTTAAAAGAGCTCTCACATTAAAAACAATCAAGCGAAAGCGTTATAAAATTCATAGAGGCCTGGGCTCTGCTGTAAACACGCAGTTTTTAAGCTATTTGATCTATAGAGCAAAGAAACCATCTCTTTCATGACCAATTTTTATCTAAAGTCTTTCCTGAAAACTTCCACTTATTTTCTGTTATCCAGGGAAAAAACAAGGGAGATGGAAAATCAGATGCCCAGTCATTCATTCACTGAGAGGTTCTCAAAGTGGGGTTCCAGGACCAGTAATGTTGGATCCCCTGGGAACTTGTAAGAACTGCAGATCCTTGGGTGCCTCCCCGACCTCTTGAACTGGAAACCCCGGGTTGGGATGGGTTGCAGTAGGTTGTGTTTTAACAGGTCTTCCAGGTGATTCTGAGGCACACCAAAACCACTGCTCCTTGGGAAATTCTAGAGCAGGGTCTGGAAATGGTGACTGGTGGGTTGCTTGGGGACTCTGGCAGCCTGAGGTTTATCTCCAAATGCACCAGGAGACTACTCTGTTGGTATCTGAGTGGAGTTTCCAAGAAGTGTCTAAAGAAAGAAGCAGCTGTTTACTCTGGAGGTCAAGTGGCTGATAGAATTAGGAGTGTGTAATTTAAGACTGGAAAGCTCAGTTTGTGTAGAGATACGCCCTAAAGATCAAATTAGGGCTAATGAATATATTAAGGAAGAATAAGTACGGTATTTATAATTATTGGAGCACTGCTGTCATTTGTTTGACCTAATTTCTTCTGTTTTTATTGGGACAATTAATGTCCGCTAGTAAATAATACTGTATTTGTATTTTCTTAAGTGTATTTGAGTATGTCATCACCTTACAGCAGGAAGCACAGCACAGTGAATGTTTGTTTTTTTTAAATATGAAAACATTTCAAGACTCAAAACATGACTTAAGCTAGCATTAGCCTTTGGAACTAAAAATGCAGGGAATTTAGCAGTTTGCTAATTGTTTCTGTCTCTGTGTATAAAGATATTTTCTATTTCGAAATATTCTGATTCCTACCAGTTAGGTGACCATGAGAAAGACCTGAAAGCTCTCTGAGCCTTAGTTTTTCACCTGCAAAGTGGGCTATTAATGTTAAACATAGGTCAAATAAGATAATCCGTGTAAAACTGCTTTCTAAGTTGCACAGTGTTATGATAATTTAATTTATATTAAGTTATTATATAATTTTAAAAAATATTTTATTTATTTATTTGACAGAAAGAGAGAGCACAAGCAGGGGGAGCGGCAGTCAGAGCAGGCAAGAGGGAGAAGCAGGCTTCCCGCTGAGCAAGGAGCCTGATGCGGGACTCGATCCCAGGACCCTGAGATCAGAACCTGGGCCGAAGGCAGATGCTTAACTGACTGAACCACCCAGGCGTCCTTATTTTATAATTTTTTAACATAAATATCGATCGGTTATTTGCCTTTACATTAGTATTTTTAGCTGTTATCCACTTAAGGTAGAAAACAAAGCACCATGGGCATTTTTTTTGGTGGTTTTTTTTTTTTTTTTTGTAGAAGCTCTTTTGGTCAAGACATAAACTAGCATTGGCCTTTGGAATTGAAATAGAGAAAACTTATTAATTTGCAAAGAATACTTATTGGCAAAGCCAGCAGATAGATGTCTATTTATTGTACTATTGTAATGAATGAAACATTCATAAATAAATCCTATACATTGCTAACTGCCATTAAGTGACAATATTGACAGAGGCCCAGCCCCTGCTAGGAAATGCAATTTGCATCTTGGGCAATTTTCTCTTTATCCTGTAATGCCCTAGGGCTAGGAAAATGCCAGCTCCAAAACATTGGAAAATAAAAATATGTTTTTCTCCTTCATTATTGTAAATGCAAAAATGCCTAACAAAGTTTGGCAAGGCGAATCCAGCAATATATAAAGAGCATAATGCTTCATGCTGAAGTAGGCCTATCCCAGGAATGCAAGGTTGGGTTTTTTTTGGTAAACCAAACAATGTAATTCATTCTATTAGCAGACTAGAAAATAAAAACCATCTATCACAACTGATGCTGGGAAAGAATATAACAGAATTCAATACCCATTCACAGAAAAAAAGCTTCAAGAAATCAGGAGTACAAAAGAATTTCCTCAACCTGATAGAGTGCCTAGACAAAAAGCTTACAGCTAATGTTATGCTTAAGGGTGAAATAGCGAATATTTTCTCCCTAAGACTGGGAACAGGGTGAGGATGTTGGCTCTTACTATTTCTATTTGACAAGGTATTGGATGTCCTAGCTCATGTAACTGCTCAAGAAAAAGAAATAAAAGGCATATATAAGCATCTTTTATATATATATATACACACATATATATATATATATATATATGAAGTAAAACTATCTTTATTCACAGATGAAATAATCATCTGCCAAGAAAATCTTAAGTAATCTACAAAATTGAGTAGACCTAATATGTGAGTTTAGTGAGACTATAGGATACAAGATCAACATATAAAACATCAGCCTCTGGCCACCCTCCTTCCTGTGCCCATCACCTCTCGAAAAAAAAGATCAATTCTGTTTCTTTACATGAAATGAAGAATCAGAAATGCAATAAAATGACATTTACAACAGCATCAAAAATATGACATTCATATGGATCAATTTAACAGTATATTAAAAAAACCCCACCCCAACGTATGTGTGAGACTTGTACCCGAGGAATGCAACTTGGCAAGGCTCTTATTACCTTCTGCCAAATTGTTTTCTTGGACTGGTACATTTCCAGTAGCAGGATCAACAAGTGTTAGCTTCACTTGTAAGCTTTAAATGTTATCATTCCTTTTTCGTAAGACTTTAAAATCTGGTTATATTAACATAGCATGAACATCAGTTGTTATTTTGCCAATTTTAAATTTTGCTTTAAAATCCTAAATTGCAAGTCGTCATAATAAGAATAGCTACCACTTATTGAATGCTTTTTTACGTGCCAGGCACTTTAAATACTTCAGAGCATTAACTAATTTAATTCCCGCAACAACTTTCTGAGTTAGGTGCTTTTAGTTTCCCCATTTTACAAGTCAGAAGCCGAGGCTTAAAGAGGTTGAGTCATTTGCTCAAAGACACATTGCCAGGAAGTGGCATAGCTGGATCTTCGTCTAAGGATTGAGCTTTTCAACCTCCTCACTGAATTGCTTCTGTAAGCATGATTAGCTCCAGTGTGGGACTTCCCAACAATGGATCTGCATTTAGACTGGGTATGCACGTTACTGAAATAAATACAGTAATCAATGACTGTAGAAAGACAGATCCTAGGCGCTTCCTTAAAAGGAGGAATGTAAGGTGACACAGAGGCTGCACCTAAAGTCTTGAACCTAAGATGCATATTCCTGGGCTCTTCCTCCAGAGACCCTGCTCCAGAGAGGTGGAGGGGGGGGGCGTCCAGGGATGTACATGGGTAAAAAGCACCCCTGGTCACTCGGATGCAGGTGATCTAAGGACCCCGCTTTGAGCTACACCACCCTGGAAGTTGCTATATAATAGGATATCATGATAGAACACTTTAGAAGGAAAGAGAGAGCTCACTCAGGTTAAATATCTTGACATCAGTGAAGTATGGGTAAAAATTGAAGGCATAAGGGGAACTTGACAAATATGAAGGTATGAAGACCCATTGAATTGAAAGTATAAGGATTCATATAACACCTTTCCCAAGTACCATAGGACCTTATTTTCATAATAGGCATGAGAACGAAGGACTACAAAGTGACTTTTCCCTGGCAGGAAGTTGTTAGGAAAAGGATTGTATCACTTCCTCCCTAGACTCCTCCTCATTTCTCCAGTCTTCACGGAGGTGTTGGCAACGCACAGCCTGGTCAGGTCTGGCGACAGTGTCTCTGGGACCATCACTAAGCAGGGCCTTTCAAAAGGTAAGTAAGGCCCTGGTCCCCTTCCACTTTTTTGAGACTTACAATTTTAAAAATGGAGAAACTCGACATAGGGGTACCCAAATAGCAGTATCTAGAAAATGTTCGCATTGAACAATGTAATGCTTTTAACAGAAAAATTCAAGTTAAAAAATAGTTTTGAATTCACCAGGCAACTATACGATTTCCTTACAATATTATTTGTAATATTATTAATTTATATTAAATTCACGATAGGCTATATAGTCCAGAAATAGAGCACAGCTTTAGAATTGTACGACTATTTTTCGAGTTCATGAATCTCTGTGAATAAACATTAATGTCATTTGGGGATAATGTCAGAGGTCTGAATTTGAGGCCCTTCCTGAAAGTGAGGTCTGGGCCAAAGAGCTCCCCTATACTGTCTTAGAATAAATCCCATTTTTAAGTATGTTTTCCACTCTTTTAGTTCTTTAAACATGCAAAGAATTTTGCAGCCAATTTTTTAAACCATCAACGAACCTTAAATGTTAAAGATAGAAGTTGTGATCCTATTTACATAAATTTCAAAAACAGGCAAAACTAATAAAGTGTGCTAGAAGTCAGTATGATGATTACCATTTGTGGGGGTAGGGGCTGGAGAGGGACAGCAGAGCTTGCTTCTGGGGTGCTAGGAATGTTCTTTTTCTTATTCTGGGGGCCAGTTGCATGATTTGCTTATGATTTGTATACTTGTTTTTCGGTGTTATGTTTCAATACAAATTTTACTCTAAGAATTTTGCCGAACATTTACAATTTACAAAAGTATGGCCACCATATCAGGAATCCCTTAAATCAGGACACCACATCGGATGAGTGGCTTTTTCACCTCCAGGAATAGCTCTCATTGGCAAGGACACAGAAAACTCATTGGTAGATCCCTGCTGGTGTGTCCAGATGACCTGGCACCCCTGACCAGGTGGCCCATTAGATTCTCCCTGGTAATTGTAGACAAACACGTGCCGTCTGTCGCAAGCCCAAAAATGTGCAGCCTTTGACAGAAATTCCCGGATGCGACTCCAGCTTGGGCAATCGTGGCGTCTCAGTGTCTCTGAATTACTCATTCACCGTGTATGTGTTCTTCTCACTCTCCCCAACTTTATTGTCCATAGAGATTCTGTGAGTGACAGGGCAGAGTGGAACAGGGTCTGTTGAGAGGAGAGGGGGTGACTGCCAGCTGGCCCTGTGGGCTGTTTGGCCCCCAGGAGGCCATTCCTGACACCTGGTCCCATATGGCAGTGCATTCTTAGGGACACGAGCCAAGCAGTCCTGAGGAGTAACAGAAATACATACTTAGCTCTGGGGCCAGACCAATGGAAGTCAGGGAGGTGGAGTGGAGTGCCTTGGCTTGAGAGTTTAAAGTATTTTACCACATGTCCTCATGGTAACTAGCTGTGTGGCTCTGTCCCAGTCTCTTTAGCCCTCTGAGCCTTGGGTTCCTTTTGAACAGAAGAAGGGGACAAGAGTGGTATCTCTAAAGTCCCTTCTAGTGTCTGTGATCATATAATTAAAATACTTCCTTGTTCAGTTTTAGATGTTCACCAGATTCTTTCCTCAAGTCCACCTTCCCTCACTTGTGGCTTCCCCGTTATAATTATCTGTCATGGTCTAGATCAAATGCTACTTCCCACATGAAGTCTTCCCAAGTCAATGTCAACAGTGGCTCATACCTGATCGAATTTATATTCTGTTATTTATCCCCATGTCTTGTAATTCCACTCAAGATTGCACATTCCTTGATGAAAACGGCAGCATCATCTTTGTATCCCAATAGGAAGGATTCGCAAATCTTAACTGACTAAACTGCAACAGATTGCCCGCATCCAAATCACACAGGGAACTTAACAACTCAGATTTCCGGGTCCAGTTCTGGGAGAATCTGATTTAGAGATCTAGGGAGAGACCAGGGAACCTGTATTTTAACTAGCCTCTGAAGGGTTTTCAGGGCAAAGCCTGGCTTGAGAACTCCTTCATATGGTGATTTGCATTAAATATTTATGTATTGGCTGAATCAATAGAGGAATGAAATTTATCACATTCTTTAGTCATCGAAAAATTTTCCTGAGTTCACAAAGATGTAAAACATGAAGCAAAATATGGTGTCAAAGCCATAATCATGTTGCCATGCAAATAATGTCATTGAGTCTTCCAATACTCTATAGAAATGGCCTGTGCCATGAAGAGAGACCGAGCGAAATATAAAACTTTATTCTGAAAATAATCTGGGTTGGAGGGAGTTGGACCTGAAATAGGCAAACTTTCTTTTATTTTTTTTAAAATTTATTTTCTTTTTTCTTTTTTTTTTTTTTCAAAATATTTTATTTATTTATTTGACAGAGAGAGAGAGATCACAAGCAGGCAGAGTGGCAGGCAGAGAGAGGGGGGAAGCAGGCTCCCCGCTGAGCAGAGAGCCCGATGCGGGACTCGATCCCACGACCCTGGGACCATGACCTGAGCCGAAGGCAGAGGCTTAAACCACTGAGCCACCCAGGCGTCCCTATTTTATTTTTTCATTGTTTATGCATCACACCCAGTGCTCCATGTAATACGTGCCCTCTTTAATACCCACCACCAGGCTCACCCAACCCCCACCCTCTCCCTTCCAAAACCTTCAATTTGTTTCTCAAAGTCCATCGTCTCTCATACTTCGTCTCCCCCTACAATTTACCACAATTCACTTTTCCTTTCCTTGTCCTAATGTCCTCCATGTTATTCCTTATGCTCCACAAGTAAGTGAAACCATGTGATAATTGACTTTCTCTGCTTGACTTATTTCACTCAGCATAATCTCCTCCAGTCCTGTCCATGTTATTACAAAAGTTGGGTATTCATCCTTTCTGATGGATGTGTAATATTCCATTGTATATATGGACCATATCTTCTTTATCCATTCATCTGAAG
>CM052892.1:59565284-59631421 GCA_028534135.1 Potos flavus | reverse complement strand
CCCTTTCTCCACGTCCTCTCCAACACTTGTTGTTTCCTGTCCTGATGATTTTGGCCATTGTAACTGGTGTAAGGTGGTATCTCAATGAGGTTTTGATAGGCAAACTTTCTTTTAGAGACTTCTGCAGTGCTTTCTGCCAACTCTATGCTTCCCCTACCTGGCCCCCTCTGCCTTCTTCTATCATCCCTGCCAATTTGGGAGAAGCATTGGCTTTCTTTCTTTTTTTTTTTTTTTCTTTTTTCTTCTTGCATCAAAACCTGTGATCTCTCATTCTCTCAATTTATTTAACCATTCCTCCATTTGATAAATGTTGACTGAGTGCTGCTCCGTGCCAGAACGGGGCTAAGCCCTGGGAATGCAGCAATGAACAGAGCAGCTTTGGCTCCCATCCCTGTGGAATTTACACTCTTGTGGGGGAAAGGCAGATGTGATATAAATAATTACAAATATTAGCAAGAGCCCAAGAGCTTTATCTCATCTCTTAAGTCTATGACATCTAAACCATTGGCTGCTAATAACTTAACATTTTATTCTTCCCAAATAACATTTGTAGCTTAAAAGATTTTACACCTTACTTCAAGAAGACAGTAAAGAGTAGAGGGGAAGAAGTTTCAAAGGGAGATCTATTTGTTGAGGGGATCTTTTTTGACTTTCTTAAATTATAGTATGAAGCTGCCCCGCCTGACCAAAATGCCCTCTTCTGCAAAATAGCAGTGATTTTTAATGTGAGGTTCTTGGAAAGACTTTCAGGGGGTCCATGAACCCTCGAAGATTATGCAAAGTTTTATGTGTTTGGATCCTCTTCTGCCCAAAAGTTTATTCTTTCCTCATTCTCTCAAAGGGATATCTGGTCTCAAAAGAAGAGAAATAAAAGAGAAAAAAAAAAAAAAAAAGAACAGGACGGAAGAAAAGAAAGCAAGCAAACACTCTTTGGTTTTTCTATTTAGCTAATGTAATTCAGATCTCTGTTCCTGTTGCAAAAAAACAAAAATGAAAACGAAACAAAAAAAAAAAAAAAAAAGAGAGAGAGAGAGGAATGAGATGGAGTCTTTATCCAAACAGAGAAAAAAAATATGTTTATAGGATTGGGTTACTGGGTGACTTCAGAGAAATTAAATACTCACCCCCACCCAACTCTCCATAAAAAGAAACTAGAAATAGATTCTGAGGATTTTTATTTTCTGAGAAGGATGGATATATCCCAAGAGCAGCATCTGTGTACAACTAGAGAAAAAGCTTCAGTAGTAAAGATCCATTAGACATCCAAATCTTCCAAGTATCAAATAGCAAGAGTAAGTGAGATTTTTGTACATGCAAAGCAAATTTTATTTAAGTGATAACCAAGACAATTCCTATTGCTTCCTAAAGTAGGTATTCTGTTAATAGCAGAACCAAAAGATACAGGAAACCAACCTAATGCATTTTAATGCTTGATTTTGATGCATATAAAAAATTCAAGAAATGGAGCATTTCATAGCAAATTGCATATCTGTGCCATCCAGACTTTATTAGTTAGGATTAGAATCAGCTGTGAGAGACTGAAAATCCAAAATAACAAGTGGCTGAAAAAAGATAGAAGTTTATATTTCTCATGTGAAAGTCTGAGTAAATGGCCCAGGGTCGGTGTAATTGTTCACAATACCAGGCAATTTTGTGTTACTTTTCTGTGCTGTTCTCTATTCTCATGCTCACCTTATTGTCCAAGATGGCTGCTCCAGTTCAAACCCTCAAGTCCACATTCCAGCCAGCACAAAGGAGTAAAAGGAGAGGCTTCTTTTTAAGGATGCTTCTGTGAAGTTCCATGCACCACTGCCTCCTATATTTCTTTGCCCAGGACTTAATAACTTGACCATCCATATCTGTAGGGGAGAGTAAGATATGCAGCCTTTATTCTGGGAGGTCAGAATTCTTTTGCTATGGAAGAAAGGGAGGACAGATACTGGACCATACCAGTAGTCTTGGCCACTGAGATTTTTTACATATAGGTAGTTCGAATAGTTAACTTTGGTATAATATTCAGCTACAAGTCTTTAATGTGCCAATGAGATTTCTTGACACTAATCAACCATTTCTGAAGCTACTTCTAATTAAATCTTTGCTGACATTAAAAAATAAAGCATATTTTTCATTTTGAATGTTTATCTGTTTGATGCTAGACAAGATTCAGCCCAGCTAGAATAGCATGTCTAATTTGTGGATTCTCGAGACCCTTCTTCATTGCCTCATCCTTTCTGTTCAATATCTTTCAACCATTTTTCCTTTAGTCACAGTCTCAAATGGAGAAAGAAGGGTGAAAAAGAGATAAAGTCTAGATCAGATGGGTGTTTTGTTTCTTCTTAGCAACATTACTAGAAGGGCTAAGGTAGGAGAGATAGAAAATAAGTAATACCAAGTTGTGGGGTTATCTGTCAAAACTATAGTCCCTTATGCAGGCATTGGGCAAGGTCCTTTGCATTGCCATTTGTAATCGTAGCTATAGCCCTATGAGGAAGGTGACACCACCCCCTGACAGACATCCTTTGGAGAACAGAGGAAACTTGCCAAAAGAACCAGTTACTGAGGTAGCAGAGCCAAGACTTGAGTCAAGGTCGCTCTTACCCCCAGACCATGCTCTTTCCACTGCTCCGTCCACAGATTCCATCTTACCATGAGTTTTGAGCATCATATTGCCACTGGAGAGACAATTTTTTTTTTTAATTTTAACATTGGCCTGGACTAAAGTAAACCTTGACGATATAAACAAGTGAAGAGGTTCAGAGAGTACCAGGCAGCCAGCTCCTCATGGGCTCTCTGCCCACCCAGATCTGGAACATTGTTATTAGCCAGCACTTGGGAGGCACTTGATATTTCCAGAGTGGCATTCAGGACTTTCAGCCCCAGTGGTATGTAGAAGATGAGACAGAGTGCTCTCTTGCCAGGTCACTTTAAAAGAGCAAGGATGATTTCAGGACAGCATTTCCTTGGCTTCTCATTTTTCAGCACTTGAAAGGAGAAAGTCACTGACTTCGGTGGAAGTTTGAGTGGTACCCTTCTCCCCCTTTCCGCAGCTTGCGATGGAACTTCTTACTCAGAGAGCAGCATCAGAACATAGAGAACACTGCTCTGTGTTCAGTGCTTGCTTTGTAGCAGCTTCTGAGCTAAGTTCTTCTTCTTAGACAATGTCTCTAACATTCGGGAGGCATTTTGTAGAGAAGGATATGGGGATTTGAAACTAGAATCCCTGATTGTAAAACTCATGTGCTTAACCACAAGGGCAGCGTACCTTGTTCACAAGCACACACCAGAAGCTGAGATGTAGGCAACCGAGAGTAAAGTCTGGAAAGCGAGGATAGGTAGAATATATTTGAACATATTTAGGGGAAATCTTTCAAGTGAAATGTGTTCCCTTTGAGTACATGGAATAGGCTCTTGGATTTGGCATTGAGAAACTGGATTTTTTTCTCAACTCTGTTCCTAACACGGAGAGTGTAAGCAGTTAATGAGCAAATGATCTGAGGAAATAGGCGAGAAAATGGGAGATAGAATGTGGGGCGGGGGGAGGTCACGAAGAACCAATAAATAAAGGTTGCATCAATTGGCATGTTACCAATGTGGGCAACAGGGGTTCGGTTTTGGGTGGACTTTTGGGAAACTGTAGAGCACACCTCCAAACTATCTTACTGAAAAAGGGAAGTCAGAGGATTAAACTCCAATTCCTGTCCCCCATAACCGAAGGCCACTCCTGGAACATTGATTGTCACGCAGCTCTGATCTATGAACAGGTGCACACAGTTCTGTGGTAGAGAAAGCTGATGGCATATTCAGAAATTGTTTCAAGTGAACTCTGAGGCAGGCTAAGGGAAAAGGGGTGGAGCCCAGACCCCATCTGCCTCCACTTGTTTCAGCTACATAATGGTATGTGAATGTAATATTGGAGAAATCCAATAAAAAGCAACTTATTTTTATTACGAGATGATCACATTCTAAGTATTGGTGTGTTGTGGGTTATTGGAGCTCAGGATTGCCCTTGCCCACTTAATGGAGAAGAAAGTGATTAAGAGGACCCCGTTGAGCCATGTACACTTTTTCATCCCATAATCTTTTGTGCTGAAAAGACTGAGATGATGCTCCTTAGAAAGGCTGGATTGCAAGGTTGGCTCTTGGTTGGCATCTGGATTTTGAGAGGGTTCCTATCATTCCCCAGATTGTAAGAGTAGTTCACTCAGACTAAATCGTTTGTACAATGTGGCTTATGCCGAACATCTGTTTCCTTCTGGGAGTCTGGGATTTGGGTACATTGCTAGATAGCAGGTGCCTACGTGAGCAGCCCTAGTAAAACCCTGGCACTAAGTCTCTTGTGATGACCTTCCCTGGTAGACAACATTTCAGAAGTGTTGTCATAGCTCCTCGCTGGGAGAAATCGGACTAGCCAGGGTGACTTTACTGGGAGAAGACTTCTATTTTTTATTTTAAAATTTATTTTATTTATTTATTTGAGAGGGAGAGAAAGAGAGTGTGAGTGAGTGGGGGAGGGGCAAGGGGAGAGGGGGAAAGAGAATCTCAAGGAGACTCTGTGCTGAGCATGGAGCCTGACGTGGGCCTTGATCTCATGACCCTGAGCTGAAACCAAGAGTCAGACACTTAACTGACTGAGCCACCCAGTGGCCCCTTTTATTTTTTATTTTTAAATTTTATTTCTTCCACTATGGTTGAGACACAACGTTACATTAATTTCAGGTATACAACATGGTGATTCAAGAACTCTATATCTATATGCTAGCCTCAAGTATAGCTACTGTCTGTCACTATGTAACACGATTAAAATACCATTCATTATATTCCCTGTGCTGTACTTTTTATTCCTGTGACTTATTCATTCCAGAGCTGGAAGCCTGTCTCTCCCACTGCCCTTCATCCATTTTGGCCATCTCCCCACCCACCTTCCCCCTGGCAACCAGCAGTTTGTTCTCTGTATTTAAGAGTTCATTTTTCGGTTTGTTTCTTTGTTTGTTTGTTTTGATTTTTAGATTCCATATATAAGTGAAATTATATGGCATTTGTCATTCTCTCTCTGACTTACTTCACTTAGCATAATGCCCTCTAGTTGCATCCATGTTGTTTCAAATGGCAAGATCTCATATTTTTTATGGCTGAGTAAGATTCTCATATGTATATTACATCTTCTTTACCCATTCATCAATCAGTGGACACTTAGGTTGCTTCATATCTTGGCTATTGTAAATAATGCTACAATAAACACAGGGGTGCATATATCCTTTTGAATTAGTGTTTCATTTTCTTTGGGTAAATACCCAGTGGTGGAATTACTGGATCATTGTCATGATTCAGTACATTATATGTAATATATATATAAAATGTGTAAATCTATAAAGTTCTATAAAATAGAACTACCATGATCAATTAATTTTTTGAGGACCGTCCATACAGTTTTCCACAGTGGCTGCACTGGTTTGCATTCCCGCCAACAGTGCATGAGAGTTCCTTTTTCTCCAGGTCCTCGTCAACACTTGTTATTTCTTGTCTTTTTGATTCTAACCATTCTGACAGTTGTGAGGTGCTATCCCACTGTGGTTTTGATTTGCATTATTTCCCTGATGATAAGTAATGTTCAGCATCTTTTCATGTGTCTGTTGGTCATTTCTCTGTCTTCTTTGGAAAAATGTCTATTCAGGTCCTCTGCCCATTTTTTAATTGAATTATTTGTTTTTGGTGTTGTATTGTAGGAGTTCTTTATATATTTTGTGATTTTTTATTATCAAGTTTTATTTTAACTCCAGTATAGTTAACATACGGTGTTATAGTAGTTTCAGGTGTACAATATAGAGATTCAACAATTCCATACATTACCTAGTGCTCATTACAACAAGTGCTCTTTTTAATCCCCATCACCTATTTCACCCATCCATCCACCCACCTCCCTTCTGGTAACCATCAGTTCTCTGTAGTTAAGAGTCTGTTTCTTGGGACGCCTGGGTGGCTCAGTTGGTTAAGCAGCTGCTTTCGGCTCAGGTCATGATCCCAGGGTCCTGGGATCGAGTCCCACATTGGGCTCCTTGCTCAGCAGGGAGCCTGCTTCTCCCTCTGCCTCCGCCTGCCACTCTGCCTGCTTGTGCTCTCTCTCTCTGACAAATAAATAAATAAAATCTTAAAAAAAAAAAAAGTCTGTTTCTTGGTTTGTCTCTCTCTCTTTCTCTTTTTCCCTTTGCTTGTTTTTTTTCTTAAATTTCACATATGAGTGAAATCACATGGTATTTGTCTTTTTCTAACTGACTTATTTCGTTTAGCATTATAGTCTGCATCCATCTGTGTTGTTGCAAATGGCACAATTTCATTCTTTTTTATGTCTGAGTAATATTCCATTGTGTATATATACCACACCCTCTTTATCCATTCATCTATCAATGGATACTTGGGCTGCTTCCAAAATTTGGCTATTGTAAATAATCCTGCTACAAATGTAGGGGTGCATGTACCCCTTTAAATTAGTATTTTTGTATTTTTTGGGTAAATACTCAGTAGTGTGATTACTGGACTGTAGGCTCGTTCTATGTTTAACTTTTTGAGGAAACTCCATACTGTTTTCTACAGTGGCTGTACCAGTTTGCATTTCTACCAACAGTACAAGAAGGTTCCTTTTTCTCTACATCCTCACCAAAACTTGTTTCTTGTGTTGTTGATTTTAGCCAGTCTGTCAGATGTGAGGTGATATCTCATTATAGTTTTGATTTTGTTTTCCTTGATGATGAGAGATGTTGAGGATCTTTTCATGTGTCTATTGGCCATTTGGATGTCTTCTCTGGTGAATTGTCTGTTCATTTCTTCTGCCCATTTTTAATAGGATTATTTGTTTTTTGGGTGTTAAGTTGTATAAGTTCTTTATATATTTTGGATACTAACCCTTCATCAGATATATCGTTTGCAAATATCTTCTCCTGTTCTGTAGTTTGCCTTTTTGTTCTGTTGATGGTTTCCTTTGCTCTATAAAAGCTTTTTATTTTGATATAGTCTCAATATTCGGTTTTTGTTTTTGTTTCCCTTGCCTCGAGAAACATCTAGAAAGGGGCACCTGGGTGGCTCAGAGGGTTAAGTCTCTGCCTTCTTCTCAGGTCATGATCTCAGGGTCCTGCGATCGAGCGCCACATCGGGCTCTCTGCTCAGCGGGGAGCCTGCTTCCCCATCTCTCTCTGCCTGCCTCTCTGCCTACTTGTGATCTCTCTCTGTCCAATAAATGAATAAAATCTTAAAAAAGAAAAAGAAAAAGAAAAAAGAAACATCTAGAAAAATGTTGCTAAGCCCAATGTCAAAGAGATTACCACCTATGTTTTCTTCTAGGAGTTTTATGGTTTCAGGTCTCACATATAGGTCTTTAATCCATGCTGAGTTTATTTTTGTGTATGGCATGTGTATGTGGTCCAGTTTCATTTTTTTTGCATGTAGCTGTCCCATTTCCACAGCACCATTTGTTGAAGAGATCATCCTTTTCCCATTGCATATTCTTGCTTCTTTTGTCAGAGATTAATTGACAAATAAGTGAGGGTTTAATTCTGGGCTCTCTATTCTGTTCTCTTGATCTATGTGTCTATTTTTGTGCAGTACCATATTGTTTTAATTACTGTTGCTTTGTAGTATACCCTGAAACCCGAATTGAAATACGTCTATGTTCCTTTATCTCAGGATTGCTTTGATTTTTCAGGGTTTTTGTGTTTCCATACACATTTCAGGATTATTTGTACTAGTTCTGTGAAAAATGCTATTGTTATTTTGATAGGGATTGCATTGAATCTGTAGATTGCTTTGGGTAGTATGGCTATTTTAACAATATTAATTCTTCCAATCCATGGGCATGGGATATCCTTCCATTTGTTTGTGTGGTCTTCAGTTTCTTTCATCAGTGTTCTATAGTTTTCAGGAGAGGACTTTTAGAGGCTTGTGCCTATTGTTTCCAGACTTTGCCCCATGCACCTCTTCTCTGCAGACCTTGCTTTGTATTTTGCTATAATAAATGGTAGCCATGTGTGACCACTTAGTGAACCCTGTGAATCTTCCTAATTAATCATCAAACAAGGGAGTGGCCTTGGGGGTCCCCGGCACACCTTCATAGGGTTATGATAGCTGAGTATGGCTAATAATGCCATTGAACTGGGACTAGGAGTGGATTGATGGCCGGCTTTATTGCATGGCACCAAGACTATGGACGGTAACTGCAAGATCCGAAGAGCTGTGGAGTTGTCAGAAGATGGAAAAGATGCAATAAAACTTTAAGCATGACCTTAGAAGTCATGTATCCATTTAACAGAAAGCCTGTGGTCTTCTGCCTGGCCAAGCTGCACCACTCAGTTAGTATGGCTGAGGCCTGGCTGCTCCTGGGGCAGCCCAAGAGGTGATCCCATTCTGCAGTGTGATCTCATTCTGTACCTCTCCACCCCCGCCTTCCCTTCCTGCCAAGGAGTTAGCATTATTTATTAATGTACCTTCTGGAGGGAGGAAAAACAGAACACGTGAGCACTTGATGTGTCTGCCTATCTCTGGTCTCTGTCCCTCTAATGCCTAGGCCAGAGGGGCAGGCTTTCTGTAGCCCCTACAGATGACTTATACTCACCAGCTACGCACCAGTACGGCCATCACAGGTGTTCTTCCCTGGCTTCTTTCTGATTGGCCAGTGCCTATATTAAATATTTGATAATCATCCCGACCCTATGTCACATCCCTCCTCTACCATCAAGCAATAAGAGTTTTGGCTTTGCTGGCATAGTGGAAGGGACGTCTTCTCTACACTCAGGAAAGCTCTCAGAGCTGGGTGCCCCACACTCTGCTCTTGATATATTACAGCTGGGACATAAAGGAATTCGGAAAAACCCTCTCTAGAGGGCCAGCCCAGCCATTCAGCTATTACCTGGCTGCCCAATCATACTTTGGCTTCCAGAAGCTGCATATAACTCTGTTTTCCCTTCTGTAACAAATCCTAATCCTTCCCCAAACAGATGGACACTTCAGGCCAGCTAGGGCAGAGGTCCTCTTCTCAGAGAAGCAAAAAAAAAAATGCTTTCATAATTTTCAAAATATTATCCCAGAGTTGACTTAAGCATTGTGTCAGGCACTGGCGACCCAAAGATGAATGATACTCTCATCCACCTGCAGGAAATAAGTAATTACAACTGGGTAATTAGCTCTAGAGTGGTGGTGTGTTCAAAAGGCCATGGAAACTCAGACCACAACTAACCATATCTAAGGGAGTAGAATAACAAAAATAATATTAGCTCAAATATATGGCGAGTTTATTTGCCAGGCACTGTCCTAAGTGACTTAATTTACTTCTCCCAATAACCCTATGGCTTACGTGTCATTATTTCTCCCGTTTTCCAGATGAAGAGCTCTAGGCACAGAGGGGTTAAGTACCCGTCCATAATGGCCCAGCTGGTGAGGTGGAGCCAAGTTTAGAGTGGACAGTCAGGGCCTAGCGACTTCATTCTAAGAGATTCTTTATGTTCTCTCCCACAAGGGAGGTTTTCCGGAGGAAATGACATTTGGTATCTGCTTATATTACTATTTCATTTGAGAGATGTGGAACTAAGGCCCAAGGTCAAGTTTCTTGGTGGCAGGTCGGTGTTTTTTCCTTTGGCTCCAGGTTGCCTTTCCCAGTGGACCTGGCGCTGAGGTAGGCTGGAGAGCTTCCATTGTCAGGGACCAGGCAGAGGTCAGGGCAGGAGGTCACCTAACTCCTGATCCCACTCCCTACTCTTCCTGGCTGGCGGGAGACTGGGGACAGCTCTGGGTCCAGAGGGACCAGCTCGTGGATCCTGGCAGTGGGGCATCTGTTGCTTTGAAGATTTTTTTTTCTGGGTCTCAATTTGGGTCCCTTAGAAGCAGATCGAAAGTTGCTGAATGAAATTCAGGCAGGAGAGTAGAAAACAGGGGGACAGGGAGTGGAGATGGGGAAGGGAAGGCAGCCAGTAAATAGTGTTTTGTTTTTTTTTCCCAAGCAAATCACCTCTGTTGGCAACCGAAGCTGAAAACAGTGGGAAAACACCATGCGCCCGGAAAACTGGGTGTTTATAATCGGCAGAGGGCTGCTCCCCAGGGTGTTAATTCCACGGCACTTCCAGCCTGCTATTAGGCTGCAAGGCAGGTGCCAGGAGCCAGTGAAAGCCCTGTGGCAAGTCAATGCAGGTGCTGTTGGTGAAGCCAGGGCTGCGTGCAGGCAGTGGCACAGGCGATGGCATCTTGGCGAGGCATCTCTATGGCCACCTACAGACTGGGCGAGGGATAGAGCCCCTGAATGTGTGTGTGCCTGCTGCTCGGCGGCATTTTAAGGCTGGTGACTTTGGTCTTGAGAGAGCAATGAGGATGGGGCTGGGAATCCAAAGGCCCTGGCTCACTGGAGGAGAGGAATGTGGCCACGTGGCTCTGCCAGCTGCCCGAGGCACTCATTCCCCTGCTGTAAGGTCCCTACCTGCTCTGTCTGGCCCTTCCTGGTCAGCGCTCCCAGACTCCAAAATGTTCCCCCAGTGGTTTCTGACCAGTTTCTCAGTGTTCTGGGCCAAACTTCCTGGAAATGAGTCTCTCCCCAACCCCCCAAACTCCTGTTGCCAGAAGGCTGGGCAGAAATCCTGAGCTTTGCCGCCTCAACTCCTGGTGTCATATTTCAGCCCCAGAGCTGACCAGCCCTGGTGGATGATTTCAATTTGTTCTCTTCCCCTGGCAGTTAAAGCATGTAAAAGTTCAGTGGAGGTTACTACTGCCTGCATCAGGGAGGCAGCTGTCAGCCTGAATGAGAGAATGCTTTCCCCGCTTCCTGAGTTCTTTGGGAGACGTACATTGTTCTAGTCTATTATTTATATGATTATTTGCAGTGTTGTTCTTGAAACACACACAAATGTGCATGTATAAAAGGCTGGAAGCAAAAAGAAAAAAAAAGGCTATGATAATCCAAACATTATCTCTTCTTGGGTACTCAGGATAAAGACAGATGTACAGTGTTCCCAATCTCAACATCCAAATTGAGGGAGAATGTTTACCGAAAGTGCTTTTCTGCTGCCTGAACGTGTGTGTCTGAAAAGAAGCTCACACATGGGGGTCCTCTCCAATGTTGTCAGTGTCTCGCTGTCCCTAATTCCCTCAAAGCAACTGGCTTGTAGTGAAACTTGACTCTGAAAACAAAAGCACTTTTTCGATATTTGTTCTCACTTGATTACCTGTTTCAGAAACTATGATAATCTGGTTGAAAGGAATTTTTAGACTTAGAAAAGTGTGATATTGAGCAGTGCTGTGATTTAGAATTGCTCTGAGAGACCCCAGGCTGCTGTATGCTTCTGCGAAGCTTATACCTAGCATTATTCTAGAGTTCACACTGCAGTCTATATGAATGATGCCTCCAGAATTGTTCAGTGTACAACCTGAATGACCACACACAGTGACATGAAGGGACCAATGAAAACCTATGTATGCAACGCTAAAACACTTTGAAAATACCAAGGTGTTAGCCAATGAAACCTAGAGGTAGTTAACTCTTAGCTATTTTTTCCATCTTTTTAAAAAATTATTTTTATGTTAACCATTTTTAAAAGCTTGTCGTTACCAGTAAGTGTAACCCATTTAAGAGAACTCCTGTGTATCTTAAGGTAAATCTAATCTTTACCACTCATATTTATTCAATGTTGTCTCTCATATTTCTTTGATTCTTAATAAGCTTTTCTCTAGGCTCTGAACACTAAATACAAAATGCTTTCTCTTCGATGTAGAATGTTGTCATTTTGTGTTTACTATAGGCTAGCTCTGTCCAATAGACTTTCTGTGGTGTTGGAAATGTTTTCTATCTGTGCTGTTTAATAAGGTAGCCACGAGTCACATGTAACTATTGATCATTTGAGACGTGATAATACAATTGAGGAACTGAATTTTAAATTTTATTTAATTTTAATTAATTTAAATTGAAATAGCCACATGTGGCTATGGCTACTATCCTGGACAGTGCAGCATACCCTTAGACCCAGTACTGTCCATGATTTCCAATAAAATCTTAATAAAATCATGCTGTCACAGCCCATGGGGACCCTACTTAAGGGTAATATGTGACTTTGCTCTGGCAATAAAACTTGGCTTCATTTTTATGTATAACGTGTTCTTAAAAAGCTCTATGTATAGAGAGAATTTTTACATAAATCATGTTTTTCCATTTACTCCTATTATAATTTCAAGATGGCATTGCTTCTGAAATATATTCGATTCCAACATGTCTTAGATGTGCTGCTTGAGACTATTAACACTCGTTTTAAAAGGATCGTTTTCAACATCTTATCTCTTTGTGTCTACTTTTCTTGATGAACATGCATCCAAGGAAGGTTAAGCAAATGGATTATCCAGTTGTGATGAGCACTGTGGGAAGTCTTTCTCTCTCAAACCCGGCCAGTGCTCGGCGCCCGGGCGCCCATGCCGTGCACCCTTGTGTCGGTTCTTGTTTCTGCTGTGCTTGCTGCCTCTTTGCGAACGCGGCTGGAGCTGCAGGCTCAACGTCCTGCACTCCTGGTGGACACCTGCCCAAAGCACACACGGGTCTTCCCTTCCCTTCGCTTTAGGTCCTGGAGGTTAAATGCACTCGAGAATCAATTCTGTGGGGATAATCTGGCTGTGGGGATGCCGAGGGTGAATTGAGGTCAGTTCACCAGTGCTAGGCAGGAGCTGGCCTGGCCCACTGCCAGGCTGTGGCAGAAAACGAATAAGACATGGTTCCTGCTTCTTTTTTTTCTTTAAAGGTTTTATTTATTTATGTGTGTGGGGGGAGAGAGAGAGAGAGCGCGCGCGCACAAGTGTGGGGGGAGCAGCAGAGGAAGAGGGAGAAGCAGATTCCCTGCTAAGCAGGGAGCCAGATGCAGGGCTCGATCCCAGGACCCTGGGATCATGACCTGAGCTGAAGGCAGTGGTTAACTAACTGAGCCACCCAGGTGCCCTGGTTTCTGCTTCTTGTGAGGAGTCTGCAAGCAGTGCTCCAGGGACTGTTGCAGAAACCAGGGGAAGAAGAAAATCAGAAGTAGAAAGCATTCAGGAGGGCTCTCTTTTTTCTGTTAGAGGACTTTCTGGCCCGATATTAGGCCAGAAAGTGATCTCAGTTCCCAATTGGAAGCATCAAACCTGAACGGTAAAGATTGGGGAGAGTGTGTGACCTGCTCCCACGCCCATAATGCCACCTGAGGGGCACAGAAAAGGCCTTTTGGAGACAGCCCTGTGACCAGCATATATCAATTGACCTCCCCCCGCCCAAGTCTCCCAGCCAAGATTTTTATAAACCACCTTCAGGTTCCCTTTTGTTCCAAAAGAGCAGAAGGAGTAATTTCTGTCCCACTCACTAGTTACTTAAAAAAAAAAAAAAAACAAAAAAAAAAACAAAACCTTGTTGAAAGTCTCAACTTGACACTCTTAAATAAAATGTTTCTAAATCCCTCATTCCTTTTTCCCTTTAATATTTGAGTCATGTAAATGCCCCACCAGGGTGAACAGTGAAGGGCGAGGGCTTTGGGGGAGCATAAAGCTCCCCAAGTATTTGCGTTTCTTGCAGCTTTCCAGGTGGTATTAAATGAACTATCTTACAAAAAGTGCCCCCCCACCCCCATCTCATACCGTGGCCCTTATTTACCTAGAATGGTCTGGGCGTGCACATTTTTGAACCTCTGCCACCAGAATTGGCCTGCTGCTTGAATAGATGGCATATTGAATATTTTAGGAAGAAAATTTACCCAAGAGTTAAAAACTCATGATTGTAAATATTCAGCAGGCCCCTAATTTATTGTTTCAAAATAGCTTTTGTGATGCAGAGGACATGTTTTTCTTTCAGCTGCTCAATATTTATTTTAACATATTAAACAACCTCAGAAATATTCATTGCACGGAAACCTTTCTACTTTTGAGTGGGTTAAATTTACAAGCCCAGATTAATGCTATAAATTACATTTACATAATTCATTTCCCACTAAATAGTATTTATTTAGCTTGCATCTCTGCTAATATATATGTTTAAGAAGAAAAGCGCTACCTGATTGTTGCCCACGTAGTTAATTTAGCCTAAGCAGAATTTAGAAGGCATCTCAGTGTTCCTTTGTTATAGGGCTCCCCCTCGCCCCGCCCAACCATCCAACATTTGAATTATGCAATTAAACAGCATATGTGTGTGTGTGTGTGTGTGTGTGTGTGTGTGTGGTCTGAAATAAGGAGACAAACCCGCTACATAACAACCCAAGCCTCCCTTATTTTTGCTTTTCAGAGCATTGCGTGATGTCCTTACAAATCACCTATTACTTGTGCTGTGCTAATTTTGTGCAAAACTGAAAAGGAGGCAAGAGATGAACAAACTGGGTTTGAGGTCAGATGGAAACTTTGAAACCAGCATCTCAAACCCACATGTATTTGAAATGGCAAGGAAGGTAAAAAGAAGCAAGAGATGGTGGGTCGACAGTGCACACGGGGTCCCAAAGAGCCTCCGATCTTTCCGTTTGCATTTACATCTATTTTCGCAGATGAGGGTGAAGGCCATCAATGCATTTGCTGCTGCAATTTCAGGTTTTAGAATGTTGTGAACAATATGCCTCAAATCACAGCAATAATTGGAGGACCCTTCATTGCTGAGTGTTGTGCCTCTAACGACGCTAGTAGCAGAGAGGAGCCATCGGCTTCACCTTACCAGGCTCGGTTTTGTGTGGCTGGCACTGAAACAGGCATTGTTTGCCTCAATTTCTCCTCTCTTTTTTTTTTTTTTCCAGTAGTCTATTAAACCTCTTTGTTAGGAGACCCAGCTGCTTGTTTTCTCTCAAGATAATGACTGAAAAATACGCTTTACAAAAATCATGGGGAAAATGATTTCTTGGGAGGTCGGTCTCCTCTTTCTTTTTGCTGTTGTCTGGCTGATGGTGCCTTTCAATAATCTCTGTGTAATAAAAATTCATTTGAGCATATAGCCCAGATATGGAGCTTAAATCATCCCAGAAACCAGGGACCACTGCCCTGCTTTTCACCTTAACACGGACTTGTCTTTTCTCTCTTAATAGTCTCTTTGTAAAAATTGAGAGATCATTTCACATACAAAAAGTATACTCTTTGCTGAGTTTTGACGAATGTACAGTCCCATGTAACTACCATTCCAACCAAGATCCAAAACATTTCCATTTCCTCATTTCTTGTTCCATCTGCCCGCTCCCCACAAAAGATGCGCTGCTGGATTGTTACCGCCGTGGGTTAGTTTTGCCTGCTTTTGTACTTTACATAGACGGCATCGTACTGTCTGTATTCTTTTAGGTCTGGCTTCTTCTCACGCAGCGTGTTTTTGAGATTCATGTTGCTGTGTGTATGGATAGTTTGTTCCCTTGTATTGCTAAGATGAACTCCATTGTAAGGATGTACTATAACCTGTCTATTCTTTTGTTCCTAAATATGTAGATTGTTTCCAGTTTTTAGCTATTTTGATGAAAGGTGCTAGAACACTTATGCCTAAGATTTTATGTGGACATTTGCTTTCACTTCTCTGGGGCAAATACCTAAGCCTGCAATTGCTGGTCTGTGTGGTAGATGTATGTTTTATTTTATGAGAAACCGCCAAAAAGTTCTCCAAAGTGGTTGTACTTTTTTCTGTTTCAATGAAAAAAAAAAAAAAGAAAGAAAAGACAAAATACCCAAACCCACAAAGACCCACGGATCCATTGAAAACTTTGGGCTTTGGGCTCTGGTGAATTAGACCATGAGATTAATGAAGGGATCCAGGGGAGGTATGTTCTGCCTGGTTCTTCGATTTACTTTTATTTTGGGGAGTACCTGTTTTTTTGTTAACAAAGAGATTCAAGGTATCAGAAAAGTAGTAGTTGCTTGGCTTTTTCTTTTGTTTTTTTGTTTTTGTTTTTTTTTCTCCGCTTTAAGAGAAAAGGCCTGGAGAAGCTTTGAGCAAATATCCTCAGGAAATGAGCCTTTCATCTGATTCCCTGTAAAGTGTATTTCTGATAGACCGTTCATTTGGGTGGTAGGGGTGTCTCAAAGGCCAGATCTGTAGGCTCCATCATGAAATAGGAGCATCTTTTTGCAACAGCTCAATAGATACCAACTCTTCCCTTGTAACAAAGAATCTCCACAAAAAAAAAAAAAAAAAAAAAGGCCGGCGGGGGGTGGGGGGGAATCTCAATAAAATGACAGATCTCACCTGTTTTACAAGACAAAAAACCAGGCCCCCTTTATAAACTGCTAATGTTTTCCTGGACAAATACTAAGCCTTTTCCCATATAAGGCCCACCTGCCTTATAAACAGCCATAAAACAACAAACTTAGAGGTTTTGCAACATATTTGTCCTGATTTACTTACCTTGGTATTGCTGAATTTAAAGAAAATCCACTGCCTTTACTACCTTCTTTGTGAATCCTAGCAAGCCAGGCAAGGAAGTGAAGTGTGGAGCTGGGGGTGTGGGCACTGGCCTTTTCCTTTCCTGGGGTGGATTTCATAACCAGCAGAGTCCTACTTTAAATTCAGTCTGTGATCCCTTAGTTTTGACAACAGATGCCAGATTCCATCTCTACTTCTGGCTTTGTAAACAGATGCTCAGTTTGTGTAAAAACAAAGGAGGAACTAGTATAATGGTGTGATATATGGAATTATTGAATTACTATATTGTATACCTGAAATAGACATAACACTATATTATATATTATATATATGTTATATATATATATATATATGTAACTGGAATTAAAATAAAAACTTAAAGAAATAGTTTAAGGAATTGAAATTATCTTTCTCCATTCATTCCCCATTCTTATGTGATTCACAATCCCAGTTTGTGATTCATATGGTATATCAGATTATTCTGCTTAAGTGAAGCCATAGAAATGAGAATATTTGAACGGATATGTGTTAATTTTATTTTTTAAAAGGCTCCAACTTAATAAGAAAATTAATAACTTGATTAAAAAATAGGCAGAAGATCTGGCCATACCCCTTACCCCTTGTCTGCAGATGGCAGACAAGCATATGAAAATGTGCTTGACACCGCATCTCTTTAGGGAACTGTAAATTAAAGCAACAATGAGATACCATTACATACCTGCTAAAATGTTGAAAATCCAAAACACCGAAAGCATCAAATGCTGGTGAGGATGTGGAGCAGCAGGAATTCTCATTGAATTTTTTTTTTTTTTTTTTAACACAGAACTAAACCCTCAGTGTCATGCTCACTAGTATTTATACAAATGAGTTGAAAGTTTATGTCCACTTGACACCCTGCACCTAGATGTTTATAGTAGCTTTATTCATAATAGTCTAATTTAAAAAAACAACAACAAGATGTTCTTCAGTAGTGAATGCATGAATCAATTGTGGTACATCTGATGTGGGGTTGTTGAATGCAGCAGTGAAGAAATAATTTTTTTTAGAAGTATATATTTTTAGGATTTAATTTATTTGACAGAGAGAGAGCATAAGCAGGCAGAGGGGCAGAGGGAGAGGGAGAAACAGACTTCCTGCTGAGCAGGGAGCCCCACGTAGGGTTCAATCCCAGGACCCTGAGATCATGATCTGAGCCAAAGGCAGACGCTTAACTGATTGAGCCACCCAGGCGCCCCAAGAAAGAGTTCTTGAGACGTGTATGGTGCAACTTACTACTTAGTATGGGGACAGGACCAGTGGGCAGAAAGAGCTGCACTTTTTGCTATATGAGGCTGGTGATTATATATTTAGTAATCAAAGGTAAGGGGACATACAGGGAGTATCAGACTACAAAAGTTTCTTCGGATTTCTTTGAATTTCTACTTGTAAAACTACTTTTGCAAGATTCCTCTGGTGCTTATCATGTAGTTTGTTATTAACTATCAGTGAGATATACAGGCAATCATGAAACCCTTAAAGAATGCTGCAACCAGCCCATATTTGATCCTTATCGAAACTATGCAAACTTTAGGTCAGCTTACCGGGCTAAGGGTAAATATTTTCCTGCTTCTGTCCCTCATCACATCTATACAATGGGATATTATCCAGCACTAGAAAGAAATGAACTAGCAAGCTGTGAAAAAACATGAGGGAAACTTAAATGCATACTACTGAGCGAAAGAAGCCAATCCGCAAAGGTTACTGTATGATTGCCACTACATGACATTCGAGAAAAGGCCCAACTGTGGCCACCATGGAAAGGTCAGTGGTTGCTGGGGGTTGGGTGGAGGGAGGGATGAATAGGTGGATCACATTTTTAAGCATTTGAGAATCTTCATGGCAGCGACTATTCTGCATGATTCTGTAATGGTGGCCCCCTTTGTCCAAACTCATAGAGCAGACAACACAAACAAAGAGTGCGCCCTAAACTGTGACCGTTGATGAGAATGATGTGTCAGTGTGGGTCACTGATTGTAAGCACACGTGCCGCTCTGGTATGGGATTGTTTGAGTTTGCTAAGGCCGCCAGAATAAAATACCACAGACTGGGGAGCTTAAGTAGCAGAAACTTACTTTCTTGCAGTTCCGGAGGCTAAAGTCCAAAATCTTGGTGCTGTCAGGGTTAACTTCTCCTGAGGTCCCTCCTTGGCTTGCCGCTGACTGCCTTCTCCCTGCATCCTCACCAAATCTTTCCTCTGTTGGAGTGCATCTCCGATATCTCTGCGTGACCAGATTTCCTCTTAGAAGGACATCACTCAGAATGGAATAGGGCCCAACCATATGACCTCATTTAACCTTACTCCCCTTCTTAAAGGCCCCCAGTACTTCAGAAGATAACTGTATTTGTTTTGGGGCAACATTGGTTTATAACAAGGATATTGATAGTGGGGGAGGCTGAGTTTGTGTGGGATCAGGGGGTTCATAGAAACTCTCTGTGCAAATTTAGCAATTTTGCTAAATTTAAAACTATCCTAAAAAATAAAATCCATTTAAAAAACGAAGTCTCCAGATCTTTGAGCTCATGGGTGTTGTTAGACACAAAAGCCACAATCATATCCTTTATTTGTCCAACAAACGTTTATCGACCACTGAAATGTGCCAGGTCCTGGTGTAGGCACTGGGGGGTATAGCAGTAGACAAAGTAGACAAAAATACTTGTCTTGTTGGAACTTAGCTTCTAGAGAAGAAGGGTAGACAATAAAGAAGATAACTAAGTAAAACCAAAAAAGTATGTTAGATTGTGATAAATGCTATAGAGAAAAAGGAAAGAAGGAAAGGAGGTTCTGGGGTTGCAATTATCAAGCAGAGTGGCCATTAAAGTCTTCATTAAGAAGTTGACATGTGAATGACAGAGTAAACAAAATATTATTTGGGGATTAGCATTAAAGTCAGAGGGAATCTCAAGTGCAAAGATGCTGAGGTAGGAGTTGCCTCGTGTGTTCCGGCAAAACAAGCTACCCTGTGTGGCTTGAGGGCAGAGGACATAGGATTGGCTCAGAAAGGGAGCGGCCTCTGAGGTCCTCTCAAGGACTATGGCTCTTACTCTGAGGGAGATGGAAGCCACTGCAGGATTTAAAGCAGAGTATTGACATGACCTGCTGACATTTTATTTTAATTAATTAATTAATTAAGCTTTAAGATTTTATTTGAGAGAGAACGCAGGAGCTGGGCTGGAGTCAGGGGGAGGGGTAGAGGGAGAAGCAGAAGCAGAAGCAGACTCCCTGCTGAGTGACACAGGGCTCATTGACTGAGCCACCCCGGTGCCCCCTGCTGACACTAACTAGATCAATCTGACTGTTAAGTTGAGTCTAGACTGCTAAAGAGAGACTCCCGAGGGGTCTATTCAGGTAATGAGATGAGGGAGGATGGTGTTCAGACCAGGTGGTAACAGGGGAAGGGATGAAAACTGGTCAGATTCTGGATATATTTGAAGCTGGATCTGACAGGAAATGCTGAAGAGCTATAGATAGGAGAAATAAAGAATAGTCGAGAGTAACTCCACGGCTTTCAGCCTGGATGTCTGTAAGGATGGAGATGCCACCATCGGTGACGTGGAATCAGGAGGAATAGGTTTTCCTATTGGAAGACCAAGAGCTCAAAAACAGAAGAGTAAATCTCTGTGACCTTGGATGAGGCAACCGTTTCTTTGATATGACATCGAAAGGGCAAAGAACAATAGCAACAAAACAGACACATTAGGCTTGATGGAATGAAAACTTCGGTGCTTCAAGAAAGTTAATCAAGAACGTGAAAAGACAAATCACAAAATGGGAGAAAATATTTGCAAATCATATATCTGATAAGGAACTCGGGTCTAGAATAGGCAAAGAACACTTGCAACTAAATAACTAAAAGACAAATAGCCCAATGAAAGAGTGGGCAAAGGATTTGAATAGATATTTCTCCGAAGAACATGTACAAATGGCCCATAAGCACACAGGAAGATGCTCACTAGCTCTGTCCATCGAGGAGCTGCAGATCAAAACCACAGTGAGATGCCCCTTCACACCCCCCAGGACGGTGACAATAAAAAAGGTCCATGACGACAAGTGCTGGGGAGAACGTGGAGAAATTGGAACCCTCACACAACTGCCGGGATGAGTGTGAAATTGGTGCAGCTGCTCTAGAACACAGTCTGGCAGTTTCTCAAAAGGTTGAACACAGAGTTACCATATGACCCAGCAATTCTACTCTTAGGGTATAAACCCAAGAGGAGTAAAAATGTACATGCACAAAGATGTCTGTATCAATGTTCATAGCAACATTCTTCATAACAGCCAGAAAGTGGAAATGATCCAAATATCCATCAGCTGATGAATGGATAAATAAAATGTAAAATGTTCCTGGAATGGAATATTGTGCAGCCCTAAAAAAGAATAAGATACTGATGCATGCCACGACATGAATGAACCTGAAAACATAATGTTAAGTAAAAGAAGCAAGTCACAAAAGACTGTATGATTCCATTTATATGGAAGGTTTAGACTAGGTGAACTATAGAGGCAGACAGATTACTGGCTGTCTAGGGTTAGGAGGAATGGGGAAGTAGGGAGTGGCTGGAAAGAAGATGGGTTTCTTTTAGGGTGATGCAAATCAATTGACTTCTAAAATTGTGGCAACGGCCGCACAACTCTGGGAATATACCAATAGGTATTGACTTGTACCACTTTACATGGGTGAACTATATGTTACGCGAACGAAGTCTCAATTAGACAAAAAAAAATATTTAAGAAAAGGAAAATCGAGAGCTCAGTTTTGGACATGGTAAACGTAGGATGTTTAGTAGATCCAGATGAAAATGTTGAGCTGGGAGTTGGAGATACAAGTTAGGAGTTTACAGGAGGGGTCCAATGGTAGCTAGAAATGTGGGAATTGTCAGTATATGTAGACATGTATGTGACTGGATGGATCACAGAGAGTGAAGATAAATGAACAAGAGAAGTCTGAGGACTTAGAGTCCACCCAGAGAGTTTGGGTGAGGCAGTGTAAATCATTAGCCCAAACTCACCAGCTTAATGGAAGATCAAATCAAACAGAAAGTCAGAGGGGGCCAATAGTGGAAGCTTTGATTCAAAGGCAGCGAAACAGTGTACACTCAGAGAATTCTACCCTAAGCCCATTGATCAGGGAGATATTGGCAACTTCAAATGAACGTGGCTTTGTCCCGAATGCAGTGGCTCTGAAATGCCACACAGAATGCTATACTTCTATTTCAGGTTTTCTAGATGTTTTTATTAGCAGTTTTTCTAATGTCCTGTAGGCATGATTGAATCTTGCTTGAATAATTGGTTGATGGAAAAGCCAAAATGAGGATTAGGCATCTTTTTTTCCCCCCAGGTGGCTGTTAGCTTGAAGGTTTAAAAAAATTTTCAGGTTAATCATGCTAGAGTCAAGGTCAATAAGTTTGGAGAGCCAAGGATTCATATTTTTTCAGTGGTAAAGCAGTGTCTGGATGACATAGGTGCCATACGCTGCCTGGGGAAACAGGTCAATCAGTGGAAAAAGTGTGGACCACTATAATCTTTTCGCTTGTCTAACTACAAAAGTTTCCTCACTGGTCTTCCTTAGTGCAAATTCTGATTCCCCCAATTTTTAAATGTTTAGCTTTGGACAAGCCGCATAATTTTCTCCAAAGTCTCAGTTCCTTTTTATGGAAAGGGAAAATAATTATGACCACCTTGCATTGTTGTAGAAGGAATGAAACGAGAGAGGGCATGGAAAGTACTCAGTACAGGGGTTGGTACGTCCTAAGTTTTCAGTAAATGAGAGGACTCTGTAGATAATCTGTACACATGGTGTCCAAATCAGGGAAAGCCAGTATTTATCTCCTATACGTATAACACCTTATATCTATTTGTTAGACCTGGTGTGAAATCTCTATGATGGGTTTATTATTTACCTGTCTGTCTCTTCACTGGACTTGGAGCTACCCCAGGCAGTGATGGAGCTCCATCTTTCTGTCTCCAGTGAGTGTCTAGCACAGAGCTCAATAAATGTTCGAATGAATAAATGAAACATCTCTCCCATTGTATGTGTTGGAAGAAAAAAAAAACCAATTTCACCGAAGCGCACTCTGCTGAGGACTTCTCATACCAATCCCAGTCTTTTCATCTTTGTGTTTGCGGATCCGGGTCCAGCGCTTGGTATTTAGTAAACATTGAATGAATGACCAGATAGATAAATGAATAATTACAGCAGAATGAATGAATGTAATTAAATGAAGGAATGAGTGAATGAATGAATTAGATTAGATAAATGTCAAAATCAAAAGTATGGATCGCAGGAAGAACTAATAATTTATTTTGTGTTTGATTGTATGAATGATCGAATTAATGTTTGCAGTGGAGGGGCGCCTGGGTGGCTCAGTTGGTTAAGCCTCCGACTCTTGATTTCGGTTCAGGTCATGACCTCAGCATCCTGAGATGGAGCCCCATGTTGGGCTCCATGCTGAGCATGGAGGCTGCTTAAGATTTTCTTTCTCCCTCTGCCTATATCCTCACCTCCCCACCCCAGTGCATGCACACACTCTCTCTATAATAAATAAAATAAAATAAAATAAAATAAAATAAAATGTTTGCAGTGGAATGAGTGCATGTGATTGAATGAGTGATTTTGTGAATGTATTTTAAGGGTAATTTAAATGATTGATGGAGGGAATGAATGAGCATTTGAATGAATGAAATTGGATGATTATGATTCAATCAAAGAGTAAATGAGTGATTGGCTGAGTGAATTAACAAGTGACTGATTGCATGAGTGAAAGTCAAAATGAAAGTATTGGATTGCATGAATTACTGGAGAAATCTTATGCATCACACACTTGGAACTTAAATATCTTTGTCTTCCCTAAGTCTTTCATTGATTAGTGAGGATGGACTAAAAGAAGAGTCTAGGATTCTATCGATGTGTGTGTTTATATGTGGGGGGCTGCATCCCTGTGGGATTAGGATGGAGTCTCTTGATCTTCTTTGGTTTTAGTAAACAAAATGATAGTCACACCATTGTTTGCAGACAAACTTGAAGCCCTCTGTGGGAATTGACAATAGAGTATGTGTTAAAGCCTTCCCTGGGTGCCAAAAGGCAGTCTCATTTCAGAGAGATAGCGCTAATCTACTGATACTTCCAGCCCCTACTGACCTTGGGTTCCTTTCCACTACTTGATTATGACAACCACCCAAGATGACTCATCCGAGTTAAAGAAATGAAGAACTATAAATATAACAGGACCATGGCTTGCAAAATCATGGGAAGAAGGAAGTTTGGGGCCCATAACCCAGAGAAATGGACACTTACTGATACAATTTATAATGTTCACAGACAAGACACAGGGAGTTGAGGGAAGGAAGCAGATGCTTCAAAAGCGAATACAGGAGAACTTCTGCTTTCTGGATTCTGTAAGTTGCTTAAAAGTCATCATTCATCCTAATGACAGAGAAAAAGATGAACAAACTGAAAAATCAATAATGCTTCCTAGATCTGTCAGAGAAGTGAGGTCACAGGGCAGCAGGGCACTGCCCTCAAAATTTAACAACTAGGTAGGCAGATACATAGAAGCTATTTACCAGAGTAGAAATCCACCTGTGCCAGCCAGTCCTGCAATAGGAAAATCTGACCGTCATTGATCAATCATGGGATGCTGATTATGGACAAGCCTCAGAGAGGAAAAAATCCAGGCTGGGGGATCCCTCCCACTTTGTGTCTTGCCTCCAGGAACTCTGCCAGCTTCCCACAGTGTGAAGATTTGAGAAAAAGCCCCTCAGCTTTCTGATAGGAGAGGGGCAAAGTAGCCATTTAAAAATACTCTAGAGCATTCTGTTCTACTTAACACAGCCTGCCCTCAAGTGATATTATTTATGCAAGCCTCACCAACTGGAATTTTATGAGAGCCTAACCAGCCTGGAAAAAGGAAAACACCAAACTCCAGCATGCTCTGACCTCCCATATAGGGAAGAGAGAGATCCAATTCCATCCTCCTCTAGGCTTTGATGTGAGAGAAAGGAAACATCCAACTCCAGTCCTCCTAAGACCTCCTGTACCATCTAGGGGGCCGAAAAGAAAAAAAAAAAAGAAAAACAAAAAAGAAAAAATTGAGATGCACTTGTGAAGTCCATAGCCCAGGGGACACAGGCTCAGGGAAAGACTGAGACCAAATCTCAGGGGTCCTTTCCCCGCCCCTGATAGCTGACCACTACATTACCAAAGGTTTATTTACCGCCCATCATTTTAAAACATCAACCTAGAATTCTGTACTTGGTGCAGTTATCCTTCAAAGGTGAAGGAGAAATTGTCAAAACTTGGAAGCAACCAGTATACCCGTCATAGGCAAATGGATAAATAAACCAGGTGTGGTACAGCGAGGCCACGGTATTCAGCACTGAAAAGAAAGGAGCTATCAAGTCATAAAAAGACATGGAAAAGCTTAAATGCATGAAAAATCAATCTGAGACAGTTACGTACTGTGTCACCACACCTCTCTGACATTCTAGAAAAGGCAAAACTGTGGAGACCGTGAAAAGATGAGTGGTCATCAGGGGCTAGTGGGGGAGAGGAGAATGAATATATAGAACACAGAGGATTTTAGGGAGTAAAACTATTCTGTACAATATTATAATGATGGGTATATGTATGTCTTTATACATTTGTTTTGTCCAGACCCACAGAATGTACAGCACTAAGAGTGAACCCCGATGTAAACTATAGACTTTGAGTGAGGACGATGGATAAATGCAGGCTTGTAGATTTTGACAAAGGGACCACTGTAGTGCCCTGTAATGAGCACAGTGAGGGAGGCTATGCATGTGTGAGGGAAGAGGACATTTGGGAATTCTCTGTACTTTCCACGCAATTTTGCTGTGAACCCAAAATTGCTCTAAAAAATAGACTTATTAAAAAAAAAAAGCTAATGCACATTCTTTATCTGTAACTGCTCCTAATTTGTAACAATGAGGAAAAACAGCTAAAAAGAGCAAGCTCTCAGGCAGAATGCACAAAATAAGCGTGGAGACCTTCAAAAGTGGTATCGGTTGTTCATGCAGGTCCCAGTGATTTATTCATCAGGACTGGTGGGGATATTTGACTGGGGAGTGCCAGGTTCAAAACTCGTAGAGCACAGAGATCCTAAGTCACCCCTGCATGCCTCTCAGATGATGAATTCGGTGTGTGAGAAAAATTTTATTTTTAAATTTGTAAAAATTGTCTCAAGTTTCTCTTCTGCATTGGTGGAAAATTCGATGTTGGTTTTTACTGCAGTTCCCGATCTTCACCCTCTGGGTTCAGAAAGGTGCTGAGGTTTTAAATACTGCCAAGGCATTGGCGAGTGAGCCAGTCACTTCTAAGATGCCGGCCTGCTACCTTCAGGTATGGCGGCCCCGCTGTTTCCTTGTGAAGGTTGAGGTCCAAACTAGCTGCCTCGTTTATGTTTTTCCAGTTAGAATAGAACCATTTGTAAGCAAATAGAACCATTTGTAAGCAAAGAAGAGGGAAGTGGGAGCAAAGACCGGAGAGAGAGAGGAGAGAAAACAGAAGAGTCCAATGCGGTGCAAATGTCAGTGAGGGACTTTGGGGGTTGAATCAGTAAAAAAATCTACAGGTGCCCTTTCCTGAGGAGATGGCTGGTTGTTAAGGTACCTTTCTTAGCTGGATGGTCTAAAAACAGCTTTCAAAAATGTGCTTCCTGTTACGGGGAATTTCCCCTGCTCTGGGATCAGCCTCTGAGAGTCAACGTAATGTCTCATTAGAACATATTTGTTTATATTTTAAAATGTAAATGAGAAATGTTATTCGTCTTCCTCCATGGGGTGGGGATGAGCCAGACACAAGGGCCCCCCCATTTCAAGCGTCCAGAGTAGAGTTCTCCTTCCAAGGGATGAGGGCTTACGTGTAGCTTTCAAGCAGTCTGTCCCTGAAGTTTGGAAAACCACCATGAGTCTTTAGTCAGGAAGCAAGAACCCCTTTGCTCTTGTGAAAGACGTGAATGCTGGCAATTTGCTCGAAGGTTGGGACCCTGAAGTGGACCGGTCTGGAGGGTGATGGTGATGGAGTGAGTATTACTTAACATGTTGTTCTGTAGATTTGGTTGCCATTTTGAGTGGTGTCAAGAAGTGCTGCTTGTGTTTGTAAGAATTTCGATGTCTCTGTCCTTGCTTGTTTTGGGGAGGTATGTATGTGAATATTAAGGTCACTGCTTATGAGAGTCAGGGCTCGAAGGTGGTTCACACTGGAGGGGAGCCTGAGAAGAGGAACGGCACCGAGTTTGGTCATGCCAGACCTGGATCTCACAACCACATGATAGAAAGCGCAATGGATTCTTCTGGAAATACATTGTCTTGTTGAAGGCCAGAGGGAGTAGGGTGTAGAGCAGGATTTTCTTTTTGTGGGCCTGGACATGGCCATTGCCAACTGCCCTTGTGAGAAAGCAGGCTCTGGAGCAGAAGGGGACTCAAGACTCAGTCCGGGGTAAGGTGAGGAGGAGTAGTTCTTTTCTCTGGTGCTCTTGTGGATATTGATGCCCGTGACTCTAAATAGGAGAGGAAATTGAGGAAGGTAAGTTAGCATTGCCTACTTGATGGATGAGAAGGATGGGGCAAACAGGGGACCGCAAGGGAGACTATCAGTTAACTATGGAGAATTATACCTGCTGTCCGGCGTGGCTTTCTTTTATGTTATTTTCCCATTCTGTTAACTCCAAGGCCCCATAAAACCCTTTTTAGAGGGGCGCCTGTGTGGCTCAGTCGGTTAAGCATCTGCCTTTGGCTCAGGTCATGATATCAGGGTCCTGGGATCGAGCCCCACATCAGGCTTCCTGCTCAGCAGAGAGCCTGCTTCTCTCTCTCCCTCTGTCTGCTGCTCCGCCTACTTGTGCTCTCTCTCTCTGTCAAACAAATAAATAAAATCTTCAAAAAACAAAACCAAACCCTTTTTTAGACATGATGGCTTGGTTTCTGCATTCACTAAAAGAAGTTCAGAGCAAGGGTCCATTCCTGGGGCCAAATGGGACAGCAGGAAACAGAAGCAGCTGGAAAGCAGGTCCAGGGACCACAGGGGAGCCACCAACAGCAGCCAGACCCTCATGAGTGATCAAGGCAGCAATCAGCCATGAAAATAGCATCATGGTACATGGATCAATTCCATGGGAGTCCCAGAAATGCTGGTGACCAGGAAGCTGGCGGAAGGCCTGGGCTTCCTAAGGCCAAATGGACAGGACCTGAGGCGCTATAGGTGTTGCATGACCAAGAAATGTGGCTTTATTTTGTCATTTAAAATGGGTGAAGCCTGGAAATTTGGACTCTATAATGTAAGAGACCGAGACTTGGTGACTGTGGTTGATTCTTGCTCATTGTGTTGTCAGAAGAATGGGAAGGAGCTCACACTCAGCTGGAAAATCGGGAGTAAGCGCTGATGGAGAGGAACATTCTGCTTTCATTCTGTCAAATTAGAGACACAATGTAACACTCTCCAGCTAACTAGCTACAAAACACTGGAATCAGTGTTCATGCTCTGAATCTCAATACAGGTCACTCCATTTGTGCATTCACACCGTCTTCTTGATTATCAAATACCTTCGCAAATAGGACGGCAGATGTTCCCTCTCACAACTTCAAACAGGCATCTGCTCAAATCATTCGTCGCCTAGCCCATTCAGTCGCTAAGCCCCTATATTTGTCCTGATATCTGGGGGCTGGCTCTTTGCCCGTCCAACAAAGTCGAGTAACATGGAGTTATTTCCTGGACTAAGTTAATATTTAAAGTTGGGGGTGGGGCGGGGTGTGAAGACCTGAAAATTATGTCTGAATGCTTCCTAATGAGGTAAATATTAATTTTGCCCATAACCAAACTAGGAGTGATTTTCACTGGGTGACAGGAATAATTAGTTAATTATTTTTATTTACTCATTTCTATTCCTAATTTAAAAAATGAACAGATATAATTTATAATAATGAAAAAAGTATGGCTGTCTATTTAGGACATTGTAGTCAGAACTAACTTACTCAGTCCTCTGTTCCAGGCTTAGCATTGTTTAAAGAGATGGGTGGATGGTATGGTGGGTGATCTTTAAGATGGCGACCATCAGCTCTTTCCCTCCCTACATGTAGAAGACATTCCCCATTCCGAGGTGGAACTGATTCCTCCACCTTTCTGAATCTAGGTTGGCCTGTGGCTTGCTCTCAACCAATAGAACATGGTGGAAATGATACTGTGTCATTTCCAAAGCCTCGCAAAGCTCCTGTTGAGACCGAATACTCTCTTGGGAATCCAGCCACCAGGAAAGCCTTTTGGCTGCCTTGTGGAGTCTAGCCACGCGGAGAGGTTGCTTGAAGGTGGCTGCTGAAGCAGCACCTGGCTTTTCCAGCCAGGGCACTGGACGCGTGAGCAAAGACACCTTCAAATGACACGAGTCCCAGCTGTGGTTAGACAGCAACCAAGTGAGGGACCCCAAGTGAGTACTACCCTACCCTGAACCATGCGCAGTAATAATACACGGTTATTTTACTCCACTAAGTTTTAGAGGGGTTGGTTTGTTATGCAGCGATTGATAACTGGAACACTTTAAGAAATAATCTTAAGGAGGGGCCTCTGAGTGGCTCTGTCAGTTAAGCATCTGACTCTTGATTTCGGCTCAGGTCACGATCTCAGGATTGTGAGATCGAGCTGAGCGTGGTGCCGGTTTAAGATTCTCTCCCTCTGCCCCTCCCCCTTCATGCTCACACGTGCGTGTGCGCGTGCTCTCTCTCAAAAAGAAAAGAAATAAACTTGAAGGGTTGTAGTTTGTATTTTAATCAACATTCTCAGTCTTCTGTTAATTTTCATGATAAATGATGGTAGCTTGAAAAAATGCCATGATTTATGTTTTAAAATTGTATTTGCCTGGAGGGCAGTGAGCTCATTGATTTAATGTTTGGAATAAATTCAGATCTGGAGATATATATCCATTTATATATATATATACATACATATATAATACATCGAAGAGAGCAGAGTAGGCCTCATGTTTATAAGCAGCTGCTGGTGTGATGTTTTTTGAGGGAACACCAAAAGTTGCCCCAAAGTTTTTCCTTCCATCATCCTGATTAATCCACTTTTATCTTATCTTTTTAGGAAGGATAGTACATAAGTTTTCTGGGGACCCCACAATACCGACACCCGTCAGTCAGTGCGATCAGCTAGCTGAGCTCTGAAGGGAAGTCCTGACAGTGTAGATCAAGGGACAGCTGTTTTGAGGGAACCGTAAAGGGTCTGAGCATGTGTGAGAAGCTAGAGTGAAGGGGTCTGGGTAAACTTCAGGCACTGGGATGAGGCTGAGGATGGACCAACTCTGAAACAAACCTTTCTCACTTACAAATTCTGTGCAGAGGTAGCCTTACGTAAAGCCAGTCATTTTTGGGGGGCACCTGGGTGGCTCAGTCGGTTAAGTGTCTGCCTTCGGCTTCGGTCATGATCTCAGGGTCCTGTGATCTCAGGGTCCTAGTCATTTTTTCTTTTTGTTGGAGCATCTTCTATTCTAGCTACTATAGTCAGTACTTTTTAACCCTATCATGACCCTATAATAGGGCAATCTTGAAAATGAAATGGGCACTGTTTATAATTATACTTTTATTCATTATAAAAAGTACCCTATGGGCTGGGACCATCCCAGGCCAATCTAGACATATGGACACTCAATCTATGAAGCAAACAAAACCCTGATTGTAGAGATGAGAGAACTGAGGCTTCAGAAGGTGAAGTTACTTGCCCAAGGTGACACAGCTAGGAGCAGGATTTGAATCCAAACAGTCTGGTTCCTTAGTTGACACTCTTTGCCACTATAGCCCACATGTTATTGGTATAGCTATTGTTTAATGCAGAAGTCACACACTGACAGTCTATAGGCTGCATTTGGGTCACAAATCTGTTTTGCTTGGCATTACATTGATTTAAAAAAATTCAACCTGAATGCCTTTGGGTGAGGCAACTGCCTGTTCTAGTTCACCTTATAGTTTCCCTATGTTCACTTGTTCCATCTGACTCCTACAAGCGTGGCCTCTGGAAGCATTTGATTTGGCGATTCCTGAAGTAAGCCATTACCCAGCATCCTCTGGTGTTCCACGGCCCACACCTGCTCCTTTCTACCCATGGGCCAACTGTCTTTCATCCACTTACCTCTTTAGTCTCTCTCTTGCAATACCATCCGTCTTTCATCCCTCTTTTTTCCATTTCTCTCTCACTGTCATGGCTGGACTTCCCGCCTCTGTCCCACTGTACCCATATATACAAAGAAGTTTCCAAAGTTTAGCTGGGTATGACTTCCATTTCACAGGATCGCTCCAACCAATGCATGTACAAGTATCCAATGACCACTTGGAAATACCCCTGTTAATTTATGAATTACAAGTGACAGGTACTGACTATTCAAAATAACAGTAAGCATTGCTGAGTGTTTACTTACTAGTTTGAAATTCAGGTTAGGAATCCTTAAGCAGATATCGCATATCTTAAAGTGTTTGTAAAAATTCCATGGGTTTTTGAAGATTTATTCCTTAAGGAGTTTTATGTATTTGAGGACACTCATTTATATAACTAATCAAAGGCATCAAAGTTTTGGGCAGGTTAAAGATGGTTGAATCATTCTGTGAAGCCATAGAAGAGATGCTAATGAAATATTAAAGAGAGCACTTAGATTTCGAGAGCAAAATTTTATTTTGCAATGATGAAGATGGACAGGGAACATCTTCCTGATAAAAGAGAAGAGCAATTGAACATGAACAGAGAGAAAGGACTCATGAAACAGAAGCACCAGAGGTGAATAATCACTAAGCCCCCATCAACATGAGAGAGCGTCACTTGGGAGATGGGTGCCGCAGCTCAGAGCCCTGCAAAGACCTTGGAAACTGTTCTCATCCTTCATACCCTCTGATAAAAATATACCTTTCCTCCTGGAAGAAGACAGCTTCTTTCATGGTTAGTCTTCCCAGTGCCCATCAACAGCTCACAAGAATGAACTTTTTAACAGAATCTGTTTAAACTTCCAGAAATCTCTATTTAATTAAAGGCTTGCTCAAGAACTTGATGGTTGGATTAATTAAGGATTGTGTGTGCGAGGAATGAGATTTTTAATTTACTTGAGCTACTGGTCTATCTAAATATAATATATAGATAAGAAAAATATGTGGATTTTTATCAATGGCTATTAAGGTCTATTAGAATGAGCAGTGTGATGCCAAGTGTAGCCACTCGGTATCTATTATGTGCACAAGTCAGCAACTAAAATTCTTTCTTTGGGTTTCACAGATAATATAGAGAGAAGAGGGTTCTCCTTTTAGCAATTTAGTTTATACGGGGCCAGGAGGAAGGATGCTGGTTGTAGAGAATGTTTCTTTTCAGACTTTCTCGTTGAGGAAGCAGTTCAAGGTTTCTATATATTCACACCGATGTATATGCACAAATCAGCAGTTGGTAAAAACCTCTAAGTTAGATCAGACGAGCTCTGGGATGCCTTCTGGCTTGGAAATCCTGGGTTTTAAGTGGCTGATCAGCCATTTTCCCCATCTGCTCTTGCATTGGGCCATTTTCTCCCAGGAGCCTTCTGGCTGCCAAGGGGGATTTCATGTTCCATTCATGGTTGAGGTCAAGCTTGGTATATTAGCTTAGTTCTGGCTAACTGATTTCACATCACTGGGAAAGCTTCTATAAATACAATGAGGAGGGAGAACTTCTCAAAATATTTTATCCAAGTTTGCTCTACGGAACTCATATGGAATATAATTTTCTTTGGACCAGATAGCCTACATTAAAGAGGATAGTTTTGAATTTTGACTTCTCTTTCCTTCCATATTTCCAAATGTCTTTCACTGAGGTGTTTTTAAAATGATTTATTTATTTGAGTGAGAGAGAGAGAGAGAGAGAGAGAGAGAGAGGGGTGGGAGGGCCAGAGGAAGAGGGAGAGAGAGTCTTAAGCAGACTGCATACTGAGCGGAGCCTACCATGGGGCTTGATCCCATGATCCTGAGACCAAAACCTGAGCTGAAACCAAGAGCCAGATGCTCAACCAACTGTGTCACTCAGGCACCCCATCGATGTGGTTTTTGATTCTCCAAACCCAACCCTTTCTGTTTGTAGTGGGTGTCTGTCATTTGCCCGGCTAGATCAGCACATGCTTATCTACCTTCCTGTGAAATTTTCTCCCTTTTAAAATTTAAAGCATGAGCATCATATTGGGGCTGCCACCTTTTTAAAGATCTCACCCTCTTGAGCTGTTTATTGGTTCAAGGCTGAACACCCGGCCTATCATGGACCCATTAGAATCTTTCCCCAAACCTTTTTAATTGGGGCCAGAGAGTCAGGTTTTCTTTGTTGGCAAAATTGGAAAATGTGAGTCTGAGACCTGCTGTAGGTGTGTTTCTTGACACGATTCAGCCACTTTTAACTTATCTGACACTTTTAAAGTCCATCTGACAGAAAGAAACCTACACTTCAGGAGAAAAACATCACCTTCCCTCCCCCAACATACACAGTACACTAATAGCAGTTATGGCTTGGTTTCAGGGTCTTACTCCTATGACTTTCCTGCTATTATATAGAGCTTCCTACTAAATATCAACTAAGAGAGTTCAATGTGAATTTCTGATGCTTACAACAGCCATGTCCACAATAGCCAAAATATGGAAAGAGTCCAGGAGTCCATCGAAAGATGAGTGGATAAAGAAGATGTGATATGTGTGATATGTGATGTGTGTGTGTGTGTGTGTGTGTGTGTGTGAGAGAGGGAGTGATATTGATCCCTAGCTCATAGGATAGTGATGAGCATTAAAGGATACATTGTTTCAGTTACATATCGCTGCATAATAAACCACCTCCAAACTGGATGGGTTAAAACAGTATCAACTATTTTTTACTGATGGCTGTGAAATTCGGGCACACACACAGCTGGTCTGTGCTCCATGTCGTATGGCGGTAATGATTCAGTTGGGACCAGAGGATCCAGGGTGCCTCAAAAGTGTAGCAACGAAGGCTGGGGACTGACTGGTTCTCTTTTCTCTCCCTCCATTGTCTCTCAGCCTCCAGGGCCATTCTCTTTCCCTGGGACCCTCCTGTCCTTTGGGGTGGCTGGACTTTTTTACCTCATGGCCAGTTTCAAAAAGCATGAAAGCAGAAGGCACAAGACTTGTATAATTAGTTTCCTATTGCTGCTGTGACAAATTACAGTGGCATAGTGGCTTAAAACAACACAAATTTATGACCTTACAGTTCTGGAGGTCTGAAGTCTGAAATGGGTTTGACAGTTCTAAAATCAAGGTGTTGGCAGGTGTTCCTTCTAGAGGTGCTAGAGGAGAATCTGTTTCCTTGACTTTTCCAGACTTTGGAGGCTGCCTACATTCCTTGGCTTGAGGCCCCTTCTTCTACCCCCAAAGCCATCAGGGTGACATCTTTAAATCTCTCATTCTTTCTCTGATCTTTGCTTTCCTTACCACATTTCCTTCTCTGCCTCTCCTGCCTCCATCTTATAAGAGCTCACATGATTACGTAGGGCCCACCCGAATAACCCAGTACAATCTTTCCATCTCAAATCCTTAAATTAGTCACACTGGGAAACTTCCTTTGCTGTGTAAGGTAGTGGAATTTGGGCGTGGACATCTTTAGGAGTGGGAGAGAACATTTTTCTACCTACCATAGTCTACCCTCTGGCTCTCAATGATTCATGTCCCTCCCACATGCATTTACCCCATCCTAATTTCCCCCCAAATTTCCAACCCATTACAGCATCAACTCAAAATGCAAAATCTCATCTAAATTTTGTCAGCTCAGAAGTCCCCAATCCCATCATCTAAATAGTCTAAGTCAGATACGAGTAAGACTCTGAGTATGAGCCATTCCTCTCTATTTGGGGACCCACAAAACTAGAAAGCAAGTTGCCTGCTCCCCAAATACAATGGTGGGGTGGGAACTGGATAATAGCTATGGAGATTCCTGTTCACAAAGGGAACAAAATGGAAGGAAAAACGGAGTCACCAGTCTCAAACAATTTTATAGTGCAACTGGGCACATTCTGTTAGATTTCAAAGCTTGGAATTAATCCTTTGTGTCTCCACCTTCTGGGTTCACAGCTCTGCCTTTGGAGTCATCCTTCCTTTTTCACAAAAGGTAGCACTTATTTGCAGCTAAATAATTTTATCGTTTTGTTGTTGTTTGTTTGTGTGTTTTGAAAGCCCAGGACACACTGGCACTGCCTGTGTCTGCACTCGGGATGGCATGACCAGCCCACCTGAGATGCACTGTGGGTGTCCTGTGCAGACTTCCCTCACTGTGACTCTGCTCCCCCCCCCATATTATGAAGCAGGGAAATTTGTGGTCTATCTGGATTCCGCTGCTGGAATGCAAGCAGACCTAGGGTTTGATCATTTTTTTTCCCTTTCTCTTTTGTCCCCCTCCTTTTTGTCCTCCTCCTCCTCTTCCTCCTCCTCCTCCTTTTCCTCCTTCTTCTTGCAACAGCTTTATTGAGAGATAATTCACATAACCTACAATTCATCCATTTAAAGTTTGCAATTTGCTGTTTTTTAGTGTATTCACAGAGTTGAGCAACTATCACCACAACCAATTTTAGAATATTTTTATGACTCAAAAAAGAAACCTCATTGTCTTTAGCAATTACATCCATATTCCCCCAACCTTCTCCCCTGCCCTCTGCCACCTTCTCCCCTGCCCTCTGCCACCACCCCCGCCTCCCCAATTCCTAGGACACTACTAATCTACTTTCTGTCTCTATAAACTTTCTTAAAAAGTTTTGTCTATTCAGGGCATTTCATATAAATAGAATCATATATGTTTTCTTCTATGACTGGCTACTTTCATTCAGCATGTTTTCAAGGCTTATCCATGTTGTGGTATGAATCAGTATTTCATTCGTTTTTATTATTGAATAGTATTCCATGATATGGACACACGTTTTATTTGCCCATCCATCAGTAGATAGACATTTAGGTCATTTTCACTTTTTGGCTCTTGTTATTCATGCTGCCATAAACATTCATGTACCAGTTTTGTGGGGACGTAGGTTTTCATTTCTTTTAAATATATACCGAGGAGTGAAATTACTGAGTCACATGGTAACTCTAGGTTTAACCTTGTGCAGAACTGCCAGACTGTTTTCTAAAGTAGCTGTGCTGCTGTCCATTCCTGTCAGCGTCGGCTGAGAGTTCCAGCTTCTCCACATCCTTGCCAAGGATCGTCATTGTCTGTTTTTGCCATTAGAGTCACACCAGTGGGTGTGAAGTGGACCTCACTGTGTTTTTTCAAAAAATAATTTGTTTATTTGAAAGAGAGTGGGAGAGAACAAGAGAGATAGCATGAGCAGGGAGAGGGAGAGAGAGAAGCAGACTCCCTGCTGAGTGAGAAGCCCAACACGGTGCTCGATCCCAGGACCCTGAGATCATGATCTGAGCTGTAGGCAGACGCTTAACCGACTGAGCCACCCAGGTGCCCCATTGTGGTTTTAACTTCTTTCCTTGGTAGGCAGTGATGGTGAGCATCCTTTCCATGTGGTTTTGGCTGTGAAGATTTCTTCTTTGGAAAAATGTCTTTTAAAATCCTTTGTCTACTTTTCAATTGAGTTATTTGTCATTTTAGTGAATTGTGTTTTTTTTTTTTCATATTCTAGACACAAGTTTCTTTTTTTAAAATTTTATTTATTTAAGATCTTTTTTCTAAGTAAGCTCTACACCCAAAGTGGGGCTCGAACCTACAACCCTAAGATCAAGAGTTGTATGTTCCACGGACTGAGCCAGCCAGGTGCCCCTATATAACCAATTCCTGAGTTTTGAATCATTTACCTTTGTAACTATTCTATATAGACAATGTTACATATATAGACAATGTTACATATATACACCTGCACAGACAATGTCAATGCCTGTATATACAAGTTTCTTATTAGAGATAGGATTTGCAAATATTTTCCCGCATTCTGTGATAGTCTTTTCAGTTCCTTGATGGTGTCTTTGGAAGCACAAATGTTTTTAGTCATGATGAAGTATAGCTTAACTTTTTTTTCTTTTATTGCCTGTGCTTTTGGTGTCATATCTAAGAAACTGTTGACTCATCCAAGGTCTTGAAAACTTACCTCTAGGTTTTCAAGCCCTTTATCTTACCTGTTAGAAAGCAGAGCCCTTTGGACACATTAAATGGACCACCACAGCTTCTCTGGCCTGGTCTCTGAAGCTATACAGTATCTTTTCTGTTGCATTCTGTTGGCCAAGGCAAGTCCCAGGGCCAGGCCAGAGAAGGTATGGGAAGAAACTTAGATGCCACCTCTTAATGGGGATGCTGGCAGAGAATTAGTAACCATTTTGAATTTATCACACACCTATGTATAATACATAGAACATACTTTGCACATGATGAACAATCCATAGATTATTATGATCTCAAAACTACTGTTAACTATGACTTGAGATTGCTGAGTCTGGATAACACAAACATGAATATTCATTAAACTATTACTTTGTGTATGCTTTTCATTTTGTACAATGGGAAGTTTTTTTTAAAAACAACTATTTACATAATGTTTTCCCTTTCCTTCTTTTAAAAAATTTTTAAAGATTTTATTTATTTATTAGAGAGAGAGAGTGAATGCATGTGTGAGCAGGGGTGAGGTGGGGTGAGGAGGGGAGAAGCAGAGGGAGAGGGACAAGCAGACTCCCCACTGAGTGCAGAGCCAGCTTGGGGCTTGATCTCCCGACCCTGAGATCACCATCTGAGCCAAAACCAAGAGTTGGATGCTCAACAGACTGAGCCACCCAGGTGTCCCCTTACTTCTTTTAAAATCTTTGTTTCCTTTCATTTTTTTTTTCTTTTGTCTCCCAACTCATTGATGGTCATATTTCCCAGCCATTTTTCTCTGTACTAAGGAGTTTGTAGGCTTCATAGCTATACTGTGATAACAGTGTCTATGGAGAGGGAGTTCCAGGTAGCACCAGGGAGGTGGAGGGCAAAGGCATGGTGAAGACACACCCCAGGGCGAAAGTCTGGTAGGAAGAAAGAAAAGCTGGTCTTATATCACCAGAGAAAGGAGGAGGTTGTATTAATCACAGTGACCCCAACGTGGCCCAGTCTCCTCTAAACTCCCCTTTGTCCCCCATGTTTTTTGAAAATCAATTCCTTATTTTGACTTCCAGGAAGATAAGATATTCTAATATTGGCCTTGGCTTCTAAGCAAGGAAGCAAGGTATGAGGATAAGGCTAAGGCAGAGGTGGGGAGCACAAAAGAAGGAAAACGGAGCATGAATTTAACATACACAGCATCAGGCATCCCCTTGTTGGGGGCCCCTGAGCAGCTTCTCCATATGGCTGGGGGGTTAGCCCCTAGAACCTCATGCTCCTGACATTTCTTTAGCGAAAAGGTAAAGGAAGTACAAGGACGAAGACAACATACTCATCTTTCTTTTCCTCTTTTCTATCTCGTTATCTTTTTAGACACTTCCTGGGACATTTTCTCAATTATCCTTCAGTCCTTTTATTGAATACTTCTTTTCTGCTATCATATGGAAATTTCTAAGATCTCTTTAAAAAATGTCTCTATTTCTTTATTATGATAATCCACTCCTATTTTATGGAGGCAACATCTCTTAACTCTCTGACAGTATTAATGATGGTTCTTTGAAATTTTCTTCTTCCACCTTTGTTTCTGTTTCTCCTAAATTATTATTATTATTTTTTTTTCTGTTCGTTTGTTTTGGTCTCTTGTCTTTCATGATAGGGGCTTTCTTCATCTAGCTGATGATTTTCGGTGACATTTCGAGGAGGGAGGTTCTAATTAGATATTAGGCTGGTGGCTTTCAGAGTTTTGGACCTTGGGCCATTTCCTTGGAGAACCCCCGCTATCAGTATCTTGGGGTCTATCCTCTTGGGTTGGTCAGATCCTTCAGAAAATCACCGAATCTTTGCACTAGACCAGAGCTGGCCATAGAATTTTCTGCAGCGATCAAAGTAGGCTGGATCTATTGAGCACTTTGAATGTGGCCAGTGGCCCTGAAGAACTGAATTTTAAATTTAATTTTGTAGTTAGTGGTATTGCTCTAGAAGAGCCCTGAGAGGCACTGGCAAGTAAGTATTCATTTAATTTCCTTGTTTTCAGGACAATACTTCCATCTTCAGTTGTATCTGATGTTCCTTTCCGGAAAAGGAAATCTTCAGTCTTTTGCTAGTGTTGAAGAGAAGGGTCACCTGGCTGGGCTGAGTAGGGGATGGCACCTTAGGATCCGACTTCTTCAATATCCTGTTCTTAGCCTCATTTTCGTACCTGATTCTAGAAATACCTGGTGCCGTCACTTCCCAAACTGTTTTGGGATTGCATATTGGTGTTCTTCATGTTAATTAGGATTAGGATTTTTTTTTTCCTGTACCCGTCATTGCTCATTCCTCTGGTTTTTACCTTCCAAAATTCTGTTACTGATATTTCTTCTTCTTTTTCTGTGTCCTTGTGGGTTCATAAAATTTAGAAAATCCCTTTAGTGTTATTTTAATGGAATTTCAGGAGGGAGCAAAAGTGAATGAGTGTTTAATTTTCCATCTTCAGCAGGATGTTCCTAAGTGAACTATTTAAAAAGTTGTTTTACTGAAGGCTAACTGTTCCATATTAGCTTAGAATTTTATAGAGTCCTAAGATCATCCAACACTCTTATCTACCCAGGTGGCTTTGCCAGTGTCTCTGTGAATGAGTAGAAAGCAGAAAGTAATCACAAAGGTGAGGATAGCAACTACTGGTTACTGGGCACAAGTAATCTTCCCAGCAACTGCATGCATGCAGTGGACACTATTATCGCTCACCCATTTTCCAGATGAGGACACTGAGTCCTATAGTTAGGTTGTAGAAATGGAGTTTGCACCTACCTCTGTTAGATGTTAAAGCCCGTGGTCTTAATCAATGAACTCTCCTGGTGTCAGAAGGCCTGGATTAGAATCCCAGGTCTGGGGGCGCCTGGGTGGCTCAGTGCATTAAAGCCTCTGCCTTCAGCTCAGGTCATGATCTCAGGGTCCTGGGATCGAGCCCCGCATTGGGCTTTCTGCTCAGCAGGGAGCCTGCTTCCCCCTCTCTCTCTGTCTGCCTCTCTGCCTACTTGTGATCTCTCTCTGTCAAAAAAAAAAAAAAAAAAAAAAAAGAATCCCAGGTCTGACACTTTAATCAAGAAGAGCTAACTTTTATTGAAAACCTATTAAGTGGCAGGGCTTTTCTAAGCACTTTACTTATGTTACTTCATTTAATCCCTACACCAACCCTATGAAATAAACACTATCTTTTTTTTAAAGATCTATTTATTTGAGAGAGAGAGAGAGTGAGCATACACGTGAGTGGGGGGAGAGGGAGAGAAGCAGACTCCCCACTGAGTGGCCATGGGGCTCGCTACGGGGTTCCATGTGGGGCTCGATCTCACGACCCGCAGATCATGACCTGAGTGGAAATCAAGAGTCAGTTGCTTAACTGACTGAGCCACCCAGGTGCTCCCGAAATAAGCACTCTTTTATTTCTGTTTAGCAGAGGAAAAAACTGAGGCACAGAGGAGGCTGAGTAAACTGTTCAAGGTTCACACAGCCAGCAAGTAACAGAAGTTGACCAGATAGAGTCAAGTCTCAGTGGGGGCTTATTAGTAAAATGAGGACAGTGATACCTGCTCTATCCAGTATGTGCTCCAGCTGGGATATGCAAGCACTGAATGTAAGACATGTGGAAATAATAAGTCAGTCTTCAGAGGGAGGGCGTCTTTGCCTCCCTTGCAGGCAGAGACTTGAATCCGCAGAGGTTAAGTGATGCCACAGCAACCACCCTCAAGGGGCAGGACGCAGACTCAAATCCTTTTGATCCCTGGTCACATACCCTGAACATGAAACCCTGAATTCCACTTGCTATCTCCAAGAAATATTTGTTTCTAGTTTTGCTTATCTCCTGCTTCTCCTCCAGTCTTATCTCAAAGGTGAAAATGAGTCTCAGATTTTCATAAGTTTAAGTCATCTTTTCTTTCTGGAATTTCTACACTTTCTCATAAACATACAAAACAGAACCCTGTCTGTTTGGAAATAGAGCCCAAGAGTTCCTGATACCCCTCCAACTTCAGGATCACACCATGGTCACCCTGTCAGCCACATCCCCACCTTGCATCAACATCTCGAACTATACATTCTTCCTGTGGGTTCTTGGGGCAAAACCCCTCAGCTACTCCCTTCCCCCAAAGGCTAGTCCCATTTCCGAAGTCAGCAGGGTGCCCACGGAGTTGTCCTTTGAAGAGCCATCTCTCATCTGCTCATCTCCCATTTTGGGATCAGGAAGATGTGACCTGGGTTGGTATGACATCCTTATCATAGATCCCATCAGATATTCAAGCACGTGTGCCTGCTGGTCTTGTGGTTATAGAACTTATTAGGACTTAATCATCTTAAAACGTCTGTTCCTTTCTTCCAGAAATAAGCCTTCTAAAAGGTCAACTTGGCTTTTAATTAAGAGCGAATCTTTTTTGCAGGTTAAATGGTGAGTCCAAATGGCTTCATTGAAGGAATCCCACAGCAGTCAATCCTGTAGTAATTAGCATACAGAAAGACTCAATAGGGTTGAAAGTTCCTTTTTCTTTAATGAGAGGAAAGTTCCTGCTAGTGGATGGCACTCACTGCAGCTTCTGACTTAGAGGGGGCAATGGCGAGTGCTGTGTCTTTCCTTTGCAACATCTTGTCTCGCTCACTCTGTCCCTGTCTTTAGCCCCTTTCTCTTCCATATTGCTTTCCTTTGTTTGATGGCCACCTCCTCCTCTCCTCGCTGGGAGAAGGAGACTGGAAGACTTTCCCCTCTGTGTCCTGTGGAGAGTGCCAGCGGCTGTATGTGCCCACGGGGTGTTGGGAGGGCTTCATTGCCAATTCCAGCTCTGGGTGCTGACCTACTTCTGCTGCAGATTTTGCTAGGCATCTGTTTCGGTCCTTCAGATTAATCAAGGAGCAAACCCTCCCTCTTTCTTTTTTAATGCAGAGAGAGAGAGAGAGAATGAGAGAAAGAGAGAGAGAGGGAGAGAGAGGGACAGAGGGAGAGAGAGAACATCCTTCAGCATCATAGCCAATGGCAGGCAAGAAGATCTGGCTAGAATTTGGTAACATTGCTTTATTTTCATTGGTAGCCAGTGATACTGCATTTTCACTTGTAGCAATGAGACCAAATTGCCTTTGTTAATAACTGTGTATGTGTAAAAAGAGTGACTGCATTTGAAGAAAAATCTTTAATAATCCATGGCTCAGGGGGTGGTGCCAAGGATGGTGATCATTTTGTGGAATCTTCTCTCACAGAGTTGCTTGTTTTTTTTTTTTTTTTTTTTTTTTTTTTTTTTTTTTTATTAACATATAACGTATTATTTGCCCCAGGGTACATGTCTGTGAATCATCAGGCTTACACATTTCACAGCACTTACCATAGCACATACCCTCCCCAATGTCCATAACCCAGACAGAGTTGCGTTTTAAAGGCCACAGGTTGTCTTCATGTTTCCGCTTTGCTCCCTGCCAATGACCTTGGGCTTATGCTTGCTCTGTTTTGTGGATGGGAGAAAGTAAGTGATATTCAGGGCCACTTCACTGAAAACATCATGCCAGCTTAGGCACCAACAGCCCCTGTCCCGGCGGCCACCACAGATCTGGGACTTAGAGCCTTTTAAACCTGGAACCAGTCCTAGTGGCCAAGCTGTGTCCCCTCCTTGCTCATTCAGGTCTGCTATCTCAGCAAGGCATGACTCCTGTGTGAGGATCCCAGGAGTGACCTTGTTTACAGGTGACACTGCTCATTTTCCCTCCAGTCTTTCGGGGGCTAACTACTTCTCTGATGGAGGGACAATCACTTCTGTAGTGGCACCTGCTTCAGACACAAGCTAAAAGGATTGGAGAATCAGCCCCAGGCAGGACAAGGAGATAGACCTCTCCAGCACCTCTGCCATCCCCCTCATAGCTCGGTATGTCGCACAAGCAGCAGCTCTGGGGCAGAAGGCCAGCCAGAGATACCTTTCCTTTTCATAGCTTATATAGCAAAGATCCTTCCAGAAAACTTTATCCATATTGTACAATCTTGAGGCCTGGGTTTTTAGCCATTCCACTAGAAGATGATTTCTTATAACTTCCTTTTCTAGGGAAGGGTGAGTCAGAGTACTTGCTTAGCAGTTGGGCTTTTCCATCTAGAGTAGCCTCCTTCACCTGTCCCTTAGGCCTCACCACTGCTGTGAGTGCTGGCTGGCCTCCACTTGTCAGTGTCCAAATCTCTTTTCCCAAAGAGCAGCCATGCTGGGGAGTTGACTGCTCTCTCATTCTGCTTCCGCCCACCCCACCAATAGCCTCCAACCAAAGACCAATGGGACCTAGTAGACAAGTACTACAGTTCCTTCACTCCCAGGATGGGGAACTCTGAGGCATGTACCCTATATTGGCTCCCAGGATTTTCTCAATAGGACTAAACTATTCACATCTGAATCCTTGTCTCAGGCTCTGCTTCTGGGGGCAACCCAATATCAGACATTGATATATTGCTGGAGTCAACTAAGTCCTCCATTTTAATCTTTAGGGTTCTTTTTTAGACACAAAGGTTGGAAACAATATCCTGTGTATGGGTGTTACCATCAAGAGTTATCATCAGTTAAGCCCCAAGATGTTTCACTGTAGCAAATATTTGGGGTAGAACTTGTAACACAGGACACAAACATGTGTGCAATGGTGGGCACATATATGGTGTGGAGAGAAAAGGCTCCTGGTGAGCAGGACCCTGCCTGTGGGCCCAAGCTGTCACTGACTTCATCAGCTCTTGCTGATCCCAGATGTTCATCTTCAGGAAGCCTCATTCCCAGGGGCGAAAGCAATCAGATGTGTTTGAGAAAGAACGAACTTTCATCATGTGGTTTTCTCAGCTCATGGATGGTCAATTTGACAAAGTGGAAAAAGAAAACCATGTTGCAGCTTCTAAAGAGAAGTTGGGGGAGTGTGGGTGGTTCAGTTGGTTAAGCGGCTGCCTTCAGGTCAGGTCATGATCCCAGGGTCCTGGGATCGAGTCCTACATCAGGCTCCCTGCTCAATGTGGAGTCTGCTTCTCCCTCTGGCCCTCGCCCTGCTCATGCTTGTGTGCTCTCTCAAGATTCTCTCTCTCTCCCCTCTCTCTGAAATAAATAATTATTTCTTCTTCTTCTTCTTCTTCTCCTTTTTTTTTTTTTTTTTTTGTTAAAGAGAAATTGGGAGGTATGAATGGGGACTTATCTCAAAATCAGTTCATTTCCCAATGGAGGGCTAGTGTGCTAGAGAGACTGAAACTTGGAGCCACCAGGCCTAGCCACCCTGCAGTATCATGCATACTCCTGTTTCCTGACTTTGCCAGTCATTCTCCTGCCAGCAAGCCCTTCGCGTCCACCACTTCCTTTAAGACATGGCTCAAACGTTGCCTCCTCTAGAGTGTTCTGTGAAGCAGGTCTGTTACTACAATGGAGATACAGGTGGTCAAGACTATGAAGTATCTGAGATTTTACACTACTTTCAAGCTAACAGTTAGCTTAACATAGTTTCATGGATGCTGGCAGAAGATAGGAGACTCTTGGATCAGAGACAAAAGACTTTATTACTCACAGTATTCTGGTAGCCAGAGTGTAGGCATTTGTTCCCTGAGCCCCGGGTTCCCACAGGGCAATGTGACAAAGGCCAAATATCAACTATTGATTGCCTTATAGGAGAGGAGCCCTGAGCTCAGGAAGCCTTCATTAGTTATAATGGGTAGTAAATATGTGTCTTTTGTTCCAGAGGGAGACAACAGATCTTCCTAAGGCTGTTCACCCTATGAAAAGATATGCAGAAATGTGAGAGACCCATGGTAAATTGTCTTCATCAGAGATCAAACTGAGAGGACTGTTATAATTAAGTCAATAAGCTGTGTAGTGGCCAAGACCACAGATTGCATGAGTTTGAACCCTATTAGTAGAATTTTAATTATGTTATTTATATGACCAAGGGCAAGTTATAGAATTGATCTGTGCCACAGTTTTACCATCTATTAAATGGGATAAGTAACACCTCCTAGATACTTGTGAGAGTTAAATCAGTTAATATTTGCAAAGTGCTTAGAACAGTACCTAGAATGGAGAAATTACTGTGTTTGTCAAGTAAAATAAGAAATAGAGATTAGTCACTGTATTCCCTGGTGGCCTGTGGCTAGGACCCATGTCCTTTGTGACATTCCCATCAAACTGACTGAAGCATTTCAGCTAGGAAATGAAGTATGTGAGTCACATGAACTTGGGAAATTTGAATGCATTTCCCCAGGACACCATGTGTAATGGGCATCACCAACATGGGAGATTCAATTTTTAAAAAAGATTATGTGTCTTGAAACTTCCTCCAACTATTAAAAATACAACTACCATATGATCCAGCAATTCCACTTCTGGGTATTTATCTGAAGGAAACCAAAACATTGACTCAAAAAGTTATCTGTGCCCCTATGTTCATTGTGGCATTATTTACAATAGCCAAGACATAGAAACAACCTAAATGTCCATTGATAGGTGAATACATAAAGAGGCTATAGTGTATATAGTGGAACGTTATTCGGCTATAAAAAAGAAAGAAATCCTGCCATTTGCCACAACATGGTTGGACCTTGAGGGCATTATGCTAAGTAAAGTAAGTCTGACAAAGAAAGACAAACACTGTATGATCTCACTTATATATAGAATCTGAAAACAAAAAACAAACTGAACTCCTAGATACAGAGAAGAGATTGGTGGTTGCCAGGGGTGGGGGTGGAGGAAATGGGTGAAAGGGAGTCAAAAAGTACAAACTGCCAGTTATAAGACACACAAGTACAAGGGATATAAAATAGAGCATGCTGACTATAAATATTGTATAATATATTTGAAAGTTGCTGTGAGAGTAAATCTTGAAAGTTCTCATCACAAGAAAAAGAAATCTGTCACTGTGTGGTGATAGATGTTAACGAGACTTTTTATAGCAATCGTTCTGCAATATATACAAATATCAAATTATTATGCTGTATACCTGAAACTAATATAATGTTATATCTCAGTTATATTTTAATTAAAAAGTGATTCTATGTCGTGCATGTTGTCCTCTGTTTATACAGAGGTCACAAAGAGATCTATCTTATCAGATTAAGTGTGACTTTTTGCCTCTAAATTTCTCTAGCACTCACTCTGAACTTTTCCTAAATACCTTAGGTGGTGTGTGTGTGTGTGTGTGTGTGTGTGATTACTCCCAGGAGACTCTAGAAGCTTCTGAAGGGGGAGGGCTCCTCTCCTGCTCCAACCGATTTGGTGACATGACAGGTACTAACACCGTGCCTGGCACCGAGCGAGAGCAAGGGCTCAGCCACCATTGACTCCAACTGGAGAAGAGTCAGCCGGTCTTCACAGGGCTCTCTTGCCTGGCCCGGGGGCTGCAATTTTCTGGAAGCCAAAGCTATGCCACTCAACTCATGGAGGCCCTCAGTATGGGTGTGCCCAAGGGACAGAATGGGAGACTTTTCAAAGAGAAACTGAGCAGGCTGATAGAATCTGGTTAGTTTATTTGTATCCTTTTTCCTTGCTGTGTAACATATGTGGCAAGTAGGTGACTATGGAGGACAGGGTCAGTCTCTTTATGACCTCATATGCCAACTCAGAAATAGAGCAACTGGCTCTCGCCGTGCTATCTGGTGAGCAGAGGGTTCTGTTGCTGACAAAGTCAAGTTTGGGATCAGCATCGAGGCCATGATCAGGACACAAAATACAAAGGACATTTCTACAGCCTGCTGCCGTGCGGCTGTCTACACCTAACATGTATTTAAGGCAGGACCGAAGGAAGATATTTCCTATTAAACGGAGAAGTGCATTGCTTTGGGCTCCCCGGGCAATTTCAAGTGCAGTGGCCCAGACCCAGAAGGGCCCTGAGTCAGCCGGGAAAGTGGTGAGCAAAGCAGGGAGCTCTGGGAGCTGCCGCTCTAATCCCAGGCCTTCCAATGAGCTGTGAATTAGGAAGTGTGGGGGTGAAATCCAGGTGGCCGCTGACCCTGTGGTCTTGGGCAGGTTTCTCCAATCCAGTTTTTCCGGTCCCCATTTGGAAGTGGAGACTATATTGATGGGATGCCATAACCCATGACAGAGGCTGGCTCTGAAAGAGCAGGGGGAGGCTTCTACAGAAAGCAAGGCCAAGGGTGAGGGCAGAGGAAGCCGGAAGGCCATAGGGTTGGGTGGACACTGTGGACCCGTGGGGAGAGGAAGTGGCCGCTATGGTGACTGAGAGCTATGGAGGCAATAGATTTTCCACGCAAGAGCTACTCACAGGGTCGGGGTGGGGGGAGAGGATGAAGAGACACTGCGGTGGGAAAGATGGAAGGTACAGCAAAGGAGGGGGGAAGGGAGGCACTAGGTTTATTTTTGATGCCGAGTGAACATTCTCTTAAGACTCTGCAGAAGTGTCTGGATTCTTAGAGATTTTACATGCAATCTCTTCTTTACGGGGAGTTCAGCAGGAAAATAAAGCCCTCTTATAGACACCAGGTAATCACACAGCTTTCATAAAGTTGGAGGAAGTGTAGCAGCTGATAATGGAGGCAATTAGCTCTGTGGTGAGTAGAAAGAATCAAAGAAAAGAAGGACAGAAGGCCCGAGTCATAAGGGTCAGGGCTCCCAACAGGCTTAGGGTGGGGGTAGGATGAAGGGATAGAAATAAGGAGAAGATAGAAGCTCCTTGGGCCCTGCTAGGGAGCAGAGGCCTGTGCTCCTGTCCTGGCATTGTTAGTGGTACAAAATGAGGCCAGGAGGGCAAGGAAGCAACCTAGTTGTGAAAGGAAGACATAGGAAGATAAGTTCCTTCAGGAAGTCAGAGAACATCAGGGCAGACTATGGTGGGAGCAGGGGCAAGTAGAACGTGATCAGTACTGGTCAGATCTGGAATGTGCCTCGGAGATGGAGAGAAGGGGGTTTGTTGATGGATCCCACATGGGGTGTGAGAGAAAGAGTGGAGTCAAGGGTGACAGCGCGGCTTTCGGTCTGGATGTCTGCGACTGAAATGGTTTGGGGAAGAACCCAGAATATGGTTTAAGATGGGCATCAGGTATCCTGGTGGAGACATCATGTAGGCATTTGGAAGGGGGGTCTGGAGTTCAGAGGAAAGGTCAGGGCTGGAATGCAAATTTGGGGGTCCTTAGCGTATAACTGGTATATAAAATCCAGGAACTGGATGATATCACTTGGTGTAGGGAGAGAGGAAAAGAGCTTGAGGACTGAGCCCCGGGGCCTTCCGCTGTTTAAAGATCCAGAAGATGAGGAGATCCAGGAAGAGAGCAGTTCCCTATGTTTTCTTAAGTAGAAATACAGCAGAAGCCCCTTTTTACTGCTGGTGTTTGTAATCAGAGCCGGTAGCTGTTGAATAGATGAAACCAACTTCAGCCTCTTAGAGTCTGAGAATTTGAAGAAGACCCTGATCATCACAGGGTCCCGTGTTTCCCACAAGCCAGGTCACTGATGGTCTGGAAATCAGTTTACTGTGTCCTGACCAGCATTTTTTAAAAGGTGAACTAGAATAGAACACTTCAGAGTATTGAATGTAGGAAAGGTAATTATTGTTATTATTGTTTCTGAAGCTATTATTTTGGAGGGGTGTGTGTGTGTGTGTGTGTGTGTGTGTGTGTGTGTGTGTGAACTGGTCATCATGTAATTTTTGTTCTTATTTTTGGTGCTCAAGTGCACCAAACTGGACTAATTCTAATCCTTGGTCTGGGACTCCACATAATGACACATGAATAGTACTTCTTTATTTTAGCTATCATTTCATATTTTAATTTAAAAAATAACATGAGCTCATTCGTAACCAAGAACATTTCCAATCATTTCAACTACCCTCTGTCTCCCCTTCCCAAGGCAACTACATCCTTAATTTTGTGTTTATTTTTCTCTTTCTTTTGTCCCCCTTTTTGTTTTTTTGGTTCTGTCTCCCTATCTTTCTTTCTATGCATAAGCAATATATTATTTAGATATGCTTTTTTTTTACACTTTTTATTGTGGAATATGTCAAATATGTAAAAAAATCAAAGGAAATAGTACAACAAGCCCCATGTACCCATCTCTCATCTTCAATAATGATTTACTCACTCAAGGCAATCTTGTTTCATTTCTACCCCAGTTACCCCATTTTGAAGCAAATTCCAGATAATGTATCATTTTATCCATAAATATTTAAGTATAAGACTTAAAAAAACACAAAATCTTTATCACATTTAAAAAATTTGATAGTAGTTTTAAAATATAATTAAATATTCCTTCATTTCCAGACTCTGAATTGTCTCAAGGATAATCACATTTATGAAAAATTTAACTTTTGAACACTGACCTGATAATTAAGGATATTAAGAATTAACTATTTTGTCTTGATGTAATTAGATGTTATGGTTGGGGGGTTGGGGTTATTTTTTAAAAGTATTATATGTACATATTATATTCATATATATATACATGTATTCAGTGTATATGATATATCTATACTGAATACTTATGAATGAAGTGATATGATGTCTGGGATGTACTTTGAAATAATACAGGAGTGTCACTGAGTGGGAGGGATGAGGTGAGATAAGATTGGCCATGAATTGATTATTATTGAAGCTGAGTGACTGGCACGTAGGGGTTTATTAAACTTCTCTGTTGGGGCGCCTGGGTGGCTCAGTTGGTTAAGTGGCTGCCTTTAGCTCAGGTCATGATCTCAGGGTCCTATAATCAAGCCCCACATCAGGCTCCCTGCTCGATGGGAGTCTGCTTCTCCCTCTGCCCCTCCCCTGCTGTGCTCTCTCTCTCTCAAGTAAATAAATTAAATCTTAAAAAAAGTAAACCTCTCTATTAGCTTTTGTGTATGTTAGAACTTTCCCATTAAAAAATGGGAAATTTTCCACTCCTTGAAAAAAATGAGTGGAAAGGACAGGATACTGAAATAAAAATTCGGGTGCACAACTCCTTACGCACATATGCTAGTTTCTTCAGGGCATAAACTTAGAAGTGCAGCTTCAGCTCTACTGGCTAGTGCCAAGTTACTCCCCAGAGTGAATGGCAGCCTTTCACAGTGTCTGGGTAGAGAACTCAGATAGCCTCGCTTTGAGGACAGCGAGTCCATCTCCGTGTTGGGCCTCTTTTGCCCCTTTGTGGTCTGACTCTGTCCAGGGTGGGGAAGAGGAGTGGGTTGATCCATTTCCTCCTCCCGAAGACAATGAAAGTGTGATACTATGCAGCTGGATCTGATTAGCCAATTTCTGGAATGCGAATACTTGCCTAAATGTGCCTACTCTTTGTTTTCATGCCTTTGAACCCTTGCTTTGGGAGTAAGAGTCACCCAGGTTAGGAAAACCAATATACATCTGCTGTTTTCGTTTTGTCACAAAAGGGATACGTGTTTATTTTAGGAATTTAAGATATTACGAATAAATAAAGGGAGAAAATAAAATCAGCCTAGCCTAATGTAGCTGTCAGTATTTGGCGTTTACTCTTCCGGTTGTTTTTCTTTGCCAATACTCTACATTTATGCAGACTAAATGTCTGCTTAAGACATTTTTCATTTTACTAAACATTCTTTAACAATAGTTTTGGAGAGCGGCTTGGTATATTGTTGTCTGGAAATGACATAATTCAATTAAATAATTTCCAGTTTTGAACTCTCCGACTGTTTCCAATATTTCCCTATTTTTTCAGTTTTCCCCTTATGCTCATTTTGAAGAAGACTCAGCACTTTGACTTGTCTCCAAAAGAACAAGACCCACTGTAAATGATCAGACATGAATGTGTTTCATGGAGAAACACACAACACCCATCACACATTGGAAATGCAGGATCATTAGCCATTTGATATTTGTGTTTTCTATCCTGCATTCTTCTTTCCAGACAGTAGCCTCTTTCCTCTTCTTTTCCTTCCCCAGACATAGTTTCCAAATGGCCCCTACGATGTCCAGAGTCCAGAGTTATTCATCTCTGTACACTCTCTCAGCAAAGCAAGAAGTTCTGCTGTCAGCAGTACTAACTGCCTTGAGACAGCAATTCGTGGACCATCCGTTTTCACTGAAATATGTCCCTTGAAAGTTTCACCAAATGATTTATCAAAGTATCATACAATCCATAACTATGTCCTTGAGATAAATTCTTAGGGGTGGAATGGCTCTATCAGAGAGCATAAAAAATGCGAACACTTTTGATGACTCTCAGGAATCAGTTGTGTTGATTTGCTCTCTGCCGGTGCTCTTGAGTGTATGTTGGCTTGACTGCAGTAATTAACAAGCACAGATCTGGAGTCCCGTTTCTCGGGTTCATCTGTCACTCCATTCCCCAACCGCTTTCTCAGCAGGCGCACATCCGTCAGAGTGCAGGCAGAACGGAACCACTGTAAGTGGCACAGAAAAAGGGAATTGTGCCCAGGATCAGACTTTATGAAATTGTGGAAGAGCTAACGAAGTCAGGTTCCGGAAGGAGGTAGGTTGGAGGATCAGAGAAAAGTCACCAGGCAGGGACCGTGCTGGGGAGCTGTCTACAGGTTGGCCCGAAGTTGCAGTAGGTCCGTAGGGCAGGCAATTGGGAAGAAAAGCTGGTTGTGAAGCAGAGGAAAATGGACCAGTGGAACATATGAGGGCACACTGTATTTGACTTTCGCTGCATCTCACTCCGTTGATGCTGGGGACCTGTGGAACCAGCTGCTGCCTTTTGCTCTGGGAGCTGTACACAGGCCTGACCCAAGGCTAGGAGAAGCCGAAGGAGCTGAAAGGAACCGCTACCCTCCCGCTGCCCCAGGCTGAGGAGAGGAGCCCCAGATCAGCAGCATATGTGAATCTGTGCCAACTGCGCTGACCTGCACTAATCTCCCAAGCATAAAGGCTGCTGTTTAACTTGTAGCTTCTAAATCACACGCGAATTTTCTTGTGTGCAATCTTAGCTTGCAACGGCATGGGGAAAGGACTTTTGGGAAGCATAGTTCCAGCTTAGCTAAGTGGACACGGAGTCAAATGACCGCATTAGTACCTGGAGGACTCAGTTGGTGCCAGGATAGAAAAGAGAACCTGGGGGTATCTGGTAAACATTTACTATTATTGCCCAGGGAAGTTGAGAGATGGTAGCAAAGTCAAAAAATTTTGCCCATGGGTTTTTCTGTACGATTAAAAAAAAAAAAAAAAGCTTTCTAGTTTTCAAAAACAGTATCTGCACTGAGGACAAAATCCTGCAGAGAAATTTTATACTTCTGAGTCCAAAAAGGAATTAGTGAACCAAATAGTCTCAGGTCTGTTGCCAGAGGTAGACCAGAGCCAAGCCAAGCCTGCATAGAGAGACCACGTGTTTGTAGCATTACCCTGAAACAGACTAAGTAAGTTTCCTGAGCTAATCTATGTGTGGAAATCTGTATAAAAGATATAAAAATATCTCCTATCAATAATTAGAAGCCATTGATGGTACCAAGCTGTTGTATCATGAAGAATTTATACAGTTACAAGAGTTTAACTTGTCTGTAATAGCGATTACCTACCCCCAGACCCAGAGAACCTGCTGTATTTATTGGAGTCAGAGGATATTTGTCATTTGCTCCAAGCATAAGCAACGAAAAGTCTGCTTTATAATATTAAAGAATTCAAAATTATAGTTAACTAAATATTCCTGCCTTGGAAGAGGCTTGCAATGGTAAACAAACATTTTCAGAATTGTCCTGTTCTACGGCACAATTTTTTTCAGTTTTTTTTGACACTGGTGTTTGAGGCAGCATGAGAGGAGGGAGTGAGAAGACAGAACCAGGGAAATATAGGTGGTGGAATTTAAACAACCCCATCTCGCATCCTTGTTCTTATCACAGAGCTTAGGTCCCATACTGCTGCTAGTATCAGTAAAGACAGATATTCCTGCCTATAGCACTGCCTGATCCTTTTTCTTTTCTTTTTTTAATTTATTTGAGATAGAGAGAGCGAGAGAGAGAGAGAGCATGAGCAGGTGGGCGGAGAGGGGCAGAGGGAAAGGTAGAAACAGACTCCCTGCTGAGTGCAGAGCCTCACAGGACCCTGGGATCATGACCAGAGCTGAAGGCGGATGCTTAACCGACTGAGCCACCCAGGCGCCCCAGCACTGCCTGATTCTTTGATGTTTTCCCAAATGTCATTTTGCCCAGTAGTGCTGAGTTTTACTGTGGGTGGTCCTTGAGAAAATCCCCTGAATAGGCCAGCCATTATTGGTAGAGCTCCGGAAAGATCTTTTTCATTTTCACAGCAAGAGATGAGACTTATAGATTATCACCACCATTCTTAAGTGAGTTGTACTGGCCAGAGTTCTGCAGAAAATGACCCTGGACTGAGATTCAGGGCTGCCTTTCGAAACCACAACACCAACCTGAGCTACCAGGAGAGCTGCCGTCTCCCCTGGAAATCGCTGATTGAGGAAGCTGCCCTACAGCTGCAGCCAGCTTCTGTGGCCTTTTCAACAATTCCAGGGGCTCTCTACATCCTCAACACCCTCTTTGTGTTTAAAGGACTTAAGGTGAATGCTGCCATCTGCAAAAAGAACCATGTCAATTACGGCCATTGGTACCAGAATCTGTTTAGAGGAGCAGTTGGCTTTTTCATTCATTTATTCATTCATTTCATTCATTTGCTCATTCATATTTTACATGGTAACTATTTAGCAGTTGGCTTTTTCAATTCTGAGAGTCAACTCAGTCAACGTAGATTAAAGGTCTTGGCAGAAAGCACCAGGCTTGGCATGGCATTATTTCCCTCCCTTTCTGCTTTCAGGCTGGTTAGCCTTAGCCTGAATTCAGTTTCTAGTTGAGTCCTCCCGAAAGGTACAAAAAGCTGGCAAGCTTGCCAACCAACATACTCTATTTTTCCCCCTAAGCTACAACCCTGGTTGACCTTTTAACTAAACCCCCCAAAGCAGGGAGAAAGTGAACCTCTGGGCCATCTGGATCTGTCTCTTCTTTAGCCCAGAACCTTTTAGACAATTGAATCTTCTCTCCTTCAGGCAGAGAATAATGTCTGAATATTGTCTGACACTGAATGACAGGGAATAAAACTGCATGACCCGTCTCCAGAGCCAGACGTGGTTAGCAGAGCCTGAAGCTCATATAATTTGGGGACTTTCTTGAAGAAAAATACGACAAAATTACAAATAAAAATTAGTTATCAAAGGGAATACTTAGCACTGGACATCACAACAGCCTACAAATTTTAAAAAGCAGACAAACATCAGAAACTTCAAGTGCAGAAAATAGCGTAACAGGCTGTTAATTGTGTGCCTGACAAATCTGTAGACTGCTTTCCCCCCAGTGTTTATGGCTAAATAGAAAAGGACATATAAAAGACTCGTAGCAAAGTCACCCAATTCATTAAACCGAAGCAGCTGTGGGTCTGGAGCTCGCTCATTGTCTGCACAAACTGCATTTTCCTTTACAATGCTGTCCCTCTCCTTCCCTTTCTTTCCTGTATGACAGTGTCCTACTTCTCTAATCACCTTTATCTTTTCGATTTTAATTTCATCTACATTTTATTGGCTATTGTGATTCTTTTTCTCCCCCTACCTTCTCAATTTTGACCATCAAAAGTTTTTGTTTCCATTATCTTGTAATAGCAGGAGAGTTTCTGACCCTTTGAAGTTCTGCTCATTTTCACTTTTTGCTTTACACTAGTGGCTTCTGTCAGGATCTTGCCTTCCTACTGTATTTATTTTGCTATAATCAGAAATTCTGAAAGCAAGGCACGAAATTAATCTGAAGATAAGGTCCATATGAGCAATCTGGGTGCAGTTTCAGATTGCCACCAAGTTGAATTGTGTTATATAGTCAGGCGATCCAATTATACTTAAATTACATCTGCGTTGACCTACTGATGAATATGTGGAGGGATTTTTGTTACAGGAGTACTGGCTCCTGTTTTTTCCAGGCCATTTCTGAGCATTGGCGGCAATATTCCGGGCTGTCTCATCAGGAACCACGAGACTTTGTTAGGATAGGATGGATTTGACATGCTAAGGGGCAATCCAATACCTTGGCCTGCATAAAACATGGGAACACACAGAGCAACTGTTTATACTACTGTTTGTACCCTATGCACACGGGAATTCTGATAAATTCCATTTTGCATAATTTCCAACAACGTGAAAAAAATGGTATGGTAGGTTTTTCATTGTATCTCCTGCACTGAGTATTCCTAATAAGAGGAATTTTGACCAGGAGTCCTTTGCTCACAGTTTTACACTTTTTTTTCACCCCCTCACCCCAGTTTTACACTTCTGAGGACTGGAAGAATTTCCCACAGACTGGTTCCGGGGGAGTGCATTTCAGTCCCTGTTTTTTCTCTATTATCCTATCTTTACAGTGCCAAGTGCTGTGGGGCCCTTCCATTTCCTGCGGGATTCATGCCACGGGGTTTGGTGTTGGCGCGGTGGGCAGTAGGAATATTCCTGGAAGCCATCCCCATGTGGAACAGGTGCACCATACACAGAGGTGACTATGAAATGTGTAACTATGTCCTGAGCTAAACGCAAGCTACGTGTATCACCAACTCTCCTTTTTTAGTATCCCCAAATACCTGCGGCCACTGCGAAACCACCCTACTAAAGGGAAGTGCGATGGAGGAAAAGTCAGAGTGGAAAGAGATTGTGGAATTGACCAATCGAGGTTTAAAATCTTATTTTTGCGAGCTTTACAAAACACATGACCATGTGAACACATTGTTAGATTGCTTGGCAGGCCGTGGAAGGGCTGGGCAGTGAGGCCACCCGAGCCCAAGCTTGGTTAGCTTCTTGGTGTAACCCCTCACTGCTGGTCTCTGTTTTTAGTGTTCTCAGATTTCAGTCCTGTTGGATTTGAAAGAATTGAGGTTCAGGTATGGCTTATTCCAGAGAACAGAAGTACTTGCAAGTTCGTCAGACCCTAAAAGAGGGGGTTAACACTTTCTGGGGTTCATTATTCCCACTAATGAACGTAATCATTCTTTCCAACTTCAAAGTTCTATCCTTTTATTGTTGATCTGGCCTCATTTCCAACACAAAGGAAGGAGTATCAAGTCTGTAAAGGGTCTGAGACTTTACCGTCCTTGCAACCTAACAAGTTAGCCTGCCGCAGTATCGTGGATGGTGGCAGAAGACACAGCCTCCTGGATCAGAGACAAAGGACATTATTACAACAGCCCAGAAAGCAGCATAGCTGCATCAGTGCCCCTTGCTCCCAAGTCCCATGGGGGTGGCACAGATGAGCCCAGGCAGATGGCTGCACGTGCAGTGTTTGGATTGCAGGAGAGGAACCCTGAGCTGAGGGAACACAAATCTTTTATAATGGGAAGTAAGCATGCCTGCCCTTTGCTCCAGTGGGAGGTGCTATCTCTGTCTTCCAAGGCTGTTCACTAGACGCTCATCCCTGAAAAGACAGTCATCCCCGAAAAGACAGTCCAGAACAAAGGTGATCAATGCCTGATCATAACATGTGCAGAATCATTAAATTATTGTCATGGATAATCATCTACCAAAACAGTTAAAAGTCCTTTGTTAGAGAGAGACAAAACCTGAGATCGTTCTAAATAAAGACAGTTATTTTCCTGTTGGCTGAAATCAGTCAACTTATTGTCTAAGAAAAATGTACAATGGAGGTACGAAAGATGTCCCTCTTTAATATCAATGTAGGTTTTTGGAATATGATCTCCAGATATTTTAGTGTCCCTTCAATCCTATATGATCCTGCTGTCTCCAGAGTGATGTGTTCTTTAATTTTTTTTTTAAACTTAGGATCAGCTTGAATTACCTTTGTGTTGGTAGAGTCTGTAAGTTGTTACTTGGTTCGTGAAGCAGAACTACTTTTTACTTGTTTTCATCTCGTGTTTTTCAAGCACAGTGCTGGGTTCAAGTCTTATTTCTGCCACTGACTAAAAGTGCATTGGCGTGAACTGGGATTTTGAAGTATGGAGGCTTTTCATTGGCTGAGTTATTGCCTAGAGGGATAAGGAAAGCATCTCTTCCCCCAGCTGGAATAGTAGAGTAGTATCCACATGCAAGGTCGAGACTGTATAAGGTCAAGTCTGTGTCTTCCCTTTGAGTCTGCAATTGACTACAAGAAAGACGTAAGAAATCCCCCTGCCCAAACCTCTTGACTCCATTTTAGTGAGGTTTCCAGTTACTGATTTTCATATCACCCCTTTGCCTGCCCGCCCCTTTTGATCAAGATCTTTCCTTGAAAGCATCACCGATTAATAGTCAGGTTCTTTATCTTTAGTGGTTTTGTCTCTCAGGACCAGGAAGGACCTTTCCTGGCTGTCATGTCTCATGTCCGAGGGAAAGTGCAGAGCAGCTGGAAACCGGTTGTGCCACATTTGAGTAACAGGGAGGGCTGGAAGGGAGAACTCTTAGGTACTTCCCATCTGATGTCTACATCTCCTCAAGATTGTGATCACTGAGCCAACATCACCTTATTGGGCTCATCCTTTCTGCAAAAGATTGGTAGACAACAAATACATAGTCAAAAGCAATGTGACAATTCCAAACTGTATATGTTGGTTCCAAACTAGGACCTTAGTCTGAAAATATTTATTGGCATTTGTTTGGCCTAAGGGAAGAAAGGTGTCTTCCTGTGAAGGCAAACCTAAAGTCATGTATGCCTTCTAGAAGTCTTCCTCTTAACATGGCGAAGTACTGTCAGAGCTCATCGCATGAAATAACCGAGTGCATTTGGGAAGATACAGTCCAAGTCTAAACATGAAGCAAGAGTTAATGAGCTTTTTTCCAAGAATAGCAAAACTTCAAAGACGCGTTAGAGAAAAAAAAATATTGTTATCGCAAAAGAACAAATGTTATCAAATAATACAGCCTGTCAAGTTATAAATTCAGAAACCATGAATTTGCATAAGAATCCAGAGTCAGTTAATAGTTCAGATAAAAGAAAGACTTTTGTGAATTCCAAAACTTCTAACCCTTCAGAAATGCTCACGGGATCATAATGAGGCTGGTTCTGAAAAGATCATGATCAAAGGAGGTCTGCCCCTTTTGCAAGAGATGGAAAAATGTAGATAAAGGGCATTTTTTTTTTCTTTCTAAAAAGAGATAGAAGTAAAAGTGAGAAAAGGTATATAGGCCTGGTCCAGACATCTTGGAACACTATCTCCCCAGATGCTGTCTGTTTTGATTCTGGGAAATCTTTACTTTCAGGACGCCAGATGGTATGCAGGTCCAGTCAAGGTTTGGGGCATCATATGAATCCCAAAGTCTATTTCCTGGAGTTTGGTGGCACGAGGGTTGATTAGCAGTGCCTTAGAAGGGCTTTTCTAGCAAGGTTAAAGAGAGTTTTTCTAGAGGTGTCTTTTCCAATAGACAAAATCTCCAGTTTGAGAGGTGTGATGCTTAAGGTCATTGTCTTCTGGGAGCACACTGTGGAAAGACAGCTCTATCAAAGCATGGTTATTATTATTATTATTAATTTTTTTTTAGAGAGAGAATGCATGAATGGGGAGGGGGAGGGGTAGAAGGAGAGGAAGAGAAAGAATCCCAAGCATGCACCACACTCAGTGCAGAGACTGAAGTGGGGCTCGATCTCATGACCCTGAGATCATGACCTGAGCCAAAATCAAGAGTCAGATGCCCAACCAACCGAACCACCCAGGTGCCCCAAACTATGGTTATTATTATTTTTTAAAAGATTTTGTTTATTTATTTGAGAGAGAGAGCACAAGTTGGGGAATGGGCAGGGGGAGAGGGAAAAGCACCCCAAGCATGGTTATTTTTAATAGAAGCTACTGGGCCCTTATAATATTGAAGTATATCTCCTTTTATCAATGGAGGTCAAAAGAGGCAGGGACCAGGCCCGCCTGGGTGGCTCAGTTGATTAAGTGTCTGCCTTCGGCTCAGGTCATGATCCCGGGGTCCTGGGATCTAGCCCCTGTCAGGCTCCCTGTCCAGCAGGGTGTCTGCTTATCACTCTCCTTCTGCCCCTCCTCTCCCCCGCCCCTCCCGCTCTCTTGCTTGCTCTTGCTTGCTCTCCCTCTTGCTTGCTCTGTCTCAAATAAATAAATAAAACCTTAAAAACCAAAACAAAAAGAGGCAGGGACCAAATGTATTGGATGTCCTGTGACTATCTCCAAGGGTGAGCGTCTATGAGTTCCTAAGGGGGGTGGATCTGAGATTTAGAGGGACGAATAGCAATGCTTTTGGAGAATCCCTATGAATTTTGCCAGGTGAGTCTTAATAGTGCCGTGAGTGCCTTCGACCAACCATGAGGATTGAGGATGGTATACATAGTGAAAGTGTTGTCAAACTGGCCAAATAGCACAGATTCGTGAAGCACCTGACCAGTAAAACGGGTCCCCTCATCACTTTGTAGTTCAAGAGGGGTTCCCAGAGTAGGGATCATCGTTTCTTCTTTTCTAGCAGAATTTTAGCTATAGGAGAAGCATTGGCCTGTCTACAAGAGAATGCTTTGGTCCAGTGAGAAAACATACAAACTAGGGCTAAAATGTACTTATATCCTTGAGATGGGGAGGGGAGCTGCATGAAATCCATTTGCCAAACCTCAAACAGTCCACTGGACAATTTATTTATTTATTCAAAGACTGTATTTATTTATTTATTTAAAGAGTTTTATTTATTTACTTATTTAATGATTTTATTTATTTATTTATTTGATAGAGAGAGAAGAGCGTGCTTGCATATGCACGAGCAGGGGGAGGGGCAGAGGGAGAAGGAGAAACAGATACTCTGCTGAGCAGGGAGCCCAATTTGGGGCTCCATCCGAGGACCCTGAGACCATGCCTGAGCTGAAGGCAGACACTTAACCAAATGAGACCCCCAGGAGCCCCCCACTGGACTACTTAAAATGCCCAGAGGCAGTATGGACAGGCTTCCCAGGATTGTATTTTGGACAAATGGGACAAGCAAGGTAGGCACTTTTTGCAGACTTCTTGATAGTTCCCCACCAATAGTGGTTCATGGATGCTATCATTTGTCAGTAGACCAATGGTGTAATGCATAGACATCTGTAAGTGGTGGGAATTTTAGAATTTCTGGTAGGGTCAGATTGTTATTTGGTCCAAACCAGAATATTCTCTTCTTATCAATCCAATAATCATTACATTTCCAATATTGTTTCTCCTTTTCTGGGGCCAGTTGTTGGGCATCTCTGGTCAATTCTTCCAAAATTGTTATTTGGGAGAACATCTCTTTGAAACATGACAGGGGTGTGGCTATCAGTCTCCTTGAAAGCAGCATTTTTGGCAAAAAAGGTCAGCGAGTTTCCTTTGGCTTCCAGGGAGTTGAGTTTGGAATGCCCAGAAACCCTAGTACTAGCTAGAGCCACCAGCAAAAGTATAGCATCTAATAGGTTTTAGACATAGAAGCCATTTTTAATCCCTTTTGGAGGTAAGGAAACCTTATTGTTTCCATAACATTCCAAAGTCATGAGCTACCCCAAAGGCATACTGACCATCGGTATGAATATTTGCGGTTTTGCTCTTGGCTAAAATACAAGCTGGAGTAAGGCTGTATAATTCAGCTTGTTGGGCTAAAGTGGCCAAAGGTAAAGGTGCTGCCCTAATGACTTCAAAGGGAGTTGCGATAGCATACCCAGCTTGATATTTACTGTTTTTATCCTTTAAACAAGAAGCATTGGTAAACCATGAAAAGTCGGCATTGGTTAGAGGAGTTTCTTATAAATTGTCATGGAGAGTCAAAAGGCGCTCTGTCAATTAAGCAGTTGGTGAAGCAGGGAGAAGCATGTCAGGGTTAAGGCTTTGCAGCAAGGAAGAGTTCTATGAGCAGTTAACAGGAGAATTTCATGGGAGGTAAGGAGACTGCCCTAGAAGTGTTGAGTGTGATGAAAAGTTAGGAGGTCTTCTACTGCATGGGGGTGCAAGAGTGGTTAAGGGGCACCCCATGAGTTTCTTCAGGGGGCTTCACTAAGAGGGCTGTGGCAGGAATGGCTGAGGCCGGGGGATACCCCCAAGCCACAGGATCTAGGCGTTGGCTATCATACCCTATGAGAAATTTGGAATCCAATTTTGACAATAGCTAGCCAGGCTCAGAAAGGTACTTAATCTTAATTAAAAGCTTTTAGTTTTAGGTGTTGGAAAATTCAGGATGCCTCAAAGTCTACCTAGATCCAAATCTAGTCCTTGTTCTGGGATCAGGTGCCCTAAATATTGAAACTGAGTTTGAGCAAACTGCAGTTTTTCTTTGGAGACTTTATGTCCCTTTAAAGCCAAAAGTTTTAACAGGAGAATGCTATCTTCCTGTAAAGAGGTTTGAGAAGGGGAGCAGAGAAGTAAATCACCTATGCATTGCAACAAAGTAGAGCCTGCAGGAAACTTTATATCATCCAAATCAGCCTTTAGGGTTTGTGAGAAATAGGAAGGACTCTGTGAGCATTACTGTTCAGGCGTATCGACGTTCTTCCCAAGTGAAGGCAAGAAGATATTGGCTATCTTTAGCAACTGGAATACTAAAGAATGTACTACATCGGTCATTTCCAGTGAAAACTTTGCTTTCACTGGGAATGGATGTCAGTAGTGGACAAGGGTTGGAAATGACAGAGTGCTGAGGGGCAACAATGTTATTCCTTGCTCAGAGGTCCTGGACAAACCTTCATCCTAGGCTGTTGGTTCCCCCAACCTCCCCTACCCAAAGGTAAAATAGGGATGTTACAGGGATTAGTGCAGGGGATAAGGAGGCCTTGAGCCTCGTAATCCTCTATTATGGGATTGATGCCTTGAAAGACTACTTGATTTATAGCGTATTAAGTCTAGGGAGAGGTTTTGAGGGATCAATTTGAATCCTGAAGGGAGGTACACTGTGGGTTCTGCAAATAGCAGTTGAAGATTTTGCCCAGAAAGACGATGGTAGCTGATCCAATAGGAATAAATAAGGACTACCCCCAGACTCAGCTATAGTGCCATCAGGGGCAGAGCGTAGAAAAGATGCCAAAGGGTCATTTATTTCCCCTTGTTCGCTGTTTTGGTTGCTACTGTCACATTCTAGAATTATTTTCCCCTTTTGGGAGAAAGAAATTCCAGCATGATATTTTTCTGAGAAACATCAGCCCAATAAACGAATGGGGCAGAGGAACTAAGGAGAAGAGGGCGAGTATCTCTCAAAGAGCCTAGACAAAGGAGAATAGGTTCAGAGACAGGGATCTGTTGGGGTCTATCAGAGACCCCACTGTTGGAACTCTTAGTACTGGGAGGCAGGGGCTGCACCGTAGCAGTGGGGTTAAGCACTGAGAGTGCAGTTCCGGCATCAATAAGGACAGAAAGAGATTCATTCCCAATCTGGAGGAGAGTAGTTTCTCCAAGCCGATAAAGAGGGAGGATTGGGAAGAGCCCCTGTTGTTCCTTGGAGTCTTGTCACTGGGAATTAGGAGGACGTGGGAAGGTTGGCTAGAGGGCTGGAGGTGCCTGAAACGCTTAAATTTGTAACTATCTTCTTTCCAGTGTCCTGGTTCCTTATAATAATAGCAGAAATTAGGCTTCTAGTTTTGTTTAGGGGCTTTCACATAATGGAGTTGAACACTGAAAATTTTAGTGGTCTTCTCTAGGTGACTCATCTAGGTTCTGAGCAAGCTGGTTTGCCAGGATAGTTAAATCTGGCATAGACATAGTTTTCCATCCCATCCTGGTCCTTTTAACTAAAAGGGAAAGAGGCTGGATCAGCCCATGAATAAACATAGAGTTAAATGCTACCCAGGTGGATTCAATATCTAAAGGAAGACCAGAATTTTCTTTAAGGACAATTTAGAGTCGATTGTAACAATCACGAACAGATTCATCAGGCTCTTGTGTACAAGCCCGAATTTTGTTCAAATCAGCAGGCCATTATAGATCAGAAAAGCCATTACAATTGCCCTGTGGAAGTTTCCAACGTGTTTTCTAGCATCTTGCCAAAACTTAAGGTTCCATTCCTCTAAATCCTGTTCAGGATTTTACCACGGGGCTAGTGTCATCCAGTGTTTGGCCTGGCCCTCAGCAACAAGCATGTGGATCAATTGGTACAAATCTGAGAAACCATGTTAAATTCTTCAGCAAAATAATGGGGGGGGGGTCCCTCCGTCACGTCGAGAAACTCTTTAACTACGGCTCCCGATTCGGTCATAGTCCAGGGAACATAAGAAACTTGGGTTCTATTTCAATCCTCTGAAGCTTTAACTTTAAAGGGGCAGGTTTTAACAGGTTCAGGAGAGGAGGGGGTGGAGGGAGCCTCAGAGGGCGAGAAGGGTTCTGCAAAAGGACTGGAATGGGGGAGCAGAGGAGATGAGGAAGTGCAGAGAGGGCAGAGGAAGATGGCACCCAAAGTGAAGCCAGAGCACAAGATGGCTGCCAAGTGTCAGCAGACAGAGAAGGTGGGGGAGGGGCGGAAGAGGCCTCAGAAGCTACTCTCCCTTTTTTTAATTGTTTGTTCGCCTCATTTAGTTTATAAGCTGTAATGGAGACAGCCAATTTTAGATCCCTGATAGCATTTGGAAGCTTCAAAATACCAGTTAAAATAGGACTCCCATTCAGTTTTGTCAATTTTAGGGCCTTGGTTGTCTAATTCAACTTTTAACAGAAAATTAAATTTGGGGAGATTGAAAGTTCCCCATAATGGCCATTGAAATTTTAAATTACTTCTGGTTAAGTCAGTCCATTTATTTTCAAATGCACATGTGGAAGGACTATAGTTTTTAAACATAAAAATGGCCAGAGTTCCAGTAGGGAAGGCACCCTCAAAGCATTCTGATGACTGGGATCCTATTTCTTAGAGGTTTTTCAGAAACAGCCTGGTTCCTGAAGGAATCAGATCAAAGGCCAGTATAGTTCCAGAAGGAACAATCCAGTCCCAAACAGAGCTTGGACTGAAGGCTAGCACAGTTCCAATAGGAATGGTCTGATTCTTTTTTTTTCCTTTTTTAAAAATATTTTATTCATTTATTTGAGAGAGAGCTTGAGAGACAGAGAGAGCGCGCGAGGAGGGGGTGGAGGGCAGAGGGAGAGGGAGAAGGAGACTCCACACTGAGCAGGGAGCCTGACACGGGGCTCGATCCCGGGACCCCAGGATCATGACCTGAACTTAGGCAGACGCTTAACTGACTGAGCCATCCAGGAGGCACCCCAGGAGCATTCTGATTCTGAAAAGGAATTGGACTGAAGGCCAAATAAATATTCTCAAAGATAAGAAAAACCAAGGCCTTAAAATAGATCCCCAATAAAGCCTAGAGAGCTCAGAAACAAAGTGCAGAGGGTGAAATCCAGTAGAAAACTTACACTTGCACCAGGGTTGGCAAGAAAGCAGTGAGCCCATACAGCACTGTGGGTACTACACCTGTTTGTTCCCCAGTCCTAGAGCCATCAGCGGTCCCCTGGACTTCACCCCTGCCACCAAGTAATGTTAACCTTAAAAATAAAAACTGCCAGTTATTTTACCAACAAAAGTTGGGTTTATTGGAGAATAAAAGAGAATTGCAATTGGGAAAAACAGACTGTGGCAAGACCACAGGCAAGTCCAGGGATCAGAAGAGAAGTAAGCTTTTTTTAAGGAGAAAAGATGTAAGTTGGGAAGGCTGTTATAAACTAAAAGTTAATTGGAGTAACCTAGGAGTTTGAAGTATGGTGGCTTCTCATTGGTTGAGCTGTTGCGTAGAGGGATAAGAAAAGTGACCAAGTGACCCTTTCTCTGACTGGAATGGTAGAGTACTATCCCCATGCAAGGTCAAGGCCGTGTAAGGTCAAGTCTGTCTCGGGGCGCCTGGGTGGCTCAGTCGGTTAAAGCCCCTGCCTTTGGCTCAGGTCATGATCCTGGGGTCCTGGGATCGAGCCCCGCATTGGGCTCTCTGCTCGGCGGGGAGCCTGCTTCCCCCTCTCTCTCTTTACCTGCCTCTCTACCTACTTGTGATCTCTCTCTCTCTGTCAAATAAATAAAATCTTAAAAAAAAAAAAAAGGTCAAGTCTATTTCTTCCCTTTGTCTGCCACTGACTCTGAATGGTAGGGTGTGAGAACTCCCCTTGCTGAAACCTTTCGACTCCATTTTAGTGAGGTTTCCTTTTACTAATTTTCACAGACCTAAATTGTATCCTGAACCCTCTGTGGTGGTGAATAAGTGTACACTCAGATTTCTTTTTCTAGAATAGTTTTTATAGGAATGCAGGAAACTGGACATTTATTCAGGGACTTCTGTGTGTCAGGAGTTCTGTGCAAGGGAGCAGCTTTGGCTAAAGAAAGAATACTACCTCTGAAGTCAGAGAGCCCTGGGCTGGGCATCCAGCTCCATCACCGCTAGCTGGGTGACCTTAAAGTTACTTGACCTCATTGGATCCCAGTTTGTCCAACGATAAAATGTATAGGATTATAATAATATTAGCAAATAACAAGGTAGCACTTGCTATGTGCAGATCCTGCTGGAAGCACTTTCAGTTTATTTAATCATTTAATAATATGTATCATTCATGGTTGTCAGGTGGATTAGCCCTAAGCTGAGTACTTATTGTTCCTGGTTTATTGCATGTTAAAAGAAAATTTTCTGCTTCCAGCAGTGCTTGCCCAGGAGATAATCAAAATGGAAGGCCGTGTGTTATCATAGCTTGTTCTTACCATCGGAAGTTGATAAATGACCATGAGCCTTCAGTGGCCCGAGGGACCCCAGACTCTTCCTAGACCTAACTGAAGACTTTCCTGATGAATAAACAATGAGGCCGTTTAACCAACCAGTGTACAGACCTATGGACTAATGCAGTTCTCCCAAGAGTTCTCAATCCTTAGCGTAACCACCAGCAAACCTCACTTGTGACACTTAAAAATCCCTGACTTTCCCCTTCTGTGAGCTCCTCAGTTCATTTACTCACTAGTGGGTGTTGCCTGGTGCGGCAATTTTTTTCCTACCACCGGTGGTCTTTGTTCTATTCTTTGACATGTAGGAAGTCAATTAATAGTTTTTTGTTTGTTTGTTTTTGTTTTTGTTTTTGTTTAACTGTAAGTGTTATTTACATATGGGTTTCCCTCCTGGGTGAGTGACATGAGGAATGATGTCTACAGGGGCAGATGGTTCCCTTCTTTGTGCCTCAGTGCCCTGTAATGACCTCCCCTTGCTGAACAAACAGAACCGTGGGACCAACCACCAGAGGGACAACCGGGTTGCTTGAAATTTACATTGTTTTGGGGACTATTAAAAGAAAAGAATTTTTGGGACAACTGGGTGGCTCAGTCGGTTAAGCATCTGCCTTTGGCTCACGTCATGATCCCAGTGTCCTGAGATCGAGTCCCGCATTGGGCTTCTTGCTCAGTGGGGCGCCTGGTTTTCCCTCCGCCTGCCGCTCCCTCTGCCTGCTTGTGCTCTCTCTGACGAATGAATAAATAAAATCTTAAAAAAAAATTTTTTTTTTAAATTTTAACAAATTCTTATTTGCAAACAAATATTTAAAGCAAGAAAATAGAACCCAACAAACGACAAGTTTAAAACAGGTGAGAGGGAGCTTGGGTGGCTTAGTCGGTTAAGCATCTGCCTTTGGCTCAGGTCTGGGTCAAGTTCTGCATCCAGCTCCTTGCTCAGCGGGGAGCCAATGCTTCTCCCTCTACCTGCAGCTCCCTTTGCCTGCCACTCCTCCTGCATGTGTGCCTACGCTCTTTCTCTCTCTCTGACAAATAAATAAAATCTTAAAAAAAATAAAATAAAACAAGTGTTCTCGCTATAATTTCTATTATAGTCTCCTAATTGGAATGTATATAAAGGATTACCTTTTTTCATATCATAAGCCTCCAAAAGAGCTTGGGCAAGTGTAGGGCCCTGAAGCTCGA
>CM052892.1:59533724-59564784 GCA_028534135.1 Potos flavus | reverse complement strand
GGGCTGAGCCTGGGAACCCGCAGAGTTTCACACGCCTGCCCGGAAAACCTGTTCCTGGCGAACAATGAGGGTGGCCAAATGGCAGACCACTTGCTTTCTGCAAGGAGCAAGGGCAGGCAGTAAACCAGATGCCCAGAGATTCCCCACCATGTCTGGATTCTGTAAGCCCCTGATGACTGGAGGGAAGGGAAATGCAATTAGAAAAGGGACCTCCCACCAGGTCAGGAGAGTGGGCGCCTGAAAGGGATTGCATTTGAGTTAGGCAATCAAAGACATGCGACACCATTCACAGCTCTCCTGCATGGAGCCCCCGGCTCCAGGGACAGGGGACAAAGTGGATAGGTGGACACTTCCTAATCAGGGGAGGTTAGCTGGAAGCTGCTGTGTAGTTGGGCAAACGGGAGCTTGGAAAGCAATCTCAGTGGTGGTGGAGGAGGCTGGTTAATGGAGAGTTGGGTCACTACGCTGAAGCCTTGGGCACCCCTGGGGGTTATAATGGGCTACGGGATGGAGGCAGAGTGAACACAGGCAGGACTTGGGGAAAGGTTCTAATCAGTGCCTGTCAGAATGTGGGCGCCGAGGAAGACAAGTTCAGGGGCTAGGTATGGCCTCCAGGAAGCACCAGGTTATTCTGGAGTCTGTTATTATACCTAATGCCATAAAACATTCTGGCTCTTCCGGTGCCTTTGGGGTTTCCTCAGAATCTATTCTCATCTGGGGACCCTGCAGGTTATCATTAAGACGTCTGGTGATAACTCACCTGAAAATGTTAGAGAATCTGCTTCAGGCTCATTTCAGCCATTTCTCAGACCTTTATCCCAAGGTACTCTAGGATCAGTGCTCTTGAGTATTGGACCAGACTTTCTAGAGACATTGGAAGCCATACGCCTCTATTCCGGGCAGTCTCATGGCCTTGGAAGGCACCTTGGATTCCAGGGCCATTCTAAGAGTTATGGGGCAATCTGGGGAACTCGCCAAGATGACCCAGAAATCTGCATTCCGTTTTTGAACAGGAATTTGTGTGCCCCCTCGAGGCCCCTCCCGGGTGCCGGGATTTCTGTAATAGACACACGTGCCTTCTCTTTGTTCTGAGAGCACAAGATTTCTCGCCTGGAGTGTGCGGTGGGGTGTCAAGCAGTCAGGGGGCTTTGTCCTAGCGCTCTGCAGCTGTGATTCATGTAACATTTCATTTTGAGAAATGGCATTTCTTGAAGACCCTGCCATAAATTGAGATGAGATGATAATGTGTTTTTAAAGTACTTAAAGAGAAGCAGGGAGTCAAGTGAGGTCACGCGTGCTAAATGTTACGTGGAAGTGTTGACAAGCTGAGTTAAGGTTTTTGGCATTTAAGTAAATTACCAGTGAGGGAAGAGGGTTCCATCAAGCCACCTTCTGACATGAAACTCTGCACAGTCCTCTGGGTAACAGCCGATCTCCAGCTTAGAAAGGAAGCCCCGTGCATTTATGGGGCCTCTTGGTTGCTTTCCTTAGATTCATCGTCTGGGCATGGGGAACGTTTCAGAGAAAGGACTCTTGCTTCGCTGTCTTCCTTCTCCCTTCCTTCTTGGAATTATACGTTGGGTAGGAGACAGCCAAGACCTCCTCTCCATTTTCTGTTCAAGCATTTACCACCACACCGAGCAGTCTCTAGGTGACAAAGGATTTCCAATTCTCAGCCTGTGGCTATTCATTTGGAGTAACATTTGATGCGACTCCCGTTACAATAAAACATATGAAATAAATTCTCGTGGAATGTGTTATGTTAGGTTTTTCGGTCACTTAGAAAAATCAAATATTATCGTATGATACAGGGACATTTTGCCTTTCCAATCTTCTTCTTTTATTAATTAATTTTCCTCTCTTAAGTTCTTTCTTTTCTTTTCTTTTCTTTTTTTTTAAGTTCTTTATTTTCTAATTAAATTTTTGGCTTTATCAAAGTAGTATCTGAATCTGGTTTTAAAATCCAAATACATTGCCAAAGTTCTTTAAAAAAAGTCTTCCTTACACTTTTTTCTGATTAGAAATCAGTGTATTTTAACTGAAGAAAATTATCAAAATTCAAAAAGGTTTAAAGGAAAAAACTTACACCTAACACGACTCTTATAATATCCAAATGACAAATTCACCTCTAATTTTAAACACAAGAAGCTGCAAAAAAGCCACAGGCTATAAGTATATGGATTTGCATGATATATTTATATGAAATAAAAGGTTTTAAATGATTATGTATGTTTTGAATTTCTTAAATGTCTTATATTCCATATTCCATATTATACCATGTTTGCAAAAAATCATTAATATATCTGAATTTTGTTCCAGGCCAGACCCCATATATTTAGGTCAACATCTTTTTCCATACTTTTTATTAGTCATCTCTTTCTTTGTATATAATTGAAATGCAATAAAAAATTGATTACTAATTCATATTTTGAAAGATGAATTTAGGAAATTAGGTAATATTAAAATTTTCCACCCTTTCTCACCTTGTGTCCCACTTCCCAAAGGCAAAAATGTTTTTAACCATTTATGCCAATATTTGCTGCTGTTTAACTGAAGAATATGCTTATACCATTTCTTGACTGATTGATTTTAGACATTTTCTCTCATCTCCCTGTTTGGCTAACAAGGATTTAGATTTCTTACACTGTGTCCCACTCCCCTCCTTCTTATCACACATACTTTATTCCTTTTTCCATTTTATTTTATATCAAAACATTTGATTTTTTACAAAATCAAATCAGTGTTCACATCACTATGTCCCAGCCGTAGAGCCAAGTAGTGTGAATATATCCAACCAGATCTGTCAAATACTGATCAATGTCATTTTCCAGATAGTCAAAATATCAGATAATTTATCAACTCATTCCTCCCCCTTGCAGACTTCCCTGCCAGAGTTCTTCACCCCATCCTTCAACTCCACACTGGACCAACTGTGCTCGGTATCAGTTCACCAGTGGGCATGTTGGGGCTACCCTTCGCACAATCCTGAGTTTTTCTGTGCCATTGTCTTGGTTGAATCCCTTTTTTCTGGGTCCCTTGCCTTCTTTCTCAGTTCAGTCCCTTCTTTCTCCATGACCAACTAGCTGTAAGATTTTGAGCAAATCACCTAACTTCTCTGTGCCTAGTTTCCTTTTGGGAAAATGGAATATGGTGAGGAATAAACTAATTAATATATGTAAAGCACTTCCGATAGTGCCTGGTGCAGGAAGTGCTTTATACATATATCAGCTATTATTTCGTTAGAATATATCCTTCACAAGCTTCCTTAAAAAGGGTTCAGGGGAAGTACGTTTTGAGAAATATAATTTCCTCCATTTTCCTTGATTGGTCATTTGACTGGGTAGAGTGCTAGGCTGAAGATAACTTTCATTCAGAATTTTGAAGGCATCATTCTATCTTCCATCTTCAAGTTGATGTTATTCTCATGGTTGGTTCTTTGTACAGGAGTCATTCATTTTTCTCTTAAGATTAGCTTTTGAAATTTCCTTTTCATGAGGGTTTTTTCATTCACTAGGCTGAGAATTTTCAATCTGGAATGTATTACCTGTGTTGTCCTGATTATTTATAATTTCATCTTTTCCACTTTGTCCATTCTCTTACTACAACTTCTCTTCAATGGATGTTGGACCTCTTGGGTTGGACTTCTGTAGAACACTTATCTCCATCCTCTTATAATACATTTTTTTGTCTTTCTTTTTGGTTCTCTCTGGATAATTTTCCTGACTCCAAATTCTAAGCTATCTCATAAATTTTATTTTATGTTTTAGTCTTGCCAGCAGCCGAGTGCTACAGTAGGCAGCCCCTGAGTGGCCCGGGGCCTCGCTTCTCCCTTAGACTGCTTATGGCTTGTTTGTTTACTATGATGGGGATAATCGTTGCAAGATTTGCTTGGTTTCTTCTTCTCTCGCTGCTCTTTCGATTTTTTTCCTTAGCTTTTAGGTTGCAGTTACATAAGTATTAAGAATCATCTGTGTGTTTTATTTAACAACTTTAGTCATTATATAGAACTAATTTAAATGCTAAGACCTAGGGGAATACGGTCACAAGATATGTTAGAATCTGTGTAGGAGGGTACAGCTGTGAGGCCAACTGTCCATAGACAGCCCTGGCTTTCCACAGTCACTTCTTCACAGAGGTAGCACAAGGCAGCGGACGGTACCCTCCAAATGTGCTTACACGCCCACATGCAGGCACACATACACCCCATTAGGAGCTGTGTTGGAACAGAGGATAGAGGGTGCGAGGAGGTGGGTCTGGAATTCCCTCCTCTACCTCAAGCATCTTCAAACAAAGACTGGGACTTTGAACTGATCACCGATAATTACACTTCCTGAGTTTCACTGAGTGTTACCTAGAGAAAAAGTTGAAACTGTAGGAGATGTCACCATTATGGAATGATTGAGTTCAACTGGTTGAACCACATTCCATCTTTCTTATGCGGAATGGCGGTGGAGGGGAGCCCCATCAAGAAACAGTAGAGCCAGCTTCTCCCTTGTTCTTCACTGAACCGAGACTATTCAACCAATCCTGTTGCCCGGAGAACCCCTGAAGAGGTATTTAGCAAACAGTTAACAGGGCTTAGCTGGGGAGACAAGCGTGAGAGAATTGTAGGAGACACACATTTTCACCTTATGGATTACTGTAATGATTTCTATGTATAATGTGTGCTATTTTTATAAGTACAAAAGGACAACAACAAAGTAGAATTTAAAAATCTAGAAGTTGGTTAGCTTACAGATGATCAGTTTGCTGTGGCCCGTGGAGGTGGACGGGTCAGCTGTGCTTGCTGCTGGAAGCCTTGTCATAAGGAGGCCTGAGAAAGAAAGGCCAGGGGGTGGGGTGTGCAGATTAACGCAAACCCATTACTACCACTAGCAGCTGGATCGGAGGTTCCCCTTAATGATGAGTAAGCAGCGTCATTTTCACCACAACGCGTTAATAGGGCGCACATTTAACATATCATTCATAGCAGGATATTTTTAGAATGAGCGGGAATTCTAGCAATAATTCTGCTGGAGCACAAGTCCTGTACACGGGGGCATAGGGCTGCCCTAAGCGCAGGACACTCCTACAACCTCAAATCTAGGCCGTGTGACTGTGTTCTAGGAGCAGAGGTCACCTCGGGGCTGTACCCCATACCCTGGAGAAGATCTCAGCCCCTGAAACTGGTCTGTAGAGTGGACATTAGTGACGCAAAGGCCCTAGAGTAGCGCTGTCCTATAAAAATGCAATGCAAGCCACGTATATGATTTAAAATTTTTCCAGTGGACGCATTAAAAAGATGAAAAGAAACTGGCAAAATTGATTTTAAGAATAGATTGTATTTAATCTAATATATCCATGTAGTAGGCAGAATAATGGCCTCCAGAGATGTCCCCGTCCTCATTTTTGCAACCTGGGGTATGTTACCCTACATGACAAAGGGTCTTTGCAGGTATGATTAAATTACGAGATGGAGAGATAGTTCTGGATTATTCTGGATTATCTGGGCCTGATCTAATCTCACACATCCTTAAAAGGTGAAAGCCTATCCTGGCTGTGGTCAGACGAAGATGTTACTACATAAGAAGGTCAGACAGGTGGAACATTGCCGATCAGTGTGAAGATGGAGAAAGGGGGCTGTGAGTTAAAGATTGTGGGCGACCTTTGGAGGCTGGTCAAGTCAAGGAAACAAGGTTTTTTCCTAGAGTTTCCAGAAGGAACACTGTCCTGCACACCTTGATTTTAGTTCCATGAGACCCATTTTGGACTTTTGACCTCCCAGACTGTAAGATAATAAATTTATGTTGTTTTAAGCCACTACATTTAGTAGCAATTTGTCATGCTAGCAATAAGAAACCAATACAATTCAACACATTCCTGTGTCAACATTTAATCATGTAAAGATTATTCTCGAGATATTTTACATTCGTTGTTTTTCATGCTAAGTCCTCTAAGTTTTAAAAGCCCAGCTCAGATCTCAATTCAGATCTCGCCCCATGTCGAGTGCTCAGCTCACGTGACTAGTGGCTATCGTACTGAAGAGCAGAGTTCTAGACCCTTTGCCCCAGGATTCAGAAATCTGAGGGCTCCAGGATGGAGGCCTGCGCAGAGCTCCCTCTAGCAGAGCCACGTTTCCGGCCCTTCCAGCCAGTGGCAGTTTGCATATGTGTGAGTGTGTGTGTATGTCTGCCCCCATGTGTGTATGTGTAGGTTACTTCCGGGAGCATTTATGCTATGCCTGAGGGAGGGGGTCAGGGCCAGCAGCCTTGGCACACATCCCAGGTGCCCCAGAGGAAAAAAAAAAAGGGACTGTTTTTGCAGGTCTTAGATGTCCCTCCAGCAAAAACCAGCTTGCAAATCGATCTCCCGCTAAAGATCCCCTATCCCTGCCCCAGTCCTGCCAATGTTGGCCAGCAGCTAATTCCGGGTCTCCACAGAGGCCAGCATTGACGTGTGGAGGGTCCACATTTCATTTTTTAAAAAAATATTTTTTTACTCATATCAGATAATGGATTTTTAAAAAAGATTTTATTTATTTATTTGAGAGAGAGAGAGCACAAGCATGGGGAGTAGCAGAGGGAGAGGGAGAAGCAGGCTCCCCACTGAGCAGGGAGCCCGATGTGAGGCTCGATCCCAGTACTCCAAGATCACCACCTGAGCCGTAGACAGATGCTTAAATGACTGAGCCCCCCAAGTGCCCCACATTCCATTTTCTAATTAAAATTTTTTATTCCAGTTTTATTGAGATATAATTGACATATGCCGTTGTGTAAGTTTAAGGTGTACAGTGATCTCATGCACGTATGTATTGTGAAATGTTTATTACAATAAGGTTAGTTGACACATCCTTCATTTCACATGATTACCATTTTGTTGCTGTTGCCATTATGGTAAGAACATGGAAGCTTTGCTCTCAGAGCAACTTTCAAGTATCCAAGACAATACTGTGAACGGTAACCCCATATCCTGCTTTGGTCCGCCTACACTTGTACCTGCGACGGACCTGTCCCAGGATGGCCACACCACGGTGGTGACAATTCATGAATGGGATTGGAAGAGTAATGACAAATGGCTGTGTTTCCCAGAGGCAGGGCAGGGAGCATCTTTCTTGTATCTTCCTTGGTCCGGTTTACGCTGAGTTGTGTTTTCTGCCAGTTCTTCATGAGGTTGTGGGGAAACATCACAGTGTAGCAAAACTCTGGCAGAAAGATGTGGTTGCCAGAAAGCTTGATTGGAGGCTGTCAGGGCGCATTCATACAGAGGGGACAGGAGCATTCAGATCATTCCTCCGGGCTTCTCCTAAAGCATGATCCACAATTATCCCATTACAAGAGGCGCGGGGCAGCGGGGCTGCAGGACGAGGCACCTAATACATCTCTTTAATTTGTTGGCATATCCCCCCCATCAGGAGGAAAACCAGTGGATGGTAGGGTGGCAGGCGCTATATTCTTACTGCCTCGTGTAACAGTTCTTCATAATATTAGACGTGCGCAAATGTTATGGGAGACAAATTGCAACTTGCTAATGGTTGTGTTGCTGTCACAAAGCAAACAGGAAAAAAAAAACAAAACCTCCTTCCCTCCCCCTTCCCTGGAAAATTACATGTTATTCTCGCCTCTGATTAGATTTCCTGGATAAATGACCCATCACCTGGGCCAGTAATCCTAACGTCCATCTGCTTCTTCTGGGTCCCTGCTTCTGATTGTAATTCATTTTTCTCGCGCACATGTTGTTTTGTATTTCTGATTAGAAATACAGAAGGTGAAAAATAGGGTGGCAGCTGAATATATTGATATAATTTGCTCATGTAATTTATGCTGTTGATGGTTCTGAAGTGCATTCAGAGGCATTAGCCTTCTAATTATGGATTTTCACAGGATCTTTTGATATGCAGATGGACGATCAGCCAGAGTGGAGGACCTCTATCCGAGATGGGGAGTGGTGTGCGGGAGGTAGAACTATTTTGACAGCAGAAAGCATGATACAATTAATAGGTATGGTCCAGCTTTTCCCTGGGCAGGTATCAGAGAATGGGCAACCCGCCATGCAAATCTACAAAGTGCTATAAACATAAATAAAATGAATTAATCAAACCGGATATAAGAAATATTGTCTGGGAAAGTCTGGTCTCTGTACCACCGTGTTTTTATTTTTAGCTTGCCAGCAGAGAATAGCTCAGGCTCCCTAAGTTTTGACTGTGTATGTGTGTGTGTATGTGTGTGTGTGTGTGTGTGTGTGTGTGTGTGTGTGGTGTGTTGCAGCATAACCAGAGAGGTAGCAATGTTCTCAAGAGGATCAAAGTGAGAGAGCATGGCACACTCTCACTCAACATTTTTTCTCATCCTTCCATCTCAAGGTGCATTTAGGGGCTCTGTGGTGGTAAAATCCACTGATAAAAGCTCTAGCCCTTTTGGAACATTAATAGGTTAGAGCAAGGCAAGGTGTGAGCTTACACCGGACACCTTATTCTGAGGAATAATGGATGAGGGTCCTGGCTGGACTGCAGGGTGTTGAGGGATCCTTACAGAGAAGAGCTCAGTGCACTTTCTTCCCACCTCACTGGGCAGATGCCCAGGGCCGCCATGTTGCTACTTGCCCGGGGCAGTTTGAGGTTTACTCACACCTCTGCTCATAGTCCACTCCTTTGTCAGGTATATCCCGAGTTTTTATTTAAATTCTAGGTAGTCAACATATATGGTAAAATTGGTTTCAGGTATAGAATTTAATGATTCATCACTTACATATAACTCCCAGCGTAGGCATCTGTGTTTTAAATAAGATCCCCGAGGGGCGCCTGGGTGGCTCAGTCAGTTAAGCGTCTGCCTTCAGCTCAGGTCATGATCTCAGGGTGCTGGGATCGAGTCCCACATCAGGCTCCGCATTGGGGAGTCTGATTCTCCTTTTGCCCCTCACCCCGCTTGTGCTCTCTCTCTCAAATAAATAAATAAATAAATAAATCTTAAAAAAAAGATCCCTGAGAGGTCTGATTTTTGAGAGCCTCTAGGGATTTACAAGATGTGTTCAGCCTGGCTGAGGTTTGGTCCCTTTAGGATAAGGATCTGGAGAGTGATATCGGGGGGCCGGAGCAATTCTATTCCACTGATGTGCTCGAATGGCCATTCCTCTCAGCTTTAAACCTGGGAAAGGCAAGCCGAGGCGAATTTTGGTTATGATTTGTAGGGAGCTCATCCTCGAATGCAGAGATTCCTTCTAAATCAGGGAGAAAAATACACCCCGGGGCAGACAGCTTAATGTGTGTGTGCCCGTGAACCGAAGCGTTGTCAAGGATTAGCTCCAACTTAAGAGGAGAACCCTGTCAGAAAATGCGAAGGTCACTGGTTTAATGAACAGAACTGGGTGTTTACTTATTAGTAAAAAAAGATTTTATTTTGAGTAAAGCCACTGAGGACAATCAGCCAGGCTTTAGACCTCAGGGTGGAAAAGCAGCTCGGTTGAGATGCAAAAGAAAAACACACAGCATCCAAGTGATTATTTTAAACGCTTATAAAATTTTAATAAGAAATGGGAAATGGATTTCTGTGGACTTTAGTTACTGTGGCTAATGGGTAACTAAGGAAATACTCCATTCTTCCCTATTGATTTTTCCGGGTGATTTTAACCAAGTATAAAAGCCATCAGGAAGAAAAATAGCATCCTTGGCTGCATAGGGAGAAAGCAAATAAAAAGCAAGGCACTTCACCCTTTACATAAAAACCTTTTCCCAAAGAAAAGTAATGCGGTGGTCGGGGGTGTCCAAAAAGGCAAAGAGGGACAAGTACTTTAAAACGATGGCCTAACCGGGCTGCTGCTAATATTTAGAGTCGAGCTGCAGAGAAAATGGCTCAAGGTTCTATTTTCAGCTTTTCCACAGGTCAGAGGCAGCTAATGAGAGCTGTTGGCAGGGCGGTGGGCAAGCGCGCAGCTGAACTGCTTGCACGAGCTTGGACTAAAAGCAGAGACCAGGGGAGTCTTCCCAGAGTCGAAGCAGCAGGTGCCACAGCCTGTAGGACCCATTTTTTCTAAGTGCGGTGCTCTTCTTTTTCCTTTTAATTTTCACCTTGATGTCCATTAGGACAGTTCTGTCATTTAGACAGAACTTACTGAGTTTCCGGAGGAAAGACGGCATCCGCTAGCCCTACGGAGAATTTGACTCGGAGCCTCGAGAGGCCACTGCAGGCCGATGCTCTCCGGGTAGCTCCAGGAGGCCTAGCAAGCCTTCTTTCTGGATGGTGGGGAAGACGGGGACACTTCCTGGAGACGCCCAAAGACTTTCAGTTGAACTAGACTGTCTACATCTGTTATAGTGGCTTGAGGGCCAATTCTGGCTTTGTGTGTGTGTGTGTGTGTGTGTGTGTGTGTGTGTGTGTGTGTGTCTGTGCGCACACATGCCCATGCGCACGGCCTCTGGGACAGGTGGTATTTATTTTCTCCCCCTTTCTCATCCTGGGCCCCTTTGCCGTAGCCAGGTTAATTGCACATCTTTGCTGTTATTCTGGAAATTAGGCCATCCTGGATGTCTCAGTTGGAGCCACTTCCGTTCTGAGCTATTGTGTGAATTTTTTGCTCAGGGGCACAGAGGTAAATGTCTTCAGAGACATCTTCCTTCTGAGGCCCTCCAGCTGTACTTGCTTATAGGATTGACAAATTCAGGTTTCTCCTACTGTCTGAAATATTGCAGCACCTTCATCTTGAAAAAGCAAGCAGTACCATGTGTACTGTGCGTGGCTCACAAGACCACCGGATCCCCTCTGGGTCCCTGGGCCTTGCTCCCCGTGGTGGTGGGTGCTGATGGTCTGGGTACCTGGGAGAGGGCTCCGTTTGAGTCTGGAACACTCTAAAAGTCACTTCCTGATTGGATGGATTAAACCCCTCATCCAATGGGCAATCCTTGCATCCCTGATTGTGGGCAACCATGTGTTAGGTGTCTCCTGGTGCAGCCTGATGTGAAGTACACTGTTTCTCTGATGGATCTAGCCAGGAAATGCTTTAATCTAACCCTTCAGATCTAATTTCCAGCTTACAGGGAATATGGGGATGGGAGGACAGGATTAATGACAGATAGCCTAAGGAAGCAACAAATTAAATAAATCCAGAGGAATCCAGAGCATAGGACTTTACCTTGGCAACTGGCTTGCTCTCTTCAATAACTCAGTGATGTGCAGTAAGAGACGAGTGTTCTAGATGAAAAGAAATGTAAGGAACATAACAATCCCCTGTAACACATGGTCCCGGATGGGATGCTGGTGTAGCTAAACTAGCAATAACACACATTTGGAGTACAATGCCAGGGGGGCAGGGATTTGAAAGGTATTAGATTAGAGGAAAATTTATAAACATGAGAAGACGAATGATTATGTGTCAGTATGTGTACAGATGATAGATAGACGATACATATAAATGTGCATAAGGAAAGTTGGAAGGATACACACACAAGTGTTAACTGTGATAATCTTGGGGAATAAGAACATAATGTTTTAGTTTCCCTTTTTTTTAATATCGACACTTTCTAATCCCCCCCCAGCTTTACTGAGTTATAATTGAGATATAGCATCGTATACGTTTAAGGTGCACAATGTGAAGATTTCATATACGTAGGTTTTGAAAAGTGATCTAATTTTTTAATATTGAAAAGATACTGCTTTTGTAATCACAAAAGATTGCGAAGAAGAAAAACAAGCAAGAAACAACAATGGAAAGGGCCCCGGAAGCCAGGTCAGCTCCGTGGCTTGTGGGCTGACACAAAGGACGTGAACACCTCCCGGCCTGCCTGGGATTTAGCAGGGAGACCCCAGCGGAGATCATAATTCTGCAGCCACGTAGCCCCACTATTTTCATTTGGAGGCAAAGGTGGACAGTTTAAAATTTATCACAATGTAACTGAATGTGCAGAGTGAGGTCCTACGGATGGTTTTTGAGGAGTGGGGACCATTGGGTGGGAGGCACAGGCCGTGCTCACCAACGTCTGGGCTGTGAGGCAGCCTGCGTCCGCTCAGAGCCTGCTCAGTTCTAGATGGGAAGCGCCTCTTCCACACAGGATCTTGAAAGCTTTGTTGATCACCCGGTAAATTGCTCGGGGCCAGGTTTTATCAGTGACATTTTTCCTTAATCAAAGCTTTTCCTGAGAAGAGTATTCTAATTTTATTTATTTGTTTATTTATTTTTAAGGTTTTATTTTTCTTTATTTGTCAGAGAGAGAGAGCACAAGCAGGGGGAGTGGTGGGCAGAGCGAGAAGCAGGCTCCCCGCTGAGCAGGGAGCCCGATTCCGGGCTTGATCCCAGCACCCTGGGATCATGACCTGAGCCGAAGGCAGACACTTAACCAACTAAGCCACTCAGACGCCCCCTGAGAGGAGTATTCTCTGAGAGGCAGAGGGATGGCACACAGTTCGCCATCACCCAAATGTGAAATGACATTTTATGCTGAAATAATACCCAGAAAGCTCTGTGCTATAACCGATGAGTCCTCTGTCTCCAGCAGGAGAGAGGTACCGGCTGACCCCTCTTGCACACTCAAATGAATGAAGAACAAAGAGGCTTCTCTAATCATATTTTGATGGTAAACATAGGCTAAGGAGAAAGAAAGCCAGAAATGAAGCCTGGAAGAACCGGAGGGGAAAGACGGCTTGTCGCACAGGGATTTCAAACGCGATTTGCAGGGTCACATCTGCCCTGCGGGAGGGAGGTGGGAAGGCCAAGGGTACACTCTGTCCCTTAGTGAAATCGACTGTGTTCAAATCAGATCATCTGGCCTGTGTCGCCGAGTCCTAGGACCTGGAGGGACCGACTCGACAAACCTGCCTTCGATTATGGCCGATATATATAGATTATGACTTAGGATAAGACTGATGTTTCTCACAGAACAGCTCTGTTTGGGAAAGGCTGTTTGTTGCTGTGGGTGGCCGACCTTTTCACCCTTAAGATGTGCTGTTTAAATTAGTTAAAAAAAAAATCCTAAATGCATGAAAAGTAGAACTACCAAGGGAGGGGCGCCTGGGTGGCTCAGTTGGTTAAGTGTCAGGTCCTGATCTCAGGGTCCTGAGATTGAGCCCCATGTTGGACTCCCTGCTCAGCAGGGACTCTGCTTCTCCCTCCCACCACTCATGCTCTCTCTCTAATAAATCAATAAAATCTTAAAAAAAAAAAAAAAAAGAACTACCAAGGGAGAAAACTGATGTTTACCTCTTGCAAGGTTGGTTAGTGGTTTTTCTGTTTTTTGTTTTTTAATTTTTTATTAATTTTTTATTTTTTAATTAACACATAATGTATTATTTGCCCCAGGGTACATGTCTGTGGATCCTCAGGCAAGGTTGGTTAGTGTTATGTGCTGGTATCTTCGTTGGCAATTCAATGCTGACATTCGGGATCGTTCATCTCAGCACGGTAATATTAATTAACACTTGAATTCTGCTAGCCGCTGTGCTGAAATATTAAGATGTCAAATGGGTTAGCTTGAACCATATGATTTTTGTAGGTCGAATACGGTCAAATGGCAGCCATTTCGTAGGATTCAATCTACTAAGTGGCCTTTCCCTTAGAGGAACTTAAACATGAGTTGGGAGGCAGAAGAGTAACTTATAAACAGATACAAAATGATTAAGCACTGGAGTTAAGAAGCCTTTGTTTTGAAATCGGTAAGACACATATTATCGGTCAAGCCTTCAGGTTTTTTTCTGGCTGCCTCCATGCAGGAGGCAAGGAATCTTTTTCACTAGATGAACCACAGTGGAAAGCAACTCAGTGACTAGGTGCAAATCAGTTTTATCCTCAAATGTTCTTTTGCTGCCTCGACCATCCACCTTTTTCTTCAGTTGACTCTGGAAATTTCCATCCTCCACCGTCACACCACCAAGATTCATGCCACGGTAGATATTTTGCAGAGCGTGCTGACTCTCTGAAGGCAAGTCCCCGAGAAGAGTTAATAGAACTGCTGCTGCGTCCCTGGTCCAAATACGTAGCTTCCAAAGTGACTGCTTGAGAGGACGCAGGGCTCACTTAGAAAGCTCTGGCTGTGTTTCTTTTAAAATCACACACATTACTTTAGAGTCACACCTTGTAAGACAGGGCTCAGGGTCTCCAGAGTCCAGAGAGTGGCATTTTGTTCCTCCAGTCTGCATTTGATTCAATTTCATATTGCAGTTGAGTGGCCGTGAACTGGCAGGTTCTTTTTCAAGTTCTAGAGAGACTTAACCCTGGGTCATCTGCTAAGGCTTTTTTTAGGGGTTCGGGGTGTTACAATTGTAGTAATTACAATGCTCTTCAGATAGTTTTTGTCCTAACCACCATTGATTTTTTTTTAAAGATTTCATTTATTTATTTGACAGAGAGAGACACAGCGAGAGAGGGAACACAAGCAAGGGGAGTGGGAGAGGGAGAAGCAGGCTTCCCGCTGAGCAGGGAGCCCAAGGCAGGGCTCGATCCCAGGACCCTGGGATCATGACCTGAGCCGAAGGCAGATGCTTAACGTCTGAGCCACCCAGGTGCCCCCCATCATTGTATTTCTAATACAGAGCCCTCTGAACTGCTAGAATCACACAGATTCTCTCCTTGTTGCTTTGCTTGAGAGCGGTTTTCTATTCTACAGGGTAGAGAAAAATCATGACTTTCTTGACACTGTTAAGTAAAAGATCAAAATTAATCCAAACGATGCTGAAAGTCAGGGAACAAAAGTTCCGGTCTCTGTCCTGAACGGATTTTCTGTGTTGTCTTAGGCAAATGTATTAACTTCTGGCAATATTAGTTTCTTCCTTGGGAAAATGAGGGCTTTATTAAAGTGGATAATCTCCCAGATAGAGTCATCTGCCTAAAACAACATGAGTCTCTGTAAAAACCTTGCATATCGTTAGGCTGTTATTTAAATTATTCTATAACCCACAAACATTCACTTTTGTAAGGAGTAAAAGAGAAGATAGCTCAGAAATAGGTTGGTAGGAAAATCCAGGTATTGAAATGTGTATGATAATTGGGTTATATGGAAATCATTTAGATTTGACTCTTCTTTTTGAGATATTTTCATCTTTGTAAGAAAATACTATAACCAGAGGGTTCTAGAGATTCTGGAGGGTGTTTCTGACACCCAAAATTTCTCAGTTCCTTTATACATTTGAAAACTGGGATTCATGGAAACGAAAGCAGTCATTTGTACTGGGGTAAGTTTATGGTCACCTTGAGGTGCCTTTTTGTGGATGAAATTGTTGAAATGCCCATTTTCCTGTCTTGATTCCGAGCTGAGCATTTAGACTCATGAATGGCATTTGCAGAAGTTTGGGCACTAATTTACATTCAGGGCTAATGTGAGTTAGAATTGTTCAGTGTGTCATCTTGGACATGAGACGTCTGTCAGTGTCCTGGCGGGACTTACTCCAGTGTAGGTTTGGACTTGAGCAAAGATTTGCTCCAGAGGGGAGTGTGCTCCAGAATCCTTGCTGGGGACATGCTGCCACCTTGTGGTCAGCTGTGCACCTCAGCATCGGGCATTGTCCCCTAAGCCCAGGCTCCTCTCGGCTGAGCCCAGGGTGGAGAAACAATTTATGGCAGGCATTTCTAGGCTTTGGGATGACCAGCACAATTCTGTGGGTTCTGTCCGTTATTTACAGCTCGTTTCTTGGTCATCAAATATATTCATTGCATCACAGCCCCCAAAGAGAGCCAGTATTCCTTTCATTCTTTAAGAGTGCCCGTGTAGCTGATGGGATGGCAGAAATGGAGAAAAGCTGAATGTTGAAAATGTCTTGGTTCTGCTCCTAAATCGATTTGGGCATCAGGCGAGTTCCAGATCTGGAGCTGAGAGGCCAGGTTCTTCCTGGTTGTACAGATCGAAGTGTTTACCTTTGGGAAGACCTCCCCCTCCCAACTCCTCTGTCCCCAGCTAATAGCTACAGCATTTTACAGGAGCTTGCCACTTGTCTGTTACCATATATCACAACAGCCGTCAGGGGTAGGTACTATTTTTATCCTCATTTTATAGCTTTACAGAGATTCGGAAACAGTAAGTAACTTGTCCAAGGTCACTCAGGTGATGCAAGGTAGAACTGAGCCCCAAACATAAGTAACACATGTCCCCACTATGAACCCCTCCTTCCAGTGTCTGTGAAATGGATCAAAAATACCTCCTTTCCTGCACAAAAGCAGATGTGAGATCAAGGGAGATGATAATGCAAATGAAAGCATTTTTGCAATGAAAAAAGATCTCCCCAGATGTTGGTTGACATTTTAAAAAGTTATCACTATTACTATTTTGATGCATGCTGTTGAGATTGTTGCTAACTGCAGGCAAAGAGTGTCTATTTCCTAAATGGAAGAGAAGAGTGACTTCTTGGAGAGAAATAGGCACATGGATTAAGGAGTTCCTTGCAGTAACTATTAATACTGTTCTCTGATCCTCTCGTTTTCTCATTTGCTTCATGGTTTCAGATGAAGCTGATCCTAATTAGAGATTCCATTTGTGGGAAATGAATTTATTTGTAAATTCAATGTATAAATGAAAAGGCTGGCTTTGCATCATTGGGGAAACTAGACCTGTGTGGTCAAGTTTTGAAATTTTGGCCTGTTGCTAGGTGATTGGACAGTTAATTTAAAATAGAGGAAGGGATAAAAGAGGGGCAGTCATTCTCTCTAAAGGATACAGAGGACTTCATTTTGTGTTCTGTGTTGGTGGGACTTGAGTTCTTTGGAATGACTGGGTATCCTGCCCATAGACCCTTCTCAGTCTGCTTTCCCAATGGAAATGCGGTATGTGTAACACGAAAATAAGTAATGCTCTGAGTAAAACCGCACCAAACAAAAAGCAACACACCCTTCTTTTCTCAAAGCCAATGTTGGGCTATTGGGAGCACACACGAGCAAAACCTAGTCATAAAGTATAAAGGGACCCCATGGGATACGAAGTCTATAACCATCTGGTTTAGCACCTATTTACCACTCCTTGTCCACACACTGCCCTCACAAATCATTCCTTCAACAGAATAAATCCAGAAAGAGACCCACGTTTGCCAAGCAAGTCTTTGGAGGGCGGGATCCTGCTCGGAAGGGTGTCGAATCAATAGAGCAGGCATGAGGATCCATCAGAGATTTCGAAAATGGATCCCCGTGGCCTCAGCCGTGCCTGTCTTGCTGCCCCTGGCAAAGGGATGGTGTGTTGGGAACCACTTGGCTTTCCTTTAGGAGATAGAAATTGCTGACGTTCACTGCTTTGTGTCTACAGTTGGGACATAGGACCCACAAGTTAAATATTTACCTTTTTGGTCCCTATGTTTTATGGGTAGATGAGCACCCTACGTAGCTGAATTTTACTATCTACCCGCATTGTATATTATCTACCTGCATTGTATATTCAGAGATCTGCCGGGACTAGAAGTAGAAAAAACACAGGTTGAGTTCCTCCCCCGGTACACACACACTCTCTCTCTCTCTCTCTCTCTCTCTCTCTCTCTCTCATACACACACACACACGCAACCACAGAATTTTTAATAGGTTTTACATAACCTACACAATTTAAATTTATATAACTTTAAGGATGTGTTAAAGGAGAAAATAACCCCAAAATAAAGGTTGAATGGGGTATGTGAAAGGGAGGACATATTCATTCTGCCCATTTCTCATTGGTGGTGGTGGTGCTGGTGGTACACAGCTTGGATCTGGGTTAAGTGTATAAGAACTTGGCTTTTTAAAGCCCCTTCTTATCAGCCCATGAGTTGCTTCTCTAAGTGCTACCTAGCTAGTGTTTGTGGGGACTTGGAAAAGGAGCATTCTATCTAGTAGGACTACATAATCTACTAGTAGACACACATATACAGGGTGATTTCAAATTATCTACACTTTGATTCTCCCAGCCTGTATTGAAGAACATCATGAAACACATTGTTTCTCCCATAAAGAAGTTGTTGCAGTGTTGTTAATTACATTATAGGATGAATGTCCTCTTTATGAAGATTCTTAGGATAAATTAATTTGTTCACAACATCAGCAACAGTTGTGTTTCTCCTGGACAAATAAAAAAAAGAAACCTTATGACACTGAGAATTGTGTCCTTAAAAGTTTTACTGTCACATTAACCACTATAAGCCTGAAGCTAAATTTGCAACTCATTCATAGCAAATATAAAGACTTTCTGGTACATATTTTTTTAAGTTTATTTCTGACTCTTAGTATGTTTCTATCCCCCACCTCTACCCTTATTTATATTAGTAGTAAAAATTAGGTTTGGCTCTGAGGGATGGAAAACCCAAAATACCAGTGACTTAACCAAGATAGAAGCTTCATTTTCTCTTTGGTAAAATTCTGAGTAGGTGGTCCAGTTTTGGAATGGCAGGTCTATGATCATCAGGAACCCAGATTTCTTTTTTCTTTTTCTTTTTTTTTAAGATTTTATTTATTTATTTGACAGAGAGGGAGTGATCACAAGTAGGCAGAGAGGCAGGCAGAGGGAGAGGGAGAAGCAGGCTCCCTGCTGAGCAGAGAGCCCAATGCGGGGCTTGATCCCAGGACCCTGAGATCATGACCTGAGCCGAAGGCAGAGGCTTTAACCCACTGAGCCACCCAGGCGCCCCAGGAACCCACATTTCTAATGTGTTTCTCTGCCATCCTCAACACACAACTTCCATCTCATGGCACAATATGGCTGCCCCAGCTCTCACCATCATGTCTGCATCCAGGCAGCAGGAAGGAGAAAAGGGATACAACCGATCCTCCCTTTTAAGGATACTTCCTGGAAGTTACATACACACAACTTCCATTTAGGTCCCGTTGGCCAGACCCTAGTACATGACTTCACCAAGCTATAAAGACAGCTGGGAAATGTCATTAGCCATATATTGTAGCTAAAAATGAGGAAGGGGCGATGAGCTATTTGGGAAGCAAGTAGTAGGCTGTGGCAGGTAGATGTATTCGCAATTTAGATTACTTAAGGAATCTTTGTGAATCACTTTAAATTGTCTCCATTCCAGGGGGAGGGGCAGTTATAAGTAAATGAAGGAATAAATAAGGTTATGTTCCTTAGAAGGCGGGTAGATCTTGTTACTGTTTGTTTGACATGTCTCAGAGTCTCAGAATGGGCTCTTCGATGCAATGGAGTTCCTTAACAGTTTCTGTGGCTCCCACTTGGAGATGCTCAGAGGACTAAGTGTCCGGAGAGGTAGCACCGGTGAGCTCAGGTTATTCTTTTTATCTCTGAAAGCCTAACGAGCAGTATACATTCACCTGCACTGAGGCTGTAAAGGAAGATCGATTTTCTTTGCTATGAAGGGAATTTTTAATTTTTATCAATGCAATAGCTTACTGCGCTTCTCTCTGCCAGTCAGGTTGGGGGTTCTATAAATCTTTGATGAAAGAGGGGGGCGTCATTACATGCAGTTACAAGCACTTTGTTTGGCAGACAAATACCTTTCAAACAGCGTGGCTCTTGGGGTGCAATAGGGATGAAGAACATGATGAAAGGATTCAGGAGAGAGAAAAGATTGTGGTTGCTGCTTGCTACAATTGTCCTCTTGCTGGGCGACGACGCTGAAGTTCCAGAGCTCCACGACAGCAGCATCTTTCAAACCTGGGCGTGCACGGAACTTTAGGGACACTGTTAAAACTGCAGATACCTGGGACCCACCCCCAGAGATTCTGAGCCAGTAGCTCGGGGACAGCATCTGGGCAAATACTGGGCTAGAGGATGCTGAGTGTCTGAAGTTAAACTTTTCTAAATGGAGTTAATTCAACTTTCCTTTGAAAAAGAACAAGAACAAGTCATTAAAAAATGCAGAGTTTGCTTGACATGCTTAATTTTCTAGATTTCTAAAGGGACCAGCAGTTCTCCTCCCACTCCCACTCCCCTCCCCCATCTCTTTTGTGAGGCTGGACCCTCGGACCAATGGAACACAATAGAATTCCTGCCTAAATGTTAATGATTCCAGGAGGGGCCTTTAGCACTTGCTCGAAGCTCCCGGGCACCTGATGGGCCAGGCACCAATGGGCTTGGAGAAAGCACCCTTAAGTCCCTCCTCACTATGGCAACCAGTGCATGCTGATCTGTGTCCCTCAGTTTCCGGGCTTGCGACTCTAGAGGGTCACCTGTGCCATAGCACCAGGAGGAAGCTGCAGTTGATTTGGACATTCCAAGTGCCCTGCAAACAGGGTGTCGATCCCAGGCCCTGACTTCTTCTCCTCTGCAGTTTCCTGGGTGCAAGGCTGTTTGGACTCTGGGAGTTGGGGACCTGAGAGAAATAGGGTGTGAGGGGCGGGAGGGATTTTGGGGCATGAGCTATTGGTAGCAAATGTGTGTAAATTGGAGCTGTCAGTAGGGCCAGCAGGAAATAAGAAGTATGAATCTTAGGGGAAGGGAGCAAAACACATTCATAAAAACAGCTTGAAATTTAGGCCAGGAGGGGAATTACAAGTTCTTCACTCTCTGTGAAATATCCAGACACAAGGAGAATCGATCACCTTTGCCTTTGAGTGTTTGTGAGGGGGTTATGGTAAAATTCGGATTAGAAGGAGAGAGGGATGGTAGCCTTGGGTTTTTCCCAACATTTTAGTATGATATTTTTTCCAAACATACAGCAAACTTTCCCTCAATCAACACATCTTATTTTTTGGAATAGCTTTGATTTTAATATCATGATTATTATTTCCTCCTTTATTTTCTTCCAGTACTGATGTTATTCCACTCCTTTCATTTGTCCTCATCCACCCAAAGCCATCATCTATAGTGATTATAACAAGAACATGATGGTAACAACAGAAAGAACTACCATTTATTGAACATAATGACATGCACAGTGCTAGCCACTTTTCTTGTATGACTGTCTCATTATTTGTCAGAATGAGAAGGAGGTAAAATTATCCCTCTTTTAATAATAGGGAAATGGAGTATCAGAGATAAGTGACTGAACTAAAATTCAAATCCGGTCTTATCTGACATTGCGCCTTGGCAGGCCACTTTCAGGGGGGAGTAACAGCCCTTGAGATTCCCTTTAAACTGGATTAGTGAAAAATGCACTAAAATCATCTCAAACCTACCATCAAGGTCATTGATAAGATCATTTTCCAAGTGTAAAGGAGTCTTTAGTTCAAAGTATAATGGAAAAGCTAATCTTTGAACTACTATAATAAGCAAACTCTCTGAGTATCTACTTTTCTTTGCACAAGAGTGAAGTAGGCAATATTTTTCTTCCCTTCATCATCATTACTGAAATTCATTGAGTTTCGCTATGGGCCAAACATTCTACATTCATTTAAATCTTAAGGCTAATGCTCTGGGGTAGGTATTATAATCTCCATTTTAGAGATTGTAGGGGAAGGAAACATCTTTTCCTTTACCCTTTTAGGTTCTGTGCCTGGAGCCCATGAATTAAACTTATAAGAGATAGATTAACAGGATAAACAGTTTATTCTTTCTGCCTATGGGGGACTCAGAAGAAAGACGCGAAAACCCAAAGAAGTGGTTCGACCTGGGATTATACCATTTTAACAAAGAATAAGAGTAATTGTGAAGTAATTAGACAAAGGAAGGAAGTACATTGTGGGAAGGAAATTGGCAGTAAATTGTGCTTCTAGGGGCAGTAATTTGTAGAAAGTAAATATATGGGGGGACTAATGGAAGAAAAGACTTCTTCAGAGAGATTTGTTACACGGACTCAAGTTGTTGCCTTTCCCACTGATAAGAGCCATCTTCAGTGCTTGAGTTGTGCTCCTCTTATGGAATAGGATAGAGAGACAATTTTACAAATGGTAGTTAATGCTCTACTTTTAGAAAGCAAGGGGGAGGTTGGAGAACTAATTGCTTTCAGCTCAAAACAGTCCTTATACTAAAATGGCATCTTTTGGGGTAGCATACTTTGATCCCCTTCAAGATCAAACAGTTGATCCTTACTGGAGTGGATAGATCAATGGAATTGAACAGAAAGTCCACATATACCTCAAAAAATGGAGCTTTGTTGTTTAATAAAAGTGGCATCTCGAATATATAGGGAAAATATAAATGGCCAGCATTCAATAAGAAATGTTGGGACATGGTTTTGCATGGCAAAAAGTACCACAAAAAAGTAAAAATAGAAATGACAGTATTGGGGAAATATCACAGATCATTCATATCACAGATGAGGGGTTATGCTCCCTAATAGATAAAGAACACCTACAAATGACTGAGGAAAAGAAAATCTATGCAACAGAGAAATGGATGAAGGATAGGAATAGACTATTTCTAGAAGAAATGCAAATGGCTCTTAAACACTCAGAAAGATACTCAGCCTCATTTAACAGAAGCAATGTAAATTGAAACAATACCGAGATGCCATTTTCTTTGCATTGTGCAAAAATCCAAAAGTTTAATAAAATACTGCATTGTGTTTGGCTGGTGAGAATATCAGTCTAATCTCCACAGAGGGAATTCTGTCAGTATCTTTCAAAATTTCAGACGTATATGCCCTAAGTTTCAGCAAATCCATTTCTAGAGATTTCTCCTGCAAGTGTACTCACACATGTGTAAAGTGACCCATGTAGATGCTATTTACTGCAGCTTTTTTTTTTCTGGCAAAAAATGGGATACAACATAAATAGAATAGTACTAAATAAATAGTAATAAATCCATACACTATGTACAAAAGAATAAAATCTGTAGGTAGTGATTTAGAAAGAGCCCTAGGATACATTTTTAAGTGAAAAAGAGCCAGGTTCACAATGGTATGCATAGTATTCAACCATTTGTGAATCATGAGTACAGCATTCTGACCCCCTCCCTCCCCCAGCAAAGGAGGATCCATGACTGCTCTCCTGGGCAGCTGGGGGAGATAGAACACACAATTCCAGATGCTGCCTTTGCTGGTGGAATTGTTGGTCCTCCCCTAACCAGGTGACCAGATCCAGATCCTCAGGGACCTATGCAGGCTCACCCTTCCCCCTTGCCATCAGCATGCCCGTATCCAGTTGTACTGGTGGGAACCATACGTTTTGATTCTTTGTAGACTAGGACTTCTTTCCTCTTGAGTGGGGGGGCGGGCGGGCTAAGGATTGTTGGGAGGTAGCATTCATACTCACTTCCGGTTTATTCATACCCTATTAGTCCGTGTTGGCATTACAAAGCTCACTGAAGAAACAGAGAAATGACTTTCTAGTCTAAATTTGGGACTAGAAAATTCATCTTTAATTAGATGAAGATATGGGGCACCTGGGTGGCTCAGCCATTAAGCATCTGCCTTCAGCTCAGGTCATGATCCTGGAGCCCCAGGGTCAAGCCCCGCATTGGGCTCCCTGCTCAGCGGGGAGTCTCTTCTCCCTCTGCTTCTCCCTCTGGCCCTCACCCTGCTCGTGTGTGCTCTCTCTCAAATAAATAAATAAAATATTAAAAAAAAAAAAAAGGATAATGTGGTATGTCACTTACCAAGGACTTTCACGAAGTGGGTGCCAGTGATTAGAGTATGACATCATGACAAGCCCAGACTTGCTTTCATGTCTCAACTACCTTCTTGATTGCTAGCAGAATCTGGGATTTTGATTACATGTAGTCTAGCTTTGTACTGGAAATATATAGTCCATTCAAAGATTGATCACTTGGCTTTGCCTTGAGGCTTAGCATTAAGATGGAAAGCATTCTGTTGGGACATAAATCTCGATGTGTCTGTAGCATTTTTGAATGTCTTGCAAAGCAGTCGTTGTGAATTTGTGCCAAGATTTGACTACAAGAATGTTTATTGCAAATGTGTTACTAATCATGAAAAATAGGGAACATCCACTATGGCCAGCCATAGGAGATAGATTAAATTATGGTACAGTCATATAACGGAATGCTCTGCAGCTACTTTAAAATGATGAGATAGAAGAATATTTAACAACATGCGAAAGTGTTAACCATATATTAAGGGGGGAAAATCTGGCCTCAAAATAAATCACAATAGTGATCTCATTTTAAAAGTATTATACTCATAGACACTGAATGGCTATAACCACAGATTATTAGCACTTGTTATGTTTTTGTGATATGGGTGAAGTTTTTATTTTTCTTAAGATTATGATTATCTTTCTAAAACAAATATGGTTGATTACTTTTGCAATAAAGCCTCTGATGAAAGCTATTATGAGAAGGGATAGAGGCAAAAATGCCTGTGAGTGCCTTTTCCAATTAGCTGCAGTGGCTGATACCGGAACCCACCTCCGGAACCAGAATCTCTGCTCTGTCCTTCTGGGTCCATGTGTAAGCTCTCTGGATGTCTGCCCTGTTCCTCACTATTGCTGGCTGGACAGTGTCTGGGCTGTGCCCCTGAGCAGAGACACTTGTAAAAACTTCTAACCTGAATGAAATTCCCCCCAAGCACATTCCTGGTACTCCTAGTCATAATGAGGAGAAAACATTTAAGAAATTAAATTTCAGGTCATCTCAAAGACCAGCTCCCTGCCAATCTCAGGTGGAATTTGATTGAATTCTTTCTGAATACTTCAGTAGCTTTTGAGAAAGAACTTTCTTGAGCGTCCAGCTGCAGCTTCCTGGGAGCACGTGGGGCTTGTTTGAGAACGCTGGAGTCCGTTGCTATAGAAACAGCAGATTACCACAAGAGGACCTCTCCTGAGTCCCCAAGAACATATTGTTTCCTTCTGTTTGGTTTAAGGAGACACAGAAACCCTCACTTTCTGAATAACCTGTTTCCATGGCCAGACTGATGAATGGATGGTCCAAGGAAGCTAATAATTCTTAACTGTTGGTGATGTCCTTCTCAGAAAGGTCAGGTTGGATTCTGGTGGGTGAATTCTAATGAGAATTAGAGTCTTTGTTTTGCACAAGTGCTTTTAAGAACTGGCCGACCTTTCCCATCAATGGGATTAAATTTATTATAGCTCCCAAGTAACGAAAATTTCAGCTAATGGTTGTTTCTGTCCCTGGCAAGCTGTTGGAGCCAAAATCTGTTATGGTATGATCAGAGTTCACTTTGCATGTTCGTCAGGCTTTCCTACAGTACTTTCAAACTTTAATGTGGTTTTTTTTTTTTACATTTCTTATATATTTTATTTATTTTTTAGGATTTATTTATTTTAGAAGCACATGTGTGAGTGGGGGTGGACAAAGGGAAAGGGAGAGAGAGAATCTCAAGCAGACTCCCCGCTGAGCGCAGAGCCTGATGCCGGGTTCAGTCTCACAACCCTGAGATCATGACCTGAGCCGAAATCAAGAGTCAGTTGTTTAACCGACTGAGCCGAAATCAAGAGTCAGTTGTTTAACCGACTGAGCCACCGACTGAGTTGTTTAACCGACTGAGCCATCTTTACAATCATGTAAAGATGTTAAGTACTTTACATGATTGAACTCATTTAATTCTTACAAAAATATGGGGGAGGAGATTGGTTTATTTGCATTTTACAGATGGGGAAAATGAGGCATAGAGAGTGATACAAATTTCTAAGGTAATGGAAGTAGTGTCCAGGGCCAGGGTTTGAACCCTGGTAGGTCATCTCCAGGGGTGGATTCCTAGCTGCTGAAACATACTTCCATCCTCATCAGAAGTAGCAACTGGCTTGTTGTTTTCCATTTTCTCTAAGAGCTTTTCCAGAAGAGCAGAACAATTACTCATTTAAGCAGAAGGAATCTGGTTACTTAAAATACATCTATTTAATGTCGGGCATTAGGATGCTTTTAATGATTCTATTTAGCTTCAACATAGAACACACTACTAAATTGCAGCTTAACCTTGCAGAGTATCAGGAAGGCAAGTCTCCTGAACTTGGTTTCCTGTCATCGTACAACACAGTGTTACAAGACAGGCAAAACCACGTGCCCCACGTTGCCGAGAAATGGAATGTGAAAGTGATTCAGGCGTCAGGTTCGAAAGAAGACTCATCCACTTTGGTTTGTTATAACCCACTGTAGTTTATTATGTAAACAGGAAACTTAGCATCAACGCCAAAGTGTTAACTGTGGCTGACTATGGGGCATAGAGAGAGGTGGGAGGAAGATTTCCAATTTCTCAGTTATACACTGGCGTATCACTTGCAATTTTTATTAGGAGTATGCATTTTTGATGAGACTTTAAAAAGTTGATCCAATTAACTGTTACTGCTTATGCAAAGGTGATCCATTTTGCAATATTCATTTATTCATGGAATGAACAACTATTTCCTGAATGTGTACTAGATGCCAGGTGCTAGGTACTAGAGATACATAGGAATTAGTAGTCTAGTGGTCAGACAGACGTAGGGGCAAACAGTTATGGAATGAGGTAGATACTTTGCAGTTGAAGGGATTCAGAGTAGACCAGGGAATACTGTTCCCAAATCTGTTTTTAGCCATAGTGATCTGTGGGTTTGGTGGCTCTATGTGACTGAGGTGGGGGATGGCTGGAGGAGATGGAAGCATTTCTGAATGACCTAGGATTCTATAATTCTCTTCCAGCACATGGAAGATGGAGGGCTGATTCTGCATGTTAACTCAGGGTGCAAGACATCAATTTTTCCCTAACCTCGGTGTCTCGTGGCAAAGTGTTTGGTTGTCATTTGCCATGGGACTACGTTTCAAGGTTGTCATTTAAATGCTTTTCTCTGTTGCATGATTCCAGGCTGTATCCCGCCTCTCAGAAACTTGTCCTCCCATTTTGCAAAAGGCTTAATGGGTAAGAGGGGCTGGCTTGACGCAGATTTACTGTTTATCTTCTAGAGTCCCTTGAAATGAAAATGCCAAGTAGTCCACTAAGGACCCAGGTTGATGGGACTCACTCTACATCCAGAGGTCAATTGCATGGCCTTTGTGATAGAAAAGAAAACGTAATTGCACTAAGCTTATGCTGTCTTTAGATCCAGAAAAAGAATGGGTACCTGTATACTTTCCTTCCTGCTTGAGCTTAAAGCAATTTTTAAAATAAAGTAACAGGTTGTAAAAGTAACTTTTCTCAGGACCAGATGGTTCATTAGCACCATATAGTGCACCTGGACCTGACATTTCTTTCTTATGTAAATAAGATGTGAATGATTGCCTCCCCCGTCCTTGCCTCCAGTACATAGAGGGTAGTTTAATCCTTCCTGGCATACTGTGTCCTTCAATACCTTCTTTATAAGCATGCCTGGTTTGGGAATTGTTTTGTAATTGGAAGTCAGCTTCACTGGGCAAGTGCACACCTTAAGCTCTTTACGGTGGCCTACCAGCCTAATTAAGCTACAGAAATATTAAAGCAATTATTTGGGAGCACTTGCAAAATGAATGCATGTTGGTAATCTGTATAGTTAAAGAGACCTCACTCAGATCTAACTGCTTGGGTGTGCCGATTTTACCAATGAAATTAAAAAAAAAAAAAAATCAAAGTAAATTCTCCATACCTCAGGACCACAGTCTATTCTTTGCTGAGACTGTAAGGCCTCTGCAGGGTCAGAGAATTTGTTTATAACCGTAGCTTCTGGATTGGCAACAGAAATGCCATTTCTAGCCCCCCTCCCGCGCTTCTCCTTTTGCAAGCCAGCAGAAAACAACAAAGAGACTAAGAAGCAGCAAGGCAAACTTTCATCTTGATTAAAAATAGGACATATTCATATCTGGACCCATAATACGTTTAAATAAGGTCTTTCAGACTAGTGGAAACTGTACTGGTGTGAAGATAGACACAGAGAGAAGTATGGGGGCTTCAGATTTCCCGGGCAGACTAGGCAGAGTGCAGAATTCTTCAAAAGAGATGTCACAGCCTTGTCTTGAACAAGCTCAGGGTACATAGGTTCATAGCAACATGCTGTCAGCACCGAGTGACCTCAGACAACGATTAAACAAGCATATAGGAAGCACACAGACACCCCATCTTTGCCACCTCAGAAAATATGGGTAGGTGGATGTGGGATAAACTGAGGGGAAGAAACAGCCCCCCGGCTTTTATGTTTGCTAAAGAAGAATGGAGACATCACCATATGCCCAAAACTCCATTAAGTGGTTTCACTGGGAGGAGGGAAACTTTCAGCCAGTCCAGAGCCATTCAACATTCACAGGGCCTTGGTAAGGTTTCTGGACACAAGAGGCCCAAAGTGATCCCAGCTCATTCATCTGGTCCATACCCTTACTCTTCTTTCTCATATGGCTCAAGAATAATATGCCTTCCTCAGCTCAAGGATGGAAAACATTAAAAAAGAAATCAGCATGGGATTTATGTGAACGTGTTGCATTTGAAAAGAAATATCACATATACACACAGAGGTAGATGAGTAAAACACATTGGAAAGATTATATCACAAAGCAAGTAAAAATTAAGAGAACGTATTTCTCCAAGACGCAATCTGGCAACATGTATTAATACCAAATATACATACACTCACTTCAGTTCACCTAGGAAACCACCTTGTAGAATTGCACTGTCTAAAACAGTAGCTACTAATAATTGAATTATGGAACTATTTCATATGTGCAACTGAGGAACTAAAATTTTAATTTAAAAACTGATACTCATTTCAGTTATTGGAAAGCTTTTAAGTGTGTTTGGAACAATTTGGACACGCGAATTTACTTTGCAACTGTAAATTTTATGAAATCTAAATACAGATCAAGTATTGCCAATGAAAATGTATCTTAAGATATGCTCTAAGTATAAAATATATACTAGATTTCAAAGGCTTAGTTCAATTAAAAAGAATAGAAAATAATTCAGTAAAATGATAACATCACGGACATATTGAGTCAAGTATATTATTAAAATTAATTTTACCAGTTTCTTTTTGCATTTTTAAAGTGGTGACTAGAAAGTTCTAAATCACCTGTGACTTGCATTATATTTCTATCAGATAGCACTGCTATAGAATAAAGCCACTAGGGTGTGAAATAAATGGGCAGGTATTATTCAGAGTGGCCAAAACAAAAACAAAACTCTTGTCCTTAGAGGAATGGATAATACATACACATAATATGTCATGGACTATTATGAAGCCTTTGAAAAAAATAGTTTTGCCAGGGGATTTGCCAGGGAATATCCACAAAGTATTGTTATAGAAGAAAAATAAACTGCAGAGAAATGTGAGTCGTCCCAGAATATCCCAGTATAATAAAACAACCATACCAATCCTCAATAGCATATGTTTGTAAAACATGACCTGAACATGAAAAAAAAGGTACAGAAAGCTATATGTCAGGTTATTTAACCTGGGTTACCTGTATGTGGTGGGCCAGGGACAGGGAAGGGAGGGAAGCAAGTAGAATATACAATGTTTAACTCCCTCCCTCTCCCAGCATATATAGTATCTCATTTATGTGGAATTGTACCCCACCTCGTCCCACACACATACTAGTGGGAAGGGAAGGACAAAGTTAGAACTATATATAATGACTTTGTAGAAATGTCCAAGGTATGTTGCCAAGTGAAAAGAAGTTGTACGTGATATTTAAGTAGATTCATTCTAGTTCCGTAGAAGCAACAAATCTTCCATACTCTTATATATGTTTGAAGAAAGGTGTGTGTGTGTGTGTGTGTGTCACTTTGACTACAAATGGATATTACTTTCTGCAATTGAAAAAAAGAAGGAAACTTAAAAAACAGGACAGTAATTATTAAGTTTTCCTTGAAATAAATAAAAGAGCTCAGAGAAGAGCTACAAACCTCTAAAGAACAGAAATTGCAACAGACAGAATTTGAAAATGAGTTGGTTAGAGAAGCACATTAGAAATAACACAGAAATCCTTTTAGAGAGTCTCAGGAATAAGACGAAATAGAAAGACGTAAAGAATTAAAAAGAGAAAAAAGAATAAGGAAGAGAATAGCCCTGGCAGACTAACGAGAACCAACAGATGAATCACTGGCACCCTGACATACTATTGTCACAGGCTTTTATGAAGGTTGACACAAAGAACATAGAGAACAGAGGGAAAAGACATGTAAATATATTTTCCTAAAATAAAGTCTAAACACTGAAAGGGCACATGAATTCCAAGAAAAATTTGGTACAAATGATCAATAGTTAGAAATATCCTAGTATAGTATACTTTAGTGAAAAAGGGTCCTTTGGGCATTTAATTTCATCCTTCATCTCTGCTGCCACACACACACACACACACACACACACACACACACACACACACACAAACCAGCTATTTACATATACATTTCAAAAATTTGTGCAAGAACAAGAAAGAAAACATAACTAACATAAATTACTTAAGGTATTCCAAAACCTTTTTCACATTTTTTTTCTTTCTTCTGAATCACTTTTTGACTCAGTCATTGGTGTTTGTGTTTTCTCACACAATGTGGTCTTTGGGCTATTAAGAAAATTGGTGATGAGCATTTCATTAAAGAGCACCCTGCCATTGTCTCCAGAATTTTCTTTTGACACACATTAAATCTCAGAACCCATTAAGGAAGGTTCTTCTTTGATACCTACTAAGCAGCTTTGATGATGATGCGTTCCTGGTCAATGGAGGTATTGGTGGAAGGTTTCAGATCTCAACCAGGACTTATTTTTCTTTCTCAAATGGTCTTTAGGTGACTTTTTGACCAAAAGGTAGTGCCATTTTCCAATCCTGTCACCAGGAAGAGAAACAAATCCTACATGAGTTGGCTTTCTGTGATAGGACAGGTTGACTCATTGAAGGGAGACATGAATATCATGCATCCATGTAGTATATCATGTTGTTTCTTCAAAATACTCACTATCCTTCCCTCAGACATAATAATTCATCCATAACCACTGACATCGTGCTTATCATATGATTAGCTTTGGGTAATGGAATGTAGTAGAAGTGAAAGGTCTTTCCTAACAGAAGTTTTAAGAGCTACCTTCCCCCCCTACCCCGACATAGTGGCTGCTTTTTAGCCTGGGTCCTGGAAGTGAAGACAACATGAAATACAGCCAAAATTGACCCTCAATAAGCATAAGGTGCAAAGGAAAAATAAACTTGTAAGTCACCAAAGTTTTTGGCTTATTTCTTATTGCAACAAAATTTAGGGTAAGCTGACTAGTATAACTCTCTAAGCATACAGGATTTAAAACTTGGCTTTTGAATGATCTAAATGCTCTCCTAAAAGACCCCTGATTTCTATAGGACTTCCTCGGGGCAGGCAATGAATGGGTAATAAATGATTGATCCTTCTCCATGTGAGATTCAAGTTCCGGCTACTTCAGGTTATCCAGGGTGAACGCAGTGGACTCCCCTGA
>CM052892.1:59517527-59533224 GCA_028534135.1 Potos flavus | reverse complement strand
AAGTAAAGAATCTGATGAATCCAACCTAAAGTACACGCATGTGCCCAATTCAATGTTGCCTTCCACCTCTGCCACTTTGAAACACTACCAGAGATGGAAGATGATGGATCATCAACCTTTCCTAAGTTCAACCATGAAAACTTAGTCTTTACTGAACTTTTATTTCCTCCATATCTTCTGGATCAGTGTTTCTAATTCACTCACATACATAACACCAAAGTTCTCATGAAATAAGACTCATCATTACTATGTGTGATATGCTCTCATACATCCTATTCTTTATTAAAGATGGGTGTCCCGCACTGTGCTCTTCCGAATCCACTGATGGGGCCCAATCCACAGTGGTAGAATACTGTTCCAGATAAGCAACACACAGTAAAACTTCATTTATCCGGTAATTCAACAAATGCCCATCAAGCAGCCTCATCTCCAAGGGTCCTAGTGCTACCAGGCTCACGTATATTCTCCAAGAAGGTAGCCAGTCAAGGCTTCATCACAAAATATGATCAAAAAAGACAGTAGGAGTAAAGCACAGAGGAGTGCCTCTGTCTGAGGAAATGCAAGAAGGTGTTGTAGGAGTGAGGGGCTTGGGCTGTATCCTGAAGCGTGCAGGGGGTGCCAAGACTTGGACATGCAGGCATAGCTGCCGAAAGGTGGAGAAGTGGAGGGGAGGTCCCAGCTCAGAGCTGAGTCCTTTGAGATCCTGGAGATGAGGAATCCCCTCTAAGGACTAGAAGTGGCCTAGAAGTGGCAATGAGTAAATGTATGAATAAATTCCTTCCTCCGGCAGGAAAAGAAGAGGTCTCCATTAGAAGGGGCACTGAGGAAAGAGATGAGTGAAGGGAAGCCAGATTTCAGGGCAGGAGTGGAGGGAACCAGGAGCACCCCAGGAGAAGTAGAGGACAGTCACTGTGTATATGGCCCTGGGGCCCCTCCAAACTCACCGGCTGATGGACACTGTCCTCCCTAGCAGAAGTGATCAATGCACATATAGCTCACTCACTACCTACCACCACCTAACGAAGCTCTGCACAGAAACAAAGGCATGCCAACAATGTCAGAACTTTCTGGAAAGCTATATTATAACCTGCTGGTTGGTAGCTCTGAAATCCACAAGATCCTTCTTTACATTTCAAGCACCCAGTGAAGTCTGTAGTCTCCCACTAAAAAATGCTGTAAGCCAGCACAGGGAACAACCAACTTACTCAAACTTTGTGAGACCAGAAGGGGTGAGAGTTTCTAAAACCCACATTTCATAACCATGGCTTTAAAAGCTATCAGAGGCCCTCATAATCCAGTGAGAAACACTCTCATCTTATGATTTATTTTTGGCTTTTGGTTAGTTACTATCTCCCCTGCTCTGTTCCCAGAAGCACGTTTTCTGCATTTCTGTAAGCCCTCAGGGCTTGGCACATCCACACGGCAAATGCTGGTCCAAGCCATGGCTGATTGTAGTCTTAAATGAGATGAGTATCCCATTTCTATTTTGTAGGACATACATTTCACCAATTTGTTCATTTGCTTACTTGATTTACAAAGCCTCATCTAGCTCAGTATGTCAGTTTATTTCATGTTTTTGATGTTTACTTCTGCCTGCCTTTTTGCTTTTGCGTTGTTACAGGTATCTGGAAAGGAAGTATGATACAGTTTGTGATTTTTATAAGAAACACAAAACCACCCTTTGGTACATCATCTGGGGCATCTTAATACTAGGTAAATAATGAAAGGAGGCTGGATGCCAGTGTCTTTTCATGAGAATTCCCCAATTATTAGTTTTCTGTAAAAAGAAAATAAATCTTTCTAATCTTTCTGTTCCCCTGGACTTGGGTGAATCCAGAGAAGCAGAGAGGTTAATCAAGAAGCCCCAAGTGATGGGTCTCGACTGGGGTTGCCTATGCAGATTGTTTCCCTGCTCGGTTTATGGAGCCAGCAGCTAATTATTCAGGTCCCCAACTCTTACAGCCTTTGTTGTTGTGATGGATTTAAGGGTTGGTTAATGCAAATCCAGGTAACTATAAAACATGGTGATACTCACCAGGTGGGAATCTAATTGCAGGAGGCAATCTTAGCGATTCATGTAAATACAATGTGAGCAGGAGCCTAGGGTCATGTAGGCTATTCCTCTTGCCTATCTTTGCAGATGAGCAGGCCTATTTTGACTCCCTCCAAAGCAAAGGGTTCCACAGTCCATTTTGAAGAACACTCCTGTCTATAAAATGTGAATCCACGCACCCAAGTCCATTGACATTAATTCAAGATCACTGCACTTCCAAGGTCAGTGGCTTGGTTGGTGCTCAGATAGCTGAAACAGGGAACAGCAACGTTGAAAACTTCATCTATACTGGGCCAGCTAGTATTCTAGGCTTTTCAGGCCATGCAGTGATGGCCGCATAATTCTGCATTCAGTGGCTTCTTGGCTGAACCTCCCCTTGGCTGAGCCATCAGTGCTGAGGGCTGGCCGGCAGCTTGGTGTGGGTGATGTTTCATGTCTGTGCTCACTTTCTCAACAGGTTACCTGGCGCTGGTGATTGCAGCTTGTGTGCTGAACTTTCAGAGAGCCCTTCCCCTTTTCTTGATCACCGTGGCCATCATCTTCTTTGTGGTCTGGGATTATTTTATGGCCAAATACGAGCATCGAATCGATGAGTGCCTGTCTCCCGGCAAAAGGCTCCTAAACAGCCATTGGTTCTGGATGAAGTGGTAAATGTACCCAGTCCTCTTGTTGCGTTTGAGAGGGATCTTAGTCTTTTCCAACAGTGTTCCAAAAACGCGTTCTGAAATTGCTCCCTCATTTATGGGCTATTGAAACTAGGAATAACCAAGTTATAATGCCTTCATTTTACAAACAGGAAATCAAGGCCTAAATAGGGCAATGACTCATTCAAGATATGTTCAAACATCCCTACAAACTGCTTTAATTTCATGTGCCACTAAATGATAAAATGTTGTCCGAACGATGGGACAGTTCTGACTTGGGGAGGCAGCTTTCTGCTCTGGGCCCGAAGCTGGCCTCTTTGAGAGGAAGAGCCTGTGAATTATTAAAGCCAACTCTTCCCTATAGGACCCCATATCCTATGAGTGACCACTCAGGGCTTTTCCCTCCACCTCTTTCTGTGGGACCTCCTCTTCCTCCAGGTGGCCCTGGTGGATTCGACACAGGACAGGTTCTCCCCAGAGTGGCTCACAAGGGATGTACCAGGAAAGTTCACAAATCCTTGGCCTAATAACACAGGATTATGCAATCCCAACACAGCACCCTTTCTGGCTCTGCCCTCTAAGCTGTGAGTCAAACTCGTCATGTCCACTGGATCCTCCCAAGGAGTCAGAACCCATCCTGAAGTCCACCGTAGCTCTCTGAGGCTCAACTGAAGTCCCCCATCTCCAGAGAACACATTTCAAGTTCTCCCCTAAAGAGAAGAAAGGTAAAAATCTCTCCCATCTCCCAAAACGGAAGTGAGAACTCATAGCAGATCTCTCAAAGAAATCACCAGACTTCCCTCTCTAAGCATCCTTTCTCATCTCTGACCCCTTTGTATGTCCTTGAACCAGCAAAGAGCCCAAGAGTTGTAGAATGTGCTTAAGGCAGTGCTTAATTTTTTTTTTTTTTTTTTTTTGAGGCTATTTGCCTTTATAGCCACAACAAAAGAGGGTCTGCACAATCTCTAGAAGCATAACTTCCTGGTGCCAAGGCGTGCTGCTCTTAATAAATTTTTTGTTTGTTAGTTGAAGCCTGCTCCAGATTTTCAGGTTAGCACAACAAATGATGCTAATGCCTCCTTTCTGATTCTCTTAGGGTGATTTGGAGTGTACTGATCCTGGGAGTTATTTTCTGGCTGATCTTCGACACCGCCAAATTGGGCCAACAGCAGCTGGTGTCCTTCGGTGGGCTCATAATGTACATTATCCTGATATTTTTATTTTCCAAGTACCCAACTAAAGTAAGTGTGAAATCGATCTTTTTCAGCTTGTTCCCTCCTTTTTTTTCCCCCCTCATGTCTAAATTGCTCACAATAATGAGTGTGAGAAAATGTCACTGTTATTCAGTATTTGTCTTACCTTGCTATGCTATATTAAGTGGCTAGGGTGCTTTTCTTCCCCAGTTTTTTTAGCACTGGTACCCTCTCATTTTTCATTCTCAGTAATTTTCCAGTTACACCACCAGTGAGGTGTTCTCTCCTGCCAAGTCCAATTTCTACTCATATACCCCACCTCCCTCCATCAAACACACAAAGAAAATTTATCTATTTTGATCCCGGTTTCCCCGGGCCACTAAATAATCTAATATTCTACCACTAGATTCTGCAGTTTATCAAATTTCTATTTGCAAGTTAGGTTATTTTACTGCAAAAATTTGTCCTTGACTAGTTTTGTTCCCACTGAATTCAATTCTCATTCTCATTTTATCAGCCTGTAACCGACAAAATGGGCAAGAATTCAGAGATATCAAAGCTTTCACTCACAACTCAAAATGGCAAACTCCAGAAGATTTTACTGGCTTTCTGAAAGGTTGACCCAAGAAAAACAAGTCACCTAATAGCATCCAAAGTGCTTCCCCACCTCGGGTCAGCATCTCCACTGGTTTCTATGCCTATGATCCCACAGTTCTTTGCAGCCCACTCATCTCAGCACCAAAAACGAAAGCAGATGATTGTCCGTTCCTGCTGCACTCCCTGGCTCTGCATTAGAGTTAATTGGTTCCTTTTACAGTGAAATGGGAGCCCTTCACCAGGCTGGAATTTCACTTAATTCACTTAACAAATTGTCAGATTAACAAACCTTCCGCACACAGAGAGAAGCTATGTTCTGCCTTTCCATTTTACAGACAGGGGAAATAATTATATGTCCCTAACATTTCAGCACGATGAAGAGGACCAGATCCTTCCTCCTTTAATGGCCCCTCTAAGACTATTCTTTATGTCTAAGTTATTTTATCATGATATAATGGGTACATATTCTCTGGGGACCAAAGCCTTCAAACTCAGGGTTTGAAAAGGGGAATGCAACCCTGAGATCTGGGGACACAATTCTATCAAGGGATTCTCTGCTTACAATTGCTTTAGCCTCCCAAACTGTGATTCCTTGGCCACATGTGAGAAGTTTCCAAGGCAATTGTGACCCTCTGGGTGTGTATGCTGAGCTTAGCATTCATTTTCCAGTAAGATCTATCTCTCCATCTTTCTGCATAGGTTTACTGGAGGCCTATCTTTTGGGGAATTGGGTTACAGTTTCTTCTCGGGCTCTTAATCCTAAGGACTGACCCTGGATTTGTGGCTTTTGATTGGTTAGGCCAACAAGTTCAGGTAAGTTGGGTTCAAATGAACATCTTGTTTATAAGTGCTTTTGACATTTGGGTATAATCCTCAAGACATGTCAGAAATAGGTTTCTTCATCTGCATGAGTTGACCCGTATTTTTGTTTGTGTAGAATACATTAATCTGTCTAGTTTATTAATATTACATTTGTCCCTCCCCCATATCATCCACTGCACCACTCCCCTATCCCGATTGTCCCTTTCATCCTGCCCCAGAGGGGTCACACTTCTAAGATGGTTCCACAAACAGAAAAACAGGCTTTCTTCATGCCAAGTGCTCACAAGTGTCATCTGTGTGCCATGTATGGTTTGCTGGATCAAAACGGATACAACTGGCTCCTTCTTGAGCCTCCTAGAGTCAGACTGAATGTCACAAATGACAGGAAATCTGTATGCAGGTATAGCTCAAAAATATTCTTCCATGCCATCCACTGGAGCAGGGAAAGCTATGAAAATCTACCTTCTATGCCTAACCAGCAAGTTTGCTGGGCTCCCTGTCTGCAGAGCCTGGGAGGGCCTGTAGACTGTAACCGCCAAATTCTGTGGTTGTAATGATCGTCTGCTTTTCGTTTCTTTAACTCAGACCTTCTTGGAATATACTAACGCTGGCGCTGAATTTGTCTTCGGCGAGACATACGCAGAGCACTTCTTTGCATTTAAGGTAAAACCAAATCCCTTTTCGAAGTAGTTACTTCCTTTTCAGTACCTTCTGGGTCTTTGTCAATATTCTGATAGAAACTGACCAGAAACCAGATATACACCTGCCAGGCATGTCCTGGGTGGATAGCACGTCACTGCCTTTTCACATTTATTAGATTTTATCTGAAGTCAGTAGATTGCAAACGTTTTACTTTGTTACCATAGCATGGAGGGAAACATCTAGAAGAAGTCGGAAATATACAAATACTTTTGAGGGGGCTTCCAGCTTTGCCTGAGGTACTTTTGAAGAATCATATGGGACAATAGTATCTGAGGCATCCTGGAAAGGAACATTCGGTCGCTGGCAATGGTGAGGCATATGACCACTGATGGCTTCCAGGCCCGGGATCAGTGACAGCTCTCTGCTCAGGAACGCTCTCCGTCTCCCAAAAGGAGACAGCTGCTCACCCCCATTAACCTCTCTTCTTCCAGAGCCATCTTCATGCTAAACCTTTCCTGTCTTTCCTTCAGCGTGGCGGGCCTGGAGGCTGGGCCTTCTCCCAACCCATGGAGGCACATTATGCTCCGGGGGAAAGACTCCGTGCACTCCCACAAGCCCCAGGAAGCTCGCTTTCCCCTGTGAAGACCCTACAAATACTAGTTGATGAGGCAGAAAGATGAATTCGGCCTTTCCTTCAGCATTCTTTTTTGTGGTGTTATTATTCCTAGACTTCTAACTTATTTTCTCACTTAGGGACTCTGAGTTTACCTCCAACCTACCCCCGGCTTCTGTTAGGTCAACTTTTATGCCGAATCTTTTTTTTTTTAATTGCTGAGCCCAGAACTGGGAAAAAGAAAGTCACAAGGAAGGTATAACTTTCTGTCCAGACTTCGCTACTGTCTTTAGACATTTCCTACCCACCCACCTCCCTCTTCCCCAGAGCAGTGGCCTCCATCCTTTCTGCCAAAGCAGAATCCCTGTGGGAACATTCAAGAGATAAGCCCCTTTAATTCCCTGAAGCTTTCAGGAAGGCTCTGCTTGCCCATTAAAGCCAATAAAAGCACATAAGTGAGTGAGCTCTGAATAATGGCACAAATGTCTTTTAATATATATTATTAATAGATTTTTCTAAATTAGATCCAGTACAAATTGTCCTCGGTCATTCTATGCCTCTGGTGGCAGCTTGTCCCTGGTCATTTAGCTGGGGAACAGAGGGGAAGGGGTGCAGACGGGTAGCGGTGTGGAGGGAGCCAGCCCACAGCTCCGTGTGTTCTCTGCGGGGTAGAAACTGTTCACTGTGCAAACACACACTGCATCAAAGGCACCCAAGTAGCATCAGGGAAACAAGATCCAGGAAAAACCAATTGTGGTATCTCAGATACAAACTAGTTTCCCAAGTTTACTTTTTTTAGTGATAAAAAAGATCTATAAGTAAAATAATTATTATTTAAAAAAAAAATTTTTTAAGATTTTATTTATTTATTTCACAGAGAGAGAGAGATCACAAGTAGGCAGAGAGGCAGGCAGAGAGAGAGGGGGAAGCAGGCTCCCTGCTGAGCAGAGAGCCCGATGCGGGGCTCGATCCCAGGACCCTGAGATCATGACCTGAGCTGAAGGCAGAGGCTTTAACCCACTGAGCCACCCAGGCGCCCCAAAATAATTATTATTATTTTAAAAGCTAAATGAGGGGCGCCTGGGTGGCTCAGTCGTTAAGCGTCTGCCTTCGGCTCGGGTCACGGTCCCAGGGTCCTGGGATAGAGCCTTGCATCGGGCTCCCTGCTCGGCGGGAAGCCTGCTTCTCCCTCTCCCATTCCCCCTGCTTGTGTTCCCTCTCTCGCTGTCTCTGTCTCTGTCAAATAAATAAATAAAATCTTAAAAATAATAAAATAAAATAAAATCTAAACGAATGGGCACTTACTTTATGAGAGGCAGTGTATGTAAACACCTACGGTGCTCTATCTGATCTGTGCGGCCTCTATAACTAAGGATCTGAGAGGCTACTCACTCAGTTTTGACCAGCATCCTCTGGTAACGAGGCTGTTTAACATCAGAACTTCAAGAACATCTGCCTGTGGCCTTCAGCTTGTTGATCTAGTTGTTACGAATTCCCCTGAAACTGTATTCCTCCTCTGAAAAACTACAGTAAAAAAACCTCATCATCGCAGAGAAACAAAAAATGTCATATTTCCTATGAAATATACTGAAGCGTATCCAGAGCAAATTCAAAGAAGAGACAGCAGACGGCGGGGAGGGGGGGGGGGAGTGCTGGCTGATTAAAGTTTCAGTTAGTTCAAAATGACATCGATGATGATGATGAGTTAGAGGATGTTTCAGCAGGGATAAGGAGGCAGAAGAGACCTGATCTGACCCTACTAATTCTACTGAGGCCGACATCAACCTCAATGATTGCTTTCACGCCCCCACCTTGCCCCGCCCCCCCTAGGTCCTGCCAATCGTGGTTTTCTTCAGCACCGTGATGTCCATGCTCTACTACCTTGGACTGATGCAGTGGATCATTAGAAAGGTACTGGGACTTGAAGGGATTGGGTGACAGGTGTACAGCGGTGACTTCAAGGACAAAGTCTTAAATGCCTTTCATCCAGGTCTTCCTGAAGTGCCTTACTGCTTGTACCAAGATTCACCACCACCTCCTCTTCCACCCCAAGTTATTAGACCCCAACCAAAAAATCCTACATGGAGCCCTAGAGGCGATTTCACCTCAGGGACTTCTAACAGGTCTTTGACTCACCGTCAGTAGTTACTGGCTATCTTCCTAAAACCTTAGTAATTACTTCTTTAACTAAAGAATTGACTCCAGCAGAGGACACACCCGTGGGGAGAACAGCCTCCTTCCTTCATCCTGGCCGTCTTCCCTGTGCCTTACACAGAGTCCCTGCTTCTCCTCAGGACGTTGCAAAAGTGGAGACTCTTGGTTTAGGAGTTGCTAGAGGGTCCAAGCAAAAAGGAGAAGCTGCTTTGCATTTCTGAGGGAGTTTGATAATCACACACAAATTAAAAAAAAAAAAAAAAGGTCTGAAAAGTTCATCTCATTCCTGCCACCCCAGGAACTGTCAGTTCTAGTACATTCATGTTAAATCGGAACATGAGGAAATGTGTGAGTTAGTTCGAACGCACCCACGAGCTGGTCAGTGCACGGAGTTTGGGCACAGCCAGGGCTCTCCTTTGATCCTTGTAAATACATAAAAGAGAGGCAAGGAGGGAGGGAAGGAGGGAGAAAGGAACAGAGAGAGAGAGAGAGAGAGAAACCAGAACACTAGCAAAATTCAGAATTTCAGCAAGAATGTGCCAGGGCCCATAATTTTCTGATTGTTGACTTGAACATTCAGCATTCCTGTGCTCACATCTAAGCAGAAGGGAAGGAGAGAATGCAACAGGAGGTCCCCATCCTGAAGTGGGCACCACAGTCTCTAGTTGGAAGGGCCAGTGCAGAAGGGCAAAACCACGTCCATTTGAGAGTTTAGTAGAAAAGGCCAGACCTCAGCTATATCCCACTGCTTATTAGCTGGGTGATCTTAGACAAAATAACTAAACTGTTCTGTGCCTTGGATTCCTTTTTTATAAGATGGCCATGATTAGGGGACCTCCTTCAAAGGGCTATTATGATAATTAAATGTATTACCTGGATCAAGAGCATAAAACAGTGCTTGGAATGCAGTAAAGCTTATCATGACTGTTAGCAATTATTATGATTACTCATATACGATATTTCAATAGACAATTGTTTGTCTATTGAATGTATGAATTTAAAATATATACAATGATTCAGCCTTACCATTCACATAGGAGGATTGGATGGGTCCACTCTGTAGACGAGATAACATACACTCAGACTCAGCACCATCACTGGCCTGCCAACAATGGTGGAAGGCATTTTCCTCCAAAGACTTTCATCCCTATTTTGAAGTGTTGTGTATACAAACACTCAAATCTGCTGTTGAAATCCCTACTTGCAGCTCTTCACTGACTTTGTCCCTTTACCCCTTCAGGTTGGATGGGTAATGCTAGTTACTATGGGATCATCTCCTATTGAATCCGTAGTTGCTGCTGGCAATATATTCGTCGGACAGGTAGGTTGTAATATCAAACAAAACAAAACAAAACACCTGTTGAAATGTATACTTTTCCTAGAAGGTAGAATAAGTAATATAACGGTATTATTGTTTTTTAGTGTCAGGGGTAGGGTGTCAAAATAGGGAACCCCCAGCATTGACAATGTCCAGATTCCAGAGAGAGAGAGAGAGAGAGTGTGTAAAGAGAGATCCCTTCTCAGTGTCCCAGTGCACTAGTGTCAAATTTGGATTCTTGAAAGTTTATGGAGAGGAGGAAAGATGGAATCATTTTATCAAAGCTCTGGGCTTCTCCTGTATAGATTCTCAACCAGTCTTTTCTGAGCTGATTGAATTGTTGAGCTCTCCAATCCACCCTCCAGAGTCTAGCAGACCACCCTCTAGTGGCCCACTCAAATGGCAACTTCTTATCTAGAAGCTGCAAAGATGTAACGGGCAGCCTCATCTTCTGTGGTATAATGCTTGCGGTAATGAAAGAGGCCAAGAAAGAGGCCTCTCCTTTCCAACGACCCTGCAGCTGTATAAATATTTGGGCTTATTCTCAACTTGTCTGAACGGGCCAATGGTCTGTCTTAGCTGGGCCTGAAGAAAGATGCTGATGAGCAAAAGCATTTTCATCTTCCTGATCCATCACATTGATAAGTGCTTTGCCTGAAGCCTACTTAAGCAAGGAAATATGATGCCAAGGGGTGTCCTTCAAGACAGCAGCATTCCTAAGGGGTAGATAAGGAAGAGATGGTAATAATCATCCTCATCACTCAGAATAGGTAGCTTCAGGCAAAATGGAATCACACCCAGGAAACAACGTGTGAGTGCTTCCCAGCACCACTACCCAAGGAAATTGGATTTGAAGCAAAATTCAGTTCACCCAGAGAAATTCACGGCTCCAAATCTGAGGCTTACAACTGCTCCGGGCAGGCTGAGCCTTACTGGTAAGCCCAGCTAGCAAGCCTGGAGTATAGTCTTTAGGGCGGGGGTCGTACTTCCTTCCCTAGGAGTTGAAATCATTATAATTATAGTCATAAAATCTCTCAGGACTAATTAGAACACCATCTTGACTTGATTACTCCTACCTGCGGGGTAAGAGGGCTTATGTACTGAGTTTCTATTTAGTCCATGAAGTGAAGCTCAACACATTCAATCTTATAGAACAATTACAAATAATGAGGGGAAAATTGTAAAATTGCACACATGCTTCCGTGGTGCTCAATTTGATCCTTAATATGCTAAAAGTACAGCTATTATTTATGGAGAGCCCCGTGTCGCAGGCTGCCTGTCCTCCTTAATGGGACTCAAGCCCTTACAACCACACTCTAATTCCTTTCCACCCAAGGGGAAGTGTGAGGCGTCTGATTCCCAATTAGGAAAGTGCCTGCGGGCACCTGTCCTTATTACTGCTGGTATTTTTTTTATACTTGCGTCTCGATGTCCCTGTGGTATAAGCAAAAAGGTATATGGTCTGTCAAGAAGAAGACGATGGGAAATCACCAGTTCACAAGGCCAGGGCACAGTTAATTGGGCAATAGTGTTCCAACCTTAGACAAGAATACCTGGCCATCAGACTCTAATCCTAGGCTGGTAGGGACCTTATATGAACTGGCCTTGCAAACTTCGTACACTTGACACATGACTCTATATGCACACTGACGTGACTCAGATATTGATGGTGTGGGTTCTCAAATGCATATGCATCAGAACCACCTGGAAGGCTTGTTCGAACATGATTGCTGGTCCCATTCCCAGAGTTTCTGAATCAGTAAGTCTGAGAATTTGCACATCTAGCAAGTTCCCAGGTGATGCTGATGGAGCTGTCTGTGGTTCACACTTAGACATACTACTTTAAGTCCAACTCTTGGTTTTAGCTCAGGCCATGATCTCAGGGTGGTGGGATTGAGCCCTGCAACAGGCTCCGCGCTTGTCATGGAGTCTGTTTGAGATTCTCTCTCCCTCTCCCTCTGCCCCTCCTGCTTGTGTGCTCTCTCTCTATCTCTGGAATAAATAAATAAGTCTTTAAAAAGAAAAAAAGAAATACTGCTTTAGAAAATGGAATCTTGGGGCACCTACGTGGCTCGGTCAGTTGGGCATCCAACTCTTGGTCTCAGGTCAAATCTTTATCTCAGGGTTGTGAGTTCGAGCCCCACATTGGGTTCCACTTTAAAAAAAAAAAAAAGACTCCAGAGTAGATTGGCACACCCTCCTAAGATTTAAAAGGGAACGTTTAATCCGGCCTTGCTTTGCTTCCAGACAGAGTCTCCACTGCTAGTCCGACCATACCTACCACACGTCACCAAGTCTGAACTCCACGCAATCATGACTGCTGGGTTCTCTACCATTGCTGGAAGCGTGTTAGGTGCATACATTTCTTTTGGGGTAAGAACATTCAAAGATAAGTTTATGGAAAATTCAACCTCTTCTTTCTTTGCTGCTGTTATCTCTGTGTTTTTTCTTTACCACTGCTGCCAGAAAAGGAGGCCAAAAGAGTGTCCTTCACCCTTCCTTTGGCATTTGAGTGGAGTGACCCTGAGGGGCTTTGTGACTTCACTTTCAAATCCCTGCCACCCAAATGTGAACTATATCCAACCATGGCAGAATGAAATCATATTATGAGGTTACTTTGGCTGAACATTTAAATATGTAAAACAACAACAAGTAAAAAAAAAAAAAAAACACTATTACTGTCACTAGTAAAGGCAGTCAAGACCAGGGTTCAGCAAAGTATGGGTCATGGGTAAAACTAAATTGCTCCTCCTTTTTGGTAACTAAAGTTTTACTGGAAACCAGCTCCTTCTATTCATTTCTCTACGGCAGCTTTCATGCTGCAGAATTGGGTAGTTGTGGCCTGAAAAAGCCAAAAATGTTTACTCTCTGGCCCTTCACAGAAAAAGTTTTTTGGTCTGTGGCTTGGAGCAGTGGTTCCCAAACCTTACTGCACATTACAATCATCCAGAAACTTTTAAAAACCCTAATGCCTGGGCCCATGCCGCAGAATTATTAAACCAGAATCTCTTGGGGTGAGACCCAAGCATCACTATTTTTTTAAAAACTCCTCCTGTACATTCTAATGTACAACCCAGTTGGAGAGCTGATTGTCTGTGGCCCAGGGCAGCAGACCATCGTTAACTGATGCTCGTGCCCCAAGCACAGAACTTCTAAGCCACACGTAGAGGCAACCCCCAGTGGAGAAATGGAAGAACGCACAGCTGTGGACCTAGGTGACTAGCAGTTCTTGTGAGATAGGTGAGTTTCATCCCTCCGCCTCATCCGAGAGCCAACCAATAGGAAGAGGGAAGAGTAAAATGGTGACAGAGATCTCGGAAATAGCAGCTTGTCTGGATCCACAGATGGTCCACTTCGCTACCACTGTAGGAATTCTGCCGGCAGAAATGTGCTGATTGGAATGGGAGTGGGGAAGGAGATTCGGATACTGGCATTCTGAAAATACAGGGAAGAGAATCCCGAAACAAAATAAGGATGTGGGGAGGAAAGGGAAAAGAGTTTAAGCAGGTCCACAGTGAGGGAAACAGAAATACCTTACAGATTAAAGGGACTCTGGATAAATGAATGTTATATAAAGGCACCATGGATTTCAGGAGAGTGAAAGGAAGACAGAGAGGGGTGTCTCTGTGCCTGCATCCCCAGACATTTCCCCTGTCTAAACTGATGATGTGATGTAATATGGGCTTTAGGGACTACTTAAACATTCAGAAGGTCCCCAGAGAGGTAGAGGAATCTGGAAGTTCTTACACAGGATTAATTCTCTTCTGAAATTATTAGATTTTGATTTTGAGCTTCTCCCCAAAGGATGTGGTCAATTAACACCAATTCCTCCCTTCTCCCTCTGACTCTCAAGGTGATGCCGACTTGGCTCAGTGAGTGTTTCAAGCCTCCAAAGAAACACTTTTCTGGCATAGGGCTCTTCCCTTGTAGGGCTTTTGGGCTGTTCATCTTGAACTCAACAGAAAAGTTAAACCTCAGTTGACCTTCTTTCTCCTGAAATCACAGATTTCACCCTCCCACCTGTTAACCGCCTCAGTCATGTCTGCACCGGCATCATTGGCTGTGGCCAAACTCTTTTGGCCTGAGACAGAACCACCTAAAATAACCCTCAAGAACGCCATGAAAATGGAAAGTGGGTAAGTGGGACATCTAATTCATACAAGCTGGGGAGTTGGCTGCGGGTCGGTGGGGGGGATCCAAATTCAAAGCACAGCAAAAAGCCGATCATTGGAGAGCAGAGTGAATCATGGTATTAAGGTGAATTTAATTTCCCAGTGACTTTTAGACTTCACCAGACTTCCCAAAAAAATCTCTTTTCAATACTTGAAAAGCTTCCTAAATACTTGAATGTCAATGCACTTCCTTAATGGTTCGATTGGTAGATACTTCATTTAAAATATAGTATAGTGTTTATTGAGCCCTGATTCATGACCATTGGAGAGCCATGGGACAACCATTTCTGGAACTTTCTTATATAATAGGAAGGTAGAAGGTGTAATATAGGTATCAATTCATTTTCTTTTACCCTGTGTAAAAGAAAGAGAAAAAAAGGTGAAAAAGATGAAGGGGTTTAGGAGAGTCAAAAGAATCTAATTCAGTTACAGAATCTATCAATGAGCATGTTGCTGAGATTCATCCCTTGTTTGTATGTAGCTATAGTCAGTGAAAAGCAAGTTGTCGAAGAATACTTGAATGGAATATGTGTGCTTCCACTTACAAAGTTAAGCAAACGTGTAAACCTACACAACATATTATTTAGGCATACCCTCATGTAGGAAAAATGAAAAGAAAGGGAATGATAAGCAACTTGTAGGGAGCCAGGTACTTCTGAGATTGAAGAGAAGAGGATGAGATTAAGGAAGGGGAAGGATTCAAAGGTGATGGTGACATTCCATTTCTTAAATGAGGTGATACATATTCAGGCCTTCTTTGAATTATTAGTGCTTATACCATGAATATTTTATAAATATTTTCTGGTAGCTACCTTAATATAATTTTTAAAACCTATAATATTTTTATCATTTCCCAAATTTTTCATTATAAATCCCCCCCAATTAACAGAGTAGTATAACGTTTAGACACCCATATGCCATCACCTACACTCAGCAATTATAAATGCCATCATGATTTCATGGAATTTAGGTATTTTGACCAAGGCAGGAGCCTGACAGTTTGTGTCTCTAACCAAATGAGCTCTGATTGTGCCATTTCTACACCTGTGATGTCCATTCACTGACAACACCTTGATGATTATGGAATTGCTGTTTTTTGATAAAGTGATTCAAGGAACCTCCTAGAAGCTGCAACACAGGGAGCATCATCATCCATCTCCCTGGTGGCAAACATAGCTGTGAACCTGATTGCCTTCATGTCCCTGTTGTCTTTTGTGAATGCGGCCCTGTCCTGGTTTGGAAACATGTTTGACTACCCACAACTGAGTTTTGAGGTATAATGCTATCATGTCTCTCCTCCATTTCGTGTCTGCCTATCTTTGTTTAAAAATGAAATAGGGGGAGGGGCACCTGGGTGGCTCAGTGGGTTAAAGCCTCTGCCTTCGGCTCAGGTCATGATCCCAGGGTCCTGGGATGGATCCCCGCCTCGGGCTCTCTGCTCAGCAGGGAGCCTGCTTCCCCTCTCTCTCTGCCCGCCTCTCTGCCTACT
>CM052892.1:59422703-59517027 GCA_028534135.1 Potos flavus | reverse complement strand
CTTTGGATCACTACATTTGTATCTTTAGGGTAAATACCCAGTAATGCGATTGCTGGGTCTTAGGGTAGCTCTATTTTCAACTTTTTGAGGAACCTCTATACTATTTTCCAGAGTGGCTGCACCAGCTTGCATTCCCGCCAACAGTGTAGGAGGGTTCCCCTTCCTCCGCATCCTCGCCAACATCTGTCGTCTCCTGACTTGTTAATTTTAGCCATTCTGTGTCAGGGAATTTAGAAGAGAAGCTGTCGACCATAAGTTACACAGTTAATTATTTTACTATAGTCATGATAAAGACTTAAAAAGTTAAACTCCTACACACTGTAATGCTTTTACAGATTAATTAGAATGAACTTAGCTGTGTCTGAAATCCTAAAGATGCAACCCCTTTAGTCATGGGCGAAACAGAAATGTTCTTAACAGCTCAACATCTTCTTACAGTTGAGAAAAAACCAAAGAAACAAGGATATAATCCCTGTGACTCTATCCATTGAAACTAAAATTCTTATTTTCATTTCCTTCTCTGATTTGTTTTTAGTAGGCAAATCTCCAGTCTGTCTAAAGGGATCAAGGGTGATAATAGATCTCTTTTTTTATGAAAATGCATTTGATGCCAAAGCTTGAATCACCTCCAGGATGAAGCCTTGGTTTCTCGGGCCTGCCTTACTCTTGTGCTATTTTGAGAAATCCTGGTCACTTTCTAAGTATTAGTCTTACCTTGAACCAGACTATTTCATGCCAGAACAGTTGGTAGTGAGGCATTAAAGAGGATACATCACTGTGCCATACGCATTTGAATTCGCTTACATTTGGAAAAATATTGCTCTTTGACGATTCCTAAAATCACTTTGGTTATCAAGCACATCTTTCCAAAGAGCATTGACTAAATGAATATAAATTAATTAGAAGCACATGGAATAAATTTGGAGCCTGTAAAAAAATTTTTTAGAGATGCAGTTGACTAAATAAGAAATGGATCAGAATGAACCAAAATATTTGAAAAATAACTTTATAAAGGCCTTTTGAAGAGACACAGATGCTGGGAGCCAAGGTCTCTCAGTCTGGCAGGGACCCAAGGGGCTTGACGTTCACATTTGGTTGACATTAAAACAATTGAAAGTGGCCTGTTGGTGTCTTCTCTAGTTTCCCATGAGTAGATTCCAGTATCTGCTATATGAAGAGGCAGACTTTGCACCTGGATTTCAAAGTTTGGTCTGGCCACTGCACCAAAACAGTATCCCCACTTAATGGTTTGGTTAATGGTTGCTGGTACTTGAGCATTTGCTAGGTGCTAGTGCTTTTTACTAATCTCCCCATAGTCCTATGGTGTAGGATATTAGAACCTATTTTTGGGTGGGGAAATAGATATGGAAGTCAGGTAACTTGCCTAAATGGCAGGCCTGGCGGTCTGGCTCTGAAGCCTCCACTCTTCACCCAAAGAACCTATGTTTTGCCCTCCTCATAATGATTCAATACGTGACTTTTAACCTTAGCATCTGTGTTTAACCCCACACCCCACCCCAGTGTGGCTTTTCTCAAAAGCTCATTCCTTTCTTCCCTCTCCACTTCTTCCTTTAGAAGGGGCCCCTTGTTATCTCCAGCCAAGGTCAAAGTCACATGCAGTACAGTCAGTTCTTGGACCATTACAGACCGCTTCTTATTCCACCTGTGCCTTTTAAATTCCTCCCCTCCTACTTCTTTTTTCCCTCTTCTCTGACCTCAAGACCTCACGCTCTGAGGAGGAATGAGGAAGTAGCCATGTGGGTCAACTGGAAGCCTAATTTTGCTGGCTCCTGGCAATGTCTCTTGTTGGTTTTGTGTGAGTCTTTGTCTCTCTCTCCCTTCCTTGCTGGATCCAACATACCATGGACCAAGACCTTTGCTCCCATCTGCTCTATCTGCATGAGTCTGGGCCTCAATTACATAATTTCTATTTCAAACCTTCCTGATGGCGCAAGTTAGACCAGTGCCCTCTAAACAACTTCCTCCTTGCAAATGTTTCTAAACCAATGGACCCAGGTGGAGGAGAAACTAGGATGCGGTAATTTGAATTAAAAAAATAAAAATTCTTTAAAAGCTAGAAAAGTTGTAAAAAGTAATATAATTCAAAGGGAGGGACACTGATAAGGAAGTAGGACCCATGGGGCAGGGGCTGGATAGCTGCACCACTTTATAGATTGTGCTGTCTGGAACCATGCTATGTTCTCAAAGTTGAGCAGGTGGAGGGAGTAAAGCAACTAGATAGTCTAGAGGGGAGCAGATATGCCTGTCTTGTCCGCTTTTAAACTATGGCTGACACTGTCTCATGGTGCAAAAAGCATTGCCTCACATTCATGGGCTGTTTTCTGACCGTGTTTCATGGAGGTGTTTATACCATTCCTTTGATTACCATTCCTTATAAGCTGGCTGAATAGTTTATTCTAGAATGTTCCTGAGTCCGCAGAGTATAAAAGCTCAGTTTTAAACCTAAACTTATCATTGGTCTTAGGTTTTTGGGACCAAGATTTTGAAATCAGCGAAGAGCCTTGAGGTGAATCACAACTGGCCTCTCGTCCTGTCTGGCTCTCTCTTTACCACTTTTTCTGTCCCCTTGCACATGCATCTCATACCTTCCCATTCAGGGCCTCAGCTTCTTCACATAGTGTGATATGGGAAAAAATAATTTTTGACATGGTAACTTAGGGAATTATTTGTGCCTTACTTGGTTTTTCCTTCTGCCTAGTACCCATTCAGTAGGTGCTCAATATATATATTTGTTGAGGGGCACCTGGGTGGCTCAGTCAGTTAAGCATCCGACTCTTGATTTGGTTCAGGTCATGATCTCAGGGTTGTGAGTTTGAGCCTGGTGTAGGGCTCCACACTCAAGGGGTCTGTTTGAGATTCTCAAACAGAGATTCTCTCTGTCTCTCCCTCTGCCTCTCCCTGCCCTCAGAGCTCTCTCTCTCAAATAAATAAATAAATACGTCATTTGAATGAATGAATGCAAGAAAGCAAGCCTGTAAGTATTTATTGGGAATATTTGGGAAATATTCCCCACCTCCCAATCTAGGTGATTAAGAAAGCAAGCCTGTAAGTATTTATTGGGAATATTTGGGAAATATTCCCCACCTTCTCATGTCATGAATAGTGCTTTTCACAAATTACATTGTGCTGATTTGCCAGTTAACTAATTTTAAATTTTTATTATTTTTTAATTTTTTAATTAACACATAATGTATTATTTGCCCCAGGGTACATCCTGTGGATCCTCAGGCTTACACATTTCGCAGCACTTACCATAGCTAACTAATTTTAACCAAATGGTAGCTGTTTCCAGCTTTTTGCACAATGCCTGGCACAGTCTTGATAAATTTTTGTTGAATCAATAAATGCCATGCTTTATGTGAAAGAGTTTTGACTCTTGGAAGGAAAACAAACAAAGCTTTGAATTTACAGAACCAGGAAATTGAAAGGAACATTGAGAAGTCTTAAGGTACATTTTCCTGCTTCCCAGTGGCACCATTCCTGGTCATCATCTACTTTGTTCCTGAACACCCACAGGAGGCTCTTTAACCATGTGACTCATAGCATTTTCCTAAGAAACCTCTGTCTTTATTTTACTTCCAGAAGACGTAAGACATGCATACCATTTTTTTCTTTTTTCCCCCCCTTTCTTTTCTTTTTTTTTTTTTTTTTAATTTCCCTTCCAGGAAAAAGAAAGAACAATTACGCATGCCAAGGCTGTAAGTGACTGCTGGGTCAAACACCTTAGGCCACATGTGGAGTGGAATTAGATGTCTCCAAATCCGGATCCCGGCTTTGAGTGAAAATCATACTGTACCATGTCTGTCTAAATCTGCACTCTGAAGACAGAATTCCAAACTTCTGTAGCCTGATGGAGACTCTATGTAAAATTCCAAATACTCCCACTTTTGATTTTTTTCAATTTGACCAATGACAGTTCAGCTAGCATCCAGGACTTCTCATCACCATCAACAATGTCTGGATGAAATAGCTCAGTAGGTGCTACCACCTTCATTTTAAATTAAGAGACTGAAAAAAAAAAAAAGTAAATAAAATAAGGGACTGTGGAGCAAAGTAAAAAACTGAATCCCTAAATCCTTCCACTCTGAGGTGTCAGGGAAAAGCCTTGGGTTCTAGCCATCTAGGTTGTTAGAAATAAGTCTAGGTATGATCTGATTCGAGGAAAAGAGAATTTTTTTTTTTTTAACTTCCTTCACAAAGGCAATTATTGTCATGTGTTTTCTGTGTAGAGTTAGTGGAAACCTACTCAACCACCTGGTGTGATTCACGTGGCCCTCCCCCAGGGGGTTAGAGGGAAACAATGCTCTTCCTCTTTACTTTACATAATTACTTCCAACCTCAGAACTTCTCAATTCAAATGGTCTGTGCCAAATATTCTTGCACTTAGAGGACCTCTCAAATTTTGACTTCCATTGAACAAACTTTTCAAACCGGGCTGGCTCACCAGGCAATTCAAGGAGTAGGTCAGCTTTTCTCTGTGTGTGTAGAGTGGAGGCACAGTTCCCGTCTAGTCCTGTCTCGGGTCTTGCATAAGTGGGTCCCACCTAGCTGAGGTCAGAGCGAGCATGGGCTCTGTGGCTCTGAGGGCCACCGGTGATAAAAATCGATGCTGACTCATAGGCGGGAGGCAACTTCAGCTGGGTTTCTAAGGTACACCCTTTAGTAAGAGTATTCCTTCAAAAATTGCCTGAATGTTCACCCTTAGAAATTCTGAGCTTTATCTGACCTCTCTTGCTGCCAACTTTCCACTCTCCCTTTTCTCTGGGTCCTGCCCCCAACTTGGACTTTGGAAAAACCTTTCAGTTACCCTATTCTAAGAAGACTGACTCTAAATATGGACACTTGATAAATGTGGTATTTGTCAAGTGGGGAAAGATTTTTTTTTTTAAGTGACGCCGAAATCATTGGATACCTGTGTAGAAAAACAAAAACTTGATGCCCACCTTACACTATACATAAGATCTCATTTCAGGGGGTCTAGTGTAGAAGGCAGCAACGAGCTTTTGGAAAATATGAGAGGGTATCTTTATGATCTTGCAGGGCAGAAAAAGATGGAGATAGAAACAGAATACATAAAACAGAAACACTTGATAAATGGGGCCACAATATAATAAACTTTTGTGCACACAGCAGAGCGAAAGACAGCTTGAGAGTGGTAGAAAGTATTTGGAAAGCATATAACTGAAAAGGGGTTTGTATTCAGAACTTTTAAAGAACTCTTTCCAAATCAGTAGGAAAAAGACAAAATCTAGTAAAGAAAACGGGCGAGAGACTTGAATAAGTATTTCATAAAGTTGGCATCTAGTGGCCAATAACAAAGGAAAATGAAAATGAAATCTCACTGTTACACTATCTCCTATACATCTATCAGAATCACTGAAATTAAAAAGCCAGGTAAATATTGGTGAGGCTCTGGAGTAAAAGGAACTCACACTCTGTGGATGGAAGTGTAAATTGGTAAAACCACTTGGGAAACCAGTTTAGCATTATCACTAAAGTTGAAAATATATATGCATTCCCAATGACCTAGCAATTCCACTCCTAAATATGACGCCAAATAAATTTGTTACATATGCAACAGGAGACATGTCGGAGAGTATTTATAGCTGCATTTGTTTGCAGAAGCTCCTAAAAGCTCCGAGCTTAATGACATAAATGTCCACCAGCAGTAAAATAGATAAATCGTGCAATGTTTATGGAGAATACTGTATATCAATGAAATTGGATGAACTCCAGTTACATGCAACAGCATGACTGAGTCTCAGAAATACAAAACTGAGCACAAGAAATGAGGTACAGAATGATTCCTCTTGCCCAATTCCATATAAGTGTTTTAAAATAAGCAAAGAAATTTCTTGTAATTTTCTATTTACATAAAGTTTAAAAACAGGCAAAAGCAGTGCTTGGGGATTCATAATTATAAGTTAAGATATAAAATAAAGCAGGGAAGTAATTACTATAAAGTTGGGATCATTGTCACCCCCAGGGGCGAGGGGCAGCTGTGGCAAATGTGCAGGGTTGGGGCGTCTAAGCTGAGGGATGGCGATGTCTTGTTTCTTGACATGGATGGCATTTTATAATAAGTTGTCTATTTGATTTTGTGTGTTTTTCTGCATGTTATATTTCACAATGAGGTTTTTTTTTTTTTTTTTTTAATAGAAAAGCCCCCTGTTTACAGCCCCAATCTTGCCTCCCCTGAGCCTGTCTCTCTCTTCACTGCTCTGCTCTCCACCAGGGGAAGGGACGTCCTCTCTTCCCCTATTTTCCCCTTTTCTCAGCTCCCACTCATAACACAAACGGCCCCGCCTTCCTCACCCCCAGTAACCAGTGACCTCTTGGCTGGCCAACCAGATGAACTTGTCTTTGCTGCTGATGTTGTGGTTCTCTTTTCCCTTGGCTTCCCCAGATTGCTTCTCTCTCCTGATGCTCCTCCTCTTTCTCCCCCCATGGCCCCTCCGCTTCATTCTCTGATTTCTCCAACTTCCCAGCTCCATAAACACTGGGACTTCCTAAGTTTCCCTCCTGCTGGTCTCATTCATGCCGCTGGCTCATCGCTGTGCTAACGGCCCCCAAATGCATGATGTCCCCTTCCAGACCCCAGGTGCGCGCATGCCTGGAGCTTCCTGCCTCCTCTCCATCTTTGTCTCGGGGTAGGGAATCGCCCTAATTTCATCCAACAGGCTTCAAAATGAACTCATGGTCTTCCTTGCTCCAACCCTACTTCTGGATTTCCCGTCTACATAAAGGGAATCACTTCTAAGTTGAGCTCTCAAGCTACAAGTGTCGACTTGGTCACTCTTTAACCTGCCCCACACCAAGAGCTACTGCTATTATGTTCACCCTGTGTGCTAGGCACTTGCTATGGTCTGAATGTTTCCCCACCCCCCCAAAAAAAATTCCTATTTGGAAAATCTAATGCCCAATGTGACAGTATTAGGCGGTGGAGCCTTTGAGGTGATCAGTGTCCTTATAAAAGAGACTCCAGAGAGCTCCCTTGTGCCTTCTGCCGTGTGAGGACACAACAAGAAGCTGGCCATCCATGAGGAAGTGGCCTTCACCAGATATTGAATCTGCTGGGGCCACCATCTTGGACCTCCAGGATCCAGAACTATGAGAAATAAATTTCTGTGTATATGCCACCCAGTTTGTGGTATTTTGTTACAATGACCTGAACAAACTAAGACAGAACTGTTTTTTTTTTAAACACATAGTACATGCTTTTTTTTCTAACATATATTACCTCATTTGATTCTCTCAACCCCAAGATATGATATTATTATCCTACCATAGAGAGAAGAAAATGGAAATATTAATAACCAGGGCAGCCCTCATGTCACCCTGACTCAATGCTAATTCCATGGCCGAGGGGGCCTCCTACCAGTACTGGTACTTCTGCCCAGAGCTGGTTTCCACCATGATTATCATCCTAACCTCCTAAATGCTGTCCCCACCACACACAAATCTCTTTCCATTTTGTCCACCCTCAGCAGGGCTAGTAGAGTACTTTAATAACTTGACGGTGTATATTCTGGTTGATTCTTCCCCGATGCCTTAGCACACATGGAGGCCGTGTGATCTGGGGCCAGCCTGCCCCTGGCCCTACTCTCCAGCCTCAGCTCATCTTCTCTATCCCGAGTACACATGTTCTGTCATGCTCCAGGGACAGTTTTCTTTGCTTGTAGAGCTCTGCTGACACCCCTCCCTCTTCAACTGGGAAATCCCTGCCCGTCCTTTAAGCCCTAACTGAGAGACTCCCAGGTCAGCCCAACTCCACTTTCGTACATATTTACAATGCACTTGGTGCCAACTTCTAGCGTTATATTTTGTTTTTGTTTTACATCATATTACAATTCTGCCTGCTTTGCTCCTGGAGGGCAAGAATAGTGTATTATCCCTTCTTGAATTGGTATCCCTTTCCAATAATGATCTTATCTGGGAGGAGTTAATGGTTTTGCTGAGTAAATATGTGTCTCTGGAAATTCTTGTCAAACAGCAAGAGTTAGAAGAAATAACCTGATCACTGCTTGTTGGTGTTGGTGTGTGGTATTCTGCTGGGTTTGAGACCTGGAGATGTTTTGTTTGGATAGAAGAGAATGAGGGATAGAAAACAGGGCTACCTTTGGTGGATGCGTGTCCCATTGACTATGCTGTCAGTTGCTGGTGACATGGACCTCTCCCCATTGCAGACATCTTTGTCTTGCTGTCATCCTCACTTCGACTCTATCCCTTCCATTCTATCCCTTCCATTCTCTTGAACCATAAAGACCCTTGGCGTTATCCTTTTTTCTCATTTAACCCTTATGAAGGGAATCAGGATATGCCACCCCAAAATATACCACTTTGGCTTGAGAGTTATTTTGAGCTGAAAGCAATTAAGAAAAAGCAGACACAGAAAGAGCTCTTCGGTCTTCTTCTCTCTGTCTACAGGCAGGACATGACTTTCCCTTATGCAGGTGTCCCATCTCCCATAACAGAAAGAGGACAACAACCCTTGTCACTGGACACAGAGATGGTACTGGGATAAGATTGCATAAACCTTATATCAAACCTTATAGTCCATCAGTTTCTCCCATGTATTTCCTACTCACTTTCCCACAGCCTATTGGCCCTAAAAGCCTAACCTCTCTCTCTCTCTCTCTTTTTTTTTTTTTTGTCTAATTACTTCTCCACAATTTTTTGTCCTTTGTTAAAATGGTATATAAGCCCCTAAGTCTTACAGCTTCTTTGGACTTTTCACTTCTTTTCTGTGAAGTTGCATGAACATAACATTAAAAATGTTAATAAAATTCGTATGCCATTCTCTGGTTAATCTGCCATTTCTCAGTTTAATTCACAGACCTCAGGTGCTGAATCTAAGAGGGTAGAGGATAAGACTTCCCTTACACTTATAACGTATGAGGTGAAAATCACTGTGACTACTGTATAGACAACTGAACCGAAGCTCAAGGAAGTTACAGTAATTTGTGGGTGGAAGACTTAGAACTTGTGCCAAAGCCCTTTTACCTTCCTTGTTTCTTTCTTCGCGAGTGTCTAAAAGTTTGTTTTGCCTTTGTGGTTACCCTGAGTCCCAAGAGGTTTCTGACACCTGTTGATGTGGGCTTCTGTGTCAGCTTAAGGAAGGAAACCCAGCTCGGGACATCCCTGAAAAATCCCCATCCCAGAGCCAGTCAGAGCAGCCCAGTGTTTCCCTGGGACAGGACTCCTTCTAGATCACTGGGACAGGCTCCTTCTAGATCTCTGCAGCACCCAGCCCCGAGGTCAGAGGCATTAATCACTCAGTGAGTTTTGGTTGATGACATGGGACTGGTTGGCCTAACCTGGCTGCACTGGGGCGGGCACGAGGCCACCATTGGACGGGGACTTTGGGACCTGCTGTAAGAGGAAGAACCCCTCAGGTGCTCCCTATATCCAAGATCTGGATTCTCCCCATTCTTCCCATTTTTCCAGCTCTTTGGAAAATTTTGGCAGGTCCCTTGAGCCCAAAACAAAAGCCGGAGAGGATAGTCTTGTTTCTAAGTGACAGGGCAAGTCAGGGATCAAAACAAGTTTATTAAAAGAGACTTTTCAGGTTTGTCCGCCCAAGAAGAACCCAAGGAGGAAAAATAATAGGTTTAAAGAGTTTCCTGAGAAAATCTTATTGCGTTTCAATAACCCTGCTGCTTTCGTTTAGAAACTTGCCAAGGTGGTTAGAAAGAGCATTATTTCCATTGACTTGGTCTTAAACAAGAGAAAAGGTCCACTTACCTGGAAGGCCGTGTTGCTGTAGCCCTCAGCTGCGGGGGCCGTCATACTCTTCAGCTCCACGACGTCGTGGCTGCTCATGGCATTGGCTGGGGTCTGCATTCTTTTCGCACGTCTGCTCTAGAGGTTCCTCGGTAGCTCTGAAGAGGATCCCAGCCTCTGCTGATGTCAGCATGCCACCTGCGGTTTGTGGGAACCTGGGCAGGGCTTACATTTGTGAACGTGAGTCTGTCGGGGGCGGAGCCGTAGGGGGAAGGGGTGGAGGCTTTCGGATCCACCCATCTCATTATCTTCCTGATTAGCCCTAGAATTGCTGGCCCATTTTTTCTCAGGAAAACTCTTGCAGGGCACAGAACAGAAATGGATGCTTTCCCAATGCTCAGGAGGGAGATAATCTATTTCCCGGGGCTGGTGGTAGGGACTAGGAATCATTGGGGGGGGGGGGGGGCGGGGCAGGGCAAGGAATGTAAGGGCTGTTTGCTTCCAAATGACCACTATTCTGTGCTAGGTCCATGCTCAGTACTTTGTGTATCGTAGTCGTGGTTTATCTTCAGTACAAGCAAAAACGGAGGTGTGGCAAAGTTAATAGTTTGCTCAGGGTCATTTGGTTAGTAAAGGTACGGTGAGAAGTCAAATTCATGTCTAGATGATTCCGAAGCCTTTTTACTACATCCCTGACTGCAGACTGGATTGCTTTTAAAAATCCAACTCGTAGAAATGCAAATATGCCACAGATAAATGGAATGTGACCAACTGCTCACTTAATAAAAGGATTCTTTAGGAAATTATTAGTTATAGGACTCTTTCAAAATAGCAGTTTCCCTTAGTACGTTTCAAATGAGCTACAATTGTGGGCCTCTGTGGAAATGTGAAATATGCTTATGATAAGTGAAAAGCTAGATTAATAAATGGAATACTGCATCATACAGTATTGTACTGTATCTATACAGTAGATAAAAAGAATGGAAGACAATATCAAATATTACTAGTGGTTCGTTCTGGGTTGTGGTTTTATGGGTGGTTCTTATTTTCTCTTTCAGACTTTGCTGAGTTTTCTATAAAGAGCATGATTTACTATTATTATCAGGATATAGACGATATAGTGATTAAGAACTCACTGGAAACACATGGCCTGGATTCAAATTCTGGTTCTACCACCTTCTGCAGCAAACTATAGCTCAAGAGCTAAACCCAGCCAGATGTTTATTTTTTTAAAGGTTTATTTATTTATTTTAGAGAGAGAGAGAGAGTGCACAGGCACGGCAGTGGGTTGGGGGGACGGGTGCGGAGGGAGAGGGAGAATCTCAAACAGACTCCCCAATGAGCATGGTACCCGATGTGGGGCTCGATCTCACGACCCTGAGATCATGACCTGAGCCGAAAACAAGAGTCATCAAGAGTCTGTAGCTTAACCCACTGCGCCACCCAGGCTCCCCAAGCTGGTTATTTTTATACATACAGCGTAAGAACTAAGAATAATTTTTAGATTTTTAAATGGTTGGAAAAAATCAAAGGAACAGATATTTCATGACACATGCAAACTATGTGAAGTTCAAATTTCAGTATCCATAAATAAAATTTTGTTGGAACACGAACATGCCCATCCATTTATGTATCATTTATGGCTGCTGTTGGTGCACAAGGGCAGGGTTGGGTAATTGTGACAGAGACTGGTGGCTGAAAGTACAAAATATTCTCTACCTGGCTCTTTATGGAAAATGTGTGCTGATCCCTGACTTACTAGCCATATGAATCTGGGCAAGGTACTGTGTTCTCTGTGCCTCAATACTTCATCTAAAAAATGGGGATAATATTTCCCATTTTACACTATATGATTGAGATGACAGTATGTTAGTACACTTAAAAAGCACATGGAGGGGCGCCTGGGTGGCTCAGTGGGTTAAAGACTCTGCTTTCAGCTCAGGTCATGATCTCAGGGTCCTGGGATCGAGCCCCGCATCGGGCTCTCTGCTCAGCGGGGAGCCTGCTTCCCCCTCTCTCTCTGCCTGCCTCTCTGCCTACTTGTGATCTCTCTCTCTGTGTCAAGTAAATAAATAAAATCTTAAAAAAAAAAAAAAGAAACATGGAAGAGTCCTGGATAAAAAGTAAATTTGTTGTGATAAGATAATACTTATCTAAAAATGTTAAAAAAAAAAAAAGCATGATGGTCTCTAAACAGTAGTTTGCATGTGTTTTAGGGGCAGTCTTTGTCCCCGAGGCCGGGTAAACCTAGGTGATACGTTGTACTTACACAGGAAGGCACAGTGCCCTCGCTGGACTGGCAGTCAGGTTGGTGTCTCCCCAAAGCCCCAGCGTACTGGTGGTGGGAGATGTGCCCTCTTGCTGCGTGCTCCTGGACCCCTGTTCCAAATGCTCACCGTTTATTAACACCATCAGAGCTTTCTTTATGCTTTTGCTCTTTACTGGTTCTCACTGATAAATGGGAGACTTGGAAATTTTTTTTAATCAGTTCTTCCCCATAATTGTGATATGTCGTAATAAGTTGCCGCCATGTTAGCAAAGGCAAAAAGTCCAATTGGAAGTTCTCAAGAGAGGTGCAGATAAACAGAAAACAGATAACATGGAGAGCTTTCTTTGTAAAATTGTGTTGTTGGAAGAAGCCAGTTGCTGCAACCAGATATCAAAACCATCATGAACTCAGGACTCAATCTAGTTAAAGGTTATGCAAGATTCTTACTCTCTGGAGGAGAAAAAAAAAAAAAAAAGAGAGAAAAGAAACACACCCAAAGAACAAAAACCCTTTATTCTGCCATTTGTGGTTATAAGTGCAGGAAGCTTGACTCGCATACCTGACATTCCTGCAAATATGCTTATATGAACCTTTTACAAGGCACAACCCAGTGTTTTCTCGGCCCCTAGGCTGTTTTCAAACTTAAGTTTGAAGAGTGCAAGCAAGCATATTTGAGAACATACCACTGTGCAAGCAAGAACACTCTATAGTGTTGATTAAAAGACACAGTGACTGGCTCCTTCCATTCTCCAGTGAAAGGAAAAATGGAGACCTAAATAGAATAAATTATATGTACAACAATGAAGCTAAAAATACAAAAGTGATGGTCAGTTACAGAGAAGTTTTAACTTAAAGGGCTATCTATCTGAAACCTGCAGTTAAGAGCTTTAAGAACTAATGAAAATTCAGACTTTCTGGGGCGCTTGGGTGGCTCAGTGGGTTAAAGCCTCTGCCTTCGGCTCAGGTCATGATCTCAGGGTCCTGGGATCGAGCCCCGCATCGGGCTCTCTGCTCAGCGGGGAGCCTGCTTCCCCCCTCTCTCTCTGCCTGCCTCTCTGCCTGCTTGTGATTTCTCTCTCTGTGTCAAATAAATAAATAAAATCTTTAAAAAAAAGAAAAAGAAAGAAAATTCAGACTTTCTTTGCAGCATAAGAATTAACTTGATTTATGGGACTATCACTTAAAATGATGGGTACCTTGGTAGAAGCTGTGGCTCATTTTGCCCAATTTGGAAATAGAAATCGTGATCAGAAAATGAGGTGAAGGACCCTTTCAGCTTTATAGGGCTACATTTTAAAACCTTCCCTAGTCATGCAGAATCATTGTTTGTAAGGAATAGCTTGTGCCAAGACCAAAGGAATGGCCCCTTATCTCCTTTGAGTCTGAGCTATTTTCATTGCAGTGTTCCTCAAACTCAATTTTAAGCTTTGCAGCCATTGTGTAGCAACTAATCACTGGGATTTTTAATCAAATAGTTTCTATATTCCATTCCCTGAGAATTGGCTAATGAAGACTGAAAACTCATGGACTGTGTGTACAAGCTCATTAAAAAAAATAAATGAAAAAACCCCCAAGTCCCTCCAAATTTATTAAAAATATTAAAGTAAAAAAAAATGTTAATACATGACAATAGATCATGCCTTGTGCATGTAAATTCTATAGTAAGGTCACTCTTTTTCTTTTGGTGACAGTGTTTCCAAAAGGAGTAAAATGAATATTTAAAAAAATCATTTGTAACATCTGTCCCACGTTAAGAACAATGTATTATACGTAAGAGCATGAGTTTTATCTGCTCCCTGCTGTTTTTCCCCCAAGGAACACTTCATGTATTACAGATGAACATTTGTTTATGCATCTTGTAGTTTAATAAACCAAAAATGTAATCCTGGGATGCTTACAAAGCTTAATCTAATTAGCCAACTCTATTCAGGTCATTCAAGAGAAAAAAACACCACCACCACCACCACAATGACATGTATTTGAAATAAGAAATACTATGGGAGGTTTTCCAAAAAAAAAAAAAACTTTTGCTTTTCAATAATTCTCACTATACTAGGAGAGGCCAGGAAGGGCACTTCCCGTAGTCAAGGATCGGTCAGCGGATCTGTGGCCTGAGTAATACCTAACTGTGATTTAAGATGGCTCGGCAGTTGGTATCACTTTATTGTTTTTATTTTTATTTATTTATTTATTTTAAAAAGGATTTTATTTATTTATTTATTTGAGCGAGAGAGAGAGAGTGAGCAGGGAGAGGAGCAGAAGGAGAGGGACAAGCAGACTCTGCTGAGTGGGGAGCCAATGTGGGACTCGAACCCAGGACCCTGAGATCGTGCCCTGAGCAGAAACCAAGAGAAAGGCACTTAACAGACTGAGTCACTCAGGCGCCCCATTTTATCTCTATGCCCAGCCTGGGGGCTTGAATTCATGACCCAGAGATCAAGAGTTCACATGTTCTACTGACTGAGCCAGGCAGGCACCCCCGTTTGCACCAATTTAGCTAGAATCCTGGGAAGGATGATCTTGGCCCAAGGGCGGGCCACTAAAGAAGGGGACAGAACTAGTCTGTGGAGCACTGCCTTGTGCCTTTTAAGTACTTAATGTTGTTTCCATTTTATCCTCACAACAACTCCGCAAATGCTGTATTAACATCCCCATTTCACAGACAAAACACCTGAGGCTCTGGGAGACAAACTGACTTTTCCAAGAACATAACTAATAAGTGGCGAAGTCTAATTTGAGCCCATGCCTCTGAAACCTAGTCCTATCAAGGGCTCCGAGTTCTGGAAAGAAATGCAGCCCAGGGGAAGCACAACTGAGTTAATACCCAGAAGGACTCATTCTATCAGTGGGGAAAGCAAACCACCACCAAACTAAAGGCAAAAAGGTCAATAAAATGGAAAAATGATGGGACTGTCAAGACAGCAGAGTTTCATCCATCCGTGTACTTTGAAATCTTCAAAAAAGGTGCTAATGCTTAGTTGAGGGGATTTGTAAGAAGGCCCAAGTATTGGCTTGCCGCATTGATTCCACGGGAAATGAATATTTGGGCTGCAAGATCTAGGAGGGGCTGCACCCATCTTTGTCTCTGCTCTCTCTCGAGGGTTCTCGAACAGAGTAGCCTCGAGGCTGAATAGCTTGTCCACTGATAACTGAAGTCCCTGCATTCCCAGGAGCCTGGAGATTTGGGTGAGTCACACAGTGAGTTGTTAAGGAGATCAGTTGACACTGACCAGCCCTCCCTGAGAACCAGGGCCAGTCTGAGGGTGAGGTAGACAAAGAGCCTCGGGTGCAAATTTTCAGGGGCCATGCATCTCGGTGCCGTGCAAATGCGAGAACAGCACCTGCCAGTGAGGGCCTTCTTAAACTTGGCCCCCTAGGCACCTTGCTCAGCTCACCCTACCCTGGGCCCTGCCAAGAACAGTCTCTGAGTGTATTTTGGACCAGTGGAATGTAGGAGTGAAGAGTACGGGCTCTGGACTCGATTCAGCTGCCAATCCAGGCTTTGCCTCTGATGAACACTAACTAGCTGGAACCTCAGGCAAGTCTCTTCACCAGTCACCTCTCTACACATCTGTTGTTCCCAGCAAAAAAAGTTTTATAGGGGCACCGATCTTACAACAAGCCTGCTGTGGGGGTTAAACGAAGTACTGGATGGAAAGTGGCGGGTACTGGGTAGTAAGAGTGTACACACTCGAGATTCCAAGGGAAACCTGCCAGCTGCTGCCCAGGAGGCAAGCCAGAGTGGACTTCTAGGGCTCTGGAAGTGTCTAGTAGGCCAAGTAGGTTACGGTCACACCTAGTTAAATAAGGTTAACAAGGGGAGTGAAGAAAAGGCATGGATTTGGTCTGGGGTATGGTAATGGCAACATAATCTTCATGGAGGAACAAAGGCTTTCCAGGAGGCCATTCTCGAGGCTGAGAAAATGAGATTCCCAGAGACAGAAACCTTCCCCTTTATTTTCTTGGTTCAGAGAAGAAGACTGCCGTGTGAGTGGTAAACAGAAAAGCTTCATACTGGGCTGGGGCTGCATATAAACTCTCCCCAGTTCTAACCCACAAGAGTGGCAGCTGTGTTCTTCTGATGGGATCACGTGGGATCTTATGTGATCTCAGGGTCCATGGACCCAGCCCAAGGTCTGAACACTGAGGCACCACAGTGCTGGTCCCTGTGTTGTGGGAAACACTCACTGTCCCTTTTCACGGATGAGAAAGCAGGACACCACTCATGAGGGAATGGTGGGTGGTTTTGGATGGTCAGCTAAGTAAGGCCGTCACTGGGGAAGAAGAAACCAAACATTGTAATTTCTGGGAAAGGGAACACCCATATATGTTTTCTTCATCATTTCATAACTACCATGGCAAAAATCATGGTTTACCATGGGCGCTAAACTTAGCTGGAAAATTTTGATGAGAAGAGCATTTATAATGTTGAAACTTTTGTAATTGTGAAACCTGAAAGATGCATTCTTAACCAAATGGTCACTAAGAATGGGACAAAGTGACATCACGTGCCTCCTGAAATGATGCACAGAGGAGGACAGATCGCTTCTGTGGTGCTCCTGCCCCAAATGAGTGACTTGCATCTAATAATAAAAACGTTAGAGCCAATCAAAAGATATTTTACAAAATAGCTGGCCTGTATTCTTTAAAACTGTTAAGGTTGTGGGAGGGAACGAAGGCAGAGAGATTATTTCAGATTATAGGATACCAAAGATACAGGATGAATAAATGCAACACATCACCTGCGGGTGGTCCTAGACAAAGGGCAATGTTCGTAATAAAGGACAACAGAGGGGCAAGTAGACCAAATTTGGAATTTGGTTGCAGCAATGTATCAATGTTAAATTTCTTCATCTTCATAACCATACTGTGTTATACAAGAGAATGTCCTTAGGTAAACAGTGGATAATTACGAATAGAGGGATGTGATGTCTGTAATTTATTTCTGAATGGCTTAGGGAAAAAAGCAATGACATATAAACGTATATGAGTATGAAAGAAAATTAAAAAAAGCAAATGAGGCTATGTGGTCATGGTGAATCTGCTTAAGTTAAGGGAGTTTTTTTATTCTTGCAACTTTTCTATAAGTTTGAGATGATATCGGAGTAAAAAGTTATAAAAGGAGGTGTTTTTTGAATGATTCACATATGCGAACGTATAAATTTCACCTGTCAGTTATGTATGTGGACAATGGAACGACTAATTTACAAATATATATTTCCTTTTGAACTATTTTTATTTTGCTCTATAGAAAACAAGAACCAATAACAGTGCTTTTCTTCCCACTCATACAGATTTTAGGAATGCACTGCTTTTTCCCCTGGAGAAATAACCTACAGACAGAAAAGCAGTACCACCTTGTGAAATGTGAGAATGCCAGAGGTCAGTAGCTTGAAGACGACACCCCGGGGCAGGGAAGCAAACACTCGTGTCGCAGGAGATGGACCACGAGCTGAGGAAACGGATCATTTCTGCTCTCAACACCACTGACCCGGAATACACAGTAAGGTACCCTTTTTCTCTTGGCGCCCACTGCCACCACCTCAAAGGGACGAGTTTTGGTCTATGGTCTGAAGAATGTTTTTCGAATGACACAGAGTGTCTTTGAGGAGTTGTGCAAGGAGAAATGTTCCAGTGTGAATAAGAATCATGCCAAAGGTCAAGGTCAGGGAAGAACCTACAGGGAAAAGGAAACTCAGCATGTCAGTGTCTTGCTACTTCCACCAACTGTCTCTGTTGGACTCAAGAGGGAACCTCAAAAAATTCGAGGGGTCAAATCAGTATATGTATGGTGTCCCTACAAAACCTGTAGGGTTATTTTCCTGTATGGTGATCAACGTACGTCCTGAGGCAAGAGAGACAGACACGGAGGCTGCCAACATTAAAAACTAAGATGGAAATGCTGCTTCCTTCAAAATGAATTGGGTTTGTTCCTGTCTTTCCCCTCCTGGTCTAGCAGCTGCTCTCTCCCCTGTTGCTGCACATGTTTATTATCTAGGCTCCAAGTGAAAGGGGAGCTCTGCGGTGCAGGGACTGGGCAGCCCTGAGAAGGCAGGGGGTCTGGAAGTGCAGGACTCGGTACTCATTGTGCTCTCACGATGGCCTGGCCTTCCTTCGGCCCCGAGAACCTACCCCACAGGTTTGTCTGAAGTTCATCGGCAAGCCCGGTGACTGCTCACTCTCCCCCCTGGGTAGGGGAACAGAGTGAGGTCTTTAGCGTGGCACAGGTACGAAACGTACATGAGCCAAAAAGAAAATCACAGTGGCTCTTAGGGCTGGGCTGTTTGCCCCATCCCAGCTTTATTATTATTTTTTTTAAAGATTTTATTTATTTGTTTGAGAGATAGAGACAGAGAGCAAGGGAGAGAGAAAGAGCGGGGAGGAGAGGGCGAAGCAGGCTCCCCGCTGAGCAGGGAGCCCGACTCGGGGCTCCATCCCAGGATCCTGGGATCATGACCTGAGCCAAAGGTAGACACTTAGCTGACTGAGCCACCCCAGCGCCCCACTCCCACCCCAGCTTTAGCAGGATGTGTCTGTGCCCATGGATGGCCATCAGGTGGGTGGGGTACTGAAGGAGGGTGTGTGCCATAGGAACTCTGCACGGCAGGGCTCAGTGACTGCAAACGGTCTGTAAATGAAGAGCCTGCGTGCTGCCTCCCCTTGCCTGGAGGGAGCCTGGGGGTGGGCATGGAAGGCAGGATCCCAGATTCATCCCGAAGGACCTGGCCCATGAGGCCAAAGTTGGGTGAGATCATACGCCTCTGCTTGATATAATATAAGGCCTCTTTCAGGCAAATACGTGGTCTTCATGAGCTAAGCCATGCAGATGATGGGTGAACAGGAGATCCTAGCCTCACAGTGGACCAGAACCCTGCCTCCCTTTTCCCTGACACAGTCAATGAAGTTTATGCTTCTTGGAAGTGGGAGCTAATGTCAGCCACATGGCTGTCTTCCTCAGGGATCCATTTGTAGTATAGGTGGGCCATGCTGGGCCATGTTGTGAGACATTCAGCAGGGCTGTGGTGTGCGGGATGGCGTGGACCTTGCACTTGGATGCATGGTAGCTACTTTCCAGGTCGAGGAATGGAAGGCTTGCAATTCAACTGATGTTGACCAGTGGTTTCCCACCCTGGCTGATGAGGGCCGTCTCGTTGCAGTCTTCTCTTATGAAATGGGTTCGACAGCCACATAACACTGAGGAGATTCTGAGTCAAAGGTCTCATATCCCACTTGGAGGAAGTAGACCCAGCTGATTGAGCTAAGTGCTTGCTGACATGTTCGGCTACTGACCAGCTGCTAGCCACCCCCAGAAACCCTCATATATATATATTCTAAGTCTTTGAATCTACATATTATCCCACACCTTTCCTCCTATGTGGTTAAATGCAGATTCCATATACATTTTATCAGTTGAGTTCAGAGTTGGGATGGATTTATTAATAACAACATAAAAAATTCTGTTACTGATGGAGGGTAAGATTTTTGGTATAGGGGGTTTCCCCTTGTACAACACATTCCTAAAATGGTAAGATTTGCCATGACTTGGTCAAGCAGTGTGGCTCATAATTACAGAAATGCCAACAGTGATAGGAAATTTCAAATCAGTGACATTGAATTTCAAGAACTTAAGGATGTACCCCAAATGTTGCAAGTTGCTCTAACGTTTGCTCTAAGTGTAAAAGGAAATGTTTAAATGACATCTTGAGCTCACTTTCATTTTCAGCCTTACCCATCACTACCCTCTTACTTCACATATTGGCAGAAGCTTGAGTTAGCGTCGGGGCTCTTGAACCAGGTGCTAGAACATCTGGACAGTATTATTTGGGGACACTGGGAAATATTGGTATTTTATTCTATTCGATCTACTGTGCTAGAAACAATTTACGAGCAGAAAAAGACTATATTCTACATAGGCACTGTAACAATCACAATCACAAATTGTCAAAACTAAGTAAAATCAAGCAAGAAAACCTCGGTTTCTGAGTTCTTCTGTTAACTTTAGTTTGTTAGGTATCCTTTGCTTTGTTAGCATTCATTAGCAGGTTTCGAAACTTATCAAAACTTATAAAAAATTCCAGGTAACTTCTATTCATTCACTCCATGCAAATTTTAATGACTAAAAGAAAATAAAGAAATCTTATTCCCGGCTTTCTCTTCTGAGAATTGCACACACTGGGATATCGTTCACCATTGTTCTCTGTTGGCAGAGGAACAGGGCAGAAACCCCTGGGCCTTGACTCATCTTGTTCTATTGTTGTCCTTGCTCACTAATCTTCCCGGCCCCCCAGACTGGCCTTGGAGAATTTGCACTTGAACTTGGACTGGTTCTTTCACACTTCGAGGTTCTCAGCTCACCAGTTAGCTGTCTCAAACCTCTGAATCCTCTAGCTAGCCCACCTCTCGTCAAGGACCCTGACTGTCTTGTGCACCATAGAATCTCCTCTCCAGGACAGGACCCTTCCTCGGGGCAGCAGAAAGGACCTGTATAGAAGCTTTTACGGCCCAGATCTTGGCTTCTAAATGCGATCGCCCTGATAGGAACCAGACAGGGCACCTAAAACTTGTGCTGTAAAAAAGGAAGCTTTTAAGCCTGAGTTTGTATCTGAAGGAGTGATCTGAAAAGGGCATCAAAAGGAGTCCAAGTCAAGGTGATTTTAACACCAAAAAGAACAATGTTCATAGTGGAAAGACATCAAGTATATGAAAATTCACAAGTCCATAATGATTTAAAAAAAAAAAATTCTAGAAAACACCTCTCATCTTTGCGGTCGCTTAAGCAGGATTAGTTCCTTACTGTGAAAGTAGTTAAGGGGAAAAGTGAACATTTATATTGTCTGGTAGGGATTGCATTTCAGGGTAATCAAATAGCCCAGTTGGCGAGGAGCTACACTTTACATAACAATGCTAGCAGCAAATATAAGAGGAACGATAAGATTCTAAAGGTGTGGTTTGGAGACCCCTTGAGTAAGGATGATTGGTTGGCATTGAATTATTTGGTGGATAGTTGGCGAGGAGCTGGATATGTATGGAGCCAGAGTCTCTACACACAAAGGACATACTGCCCCAGGGAACCACCAAATAGCAGAATAAGGAGATCGGGCCAGTTTTAATGCAAATGTGCCTACCTTTTTTTTTTTTTTGTTAAAGACAGTACAAGTAGGGGAGGGGTGGTGGGAGAAGGAGAGAATCTCAAGCAGGCTCCATGCTTAGCACATAGCCCGATGCGGGGCTCGATCACCCACCCCTGCCCTCCCCTGCCTCGGACATCATGACCTGAGCCGAAATCAGGGCTCGGTCACTTAGCCCACCAAACCACTCAGGTGCCTTCTACCATTTCTTTAAGTGGAACTGCTGGGTTCTGCTCCTAGTTCCCCCACTTCTAGGTTGGGTCTTGAGCAGTTTATGCAACATCTCAGAGCCTTGGTTTCCTAGACATCTTAGGGTTTTTTTGAGGATCTAATAAGACTATTTATGAAATGTTGGACCAGGGCTGGACCATACAATGCTCAATAGATTAGTTTTATTTTATTGTAAATAATTATTTCCTGAATAAATGAATACTGTAGCCATAAGAGCTGTCTCTACCTCTGGATCTTGTCTCTCCCTCCACCCACTCCAGTCCAGCCCATGAGATTCTACACTTCTGGTGGGGGATTATTCGAGAACCTATACACCTGTCAGAACCTGGGCTTCCGATTCTCCTGTCATTAGCTTACCCGAAGGACCTGAGTGAGTCACTCAAGTGCTCTGATCCTCAGTTTCCTGATCATGAGCCTGGAAAAGAGGTGGGCAAAGCAGATAGTCCTTCAAATGGGCAGCATATGAGGGAGAAAGATGACACCGTGCAGGAAGGTGGTCTTCAGCATGACTATGTTCTAAAGCCCAGGGCACTTTGTATGTTAGATAAAATGTGATGGTTCTTCCACTCAAGGGACAGCACACTGACCCTGTTTTTCTTAAGTTTTCCAAAATAAAACTGAGGGCTGTCCTGATTCTATTCCTTCCAGGATTTAGTGAACAAATATTGGTTTATTAAATCCTTTTGTTTTTTTAATGATCATAATTCTTATTCCAGAAAAAAAATTCCTTGCCCTTCACCCCTTTTAAAACATTGCAGTGTGCTTACTGACTACACTGATTGCCTGCTTCCCCTCCTAGACTACCAGCTCCATGAAGGCAGAGATCTTTGTTTCGCTCTTTGATGCATCTGCAACACCTACAACAGTACCTGGCATACAGTTAATATTTGGCACATATTATCTTAATTGTTCAAAAATCTTAAGTTAGCAGCAAGGATATTGATTGCTTTTGTAAAATATGGGGCTTATGTCTAACAGCCTGTAAAATGGGTATATTCACTTGTCTCCACCCAAGACTGTTTTGAGCCAGGGAAACACCAGGGGTGTTGGAGATCATGGGCGAGGCCTGATGTAAGGATGTGTAATACGTGTCCACACTACGCAGAAGGTTGGGTTTTACCCAGACACAATCCAACCCAGCCTGTCTGCCTTAAAGACTTGGGCTACCCCCCACTCCCCTGGTCTTTCCTGTCTGCCTTTAGCCCTTTCAGCTCCCTCACAAATATATACTGAAAGCTTACCATGAGCTAGGCACTCTTCTAGATGCCTGGAAGTCATCAGGGAACAAAACAAAGATCTCTGACCTGAATTGCGGGACATGGAATTCGGGAGAAAGAGCTAAAGATCATGCGGAGAACTTGGCCTGAGCTCCCGAATGGAGTCACCGTTGCCTGAGATGGAGTCCGCGGGGGGTAGTCCTGGGGGCAGAGATGGAAGTCCAGCTCTTGAAGCACCTTGTAGGAGTAGTCCTAGCGCCTCCCCGGTCCTGCCCTTATATTCTGCCACATCATCGACCTGAACATCAAAACCTGTTTCCAGACAGAGCCCTATTAGTCACCGTACTTCAGTTTTATCTCTGTCTTTGGTTTGATGATGGCCTTTGAGTGCAGTAAACAAGGGTGGGATTTGGGGGGGGGGGGGCAGTGTCTTGTTCCTTAAGCAGGAGACAGACAGCAGTCAGGTGATGGTGAAGGGCACCGTTTTACCTGTAAGTGGCCGTGGCACCAACCAATCAGATCGGAAGAAGATGAGTTATAGTCGTGACAATAATTGCAGAGCACGAGGAGGAAGGATGGGCCAGCGGCCCAGGGGTCCTTGACGAGAGTTGTCTGTGTGCACTATTTCGACTCTTCAAAAAAGAACTGTCATAGCACGAATTGGATTAAATGTTAGTAGTCGGTTCTGACGGGTGGGAACGTGGTTGTTTCTTATTTCACTATTGCATTTTCTGTGTGGTAAACATATAGATTAGAACGAGGTGGTGGTAGTTAGGAACAGGTCACCTGGCTTCGGTTCCAGCTCTGTTACTTATTAGCTGTGTGACCTTGGGCAGGGACTCAGCCAGTCTCTCTGTTCTCATGTTATAAAGATTGAGTGAGTTTATGTGGAAAGCACACAAACTCATGCCCAGCCCATAGCTAAGGGCTATTGAAGTGTTGACTGTTCTTGTTCTTAGAATTAAGAAGGGAATGATAAGTAATTATAAATTAATCAACAAAAGATTCCTACAATTTTATAACTGCAAAGAAGTCCTGCAGTCTTGATTAAAGAAGTTCCGCTGAGGCGCTAAGACTCCCTCCTTGTGGGCCTGTGTGTGGAGTGAACCATGAGACCATGAGCTGGGCCTGGAGGGAAGGCCCGCCGTGTAGACGCCTGGAGCATTTACTTGATTCCCTCAGTGACATTGAAGGAAAAAAAGACCCTTCCTTGTGGTTCCAGGAAGAATTAGTAATGTATATGCAGGAAGCATGAGTTCCAAGAAGCAAGACACAAGGCTGTTTTCACACCCTTCTAGATAACAAGGCTCTCTCTCTTTCTCTTTTTTTTCAAAATTGTTTCCTTGCTGCCCTTATCATGGATCTTTCAGTGATAACCCTTGCTATCTACGTGTGTGGTGGATTAGCCTCACTGCAGACACGGATTGTTTAAGTGCATGCCTATCTTGAAGCTGAGTAAGTTTTCTTCTCCTTCAATTAGTTTGCAAACCAAATGCTGAGAGGAAAGAGATCTTTTTTGTATATTACCTCTTAAGTGCAATGACATTCCCAGAATGTTTATTAGTTTCTGACTTCACATGTAGAATAGGAAAGCAGATAACTCAGGCTTTAGTCTTTAAAGGAAATATACTCATGCATGCACATAGTGTCATCTAATTCCCGAGTCAGTGATTCCCTCTGTGACTCACATCTCTCTGTAGCTTTTGCTTTTTCTCCTCCACTCACTGCTCTCTGTTTCCTTACTCTTTCTTCAAAGTATTCGCACCTTCCCCGACAGTGTTCATTTCCTAAGAGACTCGAACTGTTGAAAGACGCAGTGATGACTGGTTATTTGTCGCAGGGGGGAGGCAGTTACGGGGAGCAGGGGGCTCCACGGCGATCTGTGAATGACGACTTCAGATCTCATCAGACCCCAGCTGGGAGAAAAGTCTGCACTCATTAAATCCACTTGATCTGCGGGGCGCTTCTTGGTCCCTTGTGCCTCACTCATCACACTACAGAATCTTCACCGATGCCAGCAGTGACCCCTCCTTGCAAGCCTGTAAACCCTTGGCAGTGCTGGTCCTGATGATGCTGGATCCTAGCCTGCCCTGGCCACAGTGGCCCTGTACTTTGTACCCCTCCCACCCACCCCCACCCCTCATATGCCTCCTCTTTCAGCCACTCCCCCTTAGTTGCCTTTGCGGCTCCCCTTCCTCTACCCTTGGAGTGTCCTGAGGGCTTCCTTTCACTCTGCCATGGGTGTGTGACTTGGTTTCACAGATGAGATCCATGCACAGGCTCTCCTGAGAGCCTATTTTGCATGCATGCTGGGATACTGTGACTTAAATAAAAAATACGCCATTGGGATTTTGTTCCCCGTTCTTGGCACAGAGCTCCCGAAAACCTGTGTAAATCCCTAAGTGATAAGAGCATTGTTCTATTGAGGTGACTCTGGATGGGCTCCTGGATGGCTCCTGGATGGGGGCCGGTCGCCAGAAAGACCTGACCATGATTAGAAGCTTGGAATTTTCAGCTCCAACTCCCATTCTGCAGAGAGGGGACAGGGACTGAAAACGGAGTTATTGATCAGTCATGCGTATGATCATGCCTCCATAAAGATCTCAGTAGTATGGGGTTCAGAAGGCTTCTGGGCTGGTGGACACACGGACATGCGAGGAGAGTAGCGTGTGTGGGGAGGGCACGGGGGCTCTGCTCCCCTTCCCCCAGACCTTGCTCTGCGCCTGCCTTCTCTCTGGAGGTTCCTCAGTATCCATTATCCTCTCCTTTCCTCATAAACTGGTAAGTAGTAAGTAAACTGTTTTCCTGAGTGCTGTGAGCCTTCTAGAAAATTAAACCCAAGTGAGGGTTTTGTAGGAGCCTCTGATTTAAAGCCAGTGGGTCAGAAGCACAGGTGACAACCTGGTTTGGGACTGGCATCTGGAGTGTATGTTCGGGGGATGGGTAGAGATGAAGGGTCTTGTGGGACTGAGCCCTTAACCTGTGGGATCTGATGCTATCTCCAGATAGATGGTGTCAGAATTGAGTTAAGTTGCAGGACATTCAGCTGGTGTCACAGAATTGCCTGGTGTGGGGTAGAAGCTCGTGACTTGGTAGGCGTGTGAGAGTAAAGGAGACGCCCAGGGAGAGAACAGGTGTCTCTTCTACATGGGTCGTATGTGTTTTCCTGCAGAAAAGGTCTGGAGCTCTCATCAGTCTCAAGAATCCACAACCCCATAAGAACCAGTGGGGAGAGGGTAGGAGGAAAGGAGGGAAGGACACAGATGAAGTCCAAGTTTGCAGGCGGCAGATGCTCCACACCCATGTTTGGAACCTGCCCATTGGACATCTCCACCTGATGCTCCCACAGGTGCTTCCAGCTCGATGTGACTAAAACTGACATCACCCCCCAAACAGGTTCCCGTTCCGGTTTCCTGTCACCTGTGCATGGCATTGCCCTTCCCCCTGCTTCCCAAGTCAGAACCCTGAGGGAGAGTTTAGTCAGTTAAAACTTGCTCTCACGTCTCACACCCCAGCCAATCTCCAGTTTCCCTTTTCCGTCCCTACTTTCTTTCTATCCTTCAGCATCCGTTCAGGTACTCACCTAAATCATAGCCATAGTTTCTTTGCCAACTTCTTGTCTCTCTTTATTTGTCTAGTTCATCTTCACATGACTGCCGAATATTTCATACATGCACATTTAATCATGTCACGCTCATGCTCAGTGTTCTTCAATGGCTCCCCACTGCTCACAGAAAAAGACACCTGAACCCGGTAAGGAGGGCCTTGGTCCTTGCCTACCATTTTCCATTATCTTTCATTCTCCAGCATGATTTCGTTCAGCAATGCTGACCTCCCCATGGCCCCTAGAACATGCTAAGCTTTTTCACTCTGCTTTGTGCATGCAGCTTCTCCGTAGGGAACATTATGCTCCACCTCCTCGCCCCTGCCCCCTTCAATCTCCCCATCCAATTTGCCAGGCAAAGCTCCCCCTGCCCTTCAAGCTTCCCCTTCAAGGGATGCCTCCTCTGTTATGCTTCCTGGCTTTCCTAGGTGACATAAGCCAGACTCCTGGGATCTGCACACTTCCCAGGTGAGCCCACTTAGCTACACGCCTCCAAGTTTCACATCACCCCCCCCCCATACTGCATTTTCATTTTATACTGGAACAAGGCTCTACAACCTTATATGATTTAGACAAGGCAGCACTCTTGCTCCGTATATAGAGAACCAAAGCAAGATTAATGGAAGGAACAAAAAGAAAAACTGCATGCAGAGGTCTGGGCATCTTAATCTTCCCAAAAGCTAAAAGGGGGTGAAGAGGATGTATGGAGAATTTTACAACTCACATGTAGTGGTCACTCATTTAATTTCATTTGTATCATCCATTCTTCTATGAGGGGTTGAGGTTTATTTGTGACTGTGGGGATTAAACAAGAAAGCAAAGTGATATCATACCCAGAGCTGGGTACACTTTGTAGTGATTACCTACTTCCCTTATTTCCTCTGCTGGCCTATGACAGCCTTGAATGCAAAGACCGTGTTTCAGTTTTTTTCCCCTCAGAACCCAGAACTAACTAGGCAGAGAACTCTGGAAGTTCTCCATCAGTGAGGAAAGAATTCTTAACAGCAGACAAACAAAGGTAGTACTTTTTCACTGTTAAGAAATCAGGATTTTTTTTTTTTTTTAGACAACTGGAAGCCTGTATCTCCCCCTCCCCTTCCCGCATTTTGCCCATTCTTGCACCACTCCCCCTGGCAACTGCCAGTTTGTTCTTTGGATGTATGGGTTTGCTTATGTATTTGTTTTGTTTTTTAGATTCCACATATGAGTGAAATCATATGGTATTTGTCTTTCTTTGTCTGACTTATTTCACTTAGCCTAGTAAGAATTCAGTACATTTTCTGAATGAATGTGCAAAATAAGGAACCCAAAAGAAGACATTTTCAGATAATTCTTAGAAAGAGAATTAATTCATCATGCCTTTGGGTAAGCAGGGTGCCCATCAGGCACTAGCTCCTCTTCTACCAGCTGGAGGGAGAAAGCTGAAGGACAGCAAATGCTTTCGTGGTGCCCCAGGCCAGCCAGGGCTCTAAACGCCGCGACCCGCTGGCTCCTCTCAGTAGTCTGTGGTGTCATCCATTACCCCATTTTATCGTTGAGGCAGCTGAAGTACAGGTGGATTAGATAGAGTGCTAGGTTCCCGTTAGAGCCGGACTCAAACCCAGACAGATGACATCCAGAGTCCGTGCTCTGAGCCTCTGCACCACCTGCCTTTCCATCCAGTCCCTGGTGAAGTCCAAACTTTAACCCACCCCCACCTATTGCTTTTCTCTTGACCCGCTCACTCAAACAACAGGAGCATCATCAGAGAGACCAGCACCTGAAGGGACACAAGTGAGTGAACCAGTCAGGCTTCCGGGTGAGCCTGGCTCACCTGCCTGCTGGGATGGGCCCTCCGCACTGCAGGCTGTGGGCGTGGCCTGGAGTGGGTGTGTCCAGTGGGCGTGGTCTGCGTGGGTGGCCAGGATGGGCGGGACCTGGGCCCCACGTGGCAATGGTTAGGATGTGCAGGATACCCGCTTCCGCCCTTCCTAGGGGTGGGGAAGACTAGCTAACGCAACACTTTTGGAGCTGGGATCTTCTGAGCTAGTTGAGGGGACACAGGCAGGTTTCTGTGTTGAGTGAACACCGTGGTTCAGGTGAGGCTTTAACCCCTCACCAGCTGTGTGATGGTGGGTCCTTGACCTCTCTGTCTCAGAGGTGGCCTAGAGGGCTTTAGGGGCAAACAGCCAATAAATGGTACTCGTTTCTGCCTTCACAAACTCAGATACATCCTTGATAATAATGCAGACCATCACTATATTGTACACCTGAAACTAATATTACACTGTATTTTAACTTACTGGTATTTAAATAAAAACTTAAAAAAAAATGAGGCATAGAGAAAAAACAGAATTTCAGAAACCACTCTACGGAAAACCCTTCTTGCCAAATGCAAGCAACTTTCCTCAGGTCCCATTCTTCTTAACTTACCAGGCCCATGGCTGTACTGATGGCGCTGCCTTCTGCTGGACACTCTGCTGGGTTCTCTTCATTCCCCCTAGTGCTTCTCTTCCCCTCCCAACCTTGGAGGGCGCTGCTCCTCTAGTCTCTCTCAGAGGATTCATCCTCCTACCACCACCAGGAGGCTTTCAAATCGCCCTTTCTTGTGCCTTCCTCCCATCCTAGACCTGTTTTGGTCTCTAGTTGCTGCCTGGGCGTTTTTTCCTGAGTTTTCCTCTCCTGTTACAAAGCACAAGAGACCACATGCTTTCTAATACTTGGGTTTAGGGCACCTAGACAAAAGAGACGAACATTTAAAATGCTCATTTCATATGTGCTCCAGCATTCTACTTGTAGGAAACTGACTTACAGAAATACTCAAGTCCTCAGGGACACACGTACAAAGATGTTCCTTGTAGCATTAATAAAAGAAAAACATTAGAACAGCTTACAAGAGAAACTGCGAATTATGGTACATTCATACCAGGAGAGAGTGAGCAACAGAAAGAATAAAGCACATCTGTAAGAACCAGTATAAAAGGATTCTGCAAAATACATTTTATTTTATTTATTTATTTTTACTTTTATTTTTTTATTTTATTATTATTTTTTTTAATATTTTATTTATTTATTTGACAGAGAGAGATCACAAGCGGGCAGAGAGGCGGGCAGGGAGAGAGGGGGAAGCAGGTTCCCCGCTGAGCAGAGAGCCCGACGCGGGGCTCGATCCCAGGACCCTGAGATCATGACCTGAGCCGAAGGCAGAGGCTTTAACCCACTGAGCCACCCAGGCGCCCCGTGCAAAATACATTTTAAAAGAGTAATTTGGTGAACAATATTTGTACTATCATCCTGTTTGTGGGTGTGTTTGAAAGCATGTACATGAAATATATAAATCAAGGTTTAAAACAGGGTATCCAAATTAAAACGTCTTTGGACTTAGCTTGGAAACTATAGCCGGTATCAGAGCCTCAGAACAAAGGACAGGACCTCGCTGTAAAGTATTAAATTGCAAAAAATCTAAAGACTACTACTGTGTCTATCTCTATGGGTGTGGAGGAGGTAAAGATCCTGACATGGGATAGAATCTGGAATCTGCAAGGCTTTTGTGGCTAGAGGGGCGGAAAATAAAGTCAAAGTCTGGGGTTTCCCCTTGAGACATCTGCATTCTGTTCTAAGAAACTATGAGAAGCCACTGGGGAATTCTGAGTGAGGGAGAATGGATATGTGACGGGGCCAGACTGGAAGCTGGGATACTAGTTGGATGGATTTTGAGAGTCAGGCCAGCATTTGGTGATTGGGGCAAGGGGTAGCGGCAATATGGAAAAAATATGGAGTCTTTAAAGTTAATCTGGCTATCATTGACTTAGAAAAGCAACCTTAGAGATTAGCAGTTTTGTGGGATGACCTGGGGAAGGCATGGAGAGTCCTGGCAATGTTTGGGTTTCTCATAAGGGATCTGAGAAGGGAAATAGAGAGGAAAGTTTGAGTGAGTTCGGATGTGTCCTTAGAAGCCACGCTGAAGGTAGAAACATGAATTGGCAGTATGTAGACATGTAGAGTGAACAGGAGCCAATGGTCCTGGATTAATCCCAAGAGATCTGACATTTCATTGAGGATTAAATGATATCACACATTAAAACCCCCACCATCGTGCCTGGGGTGCAACACACACTCAGTAAATGTTAGTTTCCCTCCCCTCATGAAATATTTGTTCAATGAGCTCATAGTCAACGATTAATCCCAAACCAGACTGACCTTTAAGGCTAAACATACAAATAGGTCACGGGGCTGATTAGAATATGAGCCCATCACACACTTGTTGAGTTACACAAAGAAAACCATTTCAGGAAAGGAAATTCGGTTCTCTGTACCACCATTGGAGCCACAGGTGATCTCTACACTTTCCTGTGCCTCTTCCCTGGTGGATCTGATGGGAGGGCCGGATGCCAGCTTCACTCCCCAGCTCACCCATGCCTTATGTCCTTTGAGAATGCCTTGTGAGTCCTACTGGCTGGGTGAGGATAAACCCATTTTAAAGGATCTGTTTTCATCCTCCGCTCTGCCCCATCCACCCTGATTTGTCCCACTCTAGGGTAGACCTTAAAAGGATGGACAATATCAATTATCAACACCAGGGAGGGAGAGGGGAAGGAATTCATCCCTAGTAACTACTAAGGGAAGTTTCTGGTTTGGAAATTTTCTGAAGAGGCTCATCCTAGCTATTCCAATCCTTTAGTGCTCCTTTCTTCAAAATAAGAATCAACTTGCCTCTTTTGGGGGACACCTGGCTTGTTATTTTTTCCTGAAGCTCATTGATTAGAGAATTTCAGGGGCTGTTCTGGAGGTGGTGGTCCTGGAGTTCCAGCCATTTGAAGGGGAGACTGGAAGAGTAGCTAGGGTGGAGCACCTGAGTTTATTTCTTTGTTTCTGATGTTGAGATGTCTACTGGACACCCATTATGGAGGGGTCAGGGAAGCGAATTTATGAAGCTGCCGCTAGAGCCAAGTCAGAACTGAAGATAGAAATTTAGGACTTACCACTTAGATCAAGAGTGATTCACTTTTCTTATGCCATGGACCCCTTTGGAATCTAGTGAAGCCACTAGATTTTTTCTTAGAATGATGTTTTTACATGCATAAAATAAAATGCATACGATTACGCAGAAAACCACGTTAAAATATAAACAAGTTTTTAAAAATTGTGATGAGTAATAGAACGTGCTCCTGTATTAATACATTAAATAACAGATCTAGTAGGAAGATGTGTTAAACTAACAACCCAAGCTCTGAGAAATTATGACCATAATTGCAAAGTAATAAAAAAGTAAATGATATCTTCAGATACCTGGAACAACTCTAATGTAATGTGAAAACATTTGTGATTTCTGTTGGCGACAAAGTCACAGTTAACTGCAGTTAGTGCTTAGCTCCTTTATTCATGAGTTTAAAAAAATAGTAAATTTCAGTTACTGATTAGTGAAAATAAGATGTTTTCTCCACCCAAGTTCATCGATCCCCTGACTGGTATTTAAAACCACAGAACACAATGAAACCAACTAGTGTACAGATAAAGAAGAACAAGATTCCTAAGATAATCTCTGGGATATTCTGACTTTAGGAGGTTGAGGAGAGGAGGAGGAGCTTGAAGAGATTGAGACAGTGCCAGCAGTGAGGTAGGAGAGGAGCCAGGAGAGGAGTGAAATCAAGAAGCCAAGAGAAGAAAATGTCTGTGGGGGAGGATCCAAAGATCTGCATTGTTTATAATCCTGTGTCTGTATATTGGGATTTACTATGTACGACATTTTAGATTCCTCTCTATTGGACCATTCCCATTGTTCATTCACTCATTCATTCATTCATCCGTTTATCCATCCCATCCATCCATCTATCCATCTATTTATTAATTTTTGTCAACTCCAACAATATACCAAGCAAGGTGTTCTAAGGCTGTGACTACAGAAGCAATGGCCCCTTACTCTGTGACAGGCCCTCAATATTCACGATTTTAATTCTTACAACAATTCTTTTATAATTACTTCTGCTCAGTATATGAACTCAGAGCAGGAGAGGTTAAATAAATTATCCAAAGAAAGGAATATAGCCTGGATTTAGACCTGACTCCTGAACCCTACACCTTTATTCTTTTTTAAGGATTTGAAATTCAAGTTTGTTCATGATTCTCTTTAAATTCTTTTACCTCTGCTTTATTGAGATGTAATTGACATACAAGCTTTGTGTAAGTTTACATGATGATTTGATACATGTATACATTGTGAAACAGTTACCACAATAAAGCTAGCTAACACATCCATCACCTCACATCGTTAGAATTTTTTTGTGCGTACAGTAAGAATATTTAAGATCTAATCTCTGCAAATTTCAAGTATATAATATGGTATTGTTAATTATAGTCACCATGCAGTACATTCAACCTCCAAAACTTATTCCTCTTATAATTGGAAGCTTATACACTTTGACCAACATCTCACCTTTCCCCCATTTCACCTTTCCTCAGCCTTGGCAATCACCAAACCTACTCTTTGCTTCTAAAAGTTCAAGTTTTTTAGATTCCACACATAAGTGATATCATACTGTATTTATCTTTCTCTGACTTATTTTACTTAGCATAATGCCTTCATTCATCCATGTTGTCATAATGGTGGGATTTTCTTCTTTTTATTTTTTTATGGCTGAATAATATCCCATTCTATCCATACACCACATTTTATTCAACCATTCATCCGTTGAAGGACACATAGGGTATTTCCATGTTTCGGCTATTGTGAACAATGGGGCATTGAAAATGGGGGTGCAGGTGTATCTCTTCTAGGTATTGTTTTCATTTTCTTTGGACATACAATCCAATCCAGAAGTAGGATTGCTGGTAGTTCTACTTTTATTTTTTTAAAAAGATTTTATTTATTTATTTGAGAGAGAGAGAGTGAGAGACAGAGAACACAAGCAGGAGGAGTAGCAGAGGGAGAGGGAGAAGCAGGCTCCCCGCTGAGCAGGGAGCCCAATGTGGGACTCGATCCCAGGACCGTGGGATCATGACCTGAGCTGAAGGTAGACACTTAACCGACTGAGCCACCCAGGCACCCCTAAAAAATTACTTTTTCGTAGATTAGTAAAAATAAAATCAACAAAGTACTCCTTTCATACTTTGGATGTTATGATAATTACATTTCTAAAATAAGATTATTTCTGTGATTTTAGTCCAGTTATGAAGGGTGTAGGAAAGTACACATTCTAAAAGCCAACCATAAAGATAAATTCTCTTATTTCCATCTTATGTCTAAAAATAGAAGCAGAAACACTAGATATGGGGTCAGAAGACCCAAGTTGAAGTCCATTTTACAGACGAGATTTTCCAGTCCTGGAGAGTCATTTAACCTTTTTGGACCTCAGTTTTGTCTCATTCACAATATGAGGATTGTCATAATCCCTATCTAGACATGATTCATTGTGCTATCGGCTTTCCTCCTTCCCCACCTTGGAATACTTAGTTGTTTCAAAGTTCTAGAATGACTGTTACAAATATATCCAATCATCAGTTTTACTACTGGAGGAGTCAGAATCTTTATCCAGATACTGTTTGATACCTATAGTTATCTGGTATAATTATTTGAATATATTGAAATATTATTTCGATAAAAGGTGAAAGGCTGGATCATAGTTTTATTACTTTGGGGCAAAGCCTTTTTGTAAGACTAGATAATGAAGAATAGAATGTGAACTGAAAAAATTATGAGTGTGAGGGAAAAGAAAGATGAGGATTCATCTCTAAGTAATAGATCTAACAAATCTCAAAAAAGCCTACGCTCATTTCCTTTTGTTCTATTTTTCTTTGCGTAAGAAAAAAATCTCTGCAAGATTCTGATTATGGTGTAGAGTATGGCTGGATGGAAACAGGTCACATAAATAGTAAACCCATTTCTAAAAACGGAAAGAAAACTGCCCTAGACAGATCTGGTTGGAGTGTTTTTTTTTGTTGTTGTTGTTTTTGTTTTTGTTTTTTTCTTTTTCTTCCTCTCAATCTATAAAACAAACATTTGGTAGCTAGCTGCCATAAACCCAGTTCATACAACTTGTTTTGGCACCTTAATAAAATCTCAGCTCTCTTTTGTAGACCCTCTGGCCACCACCTTCCATGAAGGGTTTGCTCAAGGCAGATCTGATGTATTCTAGAGCTGCGTTGTCCAATGTGGTAGTCTTTAGCCACACGCGGCTATTCAGATTTCAACTGGAATGAATTGAAATGAAATAAAACTAAAAATTCACTTCCTTGGACACATTAAGCACATTTTAAAGGTTAGTAAGGCATCTATGGCAATGGCTTCTGTGTTGGACCCATGCAGACGTAGAATATTTTCATCATCACAGAAAATTCTATTGAATAGCAGTACTCGAGAGCAGTTTATCTCCCTCAAGAATATTTAGTAATATCTGGGGATGTTTTTGGTTGTCAGAAGAGAGAGATGGGTCAGGGTTCTGCTCGAAATCCTACAGTGCTTAGTGTAGTCTTCAATAAAAAAGAATTATCTGGGCAAAATAGCAACAGTGCCAAGGTTGAGAAACTGTGCTCTAAAGGTAGGATTCTGTTAGACTGATGGTTGCAGCAGGTAACCAGCACACTGAGATCATGGTGAGACACCAAAGGATTTAGCTCAGGGCATTGTCACTAAGATCACAGGTGACAGATCTCCCTGAATTCTTTTATTCTGTTTGGGCAATTGGTGACTGGGTAGAGTCTCTGAAATATTTGAACCAATCCACATATTATGGATACCATTAATTTCCCTAAATAAAAGCTCACTTTTGAGGTGCCTGAGTGGCTCAGTCAGTTGGGTGATGGACTCTTGGTTTTGGCTCAGGTCCCGATCTCAGGGTCATGAGATGGGGCGCTGTGTCAGGCTCCGCACTCTGTGGGGACCCTGCTTGAGATTCTCTCCCTCTGCCCTTCCCCCTGCTCACACGCATGCACACTCTCTCCCTCTCAAAAACCAAATAAAATCTTTGTTTAAAAAAGCTCGCTTTTAACAACTCTTATGCTGATTACCAAGCCTATTAATTTCACCAATGAAAAACCTATCTGTGACATTCATTATGTGAACCACAATGGCTCTCCTATAGCCAAGAAGCCTCTGGAATGGGGCCTTTCTGATAAAAAGTGGCTATCTACTTGTCCTTAATCACAGCCAAAACACCTCAACCTGGGCTGCCTAAGTAATACTGTTTATCAATGACTTCAGTTTGATCTCCAATTCTTCTGTTTATTTATTTATTTGTTTGACAGAGAGAGAGAGATCACAAGTAGGCAGAGAAGCAGGCAGAGAGAGGAGGAAGCAGGCTCCCCGCTGAGCAGAGAACCCGATGCGGGGCTCGATCCCAGGACCCTGAGATCATGACCTGAGCCAAAGGCAGAGGCTTTAACCCACTGAACCACCTAGGCGCCCTTGATCTCTAATGCTTAACTCTCATCTTGGGTAAAACAAGCCAGAACAAGCCAGATGAGCAAAGATCTGATCTGCCACCTTAATTTATAATTATTTTTCAAAGAATTCAAACATCGGTATGTCACACACACCAAAAACTAACTGCAGGAATATGTGGGAGTCCTCACCTTTCTGCTACTTCTTTTCCTTCTTTGATTCCAAAGCTCGGGGCTCTCATGCCTCAAATACACAACAGTACACAGCCAGGGGATTCATTCCCTGTCCAGTGCTGCCTGCCGTGAGTCATATTTAACTGGACCAAAGGCCAATTATGTGTGCATCACAGTCTGTCTGTTATGAAGGGTGACTTTTTTCCAGTGAAAAATTAAAATAAAAACAAAATGACGTGAGTTTATAACTCCCAGTGTGGTTGTCCAAAGGGATTGGTTTCCTCCCTCCTAAATCCAAACTCAGAAATTTCCCAACTATCCTAAGAAACATACTCTTTCTTTACAGAAGCTGTTGACACACGTGAATGAAAAGACCAGGCAAAATGCTCCCACCCCTTTCGCGTTGGAGAATGCCATGATCCAACCCTTCAACTTGTCCTTTTAACAAATCAGGAATACAGCATTTATCTTCTCCTCCCAAAATTTGAAGATATGGACATAAAACTCTTACACATGTTAAATTACAGCTTTGAACATGTTGAAAACACATGAGGGTTTTACAGTTGACCCTTGAACAGTGGGAGTTTGAACTGCATGGGCCCATTGACATGTGAATTTTCTTTTAATAACTATAGTACAGAATGTACTGTAGATGTACTTTTTCCTCTTTATGATTTTCTTTTTTTAACTAAGTTTTTATTTGAATTTCAGTTAGTTAACATACAGTGTAATATTAGTTTCAGGTGTACAATTTAGTGATTCAACACTTCCATACAATACAAGTGCCCTCCTTGTCCCCGTCACCTATTTAACCCATCCCCCACCTCCCTCCCTCCTGGTAACAGTCAGTTTGTTCTCTGTAGCTAAGAGTTTGTTTCTTGGTTTGCCTCTCTCTTCCCCCGCCATGATTGTCCGTTTTGTTTCTTAAATTCCACATGTGAGTGAAATCATATGTCTTTCTCTGACATATTTTGTCTTTCTGACATATTGTCTTTCTCTGACTTATTTTACTTAGCGTTATACTCTCCAGCTTCCACATTGTTGCAAATGGCAAGATTTCATTCTTTTTTTTTATGGCTGAGTAATATTCAATTGTATATATGTATGCCACGTATTCTTTATCCATTCATCAGTTGATGGACATCTGGGCTCTTTCCATAATTTAGCTATTATAGATGATGCTGCTATAAACGTTGGGGTGCATGTATCCTTTTGATTAGTATTTTTGTATTCTTTGGGTAAATACCAAGTAGTGCAATTTCCGGGGTGTAGGGTAGTTCTATTTTTAACTTTTTGAGGAATCTCTATCCTGTTTTCCACAGTGGCTGCACCAGTTTGCGTTCCTACCAACAGTGAAATAGGGTTCCCCTTTCTCCACATCCTTGCCAACATCTGTTGTTTCTTGTGTTGGTGATTTTAGCCATTCTGACAGGTGTGAGGTGGTATTTCATTGTAGTTTTGATGAGTGATGTTGAGCATCTTTTCACGTGTCTGTCGGCCATCTGGATGTCTTCTTTGGAAAAATGTCTATTCATGTCTTCTGCCAATTTTTAAACTGGAGTATTTGTTTTTGGGGTTTGAGATTTATAATTTCTTTATGTATTTTGGATACTAACTCTTTATCAGATATGTCATTTGTAAAATATCTTTTCTCATTCTGTAGGTTGCCTTTTAGTTTTGTTGATTGTTTCCTGTGCTGTGCAGAAGTTTTTATTTCGATGAAGTCCCAATAGTTTATTTTTTTATTTTAATTTTATTTTTTCAGTATTCCAAGATTCATTGTTTATGCACCACACCCAGTGCTCCATGCAATACGTGCCCTACTTAATACCCACCACCAGGCTCACCTATCCCCCTACCCCCCTCCCTCCAAAATTCTCAGAGTCCACAGTCTCTCATGGTTCGTCTCCCCCTCCAATTTCCCCCAATTCACTTTTCCTTTCCTTCTTCCAATGTCCTCCATGTTATTCCTTATGCTCCACAAGTAACTGAAACCATATGATAATTGACTTTCTCTGCTTGGAAGTCCTAATAGTTTATTTTTGCTTTTGTTTCCCTTGCCTCAGGAGACATATCTAATAAGAAGTTGCCATGGCTGATGTTGAAGAGGTTACTGCCTGTGTTCTTCTCTAGGATTTTAATGGTTTCCTGTCTCACATTTAGGTCTCTAAACCATTTTGAATTTATTTTTGTGTACGGTGTAAGGAAGTTGTCCAGTTTCATTCTTTTGCATGTAACTGACTAATTTTCCCAGCACCGTTTGTTGAAGAGACTGTCTCTTTTCCATTGGACATTCTTTCCTGCTTTGTCAAAGATTAGTTGACCATATAGTTGTGGGTTCATTTCTGGGTTTTCTATTCAGTTCCATTGATCTATAGGTCTATTTTTGTGTCAATACCATACTGTTTTTTGTTTTTTTTTTGGAAGTCTTTTTTTTTTTTTTTAAGATTTTATTTATTTATTTGAGAGAGAGAGAAAGAGCGAGAGCAAGAGTGAGAGAGAGAGAATGAACGGAGAGAGGAGCAGAGGGAGAGGAACAAGCAGACTCCATGCTGAAGATGGGGCCCAGTGCAGGGCTTGATCTCATGACCCTGAGATCATGACCTGAGCCAAAATCAAGAGTCGAGTCTTAACGGACTGAGCCACCTAGGCACCCCTACCATACTATCGTGGTCCTTACAGTTTTATCACATAACTTGAAGTCTGGAATTGTGATGTCTCTAACTTTGCTTTTCTTTTCCAAGTTTGTGTTGGCTATTCAGGGTCTTTTGTGATTCCACATAAATTTTAGGATTGTTTGTTCTAATTCTGTGAAAAATGCTGTTGGTATTTTGATTGGAATTGCACTAAGTGTGTGGATTGCTCTGGGTAATATAGACATTTTAACAATCTTTGTTCTTCCAATCTATGAGTATGGAGTGTTTGTGTCATCTTCAATTTCTTTCATCAGTGTTTTATAGTTTTCAGAGTACAGGTTTTTTACCTCTTTGGTTAGGTTTATTCCTAGGTATCTTATGGCTTTGGTGCAGTTGTAAATGAGACTGATTCCTTGATTTTTCTTTCTGCTGATTCATTATTGGTGTGTAGAAATGCAACAGATTTCTGTACGTTGATTTTATATCCTGCAACTTTACTGGATTCAATTCTAGCAATATTTCGGTGGAGTCTTTCGGATTTTCTATGTAGAGTGTTATGTTGTCTGCAAACAGTGAAAGTTTGACTTCTTCCTTGCCAATTTGGATGCCTTTTATTTCTTTTTGTTGTCTGATTGCTGACGCTAGGACTTCCAGTACTATGTTAAATAACGGTGGTGAGAGTGAACATCCCTGTCTTGTTCCTGGCTGTAGAAGAAAAACTCTCAATTTTTCCCCATTGAGGTTGATATTTGCTGGGGGTTTCTTGTATATGGTCTTTATTATGTTGAGGTATGTTCCCTCTATCCTACTTTGTTGAAGGTTTTTATCATGAATGGGTGTTGTACTTTGTTAAATGCTTTTTTTGCATCCATTGAAAGTATCATATGGTTCTTATCCTTCCTTAATGTGGTGTATCGCGATGATTGATTTGTGAATATTGAACCACTCTTGCAACCCAGGAATAAATCCCACTTGATCGTGGCAAATGATTCTTATAATGCACTGTTGGATTCGGTTTGCTAGCATTTTATTGAGAATTTTTGCATCTATGTTCATTAGGGATATTGGCCTATAGTTCTCCTTTTCAGTGGAATCTTTATCTGGTTTTGGTATCATAGTAATGCTGGCCTCACAGAAGGGGTCGAAGGTGAGGCCAGAAAGGTGAAGAGGGTCTGAGGAGGGTCCCGGAGGGTGTGACATGATCTGATCTACCTTGTGTAAGAGATCACTGCGGCTTCTGTGCCAAGTGGACTCCCTGGACCCATCCCCTCTGAGCCGATGTGATTCTAGGGTCACCTTCTGCCTTTGATTAGGTTCAGCAAATCAAATGAGTTCTAAATACTGGCCCTGTCTGCCCTGGTTAGAGGTGATGTCAGATCTTTATTTTTCCCCAGTAGCTGCCATTTATCTTTATTTTTGCTCCTGTCGCCCTCAGCTTTAAACTTGGCCTTTTTGGTAGGTTCCAGTTAGGGCCCATTGTTTTCAAAAAGACTTTCGTTCGGTTAGTTACAGTACATCTGTTTCTCATTAAATATGAATTTCATGCATCTTTACATCTTTGAAAACATGGCTTTCCCCTATGTTTGTTCTCTTCCACCCCTGTAGACCTGATAAATACCTTAGAAAAGCTTCATTCTGACAGGATAATTAAGGCATACTTTTATTGTGTTTTCTTAACCTCTGTCACTCAAAGAGAAGGAAAATAGAATTTACATGGCTGGAAGAACAAAGGCAGTGATTTGTTTGTTATGTCAGGATGGAGGGGGATATTAGTCTTTAGTGAAATAAGGTGGAAAGACAGTAAATGGTCTTCTAATGAGAACCTGGTTAGCATCAGCCATGTGGAAGGAGGAGTAGTGACTGGCAGAGCCTGGGAGAGACTTCTGTTGCAAATACCAGAGATAAAGTGCCAGAGGGAAAAGGTTAAGTAGGAAAAGAGAATGCTTGCCCTTACTTAGCATAGGCTGCTTGTGGGAGCTCTCTGGCTGGATCCAGGAGTTAAACCTTCTCTATGGAATCACAGCTGAATTCCTAACTACATTCTTCTTGATCCTCTCTGGTCCTCTCCTCCCTTTGCAGACTGATCTTGAGAAGCAGGGCCTGCCTCAGGCACCTTGGAATTCCCCTACCTAGCCTCTGTGCTCTCTCCAAATTGTTACCTTTACCTGCCTTTATTACATGAAAAAGGTGGTATATCAGATTAGTGGGGAAAATATGACTGATTAGGGCATGGTGTTGGAAAAACATATGACCATTTAGAAAAAAAAAAAAGTGAGATCCCAATTTCACTTTTTATATCTGTTAAAAAGAAACAACATGCCCAAAATGGAGTCACTTTTGCTAAGCCGCAGCAAGAATACCTAACCTGATCACAGTTTTAGCCTCTATGGGAGTGGAATTTTAAACCAAGCAGCCTGGAATTCTCTGATATTAGGGAGGAAAAATGTGCCTCTACCCTTAAATGTTTTTTTGGCTGGTCTAAGAGTTAAACTAACATGAAGCAGGTTAACAGGAGAAAATAAAATTTAGTCATGTATGTACGGTGGCTTTATAAGAATTCGAGGCCCACAGGCAGTCAGGCAAATAAAGCTCATATGTCACCCAGAGCCAAGGAGAAGAGGGTAGGGGTCTGGGACTTCAAAGGGAAGGAATGCAATTCACAGGAATATGAAAGAATAAATTGTTGGTAAACAAATGATTGCTGAGCCATACAGAAACAGTGGAACATAGAGAGGAATTTTAACAGACTTTGCTAAGATCCTCCCTGTCTATCACTCCCAATTTATATTATACTGCAGTTATCTACATTCTTTTAGATAGTGGAGGGGGAATATCAAAGGTTCTTCCAGAGCCTTCTGTTTCTGAAACATAATTAGCCTAGAATAATTTACATGCCAAAGAGATACATTTTGTGTTGGCAAATTTTGCTTCCCTCTACTGATCAGCACTAGTGAGGTAACCTGCCTAAGACCCTCTGACTTCCCCCTGAGGGAAGCTAGCCTTGTCTGAAATAATCCACTCTTAACTTCCTTCTTCCATCCTCTTGCCTATAAAATCCTTCCATCTTGTACAACTCCTTGGAGGTCCTTTCCACCTACTAGGTGGGATGCTGCCTGACTTATGAATTGTTGAATAAAATCAATTAGATCTTTCAATTTACCTGGTCAAATTTGGTTTTTTAACACACCAGAAGAAATTACAGATGATAAAAAAATATCTATGTTAAAAACAAATCCATAAAAGTGTCAGTAGAAAATATGGGAATTAACACTTAGCATGGGAAAGGCCTTTGTAAGCATGAAGATGGCCATAAACAAACCCACAAAGAGTTTGATGAATTTGCAGTATTAAAACTTAAAAGTTTTTTGGAAAAATATCAACAAAATCAAGCGATAAGAGACAAGCTGAGGCAAATGTATTTGCATATGAAAAAGCTATTGAAAAAAATAAAAGGAGCTCCTGCAAATAAATGTGAAAGAGCTCAACAACTCAATAGGAAAACAAGATGGACATAGATTAAGTCAAATATGTTATAATGCAACAGTCTAATAGGATGTAGCATGCTCTATGTGTTATGTATGGTACCATGTGTGTAAAAATGTGTATATATGCATCCATAATTTTATGTGCTTGGAATGTCTCTGGGGCACAGGGATAGAGGGAGAAATACTTCCTATTCTAAATCATTTAAATCTTTTATTTCATTTCGAAATAATGAAATATTTTATACTCCCAAGAGAATAAATAAAATACCATGTAAGTTAGATGTAATATAAAATAAACACCTATGGGGGCGCCTGGGTGGCTCAGTGGGCTAAAGCCTCTGCCTTCGGCTCAGGTCATGATCTCAAGGTCCTGGGATCAAGCCCCGCATCGGGCTTTCTGCTCAGCAGGGAGCCTGCTTCCCCCTCTCGCTCTGCCTGCCTCTCTGCCTACTTGTGATCTTTCTCTCTGTCAAATAAATAAATAAAATCTTTAAAATAAAATAAAATAAAATAAAATAAAATAAAATAAAATAAAATAAAATAAAAAACACCTATGAGCCAATCCCTCAGGATGGAATACTCTTGACATTCTCTATGGATTTCTCTCAGTCCCATTACTCTGTCTCCCATCCCACCTCATCCCTTAGGGTGACCTTTGTCCTGAATTTATTAGGTCATTCCCTTGCCTTCTTTTATAGATTTGCCATATAGGTATGTATTCTTAGATGACATATTCTTTGGTATTTTTTTTATGAACTTTATAAAAATGGTATAATACTTTGTGTATTCTTCTGCACTTGTTAATTTGTTTTTTCCTCCTGAAAGGTAGCAGAATACTCCAAGCCAAAATATGCCTCTTTGGCATAAGGATTATTTTGAGAGATAACGGACATGGGAAAAGCTCTGAAAACAGAGTAGAAGTTACCCTTCAGTAAAAGATATTTACATTTATAAAACAAATCTCCATTTGTAAAGACGTCTTCTTTTCTATACCTTGAAGAGAAGGAAGACTAAATCTCTAGGAACTCTTATCAATCAAGAGGGCACAGACTTAAACCTGCATAGCAAACCTCCGCTGTTTACCGTGTTTTCCTGGTAACTATCCAAGACTGGCCTCCCTCACCAGGATCTTTTTTTGTCTTTAGCTGAAGATGGTATTTAAGGTGCTGGCTTGGGCCATCTCTGGGAGAGGTACCCCTGTAGTTGGAATATATATATATATATTCCAACTATAGACAAATTTTTTATATTTATATATATTTCTAATTATATATATATTTAAAGATTTTATGTATTCATTTGAGGGAGAGGGAGAGAGCATGGGCATGAGCAGAAGGAGAGGGAGAAGCAGACTCCCCGCTGAGCATGGAGCCCCACTCGGGCTGAGATCATGACCTGAGTCCAAGTCCTAAGTTTAACCGATTGAGCCACCCAGGTACCCCTGGAATTTATATATGTTAATAAACTTCTGTTTGTTTTCCTCTTATAAATCTGTCTTTAATTACATGAGGGTCTCAGTTAAGAATTCAGAAGGGTAGAAAAAATTACTTTCCTCCTTGCATCTCTCCACATTCTTTTTCTCCTCTCCCTTCCCCTCCCCTCCCCTCCCCTCTCTTCCCCTCCCCTCCCCTCCCTTCCCCTCCCCTCCCCTCTTCTCCTCTCCTCTCCTCTCCTCTCCTCTCCTCATCTCTTCTCTTCTCTTCAAGCTGAGCATGGAGCCCAATGCAGGGCTTGAACTCACCACCCAGAGATCAAAAACTGAGCTGAGATCAGAGTCAGACATTAACCAGCTAAGCCACCCAGGCATCCCTCTTTTCTTGTTTTTCTTTAAGGAGATTTTATTTTTAAGTAATCTCTATACCCAATGTGGGGCTCGAACCCACAATCCCGAGATCAAGAGTCACATGCTCTACTGACTGAACCAGCTAGGGACCCCCCCTCCACGTTATTTTCTAAGATTCGTCTGTGTTGAAGCTTAGAGCTATGGTTTGCTTATTTTCATTGTTGTATTCCTTTGAATCAATATATCATCATTTACTTATTTAGTCTTCTGTTGATGGACATTTGAGTTGTTCCATTTCTTTATATCACAAACGATGTTGCTGAGAACATTACTGAATATATTTTAGTGTAAGAATTCTGAGGGGATATAGATATAGATATGAATGTTTATTTTGTCAAGATAGAGTTATCTTTTCATATGATTGTTGGCAATTCTAAGAAATGCCTGTTCATGTCTCTTGCCCATTTGTCTATTGGATTGTTGGTCATCTTATTAAATAGCAGGAATTCTATAGTTACATGTGGCAAGCCACCAAAATCCTATTGCACTATTAGAATTTTTTGCATTGTGATGGTATTAACTATTTAAAAAAAATCAAAATAGCTTACTAGAAGTCTTAAGTGTTGGTGCACTGGAGAACTACAGGAGAGGAATAAATCTTTCCCAATCCTCTTAGGTTTCCTAGCTGGGGCTAAAAATTAAATGGACAAAGATTAACAGGAGAAAGATATACACATTTTATTGAATTTTTACCTGTTAATAAGAGAATGATGATGGCAAGAAGTGACTAGAGCAGGAAGCTTTTATGCCTCTAAGACAAAGAAACAATATATTTGTGAAACACTGACAAGACAAAGGGGTCTGGGCTAAGGGCAGTTGAACTAGGGCTAGGTAGTTTGTCCTTCCTTAACTAGGAAGAGAAGGGTTAGTTTAACAAGATTTATTTGCTGAGTCTTTTGGTGCCAGCTCTGGGCTGATATATGTCTATCTCCAGTGGAAGGAGAATTTATTTCCTGCCTTTAGGCAGAAATGGGGAAGCTTTTTCTGTGTTTACTAATTGTGTACTTAATAGCCTTTAGTTAAAAATAATTTTTATGTCAAAGAAGCATATTTTGGCATGATATATTCTGGTTTTCTTCAGAATCATCTGGAAAGTTAAAAATGCATACAGTTAACCCTTGAATCCCCTGCATAGTCAAAAATATGAGTATATATTTTGACTTTTCGGACTTCACTACAAATAGATGCTATTGACTGGAAGCCTCACCAATAACATAAACAGATGATTAACACACATTTTGTATGTTATCTATATTACGTATTATATTCTTACAATAAAACAAGCTAGAGAAGAGAATGTTATTAAAAATAATAAGGCAATCATAAATCACACATTTACAGTACCGTTCTTACCGGAAAAAATCTGTGTTTTGGTAGACCTGTGCTGTTCAAATCTGTGTCGTTCAAGGCTTAACTGCATTTTCTGATCTCCACTCTAGAGAGATCAATTCATTATGTCTGAGGTAGGACACGGCACTCTGCGCTTACAGCTGCTGCTGGAGTTGACTCTGGCTATCCTCGGAGAAACATACCTTCTGAGGGCATATAAGGGAGCACTGGGGAGGTAAAATTGGGCAAGAGTGGAGGAGAGAGGAAGTGAGAGAATTCAGAGAAATTCTGTGGTGAAAAAGAGAGAAGTCTAAACTTCTCTAAAGAGCCAAGGTTAGAGGGCATAGTCTAGTCCAATGTGAGGACAGTTGAATGTTGAATATGAGCAGGTCTCAACTGCAAGTATGAAGAGAGGAGATAGAGTTTAAAGCAATGCCAGGAGGAAAAATTCAGGGAGCAAATATATGAGAGATAAAGGTAGGCTCAATAAGAAGTAAAACCTCAACTGAGAAATATTCATTCATTCATTCATTCGTTCATGTTACAAATAACTGCTGAACTGTTACCATGTATCAGATGTGGAGTAAGATGTTGGGAAAGCAAAGATAATTAAGAAAATGTTCCCTCTCCTGGAAGGGGATGGAAGTGGTTGATGCACAAAGGGGAGCAAGTATGGAGGGGGTGGAGTGGGCAGGTGGGGGTAGGTATGTGGGAGGGCAGGGAGAGCATTCTAGACAAAGGGAACAGGAAACTGCACACGCTCTTATGTGGGCTTGAATTTAACTGGTGGAAAACAAAGGCTGCCGCAGAGCAGGGGAAGTGAAGTTGTCAGTGAAGTAGGAGAAGAAATCAGCCTGATCCTAAAAGCCAAGGTTAAAGAGTTTATTTTGTTCAGTGTCATGGGAACTTACTAGAGTATTTTATATCGGGGAGTGAAAGAGATTTGATTTATACTTCTAAGTAGCATTCTGGCTGCTTTATAGAGAATGGCTTGGGGTTGGAAGCAGGAAGAACACTAGAAGCCTATGGTAACATTCCAAGACCAGGGACTGAGCAGTGTAGACGGTAGTGGTCACAGCGTAAGTGGGAGAGCCTGGAGGGTCCCGTTACTCCATGGTAGAGAAGGCGGGACCTGCTACTGGAGCAGCTGTGGGCTGTGAAGAAAGGGAGAGGTCAAGACTAGCACTTGAATCCCCACGGTTTGTCCAGTCTACCTCCTAACTTCTTCGTGAATGTGTGTATCCCTTCTCTGTCCATCCCACTCTCTCGGATTTAATTATCTCTCATTGAGCACTGCAAGAAGCTGTCAACAAACTCTTCCATCCGTCTTCACATTGCTGACTAATGATTTTTTTAATCAGTGATTTTTCTAAACAAAGCTAATCACTCATTCCCTTCCTTAATATTCTTGGTGAGGGCCTAAATGCCCTTAGACCAAACCCAAACTTTACTTAGAGATAGGAAAAGGAATAATGTTCAGGTATTTTTCCTACACTGAATCTTCCTTCAATCCTTCCCAGAATCTCATGAGGAAGTGATTACCCTCATCTGATGGGCAATAAACTGAAGCCCGAGATGAAGGAATTTGCCCGAGGTCACAGGGTCACAGAGCTCTTAAATGGCAGGCAGCAGTTCACTTAAGCAAGTGTTTCCAAACATGGGTGTAATAAGGACCCTTACCGGGGGATAGGGGAGCCCCCCCAGGGCAACAATATCTGAATCTCCTGAGAGGAGCTGAATTTTTTTTTTTCTTTTTAACGAAGATAGACCTCATTTTTAGAATAGTTTTAGGTTCAAAGCAAAATTGAATGGAAAATACAGAGATTTTCCATCTATTCCCCTGCCCCCCACACATGCAGAGCCTTCCCCATTATCAATATCCCTCACCAGAGAGGCACATTTGTTACAGCTGAGGAATTGCATGGACACATCATTAGCATCCAAAGTCTCTAATTTACATTAGGATTCACTCCTGATGTTTTATGTTCTATGGGTTTGGACAAATGTATATTGACATGTATCTACCATTATGGTATCATACTGAGTAGTTTCGCTGACCTAAAAATCCTTAGTATTCTGCCTGTTCATCCCTCTCTCCTTAGAAACCACTAATCTTTTTACTGTCTCCACAGTTTTGCTTTTTCTAGAATATCATGTCTTTGGAATCCTATGCAGCCATTTCAGGTTGGGTTCTTTCACTTAATACGCACTGAAGTTTCCTCCATATCTTTTCACACTTGATAGCTCATTTGTTTTTAGTGCTGAATTAATCTATTCATCTACTTAAGGACATCTCGACTGCTTGTAAGTATTGGCAATTATGAATAAAGCTGCTATCAATATCCACGTGGAGGTTTCGGTGTGGTCCTAAGTTTTTAACTGCACTGAATCAATACCAAGGAGCACGGCTACACTAGATCATGTAGTACGAGTATACCTCAGTTTACCTCAGACCTCATTTTTCTCACATGTAAAATGGGTATTATAGCTTCTATCTTGTGGTCATATGTAAAGTTTAGCAAATCTTAAGATTAAGAATGCAATAACTTGTAAAGGAGCCTATTTTTCTTTGCCTATGTTATTACTAAAGCCAAGATAAAGGGCATACAGTTTAGCAGGGACATTTCCATTACATACCATCAAAAATGGTTTGGTTGGTTGTCCGTGAGATTATCTCAATTTGTGTTCCTGTAATGGTCTCGCCAGCCGGTCAGGGGAGAGGGGTACCATGGTCTGGTGTCTGCATTAATCATGTGACCATCTGGGGTGAGGCACGCAACTGTGGAGCTCAATTTTCCTTGTCTGTAAAATGGGCACAATAAACTCTCTTGCTGCTGTTGACGAGATGATCGATACAAAATGAAAAATTGGGAAGAGTGATTCCAAATCGTGGTACCGGGACTGTTGTCTGCAGGCCTGTCTGAGGAGGGAATCGGAGAACCCGGGTGGGGCCTTCTCACTGGTGTCCCGTTGTAACACCCTCCTGGTGGGGCGGTGGTGTGGGTCCACAGGACGGGCCACGCCGGCCCCCTCTCCTTTTCCTTTTTCTAATACATGGTTTTCGTATTAGAAGGAATTTCCTGATGGGTTTAAGTGCTGCTGAAGCCGCCAGTGATGTCCCAGAGCAAATTCTTGTCTTATTACTGTTGCTTGGTGTGGGGTGTTCAGGGCCCGTGCTTACTGCAAGTTGGTCGGAAACAGTCCAGGGATGGGTGTCAGAGCACGTGGTGATTCTGTAAGGTTCTGAGGAACAGCAGGATTAAGGAACAGAAGAAAGGCAATGAGCTGCAAAGAATTCTGGGCTTTAAAAATATCATTAGGTATATAAGTTATGCTTTCCTCAAAGCCAGGAAGAGTAAGTGCAATGCGGTGAGACAGATATTCATAGTTCGAACCTGCACCGACATTGCTACCCCCACCAGGTGCTAATTCCTTATCAGGATAAAGTAGTTCCATGTGATCATCTCCGCTGAAGCTGACGGTCTGTGTCTTAACCAAATCCACAAAGTGTTTCTAGCTTATACTGGGAGATTTTAAAAAGTCGCTCAACCGGATCTTAGGAAAAAATCAGGTTACTGGAACATAGGTTTAGGGCAGGATTAAACTCTGTGGGGGTTTAACGAGTCAGTAATGCCACCGATCACATACTCTGCAAAGTTGGCAGGAAATCACGGGTCGTGGTTAGAACACCATGCAAAACAGGTAGCCCCTTCACTCCCGCACCCCTGGATCTCCACGCCAAGGGAGGTCAAGTCAGCCGTGGGAACCGTGCTTTCCAGAGAAGCCAGGCTTTCCCCGCCTCCGCACTAGTAACCCACCTTAGACTAGCTAATTCTGTGTCGTGGGGGCTGTCCTGGGCCTTATAGCGTGTTGGCAAAAACCTTGGCCTCTCCCCACTCGAGGCCAATAGCACCTCCCTTGCCCCACTTTGTGACAATGAGGAAGGTCTGCAGACATTGCTGCCAAACGCCCCCTCAGAGGCAAGATGACTGCTGGTTGAGAACCACAGTAGTGAACAAAGGATCAAGGTACAATAACATCTTGCGAAATCTTGTTTCGGATATTGTTATTGGGAAGACTGTTTCAGCTTGAGGGTCCAGAAGAAGAGGGGTAAAGGGTCACAAGTCAGACTGGGCTGGAACATTATTATTGTTCAGGATGGGTTCATGAGGATCACTGGCTAAACTCTCACTTTACAGAGAGGCGGACCATTTGCCAAGGCAGACCTTGTGATCTGGAGAACACTGGAGAACTTGCATGGACTGTCTTTTGTTTTTTCCCCTCTTTTCTGAGATTACATCCACTTGAAGAGTTAAAGAGGACATGCTGTTAAAATGAGCCTTTTAAGGACACTATTTTATTTTCTCTCTAATAGCAGCAGTGCCGCTCCCAGCTCTGAACAACATAAGGAGAGTGGTGCTTCACGCATTGCGTTCTGTGTAACTCCTGTGGGAAGTTCTGTGTGAGTACTGTGGGAAGTTCTGTTCAACTCAGTATAATATGCCCTTACTGAGGACTCAGGAACATGGCAGGCGTGCGGCTAAGTGCTTTAAACTGACTGTAACATTTGAGTGTTGTAACAACCCAATGAGGTAGGTACTCTTATCGTTCCTGTTTTAAAGTTAAGGAAATTGAGGCTTAGTGAGGTCGAGTTGCGAAAGGCCAAGCCTTATAAATGATGCGTCTGGGCTCAGATTCAGACATCAGGCTCCAGAGTCCACTCATAACCACTAGGCTCTGTGGCCTAGCAGGGGAGGAGGAACTTCCTTCCTTCCTTCTTTTCTTTTCTTTTCTTTTCTTTTCTTTTCTTTTCTTTTCTTTTCTTTTCTTTTCTTTTCTTTTCTTTTCTTTTCTTTTCTTTTCTTTTCTTTTCTTTTCTTTTCTTTTCTTTTCTTTTCCCTTCCCTTCCCTTCCCTTCCCTTCCCTTCCCTTCCCCTACCCTACCTTCCCTTCCCTTCCCTTCCCTTCCCTTCCCTTCCCTTCCCATCCCTTCCTTTCTTAAGATTTATTTATTTATTTGAAGGAGAGGGGCAGATGGAGAGGGAGAGAGAGAGAATACCAAGCAGACTCTTTATCCCTACTGAGCTTGGACCCCAACACAGAGCTCAATCTCATGACCCTGAGATCATGACCTGAGCCAAAATCAAGAGTCCAAAGCTTAACTGACTGAGCCACCCAGGCGTCCCTGGAAGAGGAACTTTCTAACAGATAAAATTGGCTGCTGTAGGCATAGAAAAATGTTCTCTTCTTCCCTAAGTTCTTTGGCTGGTCCAACAGTTAAATTGACACAAAACAGATTAATAAGAGAAAAACATAATTCTGTATAATGGGAACCCCATAAAAATATGAGACTCAAAGAAGTGACAAAAGCAGGAAACTTTTATGACAATATACTTGTTGTATTTATTGTCATGAGTTGAACAAGACAAGGGGGTTTGGGCTTGGGGTAGTAAATTGGTGAAGAAGCATCAAGATTTGTTGATACAGCCTTCTTGACTCTGGATTTCCTATGTCAGGTAAGAAGGATGCCTTCTACTCTCCTGGGACAGGGAGGGTACCTTTCACATGGGAGATTTAGCTCCCGCTTTTAGGGGGACAAAGGATGGTCAGGGTGTCCTTGTACCAGCTGTATCTCAAGTACCTTTAATTTAAAATAATCAATATGCCAAAGTGGCATATTTTGGGGTGACCCTATTTGGTTCCTCTTCACTGCCAAGAAGAGGACTGGACTCTTGCAAGCAGAAAGTCTGAACAGAATCGAAAGGGTTCTTTTATTGGGTGGGAAGTCTGTATAAATTCGAAGGACTCCCTAAACTTGGCTTCAGTAATCTGTGGGGTAGGAGCTTAAGATAGAAATACAATTGATCTCATTATTCACAGATCTGCATATTCACCTATTTCCTAAAATTTATTCGTAATCCCCAGATCAGTGCTCATGGCTCCTTTGGAGTCATTTGTGGGCATGTGCAGGTCGGAGCCGAGTTTGAGTCACGTGTTCCCGGCCGAGGTCAGACAAGGCCCACACGGCCTTCTCGTTTCAGCCCTCCTGGTGTACCTGAGTGTCCTTTCAGCAATCTAGCTTGTGCCATGGTTTTTTGTTTTTTGGGTTTTTTTGCATTTTTGTGCTTTTCGTTGGTGATTTCACTATTTAAAATAGTCCTTAAGCAGGGCGCTGAAATGTTGTCTGGTGTTCCCTGTGGCAAGAAGGCTGAGATGCCCCTTACAGAGAGAATACATGTGTTAGGTAAGCTGTGCTCCGGCATGAGTCACACTACCCTTGGCTGTGAGCGTTGTGGTGATGGGTCTGCAGTATATATCCAGTAAGGGGTCTTTAACAGAAACACACACAAAACAAAGCTATGTATTCTCTGTTGACAAAAAGGGGACCAGAGGTTCACAGGAACTGAACCCTGCATTTTCCCTAGAAACAATGGTTCCACGCTTGCTAATTCAGTGTTTGCAGTGAATTTATAACATAACTACGCGAATAACAAGAATTGACTGTATTTAGCCTAAAGCTGAAAAGTATACATTTTTCAGTGGCAGTAGGAGGAGGCTTACAAAACATATTACACCATAGGGAAAGTGTGCTGATCCATCCGGTGATCTTTGGGAGTAGAATAAATACGCAGGATTAACTTTACTTTGTTACTCTAGATGACTTAGAAAATATTTCTTTCTAGGACATCAGGAAGATTTTATTTCATCTGACCCCAGAGAGTCATTGGCAATTTTCCCTCATTGCGTATTTTCTTTTGCTCACACTTACGAGGAAAATTCTACTGATGATGGAAATCCAATCACAATTTCCTCTTTGTGCAGGAAGTGCTTGTAGATTCCTGGTGGGTTTCATTTCCAGTATTAAAGTGATCTTATTTAAATTCCATCATGTAGAAGGCACAAATGGATCGCAAAAGCATTTGGAAGATACCTGGGTGGGAAGGACCAAAGAAGTAGGAAGAAAAGCAAGTAGGCTGGTCTGAGGAGCCTAGGGTTGACGTCTTTGTCCTTTATTCCTTGGGCTAGCTTAGAACTTCAAGAAAAAACACTTCTCCCCACTTTTTCTCTTCCAGTGTCATTTAGACCTGTTGGCCTGTACTAGTCCTGTTCTCATTTCTTTTTGGTTGCATAAATATTGATTCATGACCTGTTTGAAACTCTTGCCTTGCTTTTCTTTTTTTCTTACCAAACTTTTGAGGTTTAGTCTCTAGTAAAGGAAGATTTCATGGGACTGGGGGTAAGAAGGGAGTTCTCTCCTGCATCTCCTCCTTCCTTCTGCCAATTCCACCCTGGGCTCATTTTCTGATTCCCAGCAAAAGGTCTCCCCTGGGATGGCATCCCTTCAGATCTTAGCCTTAGCCCTGATTAGGTCTCCACAGGGCAGCAGACCTGAATCTCTGAGGGCAAATTGTTTTTCCCATCCAGGGGAGGCCAGGGTTCTCAGACTCTGTTAAATTTCAAGGACAAAATCACATGACTGGGAAATAACTGTGAGTTCTGTGAAGATTGCCTCTCAGGCTGTGACTTTATCGCCACCACTATCATATTAGGAGAAGTGTTGAGTAGAAGTATTGCTTTAGTCAGTCTTCCAGTCTTTCTAGCATGTTCTCTTGGGACAGAAATGGTCTCTCCCTCAGAAATGATCACTCACAGCAGGCATTAAAGGGATGCCCGTGGAAGCTGCGTGACTGGAGAGGCTGGTTATTAGTGCTTCAGATTTGTAAGGGGCATAGAATTAAATTGAAATAAATAGTGAATAATATATAGTTAGCAATATTTTTAGTAAAGAAGGAAAAAAAGGGGGAGCTTCAAGACATTGTGACCTGAAAGGCCAAAACCAGCCAACCAGCCAACCAACCTACCAACCTACCAGGTGAACAAAAAAGCCCCAAACCCAAAATACTGAAGCGAGATGCATGATCGCAAGTGGGGTTAGAGTCTAATTACTCTGGCCAGACACGTACATCGGGGAAGAGTGAGTGATCCTCCTCTCTCCTCCCGCCTCCGTGTCCCACAACTGTCTTATGGGAAAGGAAGTCACTTCCTTAAGGTCAAATGGATGGTAGGGTAGAGCTTAAAATCCATTCCCCTCAGAGGCTGTATTGCCCCACTGAGAACAGCTGGGTCCTTCAGGGGGGGGATGAAAAGATAATAGCTATCACAGTGGTTCAGAGCTCACCAAAGGGTCACAGTATACAAACAGATAGAAGTATATGGGTTGTACAGAAGTTTCACAGGAAAGGGATGATCAAGGGAAAAATATGTCTAAACACGTTCCTTTAGGGGGACAATAAGCCAAAAAAAAACCCGTTGAGAAGCACTGTGACAATCACATTTCTCACCAGCATTTTTTCATCCGTGGAAACATTATGTCAAGCGTCTTGTGTGAAATCATGAACCCCCCGGTGCAGATTTGGCTCCCTCTGGAGTGTTATAAACATAATTTTCCTACAAATAGATAGAAACCAGGCGTCAAGGTTTGATTTAATTCTTTAATGAGGGAACCAGCAGGGAGACCAAAGTGCTGGCTCAGAGCATTTGAAGGGGAAGGATTTGTGGTCTTTAGGGAAATGGGTGCCCAATCAGGCGGCAAGGTTAGATAGATGACTTTAACTTTCTAGAGCCTAGGGAAACCGCCACACTTTTCCACCAGCTCGTAAAGCCAGAACAGCTTACCAATTTCTGCAGGTTAACTTCTAACCTGACAGAGCTAACAACCGCCTGCGGTCTTATTGCGGATTGTTAGCCAAATATGCGGTGACAGCCCCTGGGGGTGTCGGGTGAGGGTCAGGCAGGCTTACTGGGCAATGCTCCAGCGTGACAGAAAATGCGAAGCAATTATCCCTCTACCTTTCACAAGCTTGGTGCATGGTTTTTTTTAACAAGAGAATGGATTTGTGATTGCTGCTCTTCTGATACCCGCTAATTGAACACCTCTGCATTGTGGATTCCTGATGGGGGGGGGTCTTCAAATGATAACCAACCTTCCTAGATGAAGAAGAATCTTGATTTACATACCCCTCAGACTCATGCTTAGTATGTGCTAGGCATCATTCTAAGCGTCTTGCAAGTATAATTTCACTTAACTCGTACGACAGTGCTATGAGGTATGTGTATTAGGGGTCTCCAGAGAAATAGAATCGATAGGATATGTATATATAGAAAAAGAGATTTATTACAAGGAATTGGTTTGTGATTACGGTGGCTGGCATGTTCAGGTCTGCAGCATGGGCAGGAGGACTTGAGACCCAGGAGAGCTGATGGTACAGATGAATTCCATAGTCAGTCTCCTGGAGAATTTTTTTCTTACTTGGGTGGGTGGGGGAGGGTTTTTTTTTTGTTCTATGGAGGCCTTCAACTGATTGGACAAGGCCCACCCACACTAGGGAGTGTGATCTACTTTAGTCTTCTATTAAAATGTTAATCTCAGGGGCACCTCAGTGGCGCAGTCAGTTAAGTGTCTGACTCTTGATTTTGGCTCAGGTCATGATCTCAGGGTCATGAGATTGAGCCCCACATCAGGCTCCACACTGAGCATGGAGCCTGCTGAAGATTCTATCTCTGACCCTCTGCCCCCGCTGGCGCTCTTTCTCTTAAAAAAAAAAAAAAAAAAGTTAACCTCATCCAAAAACATCTTAGCAGAAACATCTAGAATAATGTTCGACCAAATGTTTGGACGCTGTGGCCCAGTCAAGTTGACACATAAAACGAATCATCACAATATGGATTATTGTAATTTCCATTTTCCTGAGGAGGAAACGGAAGCTCAGGATATGGCATCCACAAGCCCGAGGTCACGTAGCCCCAGGCTCTCTCCTGTGACACTACAATTATCCGTGGGCTCAAATCCTCCCAGCTCTCTTCGAGGGCTCTGAGCCCCTTGCCCTTGTCAGACTGAATCAGCCTCCACAACCCAACAACCTTTCTTTCAGAGCTTTGTCCCTCACACCCACCCCTCGTTTCTTCCACCCGCCATCACCACCTGCTGCTGGGAGTCATTCCTCTGTGCCTGGCACCCCAGGCCCTGCACATTCCGGCCCACCTCCTCTCTCCGTCTCCCGCAGCTCCCCTTCTCACCCCTGCGCCCTCCTGAGCCAAAGCCATGGCCTCTGCTCCCCTGCCCTTCCTGCTCCTGCTTTCTCTTCACTGGGACTTCGTTTTCCTTGAGGGTCGGTGCGAAAACCCCACCCAGCCTTCAGGGTCTTTCCACATGAAGGCTTCCTGCCTTCGCCCCTTCGGGAGGAATGTAACTCCCCGAAAGCATGTCGGGATGCTCTGAGTTTAGTTTGGAGGCAGGATTTGGCCCTCCAGGATGCGTTTTGTCAAGGATAGATGGAGGGAAGAAGGGGTGATGAGACCAGATGGGCGAGAAGGGACACAGGTGAGCAAGCAGGTTAAAGCCCTTCCTTGGGAGAGGGGAAAAGGCACGAAGGGCAGAGGGTAGGAGGAAGGAGGGCTTCTGCATCCCATCCTCCTGCAGGGTTTGTTATAAGTAAGAAGCCTGCTCGCCCCCCCGAACCCTGGGCAGAGTTCATCCCTCACTCCCTCTGCTCCCCCGCCCTGCCCCCCGCCCCGTCACCACTTCCCTGAGCGCAGTGTAGGGCCCGCGTTCAGTGGGTGCTGCTCAAACCCCGCAGTGCTCAGACATGGGGTGCTCAGCGACGCTGGGCAGTGACCCGGTGAGGGCACCTGCTGTAAGCACATTCGGGTTTGTGATCCACGCCTTCTGTGACTCTGAGACCAGAGATGAGGATTCGTGTGTAAGTGACGTATTAGGAAAGGGCTCCCAGGAAGACCCGTGAGTTGCCCAGGACGCAAGCCAGGGGAGGGAGGAAGCCACGTGACTAGTGAGGTCCCATCAAGTCCTGCTGGGGTGGCTTCAACCTGGCCCGGGGGCCAGCTCTGCAGGGGAAGTGACCTCCGTGTGCAAAACTAGACCTGAAAAGGAGGGAGCTGGGCTTTAAAGTCCACGTCCCACGGTCACTGGCTAATGGTCTCCCATGGGGAGGGCAGGGAGCACAGAAACAGTACAAAGGGTCGTAGGGGTCTGGGGAGAGCGCCAACCTGGTCCACTGCCGACACTGAGCACTGCGCTATAGTGGGAATTGTGGGGGAGCCCAGTGAAGGGTGCACTTGGGACCATCCCTGCAGAATCCACCAGACTCGGTCTGTTCCGTTCACTGCTGAATCCTCAGTTCTTTGACGTATGCCTGGCACCTTGTAGTGACTCTGTATGTGTATGTTGGATGAATGAACCAGAGAGACAGGCAGAGCAGGAGGCGGCATCATTTTCACATTCTCTACTCCCTGGGGAGTTTTTAAGGGTTCAAAAAGTATGGGTAAGGGCTGCCTGTGGCTCAGTGGGTTAAAGCTTCTGCCTTCAGCTCAGGTCATGATCTAAGGGTCCTGGGATCGAGTCCCACATCGGGCTCTCTGCTCAGCAGGGAGTCTGCTTCTCCTCACTCTCCCTCTGTGCTCTCTCTCTCTCAAATAAATAAAATCTTAAAAAACAAAACAAAGAAAACCCTCCAAGAATGCACACATTTGTTAGCAAGCAGGCACAGATCCGTTCATTCTGTGTCTGTGAGCTCAACAAAGGCCCAGCTCTCCGAGCCTGGGTTCGGAGGCACTGATGCGTCATAGCATAGAGGTCAGTTGAACTAATTTTCTCTGCAGGATGAAGCTAGAATGCTCTAACCAAGGATGGGTCATAGGCCCATCTATGGAACAAGCTCAGGTACCATTCCTACAGGGAAGGGCCACTGGACCCTCAGTAAACATGTCTCCCGGTCAAGGCTGTCGTCAGTGCACCATCCCTCTAGGTCCTCGTCCCAGGTCTGCAAGAAGGGCAGGAGCGCCCTCACCCTGCACAGCCTGCCAGGGACAGCAGGTGTTCGGTGCTGAATGTGCTCCCTCCAGGGCCTGCAGGGAGGACAGAGGCAGGAAGGAGGGCTCCAGAGAGGGAAGGCCCCTCCCGGCCTCTGTGTGCAGACTTTGGGAGAAAGTGTCCTTTCTGGGCAGACACATTTAAAAGGGCAACTACAGTCCTGAGATGTGCATCTCTGGAACAGAAGTCACCTTTGTGCGGAGAGAAGTCGCTGCCTGCCGCCGTCCCCTGACTCCCGCCCCTGAAAGGTGACTGTCCTGGCTCAGGCCCAGGGCCTGGAGCAGGTGGGGGCTGGTAGTGCGCCCCTCCCACCCTGCACGCCTGTGCTTGACGGTACCCTTCTCCTTCTGTTCTCCACCTCCCAGCTGGTCGCCCCCCCTCTGACAAAAGTCTGTGGGCGGCCAGGACCTGCCCTCTGCCTTGAGCAGGATCCCAGGTGTCATTCTGGCCTGTTCAGACCTTGGGGAGGACTCAGTACCTTTAAGTACCTGCCCCCTCCAGGGAAGCTGGAAGCCCTGGATACCTGCGCTCACAGAAAGTGGGCTCCTCCCAGAGCATCCTGTGTTTCCTGTTTGCCAGTTGTTTCCTCAACCATGTCATTTAGGCACTGAGGAGTAGGACCTCAGCTCTTCAGTAGCCAGGCAAGCAGAAAAATCGCAGGAGATGGGGCTGGTGGTCAAACCAGGGAGGGAGGTGTGCGGGGAGACGTTACATCACAGATGCCCCGCTGTCCAGCCTCCTTGTTGCACTGATGGGGAACTGAGGCTTAGAGAGAGTAGATGTGGGCTGGGGACTTTGCTGCCAGGTAACTGCTGAGTGAGAATGAGACCCCAGAGATCCCCCACCCCAGGCCGGGTGCTCCCAGCTGCTACCCCCGAGAGGGGGTGTGTCCTGGAGTAGTGACGTGAGTGAGGGGCTGTGGGCAAGCCACTTAACTCTCTGTGCCTCGGTTTCCCCATGATAAAAAAGGGCTCCCGGGTATCTCTCAGCTACCGGATTCCACGAACCCGGATTCCTTCCTCTACACATTCTGGCTTTTCCGCTTTCCGTTTTTGTAAAGGACAATTATTCAATCGATGCCTTAAAACCAACTGCCAATTAGCATTACTTCTAATTGCACATCATTAAAAAAAGGATCATTTGTTGGGCGACTTCAGAATGATTTGTTACAAGGCGAAAAGTTAAAACTTGCAATGTACCCAGTTAATTATGAAACTATCAATCAAGGAAAAGACAACTAATATTTGGGTTCCTTTCTCATGAACTGCAAGTGTAAATATTTTGTCTGATGATCTTCAAGTTAGCGTGTTAAGAGCAGCTTGAAGTACGGCACATAGAGTCAGAGTGTGTTGGGGAGTTTCAAATTCAAGGCAGTCCTCGGGGTCTCTTACAATGTTTTACCTCGTGTTTTATGGTATCACAGATTCATTATCCTACACAGCATTCTTCTGGAACAGTCTCATTGTAAGGATCTCTAGAAGAGATTCTGTTAGTTCCCTTGGCCACCCATTTCAGGATTATCACCACTTGGCCCATAGAAGGTCTTTTTTGGGTCTGTGAAGCCTAAATTTCTCCAATGCAGGACCATCTGGGCTCTCAGAGCAGCAGAGGCTAAATAATTCAGTTTGGCTCACTCCGGGGGGCTGGTGTTCAGGGCTGTTCAGGACCAGAGAGAGTCCTTCAAATTGCAGCATTTAGCGGTAGACCTTGGGTGCTGTGGAATCAGCCGAGATTTCTGATAAATGCTGGCAGGAATAGAGCTGGGCACTTGAAAACAGGTCCCTCAGGGCAGGGTCAGGGAGCAGAGCTGGTGAGACAGCAGGTGAGGGGTTAATGACAAGGTATAGATCCCTAACTAAGCATTTAGGTGAATCTATGTGAGCCCAGGAAGCCAGCGCTGTGTGATCTCAAGAAGGCCCATTCCTTCTCTGTTTTCTCATCTGTGAGAGGAGGTTGGACTAGGGAGTTTCTAAGACTCCACTCAGGGTGGTCTGAGTTGATTTTTTTTTGTGGGAAGGAATGGCCATTTGGTTAAAATCATGTCTCTGATCAATTATTGTTTCTCCTGTTGTATTTGTGAGAGATGGGATTTTGCCAGTTGCAAGAGGGAGGAACTGTGCGTGAGCTACAGTCGGTGAAAAAAAATCAAGCTGCAGCCGGGGCGTCTGTTTGTCCACAGTGTCTGCGGGGCCTCAGAGATACAGCAGTGAACACAATAGGCAATCGTGCCCATATTGGTGTAGAGACAATGAGAGTATCTGTGTGTGTGCTTAGAGCACCTCCCGCAGGCAACACAAGGAATGCTCAGATAATTCATGCTTCCGGGGCCAAGGGTGGGGAGATTGACGTTCCATTGTAGCGCCTGTGGACCCCCCGAGTTTTGTGCCACGTGAGTGTATTTCCATTAATAGAAATAAAATAGTTTTAAGAATAAGAGAAGGGCGATGCTCTCCATCGTACTGCCTGGGTCTCACGCTTGTGCAGGCGGCGCCAGGGAAGGGGGCGAGAGCCTGTGATGACCCAGAGCGGCCACGTGGTGGCAGTGTTTCCCTTTGCTCGGCTCAAGGCCACCCGCCCCCTCTTTAAAGAACTCCCCACTGCGGATTTCTGGGCTCCTCCCTCTAGGCTTTTATGGGCCTCAAGTGAAGATGCAAAATAGTATCCTGAGTGGAAAATAATGGCTGTAACAGATATCCCCTGGCTCCTCCCGGTCTTCTATTAGAACATCTCCCAGCTAAGAGCCCCTTAGCCGCAGGCAGGGGTTAGTACTGCAGAGAGGAATCCAAGGGAGATGCTGGGCTGATTTGTGCCTAAGGCGTGGGAAGCAAAAGAGCCAGGTTGCATCAACCCGCCAAGGGGGACAGGGGAAGCGTGAGCCCCCCACAACCTAAGAAAGTGACTGGCTTTCATGGAGAGCTTGGCTTTTTTCTTTAACCTACCAGCCAGAGCCCCAGGGCCCATTCTTTCTGAGGGGACTGGGGGGCAGCTTCTTCCGCAGGGATGAGGACTTGGGCAGGTTACCGGACCGTTGTCAGCCAAGTTCCTCTTTGGTGAGGTTGGGGTGCCGATTCAATTTGGAGGTTCTGTGCCCCCCAGTTCAGGGCTGCCCCAAGATCACTGAGGAAATGAATAAACACCCAGATTCTGGGGCCCTGCTACTGCTCAGTCTGTTCTGTGGGTCTGGGTTGGAGCCCAGGAGTGTGGGAGTTTAATAAGCTCCCAGGAGAACCCACAGGAGCCTGGCATCCAGTATCTAGGAATGCTTTTCATTTCCTTCCAGGGGGAAATGTGTGGTTGTGGACATGATGGCTCCGTGTGGAGGACATGGTCCTGAAATCCACTTCTTAAAGCTGCTGAGGTTGGTCCGCATTCATATCCTCGAGATGCTGTAGAACCTTCCTGGGACAGGAAGCCGATTCTGTCCCTGGTGAGGCCTGGCCTTCCTCCAGTTGCAGCTTTCCCACTGACAGAAGGTGATGGCCCTCAGGAGCGCCTCTGGCTCTCACCTCATAACCAGAGGGGAGGGGGGGTGTCTCAGCTCTAGACTTTAAATTCTTTTTATTATGAAAAAAACGTAAACATATACAAAAGTAAAGTAAATAGTATATAGTGAGTCCTTATTTATCCATTACCTAGATTCAACAGTTACTAAGATTTTGCCATATCATTTTACCTAATCCTATTTTTTTGGTCTTTGTCTTTGATAAAATATTTTCAGGCAAAATCCAAGCATTTCATCCTTTCTCCCCTGTATGGGGCATTTTCATAATTTCTATGCCATGATCACAAGCTAATAATATCTTCTAGGTGTTACCTAATTCCCCATCCATATTCAAATTTCTCCAAAACTGTCTCAGAAATGTCTTTTTACATTTAGTTTGAGGTCTAGACTTTTGACGTTATGTCCTAATATCTCCTTAAATGTACAGCCGCAGAAGAACATGGACAGGGGTATTTGAAATACAGCACCATGGTTTTGGAGATCATTCAGCTCCGCTTCTCCCCAGTGTCAGAATCCTTTGACGGGTGAAGGACTGCTGTGCCTTCAGTGTTCCCACAGACCCTTCCAGGGTCCCCCAGTGGCTGGAGTATGGACTTGGAATGGAGAAACCTATGAGCTGTCTGACCCCAGGGGAACTACTTACCTTCTCTGAAGCCAGAATGTTCCATCACTGAAAGGCAGAGGAGAAGGTCCATTTAAACATCTGTCCAGCTCGGCCACTCTCTGTCCACCCCCTGGGCTGACAGATGCCCGTGGCCTGCTCAGCTGCAGACACTCCTGGAGCTCCCCGTGGACACATTCAGCTTGAGAGGCAGGCCTTCCCACAGGCAGACATGTTCTCCCCCAGACCTGCCCATGCCAGCTCTCCTTGACATCATCCTCACATAATTTAATCAAACATCATGAAAATTGATGAAATATGGATGTCAAAAAGACATAGAGGTGTGTCCATCTCCTCTGAGATGGTTGAATGCGATGTAAAGACTTGGGGTAGACAAGCTGATAAAAAACTGGCTTCCCCCTGACTCCCAACTTCATTGAGCTGTAACTGACTTGGGCAGGTTACCGGAAGGTTACCAGTAAGCATAAGATGTACAAGGTGAAGATTTGATATATGCCTGTGAAATAATTACCACAATAAGTTTAACACCCAGCACCTCACACGGTTGCGATTTTTTTGGTGCGTGTGTTAAGAACTTTTAAGATCTCTTCTCTTAGTAACTTTCACATGTACTATAGGATATTAACTATAGTCACCATGCTGTACATTAGATCTCCAGAACTTACTCATCTTATAACTGGAAGTTTGTACCCTTTGATGTTTGTACCCAACATCTCCCCATTTCTCCCACTCTGCCCCTCCCCCCAGCTCCCTGGCATCCGCCATTCTACTCTCTGCTTCTGTGAGTTTGACTTCTTTAGATTTCACTTATGAGTGATATCGTACAGTGTTTATCCTTCTTTGATTTATTTCATTCAACATAATTCCCTTACAGTTCATCCACGTTGTCACGAATGGGAAATTTTCCCTTTTTTATGGCTGAATAATATTCCATTCTATCTATCTATCTATTTCTCCGTCCATCCATCCATCTATCTAGCCATCTATCTATCCATCCATCTCATTCTCTTTATCCATTCATCCATCGATGGACACAGGTTGTTGCCATGTCTTGGCTCTTGTGAGTAATGCTGCAAGAAACATGGGGATACAGTTATCTCTCCAAGATAGTGGTTTCATTTACTTTGGCTAGATAGCCAGAAATGGAGTTGCTGGATCATATGGTAAAAACTGGCTTCTGAATCAGAGATGTAAAGGAGATGGCCTTAAGACCTGGGGAAAGTTACAAAAATGTGGAAAAACTCTCTAATTCAGATTGTTTCTTAAGAGAGTTTAAGTTCTTGCTCTGCTTTACAGAAGTGGAAACTGGAAATCAATATCAATTCACAGAGGCAGAGTTTATGAAAGACACACCATGTAGATCTAATCAGTGGAGTTCTTCAAAGTAAAGCCTTGGGTCAACATCAGCATTGGGGAATGAAAAAACATATGTATTAAGTTGAAATTAAATATTTATGGTATGTATGTACCATGTTTTATGATTCTCCGCTTTAACTTATTTTTTTTTTTCAATTAACCACCCATCTACAGGGGATAATGCTGGATATAAGGATTCTGTATTAATAATAAATGCTTATCTCAGAGGACAAATGTGAGGAAGAAATGAGATCACACAAATTTTCTGTTCCAGTGTCTGGCACACAGCAGGCCCTCTAAATACAAATTCTCATTCTCCTCTCTTTCCTTCCAGTGGTAAGGAACCACAACTTCCCAAGACAGCTCATTCTATTTCCAAACAGCTCTGGATTGTGAGAAGCTCTTCTAAAGCCTCCTTATAATTTCTGTCTATTAACCCTGGTTTTGTCTTTTGGGTATACACAGGACCAAGGCCGTCTATATGTATTTGAAGATAATCATCTTGTCCCTCCAGGAGCATTTTCTTCTCTACAACCAACCTAAGTTTCTTTTTTTTTCTTCCCCTAAGAATTTATTTATTTATTTATTTGAGAAAGAGAGAGAGAAAGAGAGAGTACGAGTGGGGGGAGGAGCAAAGGGAGAAGCAGACTCCCCACTGAGCAAGGAGCCCAACATGAGGCTCCATCCCAGGACGCTGAGATCATGACCTGAGCCAAAGTCAGACACCTAACTGACTGAGCCACCCAGGTGTCCCAAGATTTTTGTTTTTAACTGTTGCCCCATACGATACTTTTTCAAGATTCCCCACTCATTCTTTTGCCCATTCCTCTCGGGGCTCACTCCACACGACTCATGTTATATCCCAGATGTATGTGACATTCTATACGTGGTGCCCTAGAGCTACTCCACCACTTTGCCTTTATTCTGGACACTCTCCTCCAACGGGGGCCATCTGCCTCTGCAGGAGCGTTTTGACAGTGTCCAATGTTGCAAACACAGGCTTTGCTGCCGACTAAAACTTGCGAGTCCTTTCCTGAGAGACTGCTGTGAGGCCAGGCCTTCTTTATCCTGAAACTGTACATTTGATTTTTTTTCATCCTGTGCAGAAATTTCTATGAATTATATTTCATCCTGTTCATCCTGTTGGTTCCAGTTTTCTAACTGGAGTCCTCTTTTTTTTTTTTTTTTTTTTGGTGTTTTGATGCAAGTCATCCACGAATCAACTATTTTCCCTACCTTGATGTTGTTGGCTAATTTGGTAAGGGGACCTTCTAGGTCTTTCTTCAAGTTGCTAGTAAGCACATTGGACAATAAAGGGATGGGGAGACAACCACGCGACACACTATAAGAGGTCCTTCTCTCCCTCCAGTTCATTTAACTTTCAATTCAACAAATATTTGTTAACCTGTACATACATTGTTCTAAATGCTGGGGATACAACAGTGGACAAAAGAAACAAAAATTCCATCTTTATAAAGCTTACATTTTAGTGGCTGTCATTTTGGCTAGTAAGTCCTGCCACGATGTTATGTATGCCTTTGTCTTCATTTAATTTGGCTCACAGTTATTCGTGATAATAATTTGTTGAGTTTGTATGTGTCGAGACTTGTTTTTGGTCTTCAGGCACATAATAGGTGGCAGCTGATAAAGAACAAATAAACTCAAGTCTTCACCCACTAGATTGGCAGAAAGCTTATTATCACACCCTTGGGCGTCCCTTCTCATTTCTGGACCATTCATGAACCTTTTGAAAGTTTTGCAGTCTAAAAGGAAATTTTTCCAAACTTTGATTTTCAGGTGGGAAAAAAATCAAGTTGGTCAGCCCTTTGTAGTGGCTGTTCCTTGCCACTTGGAGGCGCTGCTGAACAGATTGTCTGTGTCTCCTCCCTCTACCCTCCCCCCAACCCCTTTTCCAGTTGACCCTGTGGTACCTGCTCCACCCAGTACAAGCTGGTGCCTTTCAAAGGAGGGCCATTTCACTTCGTCTGGGCCTCGCTCAGTACAGCGTGCTGTTCAGTGGGTTCCCTGGAGCAGTTCTCATTCTCCCCTGGGGTTGGTGCTCCGTGGGTGGCTCCCGGGGACCTCCTCCTGGGATCTGAAACCCTGCCTTTCTTTGGTTTTGAGAATATTTTGGGTAGGTAGGTGGAGACATTGAGACCACGGTTGAGATGTTTTTCCTTTGCAATCCCCAAAATCTAAAAAAAAAAAAATGTATTCCATTCTCTTCTTGAGATAATGTTCATTGATCAAAGCCTTCCCGATTGTTTTTCATGTAAGGTGAAAGAATTTGGATTATTTCAGGAGGAAGGGGGTAGGTGATGAGGTGCCCCTTGGAGGGTACTGTGGACCCTCATTGCTCTCTATGCATATAGCTTCGGGGTAGTGGTGTTTATAGCAGTTGTGCAAGGGGGATGGGCAAGGTAGGGTGGTGGGGAAGAGATTTCAAAACTTGATGTATGAATTGCCATTTCTTAGAGGCCACTGTGCATCTTTAAATATCGGGGGGGGGTAAAAGTCTTCTGTGGGTTACCCCAAAACACATACATCATCTAATCTGATCCCCAGAATAGCCCTGCGAGGTAACAGCATTCTAGCCATTTCACAGATGAGGAGGCAGGTTCAGAGAAGGGAGGGAAGGAGATTGGACGTTGGGTCCTTTGGGGCCTGAAGTCTGACTTGGCCCACCACACTGTGCTCCCCTGTGTGGCTCATGGGCTCTTGCCCTCTGTATTGACCTAGAGTTCGCTGCGCCATCATTCAAGGGTAGAGGAACTGCCGGGGCTGGGAGCCCCAGGGAGTCTCCTGTGACCCAAGAGCAGGGAGGGCTCTACCAAGAACTGCTGATTTGATCCCTGAAGTAGTACTTCTCATTAACCCAATTACATAATGGGAGTAGAAGGACCTTCACGTGCTAGAGCTAATCATGTAGCTTGGCTTGTTTTATAGAGTCGAAAGCTGAGGGTTAGGGAGCTTAAATAACAGAGAAAGAACTGGGAGAGTGGCTGGGTTTTCTCACCCCCAGCCCAGGGTTTATTTTAAACTGGTGTTGATGATTTTACCTTAGAGGTCCTTGTTACTCTTAGAATAATGAAAATTATTGATGTGTTAAAATACATAGGACTTCCAGCTTTTGCCAAGACAGAGTACCAGGTTTATTTTTCTACCATTAACAGCTATAAAATTGGATGAAATAGATGAACAACTGATCTTAAGCATCCCAGGGCTGCAGTTCTTGAGGGAAGAGAAACACGCAAGGTGAGGTTCACTTCTATGCTGACTTTTTGCCTGAGGCATTTTCCAAACTGTAGGGACGTGGATCCCAAGCAGAAAGCAGCAGTCTGGTTGGGGAAAGGACACTAAGGTAGAAGGTCAGAGTTGCTAAGGCTGCTGGAACTTGCAGGGTTGGATACCAGAGAGAAGGAAGCCGAGGAGAAATAGCCCCAGAAATCTGTGTAAGGGTTTCCTTCAGCTTCTTTGCCAGATCTTTAGCTGTGTATGCACTGAATGAGACTCTGCAAAGTCTGCGGAGGACAGTTTCTAGGGGATTGTGAGGTGAACAGTGATTTGAAAAGTTGCCATGCAAGAGAGCTATTGGAGTTCTGATCCAGCCAAAGTGGGGCTGGACGCTTATTTGAGACCTGGGAAAGGCCTGCCTTAGGAGGAAGAACTGTGTCCTAGGAGTAAGGGACATGCCACAGCATTGAGAACAAAGGTGAAACATATCTGCCTTAACGAAGCCAAAACCCAAGACTCAATAGGATCAAGATGACCCGTTAGTAATTCAACTGTTAGAACAAAATGTCACGTTTCTTAGAAGAATACAACAAAATCCAGAATCTCTACATTCTGTAGATGTAGAGATCTACATTGAAAGTGTTCGGCATATAATAAAGATGTTTAGACATGCAAAGAATAAAGTTCAATATGTAGACCTTCCTTATAACTTGAAACTCCACACACTTTCTCAGTTGGCTCTTTTTTCTTTGTAAGTGTTTCAGTCTGACTTGAATGATTAATGGGACATAGAATGTCTGGGATTTGGCAATAAAATTGGATTTCTTTTTTTTTTTTAATTGAGGTATAATGACTTACAACATTATATTAATTTCATGCATGCAACATAATGACTTGATAGATGTGTATATTGTGAAATGATCACCACAATAAGTTGCAATTTTTTTCTTGTGATGAAAACTCTTAAGATCTACTCTCTTAACTTTCAAATATGCAATATCGAATTGTTAACTATACTCACCATGCTGTACATTAGATCTCCAGGACCTATTTATTTTATAACTGAAAGTTTATACTTTTGACCCCCTTCACACATTTCTCCCACCTCCCAGGAAAGGATTTCTGATAAAAAATCATGAATTGTTTTTGAATTGCTCTTTTTTTAAAAAAAATATTTTATTTATTTATTTGAAAGAGAAAGAGAGAGAGCACAAGCAGCTGAGAGGGGCAGAGAGAGAGGAAGAAGCAGACTTCCTGCTGAGCAGGGAGCCCAATGTGGGACTCGATCCCAGGACCCTGAGATCATGACCTGAGCCAAAGGTAGGTAGTTGCTTAACTGACTGAGCCACCCAGGCACCTCCTTTTTTTTTTTTTTTTTTTTTTAAGATTTCATTTATTTATTTGACAGAGAGAGAGAGTTCTTGAATTGCTCTTGATGTCTTGGCTGATGTCTATCCTACCTATTTGTGGAAAAATGTGCCTCTGTAGACAGACTGGCCTCTCTAACTAGATCTCAGTATTTTGTGGTTCAGCTGAGGGATGATATTTTGAAACATATCTGAGTTTCAACTCTTTTTGATTTTTTAAAAGATTTTATTTATTTATTTATTTATTTATTTATTTATTTATTTAGGGGGTGGGGTGCAGAAGGAGAGGGAGAGAGAGAATCTCAACTCCATGCTGAGCCTGGAGCCCAATGTGAGGCTCTATCTCATGACCCTGAGATCATAACCTGAGCTGAAATCAAGAGTCAGACGATTAATCAATGAGCCATCCAGGTGCCCCCCAACTCTTTCTTTTTAAAAATATTATCATGTTGGTCTGGGTTGTTTGTCAATAAGGGATTTTCGGGGATTGGGGTGAGGTAGTGGTGTAGTGCAGAGAATTTGTAGTACAGAGAATTTTATGTATTTGGGAGAATATCCTAGATCTCACTGAGCATTTGAATGACTGCTAATAAAATAAGGAGGAACTGTTAAATCTGAGAAAAATTGTAAAATCTTTGGCAGAAATATCTTCTAGTTTTTTGATTCATGACAAGAACTTATAAGCATTTTTCTTAGACAATTTCAACTTGTCTTCTGTGCTCAACTAATTCAATTTTTACCTAGAAAAACTGTTTTTTAAACTTTCGATTGTGTAAGAAACCTGAAGAAGCACGAAGAAACATTTTTGCAGTTTCTGTTTTTAGATATAATTAATTGATCAGTTAGCATTTTTAGTAAAAACTGTCTTTAATATTTTTCCTTTCCCTAAAAAAATAAAGTTGCTTTCTAATCAAGAAGGAAGCAGAAGGTTTCTGTTGGAGACCTTTTCATTCTGGTTGCTATTGAACTTGGGAGATTTACTGTTCTTGGAATAAGTACATTTATTCAATAGGGAATAAAATCAACATTATTAATTATTTTAAGACAGAAAACATCTTGAATCATGAAACCTCTAATTCACGGGTCTTAATCTTCTTGTTTCTAATGGCTGATAACTCATCCTGCAGAATTATGCCTCTGTGCCCTTGGAATGCTCTGTAATTAATTAATAATTTATGCTGGGGGAAGTGATACACAGTATAGGGACGGGCGTTCATCCCTTGCTGGGATTGCTTTAGCTGCTTAAATCGTCAGAGAGGTTTTCCTTGTGGAAAGACTCTGCAGAGTGTGGCCCCGAGGCTCAAAGTATGGGACGCATTTGGGCAGCCTCTTCTCACAGCTGTCCATGTGACAAGGTCTTTTACAAATCCATCAGAAGGTATTTCACAGACTCTGACTCTCCCTTGAATTGTGCAGACTCTGAAACATTTTCCAACTTGAATTGTTGAGAAAAGGCCTTTATTTGGACATGGGAAAATTAGCATGCAGTTGAGAAATAGATTTTAAATGCGTAAGCGAGAGTGATTAGCTTTTCTTTTCTTTTGATTCTTGGGCCACTTCCATTTGAGTTTCAGTAAATGAGGAATCTTTTAATGAGTTATGTGATATTTGCTGAAGGTTGTGATTTTGGCAACTGCTAAATAGAAAAAAAAATGTTTCCCCCTCCTCCCCTGCCTTCTCCTACTCATCCTCTTCTTATTTAGATAGAGTTCTCGAATTGTTTGCCAAAGTCAGTGACACAACTGCCTTCTTCAGACAGGCACCTGACAGACTGGCCCAGATTTCCACAGCCACCAGCCAGCTTTGTGTTGAATCTTCTCCACAGAAACACCAGCCTCTCGGGCGGGAAGGCGCTGCTCTAGAAGGGACTATGTGAAGCTGTAGGTAAGCCAGAGGGTCACTTAGCCCAAATCCCACATGGGGAGGGTAGCATTTTTTAAATATGAAAGTGGGTTCATTGCTTTATTAAAAATTATAACATTCATTAAAAATTCCATGCAATATAACAAAAATAAAAAAGAAAGTAAAAATCCAAACTGAAACACTCAAAACCCCCAAATCCCACCAATTACGTGGGAGTCACCAAGCTTTCTGCAAATGTCTAGAGTAGTAAATATCTTTGCCTTTGGTCTCTATCACTGTAATTGAATTCTGCCGTTGTAGCAGGAAAGCCGCCATGGACAAAAGGTAATGAATGAACAGGTGTGACTATTTTAATAAAACTTTATTTAGGGCCATATTTGGCTGGCAGCCTGTGATTTGCTAACCCTTGATGGAGAGTAACCCTCATTTACATTAGGTGCACATCATTTCCTAAATCTCTTTTTTTTTTTTTCCCTTTCCTTCTCACTTGTGTCTTTGGAAATATATCCATAGAGGAAAAAAGAGAGAGCTAATTTTATATAGATGAAAGCATCTTTATAAAAATGAAAGCTATATTTAAAAATATAGTAAATTCAATTTTACTTGAATTTGACAGAAGGAACGAACTGAAATAAGATTGCAGGAGCTACTGAAGTTCAGACACACATTTCTTCACCATGGGTGATAATAGATCCTAAAATAGTTTCTCTCAGATTAGGGGGGGGAAAGATGATGAAAAGGTTGGGCATCTTTTCGCTTTTTAAAGTCCAGTTTTCAATTTTAGATGGAGCAGTTGACTTCCTACTCTGACAGGTAAGGAAATAAGTGTTCTTCCACTTTTCCTGTCTAAATTCCCTTTGCTCGCTTGATTGATCTTGAATTGTCAAGGCCGATGGTTTACATTCTATTCCTTCACCACAATGACCTAGGGGTCCTTTGGTCTTAGATGTTTCAGTAGATGGGCTAATGCCTACCACCATTTTTTTTTTTTTTTTTTTTTAATCAAGGTTTCTCCATTTCTGGTCTTTCTTTCTTTTTTTTTAAGTTTTAATTCCCCTCTTATTGAGTTGGATTTATTGCCTAGTAATATTTTCAAGAAGGACTTAAAGGATTTTCAGTCTCTGATTTGCCTCTTAGCATCATACTAAAAGGACAAACTGTCTAGGTATACAACTCCTGGGTCACATTTCCTACTAAGTATTGTATAATCTTTATTTTTAATTTTTTTCTATAATTTTAAAGTTCAGCTTCTTTACGTGTTTTTTGGCCGGTTGGATTTTGTGGTCAAGAATCCCACTTTTCTCTGTGCTGTGTAGGCACTACATTTCTCCTATTCTTTCCTGTTGGAAAATGTCCATCTGTATTCATGCTGAAGGGCTTACTTGGAGATGTCTGTCACACGTGGGATGATCTCTCTTTGCCTGAGGACCTTGTAGGCTTTGCTCCTTTCCTTTTAGGCATTGGGTATTACTCTTGGGAAGCCCGAGCATAGCTTTGTTTTTATCCCTTGGGAGTGTCTAACTGCTCCCTCCCGCCACCACTCCACCATGCCTGAAGGAATTTTTTTTTATTATTAGAATTAATATCTTCTTAAGAACATGTCACAGTATTAATCATTAATATCAATTTTGTGTCCTTTTGTGCTTCAGGTTTAGTTCTTCCTTTATGTCATGGAAGTTTTCTTCTACTTTGTTTTTGACTATCTTTTTTGTCTCATTTATTGAGTTCTGTATCTTGAGGACACATACAATTGTCTTTGTTCCTGGATATCCTCTCAATTGCTTTTATATCTTTGCTTTCATTTGCTATTGAAAGAAACCAGAATACATCACCCCAAAATATGCCTCTTTGACATAAAATTATTTTGAGCTGAAGACAATTAAGAAGTGTTGAATGCAGAAAATACTTCTCTTTTTCTGCCTATAGGCAGGAAATAAATTCTCCTTTGATTAGAGACTGACTTATCAGCCCAGAGAAGGCTTCAGAGGAATTTGCAAATAAACCTTATTAAACTAACCCTTCTTTTCCTAATTAAGGAAGTAAGGACCACTTAGCCCTGGTTGGGCTACCCTTAGTCCAAACCTCTTTATCTCGCCAGTTCTTCCCAAATGTATTGTTTCCTTGTCTGAAAGGTATAAAAGCTTCCTGCTCTGGTCACTTCTTTGGGTCTTCATTCTCTTGTGAAGTCTCCCATGTACCCATAGCAATTCAATAAATTATGTATGCTTTTCTCCTGTTAATTGGTCTTTGTCAGTTTATTTTATTTTTTTAAAAGATTTTATTTATTTTTCAGAGAGAGAGAGCACAAGCAGGGGGAACAGCAGGCAGAGGGAGAAGCAGGCTCCCTGCTGAGCAAGGAGCCTGACATGGGACTCAATTCCAGGACTCTAGGATCATGACCTGAGCCAAAGGCAGATGCTTAACCAACTGAGCCCCCCAGGCGTCCCTGGGTCTTTGTCAGTTTAACTTTCAGCCCCTGCCAGAGACCCTAAGAAGGTCGAGGAAAACTTTTTCCTTCCTTATACTGATTAACTCATCCTTTGTTCTATGTCAGTAATTTATTTTTGGCTGTTCTCTTCTCCTCACTATTTTTACTTATTATTTCTATAATGATGTTATTTTGATCACTATTTGGTTTCCTTAGTTCCACAAGCTCCCTGTCATTTCACTTCATTACTTTTTCATTTTGACTTTGGGTTATTATTGTTTTATTAAATTCATGTTTTTCAGGGGCGCCTGGATGGCTCAGTGGGTTAAAGTCTCTGCCTTCAGCTCAGGTCATGATCTCAGGGTCCTGGGATTGAGCCCCACATCGGGCTCTCTGCTCAGCGGGGAGCCTGCTTCCCCCTCTCTGTCTGCCTGCCTCTCTGCCTACTTGTGATATCTCTCCTCTCTGTCAAATAAATAAATAAAATCTTAAAAAAAAAAATTCATGTTTTTCTTAAGTTTCTTTCTTCTTTTTTTTTTATAGCAAGAAGCACTCACAGGGAATTTGTCTTCTCCATCTTGGATTATATTTTCTTTCTTTCTTTCTTTCTTTCTTTCTTTCTTTCTTTCTTTCTTTCTTTCTTTCTTTCTTTCTTTCTTTCTTCCTTCCTTCCTTCCTTCCTTCCTTCCTTCCTTCCTTCCTTCCTTCCTTCCTTCCTTCCTTCCTTCTTTCCTTCCTTCCTTTCAGATTGTGTCCTTTATCTGCCTCTCATCCTTTTCTTCCATCCTCCTTCCCTTTATCCTCCCTTTATTAATTTTTTTCTTGTGCTTTATGTTTGCTTAACTGCCATGCCATTTCTTTTTATCTTAACCCAGCTTGGCATGAGCAGCTCTGCCCACTTTTTAGTCAATCTAATGTAGTGTACACAGATTATCTCACACTCTTTAGGATCTGTTTGTCTGTCTTGTAGCCTGGAGGCTGAATATAGTTTTCTGCGCGCTCTTACTGTTTCTATATAAGTCGAACATGTGGAGTTGGAGGTGTGTGGCTGCAACAGTGGAGAACATTCTGCTGGGGCTGTGGGAAGCCTTTCTTGGAGCCCTTGGCTTGTCCTCTGCCTCAGTTGTGTGCTACTCTCAAGGAGCTTGGAAGCCTAGGCTTTAGAGATCTCCTAATTTAGCCCTGGTGGGTTTCTTTCCCCCCTTGTGAGATCTTGACCTCTTATAAGGGCAGATAAATGCTTCTCCTCTTGAGGATTTCCTCTCTGCACTTTCTTGGGCTGCCTGTATACTTACTCAATGTGCATCTCTTCAGAGTAGTGGGTAATGTGCTCATTTGAGCATTTTGTCTACTCGTCTTCCCTTAGTATTGCTTCTGAGAGGCGGTGATTAAGTTAGGAACCTGTAATAGTTTTTTCTTGTGCAACAAACAACTGGAAGATCTCAGTGGCTTACAACAAATATTTATCTTCATGTTCAGGCATCTGCAAGTTAGCTACTATTTGTCTGATCCAGCCTGGGCTGGGCTGGGCCAGGCTGGACTCCAGGCTTGCAGCCGATTTCAGAGATGCTTCATATCCTCACTCTGGGGACTAGGATGGAAGGGAGCTGCAACCTGATGGGATCCCAACAATATGAAAAGCCAAGTTGCATCACACAAGCACAAAGTCTCTATTTGCATCGTGACTGCTAATGCAACCCATAGACCCAAAAAAGGCACATGGCCAAATCTAACTCTAGCAGGGGTCAGCAACATCACATGACAAAAGGGCAAGGATGTAAAGTCTATAAATGCAAGGAAGTAAGAATTATAAATCTTTTCCCAGTCGACCCATGAGACTTCCTAAGTCTGTTAAGAGTCTTCTTTCTTTCATTTGCTACTTTCTTTAATTTAACTTTTGAAATTTAAGGGAGAGTTACATCATTTTTTCTTGACTAGAATTTGGGTAAAAGATTTTTTTTAAAGGTTTTCATTTATTTACTTGACAGAGAGAGAGAGAGATCACAAGTAGGCAGAGAGAGGCAGGGGGAAGCAGGCTCCCCACCGAGCAGAGAGCCCGATGTGGGGCTCGATCCCAGGACCCTGAGATCATGACCTGAGCCGAAGGCAGAGGCCTTAACCCACTGAGCCACCCAGGTGCCCCAAACATTTGTTTTTTTATTCAAAAAATTCTATTCTATTAAGAATTAGAGGACAAATCTTTGATCTTAGCCTCAGTCTGGCATTTACTCAGAAGTCCCCTAGTCTCTGTAGGGTTTTTCTAAACTTCTTTAGAAAGTAAACTGTTTTTTAATTACAATAATTTCTTCAGTCCAAACCAAATTCTCTTCTGCTCTAACTGGGACTCTAGTTCTATGCATCTCCCTCGGGATGCTTGACCTACAATAAATCATTTTGGATTTGGCTTCTCCTGTTTCCTCTAGATATCCTCTCTGTTTGGCTACAGTCTTATATTTTAAAACAAACAATTGGCAGATGCAGGGTGTAAATAAATGAGATTGCATTAAAACGGGAAATTGAGTGAGAGTATTGGCTTTCAAAAATTTTGATTTCCTAATAAGTCACTAAGAAATGTGGTTAAAAGTTCGGAGTGCAGGGGCGCCTGGGTGGCTCAGTTGCTAAGCATCTGCCTTCGGCTCAGGGCATGATCCCAGGGTGCTGGGATCGAGTCCCGCATCGGGCTGCTTGCTCAGTGGAGAGCCTGCTTCTCCCTCTCTCACTCCCCCTGCTTGCGTTCCCTCTCTCGCTGTGTCTCTCTCTGTCAAATAAATAAATAAATAAAATCTTAAAAAAAAAAAGTTCTGAGCGCAGAATGGGCTTGCCAACCAGTGGATTCTACTGGCGATCAGGCCCCAACTGCACTTTTCCATTGAGGGATCATCAGGATCTTGGGTCAATGTTGTTGAAGGGTCTGGTATAAGGGGGCTGGAGGCATATGGTACATGAATATTTAATATATAGTATATCTAAGAAGATATGGCCTGTCCACTGAGAATCTGGAGAATCTGGTTCAAAATCTTTACAGGACTACCCTCTAGTATCATGCCAAGGTGGGAGATGGTGGTATTCTGGGGGATTGGATGGAGGAAATGCTTTATAAGCTCTATATTCAGACTCAACCCATCTCTCTGCTTTCAGGTTGGTGAGAGCTGGGTCACAGATCCAGGCTCTCTTAGGCGTGCATTTCTTGACTGTCTAAGGCATATTATTCCTCAGAGGTGCATTTTTAAGGCATGCAGTTCTGCTATTCTTTGGCTTCACTCTCTCTAGGGACTTGGCCTTCATCCTTTGAAGCTGTGTTGACTCCACATCTACTTCCCATTTCCCCCAAATGTGCCTACGTTTCTAGTGCTGTCGGTCCTGTGATTGTGACTTCATACTTTTAAAAAAGATTCCTCAACTTTCTTGCATTTCAGAAGAGAGTACAGATAAATTCATTTATCCAGGCCACCATATTTAATCAGTCCATTCTTTTTATTTAAAAGTTTTATTTCTTAAGTTTTTATTTACAGTCCATTCCCTTTACATCGCTCCTTCTGGTGCTCCCCTTGCTTAGAATGTATGTGAGTCTCTTGTATGTTTAATCACATCATAACCATAACCTCACCATCTGGTTGAAATCTTCCTCCCCCCCCCCCTTTTTTGCAAAAACTTTGATTAAGCATCAACTGTGTGTTAGTTAATGTGTTGGGTATCGAGGCATTGAAGTCACCCAGATTTAAAAGACACACGGCTCCTATTCTTTCTTTTCTTTTCTTTTTTTTTTTTTTTTGAGATTTTATTTATTTATTTGACACAGAGAGAGAGACAGCACAAGCAGAGGGAGCAGCAGGCAGAGGCAGAGGGAGAGGGAGAAGCAGGCTTCCTGCTGAGCAGGGAACCTGTCACAGGGCTCGATCCCAGGACCCCAGGATCATGACCTGAGCCAAAGGCTGACACTTAACTGACTGAGCCACCCAGGCTCCCCACAGCTCCTATTCTTGAGGCTACTTTTCCATTAAATGCAGAGATTGTCCAGTGGATAAGCATTTCTTGGATGATTGGGTAATGGAATTAATTGAGGAAAGTGCATGAGAACCGAGTAGGAATGCTTAGGTCTCTCTGGAAGAGTCAGAAAGTCTTCCTGGAGGAGGTGGCATTTAGGTGACCCTTATGAAGGTGTTTTATCAGAGGGAGTAGCATGAGTTAACAGCAGGGCAGTGAGAGAAAGAATGGATGCTGGGTCACTTGACTAGCTCAGGGTTATAGAATGTGAAAGCTATTCCCTTCCTTTGCACACTGCCTGTCATCTTAAAATTTATTACTTTACCGTTTTAATGTGTGAAACCCAAGTGTTGCCAAGTCCTCTGTTCTCTGTTGCTTTAGTATTGAAGCACAGTCCTCCAAATACAGTTTCTAAGATTTACATATCCTGGAGGCAGAGGGCACTGTTTGTCTTGCTGACCCCAAGGATTGACCCAGTCCTTTCTATTTTTGTCCCCAAGCACTCACAGAGGATTGTTGTGCACTGTAGACTTCTACTGAAGGCTTGAGAAAAATAGGAGGTGAATTACAGCTCAGTCTATAAGCCTAGTAAGAGTGTTTTCATCTTCTGGGGCCATTGGCTGCTGCCGTGTTGCTGGGAGTCGCTCTCCCTTCTATGCCACATCTCTCCAATTCTTGTCTTCTCTGAGTTCCAAGTACCCCCGAAATTTCCTTCTTTTTGAGCTTCTAGGGGAAACCACCTTAATTCCTGCTAATTTATTAGGCAGCCTATTCCAGGTTTCCTGGTTGAAATTAATTGTTTCCGCCTGTGGGTTTCTGTAGGATTGTTGCTCTCAATTAAGCAAATTTCATCCTCCACCTTTTAGCTCTGAACTTGCCAGTCTTCTCCACCAGAAATAAGCCCCCTGAGGTTGAGGACCTTGACTCATTCATGTTTATATAATAAAGTATAATGTTTCACTCATAGTAATTATTCAAATAAATCATTCTACGTGCATTGCCAAATGCTCAGGGCTTTGCAAACATGAGATTGCATTTAATCCCCACGTGATGGTTGCTTCGGCCTCATGCAAGCCAGTTTGATTCTTCAGCTGTTCCTAATTGAGATTCTTTCAGTCAGTGACAAATGATGGTGGTAAATGCAGCACAAGACCTGAGACGTAGCCGTCCATGGGTCAGCATCTGTGGAGTCCCAGGCTTCCTTTTCCTGTAGTATCCATGATAGTCATGGTGGGGACGGGGGGAAGGGTAAAGATCTCCCTGCCCCACCCATCAGAGGTGGCATCAGCACTGGGCCCGGAAATGCCATTTGTCAGGAGCCTGCAGAGGTTGGTGACCTTGAATGGGATATTGTTGGGAGTTTTTGGTGCTTGTGAGGCTGTGGTAAAAGGGTGGCTGGTAACCGTGTGCACAGTCCTTTTCTCAGGGGCCCTTCACCTCTACCCTGGTTCCCTGTGATATTTTGTTCTTACCAATGACCTGAGGAACTTCAAAAAAATTCGCTTCATTATTCATTGATCCATGGCACCAGGATTCACTTTCAGCAGTTCTACAAAGGACCCTTTAGTCAACTGGGGTTGGCCAGTGGATTTTCCTTGGAAAGACACCAATGGCAGTTTCTGGTTGTAACTCCTGACAAGTTTTGTGGTGGGTGGAGTGATCTCACTGGTAGTATTTGTTCTTGGTGAATTTTTCACTCAGTAACCACTCATCCAATGACACAGTAATAACGATTATTGTAGGCATTCTTCTGTTGGAAATAAGCCAAGTTTTATGTTGTCCTTTCTCTTCCTTAAGCATTTTGAAGAAAAAGACTTTCTTAGAAAAATAACTGTTTGATAAATGCTTGAGTTTCAAGTAGTAGGAGATTTGGGGGTTATTTTCTTTCTTCCCTACAGGAAATATTTCAACTTCAGAGTAGAGGGTTTATATTTCAAAAATATGTCATTTTTTTCCCCCTTTCAAAGGCTGGGAGAATATGGCCTCTGCTTGGCCAGTCACGTGTAACATAGATTTTTGAGAGCAAGTTGGAGATGTCCTCGGTAACTGGTACTCTTGTGGGGGGTAGCCTCGCACGTCTCACCAGGTCCTAGGCTAACATCTAGCAGGAGGTCCTCTGTTGATTCCGTTGTAGATATGGGAGAGTGTGGTAAAGTTCCAGATGTCCACCCCAGGGCTGGTGCAGGCAGGCCCGTCCCAGGTTGCTGGGGAGCTGTGTCTGGTTTTCCCCCTGTCCTCTGGATTGAGGAAGCTGGTTTGGATTTCTCGTATATGCTCAGTTTTGAAAGGTGAAAAGAGGCTTCTGGCCCAATCACCACTCTTTGTAAACTGAATAACACAAATCTTCTCAATGTTGGCTTATGTAAGGTGAAGTGGTGGGGCAAATTTTTCTAATTGGAAGAGTTGAGGAAAAAAATATTCAAGCCCACTTGCTACAGCTGGAAAGACAGACTTTATTCAGGACCATCACCACAGGGATCATGGGGATGGGGACCACTGTAATGGGATTTTACAACAGGGGAGAAAGATCAGGCTCAACTCCAGATACAGCAGGGGCAAGTGGGAATTCATAGCCAAGGAGCAGGGTGGGGGTCAGTGCCTGGAAAATTACTAAGAGGAAACATTAGGGGTCAGGGGGTTTCTGGCTAAACTCGCCCAACAGAACTCTTGCTGAAGGCAGGCCAGGGTGATAAGACATTATCTGGGGAATGGCCGAGGGTGAGGGATCTCATCAGATAGGGAGGGTGACGAATTCTGGTTAAACTGACTTATCAGCATTCTTGCTAAAACTAGATTTTTGCAAAGGAGTGTACAGATGGGCCTAGAAGAAAGTTCAAGAGCCTGACTAAAGTTCGGTCAAGCAATTTGTCAGAAGCCAGATTGAAAATTATAACAACCTCTAGACAAGCTAAAGTTCCCCTTCCATGAAATATTAGTGTATAAATTTGACTATGGAATAACTGTGAGATTCCACTTCCAAGATGAATGACTCATGAGTCCTTTGTTTTGAAGTAATTAGCAATAGTAGAGATAAAGAAGGTAGAAAGGTATGTGTATCAGTCAGGGCTTTCCAGAAAAATAGAACCAATCCATCCTTCCTTCCTTCCTTCCTTCCTTCCTCCCTTCCTTCCTCCCTCCCTCCCTCCTCCCTCCTTCCCTTCCCTTCCCTTCCTCCCTTCCTCCCTTCCTCAGCTTTATTTTAAGGAATTGGCTCACAGAATTGTGGGCCAGGGGCTGGTAAGTTCAAAATCTGAAATCTGCGGTCCAGGCCAGCAGGCTGGGCACTCTGGCAGGAAGTGATGCTGCTGTCTTTAGGCAGAAATGTTTCTTCTCTGGAAAACCTTAGTTTTCTTAGTTTTCTCTCTTTCTTTCAGGGCCTTTAACTGGATTAGATGAGGCCCACTCATATTATCATGGGGGCTCTCCTTCACTTAGGTCAACTGATTGTAGATGTTAGCCACATCTAAAAATCCCTTCACAGGAACGCTTCAGCTGGTGTTTGAATGAGTAACTGGGCCCTATAGCCTGGCGAAGTTGACACATAAAACTATCACCGTAAGTGAGGTTGGAGTTTTCGCTGTGAGGTGGAAGGAAACAGAGGGAAAGGAATCCTGGATTCCTGAGGTGGACTATTGCTGTAAGGTGAGGAGCCAGGAGGACCAGTGAGTGTGCCGCCATCGGGGCTATCATTCTGGGATAGGAGAGGAATGAAGAACAATTTCCTAACCTGGGATGCATGAGCCAATCCAGGTATTCTAAGATGTTTTCCATTTGCAGGAAATCCCTACATCTCTGGGACCAAAGGCAGGCAGCCTTTTGTGTTGGCTTTGCGGCGGGGGGCTGGGAGAGGGGCATGGTGGGGGGTGTGATAGCCACAGCTCTGAGTTGTAAAATCTGAATTGTAGAAAGACATTGGGCTGGAAATGTGCTCAGCACAGGAAAAGCTGCCTCCTAGCTTGTAGTTTATCTATAAAGATAAAAGGAATTCACTAGCATCCTTTTGAAACTTGAGGGATGGATAGCTTAAGAAATATCCATGGAGTCAAGAGATAGGGGATGAAGATTGACTGTATAGAGGCCATTATTACTAATTTAAGATGTGTAAAAATGTCATTATTGACTGCACTGTGCTGCCTTTATCACTGTATATTAGTAAATATAAAAACATTTGTCAGAGATTCACTCAGGACCTTATTCCTTCCACCTTGCTTTTCTCGTAAGGTTACTCTCTATACCTGGGGATTCTCCTACCAGGAAGATTTTTCAGGAACCCAACCTTCTAGATTAGGGAGGAATTCCGCTACTGGCTCCTATATATATAAAAGCAGAGGCATTAAATTCATCATCGTGTATATGACAGAGCACGTCTAATGCGGCAGTGGAGAAGGTCTGTGCTTCAATTATTAATAAGTTAGCACTATCAATAACAAAACTCATTCGCCTTCAATAAAAGACAACCATTAGCCTCTTCTAAATCAGGCACGTCCACTTGGGCAGTTTAAGTAGATTCACTCAATAATTGCATAATATTGCACCTTCTAGTGTCTTCCTATTTGGTGCCTCCTCCCGACCCCCAACCCCAACTGCCAAAACATTTGATTTTCTTGTCTAATGAAAAGGAGAGAAGTAGAATGTTTTCTGTCTTCATCTTCTTCTATGACACTTCCTGAAAATGGCCTTTAAGCCAGAAAACATCACATACTTGCCTATAGATAAGATGGTCACTAAGGCTTTGGATTTTGCAGTTGTAATGGGCGCCAAATACCTGTGGGACCCCCTAAAATCTGTAAGTTGCCTTGTAAAACTGTCTCATTTGTGTATGAGATCTTACAGTTTCTGGAGTACATGTGGTTTTTTGGTAAACTTTAATTCTGGTTAAAAATTTAAAAGGGAGCTACTTGTAATGCCCTCGGCATTAACTTAAGCTATAGCGGGTCTATAAAACAATCATTGAGATACTATTAAAAGTATATGAATAATAAAACAGCTACAATAAGAAAAGCTTTAAAAGAGTAACTTGGCCTTGGTAGTTCCCCCTTTTCAGAATGCCCTGGGGTGGGGGGTGAGTTAGGTGGGGGAGGGGTTGGTTTGGCTGCACTCTGGCGATGTCCTGGGCAGTGAAATGTTATTTGGAAATCAGGGAACCCGTACCTCCGTTTTTTTGTTTTTCCCCCTTGTTAACAGTAAAGGCTGTAGGACATTTTCTGGGTTATAAATGGTAACAGAGTATAGCTCAATAATATTTCTAGGAAATCACCTCAGGGTATTTTGCTCATAAAAGATATTATGAGGGTGCAAGTTTTGTGAAGTTGTTCTATTGGTAAAAGTCAAAGACACTAATAGCCCAGGGCCGTGTGGGGTGTGATGGAAAAACTTGTAGGTTTTCAGAGCAAAGCGATTCTGGATTTGTATCTAGGTTCTGCTTTTAAGAAGCTTTGCAATGTTGGGCAACTTCCTTAAGTTCACTAAACCTTAGTTCCTCCTTTTATGAAATGGAATTAATAAAGCTGTTGTCAAGGGTTACTGAGAGAATCTCTCAAGATGACAACACGTATAAGGTGCAGAGCACATCTCTGGACCCTGTCTCCCTCTGTTATTTTGAGATAATTCATGATCTAATATGATGTCTATGATATTTATTTGGTATCCCTATCTGGTAGACATCTCTCTCTGCAGCGGTGAAATGGAGCTGATGTTTGAGATCACAATGAATGAATGTCCTTCTGTGGTGTTAGGAAGTTCAAGAAGGCTGCATTGATCAAGAATCATGAGATCCTTAGGCTTCTACCAAAACAGCTGCTGCATATATATATGCATATATATATATATAGTATATTTTCAATAAAATATACTATTTTATTGAAAAACAGCATACGTTTAGAAAAGTGCCCAAATTTACAAATATACAGCACAATAAATGATCACTTCTGATCACTTCTGTGCAGTTACCACTCAGATAAAGACTCCGCTCTCTACCAGTGCCCCAAAGACCTCCTTGGGACCACCCCTAGTCATTCCCACCTCCCTCTCAGAAATCATCATGGTCCTGACTTCTCCCATCATCAGTCAGTTTTGCCACCTTCTGAAGCTTCTATAAATGGAAATAATTTATTTTGTCACCAGCTTCTTTCACTCAACATTTTTATAAGACTCATACATGCTATTGCCTATAGCAGCGCTTCATTCATACTTGTGCATGGTATATACAGTATGTGACTATGCCACCATTATTATCCATCTGCTGTCGATGGATATTGCAGTAGTTTCTAGTTTTGGCTATTAAAAATAGTGCTGCTATGAACATTTTAGTGTATCTTTTTGGTGAGCCTATGTGCACATTTCAGTTGGGAGTACACCTTGAGGTAGAATTGCTGACTTTGCAGGTAGGCACATGATCAATTTCAGTAGAGATTGCTAAGCAGTTGACCAGTTGTCCAAAGTAATTGCATCTTCCAATGCACTGTACATATATCCCTACAAATGACACAGGAGAGTTTCGGTCATACCATATGTATGCCACACTGGGTATAGTCTTTTTCGTCCTGGCTACCCTAATAAGTGGGGAGTGGTATCTTACTGGGATTTTGCTTGCGGTTCTCTGATGAAAATGAGCTTGAACACTTTCGAATTTATCTGCTGGCCATTGGGACCCTCTGTTTTTCTCTTCCACTCTCCCTTCTTCCCTTTCTCCTTCCTTCCTATATTTAGTGGCCACCCACATTTCAAGTTTTGTGCTACTGCTCTGTAAGTCTATGTGTTAGCTCAAACTTAGGCTATTCATTAAAATGGAAAAGAAGGACTCAGGCAGGGTGCCTAGCCCCAGGCAGACAGCACTGGCCTGAGAGCTGGCATATTTGGGTCCTACTCTCAGATACTCTGATTGTCCTTGTGATGTTGCTCACTGTTGCATGATGTCTTGGGTCTTCTTATTTTTTTTCCCCGGTTGGTAAAATAAAAAAAAACTTTAAATGATTTATAAGGGCACTTTCATCTCTGGCATTTTGTGATTGCACATAATTTGGCAGAACATTTACCATGTCCTCACTGCCTTTTGAACATTCTGCCCTGAAGTGATCTAGAATAGTGATTCTAAAAAATGGGCCCAAGAGTCAGTTTGGCATAAGTATATCTTGTCCCTTAATCTTATTGACAAAGAGAACTGGGGGAAATAGAAGCTGGTGATACAGAGGAACTTGTAGTTTCTAAGAAACTGGAGAAATCCATCAGTGATAATATGAATCTGAGGCCATCTGGGCCGAAGTAAAAACTGCGAAGTCTCTAACAATGGTCATTGTTTAAAAACCTTCCCTGAGAATCATGATGATATTTATTCAAGATGCACTAAGATTTTGAATGACCTTTTTGACTCCACCCTCTTCCTTGTCCCATCTCTGTCCCTTCATAGCAAGACTAGAGACTCTCAACAGAACATGGCTCCCTAAAGTTGCCTCTTAACCAACAGATGACTGAGGGATCAGTGATGGGCGTGGGGGGGAATCACTGGGTGGTTCCGCAGACTCCTCTCTCCCTGACTTTGGGACTCCCCCTATGCCCCACTTGCTCCTTTCATCAACGGGACCCATCAGGGCACTTGTGTTGCTGGATTCAGTCACTGACAGAACAGAATTTACTCGGATGAATTTTTAAAAAACGCACAAGCTTTGTGGCCTTTGTTTTGTTGCTTACAAATATTTTATTTTGCCTTGACTTATAAGACTAATGTTAACGGCATCATTATCCTATGCAGGTTTAAAAATACATATAAACATACTGTATATCTATAGTGATTAATTTAACCAGTTCCCTGTGTAGGCATTTAAATTGTTTAGTTTTCCTGTATCAGAAACTATAAACATCCTTTTAGCTAATTCCCTATGTATGAGTCTAATTTTTGAAAACTTTTTTATTATGGAAACTTTCAAACATATACAAAAGTGTAAGGAGTAGTGCAATAAATCCCCATGAATCCATCATTTAGCTACAAGAATTATCAACATATGGCAGTCTCATCTCATTTATACCATTCCATTGTCCCCTCCCCACTTTTTGAAGCAAATCCCAGATATCATATCATTTTGTCCTCAGATAATTCAGTGTGTACTTCTAAAAGATAAGCGCTCCTTATGAAAATTGTGGTTGTCTCTCATGTTTAAACTCTATATGTATTGTAGACAAAATTGGGGAGAGTAGGTAACTGTGTTAGCTTTCTATTGCCATGTGACAATTTACCACAAATTGTAGTGGGGTAAAACAATACACACCTATTATTCAGTAGTTTTCATGGATTGGGAGTCCACTCCTGGCTGGGGTGTATTCTGTGTTTTGGGGTCTCACCAGGCTGCAGCCGAGGTGCTGGCTGGGGCTCCAGTGTTCCCCATTTCTCAGAGCTCTCTTTTAAGCTCATACGAGTGTTGGCAGAATTTGGTTTCTTGTGGTTGCCGGCCTGAGGTCCTCAGCAGCTCGAGTCCGCCCGTAGCTCCCTGGCACACGGTTCTCTCCAGAGGCACTCTCACAACACACAGCCTGCTTTTTTGAGCCAGCAAGAGAGAGAAATCTTTGATGGGATCATGGACCCAGAACTTTCCCCTGATTAAGTCAGGCCCATCTGGGATAAACCCTCTTTCGAATACATAAAAACCAACCAATCTGGCACCTTAGTTACACCTGCAAAATCCCTTCTGCCCATTCTGCAGAGGTGGAGACTACATAAAGACATGAACAGTAACGAAGAAGAAAATCATACCTGGAATTCTATTCTATTGCTAATTTAGGACAGGAATTGGAACTTTTCTTCTGTAAAGGGTCAAATAATTAATTTTTTAGGCATTCTGGGCCAGCTAGTTTTTGTCACAACCATCCAACTCTGCTGCTGTCCCAGGAATGCTGCCACAGACAGTGTATAAGTGAATGGGTGTGGCTGTGTTCCAATAAAGCTATTTACGAAAATAGGGGGCAGGCCACATTTAGTCAGTGGGCTGTAGTTTGCCAACCTCTGATATTCTAATATACTTTTCCCTCTTTAAAAACACCACCCCACACAGTGCCACAGTACTTACAATACTGTTTTATAATCTGGGCTGGAGTCCTGTCTTATGAGCACTAGAAGAATAATGATCTAAAAATCTGTCCATGCATTTCTTGTAGAAGCCGCCCTGAGGACATTATTCATTACATCTCTCAATAATTCCTACCATGAAACTCCATGTGAAGAACTTCCTTTGAAACTTAGTGACAAGAGAAGTTTTGCTTCCCCTAACTGATTTTTTTTTCCTATTAAAAAATTTATATAACTCACCATATTTCCCTTTTTGCTTGGCTTCCAGGAAGCTCAGAGTCTAACTTGAAACTCAATTATCACAACTATAAAGACCTGACAGATTGCACATTGTGCTTATCTGCCCAGACATTGGTATTTCTCCTTATTTTAATTTTCTGTGTCTCTCTATTTTACTATAATTTTATTGTATAAAGTCTGTGGAATAACACTGAGTGAAAATATGAAATTCTATTCCATGGATTCAAAGAACGCTGAATTTGTACTAATAATAGCTCCGAATTAGAAAGAGCCCACCTATCCATCAAGAAAAGAGCTAATGAATCGTGGTATCCTCATATAATGGAATTTTACACAGAAACAAGCAGATCCACCTGCTGACACTTACTACAACATAGAAGGACCCCCACAGACATCATGCTGCTTAGAAGAAGCTAGACACAAAAGAGTCAATACAGTAAGATTCCATTTATACCAAGTCCAAGAATAGGCAAAACAAAGCGAAGGTAATGGAAGTCAGAACAGGATTGCTGTGGGGCAGGGGCGATTTTCTGGAAAGTGGCAAGAGGAAATCTTGCAGGCTGCTGGAAACGCTCTGCATCTGGGACTGAACTATTGTCACGGAGCGCAGACACATGTAAAAATCATTGAGGTGTAGGCTTAGGATCAGTACACTTTATGCACCTTACTATATATAGATACAAGCTGCCTCCCAAAGAGAGCTGCTAATAACGCAGCTTCTTGGTCTATACCCTGGGGTCTATTGGAAAAGAACTTTAAAATTGATGATCTCAAACATTCATAACTTTTTATTTTCTAAAGTCCATAAAGTAGCAGCAACCATACGCTTTTATTGCACTATCTCTCTTAAGTGAAGAGCTGAAAAAATAGGTAAAAATAGCTTTCAATCCCAAAGGCAGGTCACTGGCTATGGCTATGGTGTTGATCCACTGCATGAGGGGCGTGAGAGGGTAAGCGGGAGCTGGGATCTGGCCCTTGGACTACTTGCCAAGCTCAGTGCTTCGAAGGCAGCGTCTGCCTACACTGGCACCTTTTCTCATTTGCACCAATATACATTTTCTAATTTGCACATAGCACCACAGCTCAGGAGTAGCTCTACACAACGGTGATGCTTAGGGCGTAACATTAATTTTTAGGACTAAGGATATATTTGGTGATCTTTGGGGTAGAAGCCAGTCTCTACCTGTGTCTTTGCAACCTAAGGAATGTTTTATAAAATAAACTAGGAAGAATCAATATGAATTCATGTATACGTTCTACTTAAGTATTAAGAATATAACCTTTAGTTGGCCTAGTAATGGCTTAATGGGGCAGAGCCATACGGAATTTGGGGGAGAATGAATTTTTTTGCTGACCTAAGAGATCCATACTTTTAGCTGAGGCCCCTTGGAGAGATTGAGCTCATCTTGACTTTTAAAGAGGTCAGTGTGACCATCACTTAGAGGAAAGCATGTGAGCAAAAGATGGCAGGAAGCATCTAATCAAATCTGTCCTCACTGAAACACCGATGTCCGGGAAAGGACACAACAACTAAAACCAAAAGGAGATTGAGATCTAAAAAGACACTTAACATTTTTTAAGTGCTAAGGTGTAAATGTTAGGTACATTATCAACCGGATTTATAGATACCATCAAGACCTACTTCTTCCTACCTCTTCCATGTATATAAAACTGAAGCTACAATATAATGAAAGATAAATACATGGTGGAGGGATGTTCAAGTTATACTGGCTTCTTCTCATTTGATATGAGATGAACTAGAATTATTGGTAGCCGTGAAGTTTTCTCCACCACAATAAAAAAGTCTGTCCAGAAATAATGATAATGGGGAAAAAAATCCCAAACAACACATTAAAAAATTTTTTAATTCCAGTGTAATTAATGTACAGTGTTATATTAGCCAAACAATACATTTTAGTAAGTCCAATTAGTGATTGCTCATATGACTATAATTTTAGTTTAAGAAAAAATAATCTGATACCTATTTTGGGTACCTCAAATATATTTGGGTAAAATTTGCATTTAAACATGTACATAGTTTTCTAGACTAATCACCGATATTGAAGACTCTTGGAGAAAGCTGTCTTTATACTATTGTTAATGCAGTCCTTGCGGGGTAATAGAGAAATATCGCTGCTAAAAATTCCAGACAGTTAAGATCACTAACTGAAAGCTTATTCGATTTTTGCTCCTTGAACATCCCCATGGATTTTTTTTTTTTAAAGATTTTATATTTATTTGACAGAGAGAGAGAGATCACAAGTAGGAAGAGAGAAAGGCAGAGAGGCAGGCAGAGAGAGAGGGGGAAGCAGGCTCCCCGCTGAGCAGAGAGCCCGATGCGGGGCTCGATCCCAGGACCCTGAGATCATGACCTGAGCCGAAGGCAGAGGCTTTAAGCCACTGAGCCACCCAGGCACCCCCCCATGGATTTTTTGATGAACTCCTGACTTGGTCAAGTTCCCTTTGATTGAAAGTAACAGAGACCAGCTTCAAATCAATGTAAGCAGAAAAAGAGATTTCCAGAGAGGATCCTTGCCAAGTAGGCTGGATCCTAGTTCCAGGCTTCTGGGAGAGAGACTTGCTTGCCTCAGCTTGGTCCACCTGTCCAGCCTTGATTCTATTAGCTGCAGCAGGTGGCAGAGTCATAGAGCTCTAACGTGGCCAGGGGAGTCCAGGGGCAAGACCCTTCCTCCCAGCACTTAGGAAGAGATTCCCAGTACTTGGTCCAGGAAATAGTGAGCCCAATGGGGAGGAAAGACATCCCAAGGGCAGACAGCTAGAGTGGTCAGGCTGGGAAGAGAGCAAGGTGGATTGCTTTGAGTTCTGTATAATGTGATGAACTTCAATTTCCTTCTGGCCCAGGGCTTAGGAAACCGATCACGTTTCCCAAGCCTGAGGCTGTGTCACCATTTCCTCTCTTGTCCATCTCAACCCATGTTGGACTCCATTTGCCAGCCTTAGTGTGGCAGGAAATTATCCCTCTTCTATCCTGAGCCAATGTGCACCTAAACAAGCCAAGGATGGTCCTAGTTCTCACTTGGTGGCCAACTTGGCAACTTACCCTATACAGTAGGGGTGAGTGATTAGAGTGAAAGCTTGGGGCTGGAGTCGTTTGGGGGACTTTCTGTGTTGTTCATCTCCAGGCATGGAAGACTAATTGTATAGATGGACCCAATTTTTCGATCTCCCTGTATTGAAGACCTTTGGTAGGGGCCTCCTACTTGGACTCTGGGCTTGGTGACATGACTATAGTCAATGGGACAACACAAATGATATAAGTAGAGGCTCAAGGAAACTCATATATACTTCTTTCTCTTTTCTCAAACCCTGCTAAATTTGGAGGGTAGTTTGTTACCCAGCAATGGCTAACTGATATACCAGGTATTTTTATGTAAGTGAAATCAAATTCAAATGATCATTGATTAAGAACACGCAAAAGGTTGAGCTATGGAGGGACATTGGATATAGGGAGAGTATTAGATATTGATATTATGAATGGGTTATGTGCATCTAAACCCCAGGGATTAAAAAGAATGTTTGAAATGAGCTCTTTTTCCTTTATCTCTGTCACCGACTAGGGTCTTCGGGAATTGGAAGACCTGTACAGATTAGTATATATTTCTCTGGCAGATGATGCAATCCATGACTTCCTGAAGCAAGATTCTAGGGCCTTTCTGATGGGAATGAGAGAGCACCTTGAATTTCCTTGCATAAAGAGTGAATTTCTTCCATTAAAATGTTGAGCTTCTCCTAAACTATTTGTGCTGGGATTGGCATCACAGGCTTTGGGTTATTTAATCTGTTTTAAAACCTTGTCTTTATGTGGAGGGGAGTAATTTTTAAATTAAAATAAGTCCTCACTTTATTCTTTTCAGAGTGACCTAATTTTATTTCCTCATTAAGGGAGTTGAATGACCCATAGCAACACATGTGGATGTGGGAGTGGGAGCAGGGAATTGCATGAAGATTTTTGCTGAACACTTTTGCTATTCCCTAAATGGAATGACGAGGTAAATAAGCAATTTTGCTGGGAGAAAAATTGAGCCTCTTAGGAGAATCTTGAGAATATCTAATGAGGATACGAACTTGTTTGAGGGATATGAGAAGATTGCATAGAATTAACACGAAAGAACAAACACAAATATAGCTGAGATCACAATAGATTATTGTGTACCTAGACATGCCAAGTTATATACCAGAGGAGAAAAATTGAGAAATAAGCTCAGGCTAATAGTTATTTTGTTACCTATCACAGTTTTGATGTTACTTTTTATGTCTTTGATTCTGAATAGTATAGTCCTGCTTGTCCCTTGGAGAGCTCCTAATATCTGATTCTCTATTTTCTTTCTTTCTTTCTTTCTTTCTTTCTTTCTTTCTTTCTTTCTTTCTTTCTTTCTTTCTTTCTTTCTTTCTTTCTTTCTTTCTTTCCTTCCCTCTCTCTCTCTTTGTTTCTGTATTTTTTTTTTAAAGATTTTATTTATTTATTTGACAGAGAGAGAGACAGTGAGAGAGCAGGGGGAGTGGGAGAGGAAGAAGCAGGCTTCCCGCAGAGCAGGGAGCCCGATGTGGGGCTCAATCCCAGGACCCTGAGATCATGACCTGAGCCGAAGGCAGCCGCTTAACCAACTGAGCGACCCAGGCACTCTCTTTTCTGTCTTTCTGTCTTTCTTTCTCTCTCTCTCTCTCTCTCTCTCCCTTCCTTCCTACCTTCCTTCCTTCCAGAGAGAGAGAGCACGTGAGGGGTGGGGGTACAGGCAGAGGGAGAGGGAGAGAGGAGTCTTAAGCAGGCTCCACACCCAGCCCGGAGCCCAATGCGGGGCTGGATCTCACGACCCTGGGATCCTGATCTGAGCCTGAATCAAGAGTCCGTTGCTTAACCGACTGAGCCACCCAGGCTACTTTATTTCTTACTGTTATCTTCATTTTCATCCAAAACAATGCTATTTTCTCAGATTCAGTCTAAACAAACATGACATAGCTTTTCTGAATCTGCAGATTTGTGTCAAATTAATGAAAGATTGAGGAGTAGCCCATGGATGACATCTAATTCCTGTATTCTCCAGGTAAATTACAATGTAATTATAAATGCATGAGTTGCTGAATTAAAATTATCATGGTAAATTATTCCATCTCAGGAAGCTTTTGATTCTAAAGCTGATTCTAGTATCTTTTAACAACTTTAGAGGTTTAATCTGTTTCCATAATGTAGCCATAATTTGGGCTAAAATGATTTAGTTCTTTGAAAACATATCAAGTTGAATGATAAATACTGAATGATCTTTTTGTTTTGTTTTGTTATGTTGTTAAATTCTGTATGAGCTATTACTTTTAGTTCAACAATTTAAAAAATATTGAGTGGAGGGCACTGTGCCAGACCCTGCAGGAAGATTTAAGGGCAGATGTCATTTTAGTTCATGGATATGGTTGAACATGAATAATTTATTTCTCATTTTTGGTGTTTTGATATTTTTAGTTATTATTTTCAATATGTTGATGGGAACAGATACTAGTTGCACATAGTACAAAATTTGAAAGATACAAAAAGAACATTGGTAAAAAGAAAGACAGCTTCCCTCTTCTTATCTATCAAGTATCCAGCTCACCTCCCTGGAGGCAACTACTCTTTCCTTCCCAATGTAATCTGCACTGAAACACGTGCATGCCTGTGTGTTCTCACCTTTATACAAAACGTGTCACACCATATTATGCTGTTTTTATCCTCCTTTTTTTTTTCTTTAACTTAATAATATATCTTAGAAATCTTGCCATATCTGGACACATAGAGATGTCTCAGTTTTTCTAACAACTGTAAAACATTTTGCTGCATGGAAGTGTCATACTTGAATTAACCAGCCTCTGAGTGATGGCATTTAGGTTCTTTCCAGTCTTGTGCTATTATAAACAGGCCGCCATGAGTTCCTTTGGAAATACATTGTTTTGCCCTACATTTAACTTATTTTACATGGAATGCAAAACAAAACTATCTATATACCTTAAAAATTTCCACAAATAAACACTGGAGCAACTCAGAATTTCGTTTCACTCTTTTGGTTTTAAAAATTTTACCTTCTCAGTTTCCCTGGACACAAATATTTCATTGAATTCTTTTTTTTGGCTTTGAACACTCTGAAAGTTTAACTCAGGTAATTTGAAATTCTAGAAGCCCCAAAGTGTATCAGAATATGGACATGTAACCAATAGTTTTGCAGGCCAGTGGTTCTTAAAGTGTGTAAAGGACCAGTTCTTCTTTTCTTTTTTCTTTCTTTCTTTCTTTCTTTCTTTCTTTCTTTCTTTCTTTCTTTCTTTCTTTCTTTCTTTCTTTCTTTCTTCTTTCTTGTTTCTTCCTTCCTTCCTTCCTTCCTTCCTTCCTTCCTTCCTTCCTTCCTTCCTTCCTTTCTTTCTTCATGAGCAGGGAGGGAGGGGCAGAGGGAGAGGGAGAAGCAGACTCCCCACTGATCAGGGAGCCCAATGCGGGACTCAATCCCAGGACCCTGGGATCATGATCTGAGCCGAAGGCAAACACTTAGCCGACTGAGCCACCCAGGTGTTCTTCTTTTTCTTTCTTTCTCTTATTATTATTATTATTTAAAATTCTCCAACCTATCATTGACCAGTGCCACTATGCAACTCACCACAAGAGTGAAGACATTTAAGCTGGCTTCTACCTTGTTCGGAAAGACAAATCCCTAATCACATGCTTGGATGTTGTGTCAATGTTAACATTTCTAGCTACTCACTCTGACATTACTTGCGGATGAGCCCCACTGTAGCACTGTTGTAGGACCCAAGATTCAGTTCCTTCCAATCATGGTTTCTCCCAGTCTCCAGTAGAAAAACACTAATGTGATGGAAGAACGTCTTTCTTCGAATGGGCAAAAGGAACGCTGAGTAAAGAACAAATCTTGCTTTCATCGTGTTAAGTACATTCTTACCTGGCACTTCATTCTCTAAGAATTATGTTCACTGGAAAAAGTCCCTTGGGCAAATATAGATGCACGATGATGATTGTCTCAAGGCCTCTTATTCTCACTTTGAACAAACTCAGAATTGTGATTGGTCACAGAAACACACATCGTCTTGACTGAAGTAAATTACAGCTCCCTAGGGAATCCACCCAGGCTATGTTAATAATGGTCTCCTGAAAAACTGCAGGGACTGTTTGTGGAAAAGAGAAAAACTCAAGGACTCACCTTTCTGTTTTTAAAGGCATTTTTTAAATTGGCTTTTTGAAAAAAAAATGAGAATCAAATATACATAAGCACTGGATCCCTTTCTATGAGAGTGCCACTACCATCGCCAGGAAGTCCTCGGGGCTGTTGTCACAGCAGCAGTGAGCCAGCAGGTCCCGCTTCTCTGTAACCAGTGAGAAGACTGTGAGGGACTCACGGGCTGACCGTGCAGAGCGCCGGCCACGTACTCAACTGGAATCCAAACCTGAGGAGGAAAGAAGCAACATTTTCTATGGCAGAAATGCCACCAAAGTGTAAAAGCTAATCTCCCCTTTAACATCCCTCTACTATGTATTAGTCTTTTTTCAGATCATGAGACAAAGAGAAATGTTAATAAAGAAACAAAACTCTGTAGTTTTTAACATAGGGACATATGGAATCTGAATGCTGTTCTTTTTCTTTTCTTGCCTTTCTTTTCTTTTCTTTTTTTCCTCTTCTTTTTTTCTTTGCCACTCAGAGGCCAAAGGCCAAATTCTCACAATTTTGTGACTCGTCTGCCTCTACCCCAGCAGGGAATGACTTTTTGCCACTTGACTCTTGACACAAAACTGCTCAGTGGGAGTCTTCCCCCCAACAGAGAGAGATGCGAGGCAGATAGATGTATCTGCAGTTATTTAAAACTTCTAAATGTGTACTTTTCTGAAAGACATTTCTTGGAAGGTAATTCTTTTTTTAAAAAAGGAATTTAAAAACATTGGATAAAATCCAGTGCTTGCGAAAAATAAGGAGAATTGGGGTGGAGAGGCAATTATGCCTTTTTGAGAGGCCTAAGTAAATCCAAGCTATATCTACTATATAGGAGTTCCAGGATGGAAAAATCACCTACCTTCTAATTCAGCCAGTGGTCTGGATGCAGAAAGGCATGGGCAGGTGGTGATTGCCCAGTAGTCTGTCCATAGCTGGGCACTGGGACCAGCATGGACTCTTTGCCCCAGGATCAGTCTCTTGCTCTGTTGGAGGCTAATGAGGCTTTGCTCTGCATTCCCACCACCTAGGACAGTACCTGGCTCATAAGAGACACTTGTGACTTTTGAATGAATGATCATGTGTCTTCTCTTGACTTTTCTCTTACCACTCAATCAGTCATTTGGCCCAATGGATGGAAAGTTCATTCATTTTTATTTACTGCTTATCACCAGCATGGTGATGACTCCTGACTCTATTTGCTCTTTCAGTCGAGTCCCACATCTTCAGCTGCCTACCGGGCATTTCTATGAAGATATTTTACTTTTGTTTCAAACTCGACATCTCTAAAGGAGCTCTCTTCTTCTCCAAACCAGCCCTGCCTCTTCAAATTTCCATTGATGGAAAATTACTGTCCTAGTTACCCAAATGTGAAATTTTGTAAACAGATAAATCTCTGAATCCAACCAATCACTAAATCCCTAAAGATGTCTATCATCCATTCTTTCCTCTGAGGTTTTCTTGTCACCACACTAATTAATTAGTTAATTAATTAGTTAATTTTCTTACCTCCTCATTCCAAAATTCTTGCCATAGCTTTTTCCCATTCCTTCCCAACTAGCATTGATGCCAAATGTGTCTTCCCTATTGTTGACATCACAGCACTCACCTGCCCCATAGCCATTTTCATAATGTTCTACAGTACTGAATTAACTTTTATCCTGCTGGCTCTCAAGATTGTCCACTATTATTTCCCAAAATATAGATACCTTCAATTCTAGGCAAGCTGACTTCCTCATCAACCATTGTGATGTTGTGATTTATAATAAGAAATATATGTTCGGTCTTCAACCCTTGGCATAGAGCTCTTAAAAACCCTTGGAATTTCCTAAGTGATGAGTGATGAAGGTGGATTTTGTTATGTTAATGAGGTGGCTTTTGGAAAACACCTGAGGTTTGGGCCTGGTTGCCAGGGGAACCAATCCTCTGATTGAATCCCACCTTCCAGGGAAGGGAGAGGGGTTGGAGCTTGACTCTGTCCCCAGTAGCCAATGATTTAATCAAGCTTGCCCATATAACAAAGCCTCCGTAAAAATCCAAAAGGATGAGACAAGAGTATCCTGGTTGGTGCTAGGAGAGTGGTGTTCTTGAAAGGGGCATGCAAGTTCCTTTCCCCACCTCTTGCTTTCACCTAGCTGTTCCTGAGTTATATCCTTCTATAATAAACTGGTGATCTAGTTAGTAAAATGTCTCTGAGTTCTGAGAGCTGCTCTAACAAATTAATCAAATCTGAGGAGGGGGTTGTGGGAACCTCTGATTTAAGCTGGTTGATCAAAAGCACAGGTGACAACTTGGATTTGAGATTGACATCTGAAGTTGCAGTCTTGTAGGACTGAACCCGTAACCTGTGGGATCTGACCATAACTCATGGTAGACAGTGTTAGAATTGAGTTGAATTGTAGAACACCCAGCTGGGGTTGGAGCATTGTGTGTTGGCGTGGGGAACCGCCTACCCTGTCCCATGGTGGAAGTGAGTGCAGAGCCCTCTTAACTTTCCTAACTGTAAAGTTTCGGTGGCGGGAAAAGAATAAAGGAGAGACTCGGAGGCGGCAAGCGGTTCGAGTGAGCTTTAATGGAGG
>CM052892.1:59403434-59422203 GCA_028534135.1 Potos flavus | reverse complement strand
CAGCATTTGCGGGGAGCTCAAGGGATCACAGCTTCCTCTTTCATTTTTTCTTGTTTAATTTCTCAAGGGTTAGTTGAAGGAATTGGGACTATTTGACCCAACAAAAAGATGACTTTGTTTGGGGTCATGAGAGTTGTTCTTAGTTTTTATGAGGACTATCATGTAGAGAAATTCTTATTCTGGATACTTTAGAACCCCAGTCCGATGTGTAATCAGGATTATGTGGGTTATGTTACTAAAAGGCAGAAATTTCATGTAAGTGGAGTGAGAAGTCCAGCAAGGTAGAATTTTTTTTTTTTTTTTAACAGTGAAACTTGATATGTAGGAATTTGCAAAGTGATTGAAAGCTGTCAGGGTGGAAAAAGTGGCCCTGAGATAGCCCCAGTGGCAGGAAAGGTCATCAGCAAGATGGCTAAAATGAACTCACTATGAGGATCAAGAGAGATGAGGTCAGAGGGCTGACCTTAGCCTAGTATCAGGTGGTCAAAGTTCTCAGTGCTTTTGAGTTCATGAGGGGTGGCTAGCTCGACCTGTCTTGCATAGGCCATCCAGCTGGTGCCCGTAGGTACAGAAGAGCTGCACCCTCACTTTGGTGGGGTGCGCCTCGGTCCTCTCGGTTTGCAGAACTGCTGTGGACTGGGCTGAGACCTATGCCGGTGTGGGCTGCTGGGACCAGAGCTGGCGCCCGATGCAGGTGGCAGCGGTGGTGAGCGGAGTTCCGTTACAGACTGCTTGAGTATCGTTTGTGACCAGTGCAGGGTCCAGAATTTCCACACTGAAGGGGCTTGGAACAGCCGTCTCGTTGGAGAGTGGAGTGCGTGGGGGACTTATATATATTTTATATATATGTAATACATATTATATATAAAATTATATAGAGAGAGTATATATAATATACATAAATATATATATTATATATGTAATATATTTATTAAACATAATTATGGTATTTATGATTAAGTAAATATAATTTATATTTAAATTTAAATTTTTATTTAAATTTAATTAAATTTATGCTTACATATAATAATATATATTATAATATATGATATAACTTATATTTACAATATAATTATAATATATAAATAATATAATAATATATAATATATATTATATATTAATATTAAGAAAATGTAATATTAAGAAATGTAATATTAAGAAAATGTAGTCTCTGTGAAAGCATGGGGGGTATGAATGGAGATTATGGGGCCACTCTGTGTCTATCCTCCCATGTCCTGAAGCCTCCATGGCTGGAACGATCGTGTCCTGGCCGGCAGGAACAATTAGAACTTGCTCTTTGGCTATGATCAGTGGCAATGATCCTGGTCAGGTAGCAGTTAAGAGGTACTATTGTAGTTACGATAAGCTAAGCTGCTGTGACAAATCAGACTCCAAGTTGGGATGGCTTACATACCATAGAAGTTTATTTCTTACCCACGTAGTAGTCTGAAGTGGCTGTTCCTGGTCAGTGGGTATCTGTCCTTTGTGCAATGATGCAGAAATCACAAAGTATCTTTCACTAGACCCCCAGAGACATTGGCATTTAGGGAGAAGGAAGGAAAAGAAAGAAGAAAGAAGCACCTGCTTTATAAAACCTGACCCCAAAATGGTACACTTTATTTCTATTCATTTTCCATTGGTGAAAATTAGCCTTATATCTACCTAATTGCAAGAGAGTCTGAGAAATGCAGGCTAGTTTTGTGTCTGTTAAATCCTGTGACTAAGGAAAGAGAGAATGTTTGGGTACATGTCTGGCAGTGTTTGCCCAGGTGCTCCCGGGGTTGGGGTTCTAGCAGGGAGATGGGCGCACAGGACTGGCCCTTGCGACAGGAGTAAGTGCCAGCAGCATTCTTGTCTGGATCAGAGGATGGAGTTCCCAGGGAAAGGGACTGGACTTAGTCTTTCTGGGCTTGTGGGATTTCCAGTGTGTTAGGGGACACTGCTGGGATGTGGAGTACGGTGTGGATTGTCCAAACTCTGAAGCTTGGTGATCAGAGATTCCAGGAACATTCTGCTCATCGTTCACACTTGCAGGAATAGCTTCTGGGTTGCTTTGGCAGGTGTGAGGTTTCCCTTAATTGGAGATATGAAATATATGGATGAAGGCAGGATCGGATGGTTGGACGTGAAAACTTCTAAGGTGCCCTGAGCACTAACTCTCTGATCCTATAATCCTGTGTATTTATAAACGTATACTGTAGTGCACACTTACTGTTATACTGACTTGTATTGTTCATTTTGGTGGCAGCTTAATGTAGCAGAAAGAACACCTGCCTAGGAAGTGTGATGGGAATTAGACATCGTGGGTTCTAGTCTAAACTCATGGCTCTGGGCAAGTCATTCATCTCCTGTGCTTAAATGTCCTCATCTAAAAACAGAGGCTGGTTATGTTACAAGAGCTCCCTGGAAAGCAGACTAATGCCCCCCATGAACCCCAAGATGTCCACTTCCTAATCCCTGGAACAGGTAACTATGTTACCTTACATGACAAAAGGAACTTTGCAGATGTGATTAAATTAAGAATCCTGAAAGTGATTATCCTGGATTATGCGGGTGGGGCCAGTGTAATCAAACACCCTTCCCAGGGGAGGGGGGGGAGCAGGGGGATCAGAATCATGTGACATGTGACATGTGACAATGGAAGCAGAGTTTGAGGGCCTCCTTTTGCCAAGAAATGCAGTGGCCTTCTGGAGGTGGAAAAGGGCAGGAAGTGGATTCTTCCCTAGAGCTTCCAGAGGAAAGGCCCCCATGTCAACACCTTGATTTTGGCTCAGAAGAAACATTTCAGCCTTCCGGCCTCCAGACCTGTAAGATACTAAGTAAGTGGCATGGTCTTAAACCACTAAGTCTGTGGTAACTTGTTACCACAGCAATAATGAGCACAAACTCCAATATTCCTTCTAGAACTCGAATCTTATAATTTTCTGTTTCGTGTATATTACTTTCACGTCTTTGACTAGAATAAGCTTTGAAGGCAAGGACTACTTCTAAGAGTTAATCCTCCACAACTCCAGCACATAATTAGAGCTTAATAACTATTATTGATTTTTTTCAGCTTTACTGAGGTATAAATGACAAAACTATAAAATATTTAAAGTGTATGATGTGATGACTTGATCTAATCATACATTGTGAAACTCCCCCCCCCCCCCAGGTAATTAACATATTCATCACCTCACGTAGTTACTTTTCCTTTCCCTTTTTGGGGGGTGGAGTGGAGTAGGAACATATAAGTTCTACTCACTTAGCAAACTTCAATTGTGGAATACAGTGTTATCAATCATAGTCATCACGTGATGCATTAGATCCTCAGACCTAATTCATCTTATAGCTGGATGTTTGTACCCTTTTACCAACCTCTCCCTATTTCCCCCATCCCTCACCTCCCTGGCCGCCCATTTTCCACTCTCTGTTTCTATGAGTGAAGCTTTTATTTTTTTCCAGTTGAGTTTTAAAAAGTATCTGGGGGAAAGCAGAGAAGCCATGGTGACCATCAAGACTCTGGAGGAGCTCAGAAGCCATATAAGCAGCTGAGGGCTTTTCTGGATACCTCTTCTTGGTCTCTCCTTGCTGGCTAAGTTCTTGTGCCTTCCTCGGCCACATCATCTGGGGCCTCACAGACATAGGCTCACTGTGGCCCTTCCCTTTACAGCTGGCCCCAAGTCTCGACACTGAGGCTCTACCCCATGTGGAGGCTACAGCTGTCGGTCATTCTGGCCGCCAGTGTGGCTCCCACCTGTGTTCTGAGAGCTGGACTCTCGTCTCTGTGGTACGATACAGTGTTTGGTCTGTCTCTTGTTTCTGACACATAACTCCTAAAACCCTTGGAATCTCCCGAGTGATAAGTACGTCTTTGGTGGGCTAAGGAGACAACTCTTGGCTGGGGGGCTGCTAGCTCTAGGACAGGGGCTAGAGATTGCCAGAGAAGCCAGCCATGATTAGAAGCTTGGACATTTCAACGCCACCTCCCGATCTCCAGGGAGGGGAGAGAGGCTGGAGGTTGAGCTGGTCCCCAGTGACCATAACCACACATACATAATGAAACCTCCAAACCCCATCCCACCCCCCAAATGATGGGATTTGAGGAGCTTCTGCGTTGGTCAACATATCCATGTGCCGGGGGAGTGGCACACCCCAACACCATGGGGACAGAGGCTCTGGATTCTTCTGGGCCTCACCCTAGTACCTCTTCATCTGGCTGTTCACTTGTATTTTTATAATCAACTGTTAGAGTAAATATAACATTTCCTCAAGTTACTGTGAGTCATTCTAGCAAATTATCAAAACTGAGGATCAGACCCCAGGAGGGGACTGTGGGAGCCCCTGACTTTGTAGCCAATTCAGACAGTGTGTGGGTAACCTGGGGACTGGTTTTTGAAGCGAGGGCAGTCTTCTGGGACTGAGGCCTTAACCTGTAGGTCTGACGCTAACTCCAGGAGGTGTCAGAATTGAATTGAACTGGAGGACACCGAGTTGGGGAATTGGCTGATGTGAGGAAAATACCCAACAGCCCTTTTCTGTAGATGTGGTCTTCATCCTAAGCTCTAGTTCTGGTGTCTGAACCTTTTGCCCAAGTCCAGATTTTTTAAACTTGCCCAGCTCAATGCCCCTGCACCCTTGGGTTCTGCCTTGCTCCCGCCAAGTCCTCTAGGACCTGAGGTCCTGGTTTTGAGCATCAGCCCAGTGTCTGGGTCCCTGTTGCCTGATAAGGGATATCCCTGAGCCTGACTCCTGAGTGGTCTCCAAGCACAATCTATCATCCAATTTCCTCCCATGGCCTCAGTTCACATCAACAGGACACCTTTTCCCTCTGTTCAAACTCCTTGATGCTGCCTGCTTTGTCACATCTCTACTGCTCTGACCCCAGACAGTGCACTCAGCTTTCCAGAGAGGACTTCGAGCACCTATGAGCTTGCCCCACTAGAGTCTAACTCCTAGTGTGCAAGGTCATCTCCTGGTTCTGGACTCTAACACCGTGTCCTGAGGTATCACAGCCAATAGAGCTGTGCCCTACGGGATTCTGAGAAATGATGTCAGCAGTGAACTTGGCCATCCCAGGACCTAATTAAATTAAGGTATTTAGTGCCAGGACTTGGCACGTATTTTAGCTTTGAGGGTCACAGGGCTGCCACTGCAAGCCCAAGATATAGGCAGAAAGAGACGGGAAGTTGAATGAACAATAAAGAGATTAAGGAAGGGGGTAGGGATGGAGCAAGTGTGCACATTAAAGTAAGTGCCACGACCTTGACTTTGGGTGTCTTTCCTGGCCTATTTTCCTAGACCAGCAAGTTGTCATTGGAACAGGAGCTCAGCTGCAGGCAAGGTGCTATTCTCAGAAAGCAAGAACAGAGTTGCATATGGAATCTAGTGGCCCTTTCAGCAAACTGGGTGGCGTGGTGGAGAGAACATGGGGTTCAGCTTCAAACAAATCTGAGTTGGCCTCTCAGTTCTGCTCCTTTTGAACTGAATCACCTTGGGCAAGCTACCTTGACCTTCCGAAGGCTCAGCTTTCTCATTTCTGATATGGAGACGACAGCACCAATTTCTAATGAGATAATGCAGGTAAAACAGCCAGTGACATGCTTGGCATAAAACAGGTGCTGGGTAGATGGTGACTCTGTGCCCTTTCTTCCTTGTCACTGTTCCCTGTCACAGCACCAGGGGAAAATAGTCTTGGTGGCTTTGTAGAACCATTTGTTCCTTTTCCTGGATAGTGACTTAAAGCAGCAGATTTCTGCAAGCTTCCCAGTGTCCAGGTGTCCCAAGGTCAGCCTATGTGCAGATGCTACAATTGGCTCAATTGCCTAAGTGTCTCTTGAAGGAGGTGGTAGTATACAAACATGCTCATCAGCATGGGCGGCCATATCTAGGCCCTCGTAGGTGTCCAACATCCGGGGGCACTGTCATTGGAACTCCTGGGAAAATGGAGAAGCAAGTGGCCCCCACACTTGATCCCTGGCCTCCTAAACCTAGGAAATCTCCCTGGAAATCAGGTAGGTCTTTCCATGAGGAGTGAGTATGGCAAAGGTTGCAGGTGATGCCGTAGCCTTTTTCAGACATACCTGTGTACACCAATACCCAACAAATATTTATGGGGTTTCTTCAACAAGTCAACCACTGTGTGAGGGATACAATGGTGAGCAAGACACACATTGTCTCCTCCATTTGGGAAACACCAAGAGCAGAAAAATATCTTGTCTACATACTAAAGCCTAGAGTCAGGTGAAGAGCTTTCAGATACAGGATGAAAACCAGATTATCACTCGTGAATTGAGAACCTATTATTTTGCTACTTGCTAACAGAGCATATCTTTTTCAGAATTCATTTTCCTACCACATGGTATGTGATCACAAGACAATAAGTAATTTGAATTTGAGGCAGATGAGCTATGGTCTTTTGGTGAGAACTTACACAATTCTGGTTGGGAGAGATCTGCCGTGCAAATGTATAGCCCGGCCCCAGGGGAGGACTGCAGACAGGGAAGGGTGCTGCTGTGGTATAGGGGCTCCAGCAGGACTAGAATTTGAATTTTTGGCCTTTTTGGTGTAAAGGGAAGGAAAGTAATATGGCTGCTGTCACTAGGAGAGAGCGTTGTTTAATGGCTAAAACACAGATTTAGCTCTCATAAACCTTAGGTCTCCTCTGCCAATAATCCTATGTGGGGCTAAAGTCAACCTCATGCTCCTCAGTCCCCCCTTCCTATAAAAGCAGAGAGCCAACCAAGGACTAAAGAGTCAGAAAACATGTATTCCAATCCTAGCTCCACCATGTTGAGTTGAAAGAAGTTTGATTTTTGAAACCTCCGTTTCCTTCTAAAGGAATCCCTTCCTCCTTTTCTATCTAAGGGAGTATTTTCCTTCTGCTAAAGTCTCTCTACTGGTTTGCAGTCCTCTAAATCAGAAACAAGACTTATCTCTTCAGTCCCTTGTGGAATAAACCCCCAAATCATGCTTGCTGAAACGAGTGAACCACAACACTGAGGTTAGACTTCATCTATTTCAAGTGCCTTGGGACCCTTAGAGCAACACCGTTGTTGACAGACCGTTGAAGACAACAACGGTCTTCAAAGGCACGACATTGGTTCCTTACAATTGTGGGCATGTCAGCGAGGTTTGGGGTTTTTTGGGGGAGAATGCACGCAGTCCTTATTTATTTCATATGGATTATCTTCCTCTCTCAAAGACCATTTCTTAACATGGCTTCCTTCATCTTGTGGACCCCGCTGTAACCTGGATCCCACCAGGTAAGCATCCCTAGGTGTGTTTCCTCTGCCAAAGGACTGAGCCAGATTTGAAACTTTCTTTGCTACTGGTCATTGGTATGACTTCAGGTGAACTACCATATCTTTTATAATCTGTTTTTCCATCTGCTCCATGGGGAGTATATTCCTCTGTTGCTTCTATTTCTCCCATGAGAATCAGATGAGATGATTTTCTTCTGAAAACAGTTGGAAAACCCAGAAGTGGTTATAGGAACCAAAGGTGAAATAATTGTAATTGCCACTTACGAGCATCATCAACAACTTAGTTGTTTTTGTCTTCCCAGCCACATCAGAGATGCCCATTAATGCCATGTAAGGAAATACAAGGAAGCAGAGAATTAAAAATGCCATTGTGGAATTGGAGGAAGTTTAAAGTGAGTATATGCCATTTTATATTAATTAATCGATTCATTCATTTTTCCATTCATCAAGTAATTATTGAACATCAGCCATATACAAAGATGAATCAAACATGATTCTGATCTTGTGGTTCTTTCAAAATGGTAGGAGAAAGAGTCCTCTTATCTTAAAACCAATGATACGAAGTAGGAAATGATGGGCATTCCTCTGGTAACAGAAATATAGTTCAGTGCTGTGATTGCACTGAGAGGGAGAGAGACTTTGTCACCAAGGAGCAGGAAGGCTTGTTATGAGAAATGGTTTCTAGCTGAGCCCTGGAGAATGGGGAGGATTTGAACTTACAGAATGCGATGGGGGAGGGAGGGCATCCAGGCAGAGGAATGGTTGGAGTGCAGACAGGTGCTTTTTTCAGTGGCAGGCTCCTCCTGTGACTTTGAAGTCCCCTTGACCCCCAGCCTGGGTTGTGCTCCTGGTTTGAAGATTACTTTTTTTTTCCATCTTTTTTGTTTTTAATTTTTTCCTTTGATCTTGCTTAAGTTGCTAAAAATGGTCTCCTATCTCACCATGCAGTCAATCTGAGCATGAGAGACTCATGGCCCCTACTAGTAATAACCTTGGTTGCACGTTATGCACAAAGTCCATCAAAAATTCTCCTTCTGGAATGTGAGGTTCACTTCAAAGCCCTCTTCTGTTGACCAAGCCTTGGGAGGTGTCATGTCTAATCATCACTTCTCAGTTACTGGGCTTCCCCTGCCTTGCTGTGAGATCAAAGGAAAGGAGAGTTCCATCATACAAGTGAAAAGGAGGTTCATTGCCTTTAGGTAGCTGATGTGAAACAGAAATCAAATGAAGGAGGTCAAGAAACTGTTAGTCCAGGGTGTGGGAAGAATCCTTAACTTGTCTGAGATACCAAGACAAGGTAGAAAACAAAGCGAGGCCACCATTGATTTCCAGATGATCAAACTTTGCCTTAGGGTGAATGCTTGAGAGACCCTCATTTACACAATTCACCAAGCTGGAAGCGGGGGCCAGTCCTCTAATTAGGTTATACAGTGTGGCTCTTTCCTCTTACCACATTCGAGCAGCAAAATAAATAGAGCAGGCATTTATTGATCCTTACCTGGATATACATTGATGTATAAAGTTGGGCTACATTAGAAGAGAGGATGATTATTTTTAGATTTTTGGATCTTACGGGCTGACATATTGTTTAATAATTTGTTCAACCTAGAGTTGTTAACTTTTTATTTTGCCAAATCAAGAACATTAGACTTAAAGGACCTTGACAACTACAAACTGATTGCCATTATTTTAAAAGGAAAGAGAATTCTGTGCAAATTATTGTGAAGAGCATAATCTCAGATTAAAGGGCAGTCCTTCCTAAAAGAGCACTGTGGGTAATCTTCTACCTATGCTTTTGCTCTAAAGTGTTTCAAATTACCTCGTGGTAAGCCCAGGTCATGGGTGTGGCTTTTGGAGCTCTGTGTTATCAGAGGAGAGCTGGCTTCACTAGTCTGTTTGGGAAAGATACGGAATGGGTTGAGGAATTTCATGGGTGCATGGATGGTTTTGAATAGAGTCACATCGATCCTGACGAAGTGTATTTTGTACTGGCCTCATACTTCCTGGCACTTGGTGAGATGATGGTGTGGTCAGTTCACTTTTATTCTGACTCATTTGTGGGAAGGGAAATTTAATTCTCTGGGAACCCATGTTTATATTAGTGTTAAGTCATTTGTGTGCTGTTTAATGATTTATACACGCAGTGCAAAGAGGTCCCAGAGTTGCCTTCCTGATTGTTCCACACCCAACCACCTCCCGCCCCAGCTCCTTCACTCCACTCCAGGTCAGAGAAGTCGTTCAGTTTTGTGCCTTAGGGAATCCACCCAAGACACTATTCTTCAGCTTACTCATCCCTTATATATATACTTTATTGATATTGGGCTTTTAGATGAATACAAAGACTTCTTGAGGGTACTTAGATAGGTACTGTGTGGTATTTTGTGCTGAACTGCTTTGCCTTCTTAACTCAGCAATTAGTCTCCTCCCAAACTTGATGCACCCCTTTTGGATTGTAAATTGTGATCCTCTGATTTATTTCTCTCCAGTTCATATGCCTAATGTGGATGGGCCTTTGGTGCTCATTAAAACAGAGACTTTTATCTGAAGGGTTGCTCTGACATTGTGCTGATGGGACCTCATATATTATCCTTCTCCCTACCGGCCATCTATAATTTAGTGTAGTGCTCCTATTCATGTAATGTTCAGCATTTGCAATGCTTATGAGTAATTGACAGTGTACAATGGTATCAATAAATCAGATGGGCCAGGCCCAATCCTTGATGGTCAGTTTCTGAGTCTACCAAGGAGGAAAGCTGAAAATCAGTGACTACCATTAACTGGGAGCTTTTCAGATCATAATGTTAAAGAAAGCACATTTGTTGGCTTTTATTATTAATACATTTTGAGCGGCTGTTTAAAATAGATCTCCCTGGTTGGATAAGGAGACGTGAAAAAAATGATTTCTTGTTATTTTTTTTTTAAGTTATTGCAGTTGATTTCAAAGGAATGACTTATTTTGATAAAGTGAGTGAACTTGAGTTGTTATATATGTAATAGGCAAAATGATATAGGAGACTTCAGTTTGCATGATGTGGCATGTATGTCACAGAGCCAACAAAATTAGGATTTATTTTCTGGAAATGCAAATCTGGAATGAGGTGGCTCAGGAATCACCACACAGTCCTATGCAATAATGTATGCGATAGTGTGTCTGGAACACTCTCGTGAATGTTCCATTGCCTCTGGATAGTTCTGGGAATATATGTTTTTAAGAGAGACATACCTCAAATTTCCACTCTTGGTCATGAATACCCTATGTTAGCTCAAAACTGGGCATTGCCACTTTATAATAATTCTTCCTGACATGGGGAGAAAGCTGTAGGGGTCAAAAGTTTGCAGGAGGAAATGCTTAGCAGAGTCTCCAAGGAAAAGGTACCCTCTGGTGCTTAAAAACTCCAGTGCTCTGAAATACAAATCTGTATGAAGCTGGGCTAGATGGGATTAAAATGCAGGAGTCTAGGGCCAGGTCGGCCTCTGGATTTTATGTCCTGGCTCTGCCATGATGCACCAGTCACGTGACCTTGGGCAGGTTACTTCATGTCTTAGAACCTCGGTCTCCTTGTCTCTAAATTCTCACCTCGTAAGGATGTTTTGAAGAATAGATGATTTGATACACACAAAATCCCTGGAGAAGTGATGAATAACTTTAGTTTTCCTCCCCTGTACTTCAGAGAGGATGTGGAGTCATCAGACAGCTCCTAACTCTGTAGACTTGAATCCCTTAGCACCCTTGAAGAGCCGTGTGATGGTCACAGGCTAAAGACGGAACCCTGAATTCTGTATCAAAAAAAGAACGCTGAGCCATTTAATTAGGGCTATGGCTGAGAAGGTTATCTTTTTCTACTGACCTTGGCTAAAATCATTTGTACCTGTGAGTAAAAATAAAATATGTCCCACAGGGAAATTTGATTTTTCACATCTTGTTTTTCAGGTCAGAGACACTTTCTTGTATTGATGTGTGAAATTAAGTCATAGAGTCCTACTCAAGCTAGTAATGCCTGTCTTTAACAATAAAAACATAAACACAAATCTTTACTTGGGAGTGCATACGTGGGAATGCAGGTGTGTAGCCCTCACTTGGAGCATGAGACAATAATGATTATTGTTTTCTGAGCAGTCAGTGCATGCTAAAAGCAGGAAGCTTCGGCTCCATTATTCTGACCTTTTTTGGTCTTCCAGATCTTTCGCTTTGTTCTTTGCTCTAAAGCTGCTATGGTGTAAATGTTTGTGTCCTCCCCAAATTTATATGTAGAAAATCTAACTCCCGAAGGCGATGGTATTAAGAGGTGGGCCCTTTGGGAGGTTCTTAAGTCATGAAGGTGGAGCCTTCATGAATGGGATTAGTGTCTTTATAAAAGGGCCTCCGAGAGCTAGCTTACTCCTTCCTGCATGTGATGACATTGTCAGAAGTCAGCAGCCTGCAACCGGAAGAGGGCCTTCACTAGAACTTACCCCATGTCATCTTGATCTTGGCCTTCTAGCCTCCAGAACTGTGAGAAATGAATTTCTGTTGTTTATAAGCCCTCGCCCTGTGGTATTTTGTTATAGCAGCCTGAACAGGCTAAGACAGAAACCAGTAGAAACTGTTTTTGTTTTTTTTTTTAAATCCAGTTCATAATATTACTGGCATATGTAAGCAATGCAAAACAAAGCAAAGCAATTGGCTAGCTAAAGAATCACTCTGACTACAGGATTACATCTGGGTAGTTACATAGAAAGCTGCAAAAAACCCACTGGGGAAAATTTACCTGGGTAGAAATAAGCAACACAAAGTGAAAAAGGCAATGACCGAAATTGCATATGGCAATTTTTTTGAGTGAGCAATTATGATGGAAAAATCAAATATTTGTGAAAAAATTTGGATCTGAAAAGCTTGAGGTACAAAAATGGGATCTGGCAGAAATATTGGTCACAGAAAGACCAGACAAAGTAACAACAAATATGTCACAATGGCAGGTGCTGGATTTTGTAAAATTTGATACGGATATAAAACGAATGAATGATCTAAATTTATGCTGTTAATTTTACAAGAAAAAGCATTAACTGCAATGAAAACAAGTTTAGTAAAATAGAAATGAATTTGGAAAAAGTTGGATATCATTTAACTAATCCAGGAATTAAATTCACTTACTGGAGTTCACTTCTACGAGTACCTCTTTATAAAGAGGTATTACTGTTGGTGCTCTTCAGGCCTCCCTTCTGTACATCAGACTCCAGAGATACCATGTTAGCTCAAGTCCCAAATACTTGCTGGGACCTTGGGGCCCTCTGTGGCCTGGCTGTGGGCCCCTTGTGCTCTCATTTCCTCCACTCAGCCCTGTGCCTTGTGGTCCATGCTCCAGCTACACTGGCTTCCTTGATGTTTCCTTCATAGGCCAAGCATGTGTTCCTTGGGCCCTTACTTTGCCTCGAATGTTCTTCCTGCAGTTATCATCTAGCTCACTATCACTTCACGGTGGCCCCAACCAACTGTCACCGTCACTCCTCAGAGAGAACTTTTTCTCTCATAGTAATGGTTATTTCCTGATATTATTATATCTATCTATTTATTTGTCTACCTGTTTGGCCAGAATGTTAGTTCCAAGGGATTTGGTCCACTGCTCAGTCTGCAGGGTCTCAAAGAGACCTTGGCATGTAGGAAGACCAACAAATATTGGTTGAACAAAATTCTGCATTAAAATGTTTGTATTTGTTAACATAGTACCAGTGTTTCTCCTGGATCAGACTCCAGGGTCTGGTTGTCCACTGAGTCAAAATTGAAGGAGAGAAATGTTCAGATCCAAATATCCTGCATCCCCAGAGCCTGGGCTCGGCGTGTGTGGCCAACATTAGTGCTGCTGCTAGCAGTTCTGATTTTCAGCCTTCCGGGCCTGTGGTCAGATTGCATTTCCTTCCCTGCAGATAGGTGTGGCCATGAGACTGGACTTGGCCAGTGAGATGAGCGCAGAAGGGACATGTGTCACTCCCAGCTGGAAGCCTTTCAGAGCAAGTGTGCCCCTTCCACACTCCCTTCTCCTTGTTGCGGTGAATGGTGACACTCTAGGCCATGGTGGCTTCATCGGCTTTGATCCTGGAGTGAGGATGGCACAGACTGGGGACATGGAGCATGAGGGGATACTCTATACTTTTGTTCCTTGGGTCACTGAGATTTTAGGGTTGTTTGTTACATAGCTGACTAATACAATAAGTTACACATTTTATCTCGTTGAAGTTTTCCATTGTCCCTAGGAGGCAGTCATTATTATTCCTACTTGTAACTGTGCAAATTGAGCTCTCAGAAGTTATTTCCCAAAAGTCACACAGCTACTAAGTGGCAGGACTAAAATTCCGATCCAATTCTGGCAGATTCCAAGATATGAGCTCTTAAACATAGGCTTGTCCAACTTCTCGGTGTGTCGTTAAACGGTGTGATAGTCTGTATGGGCGAAACTGTGCTCCTGAGAGCTTCAGTGGCCTCATTCTTACCTGGAGAACCATTGAAATCCTCTCAAAACCAGGTGACACATCAGCGACAATCTACAATCATCAGAAGTGTAGGTATCATGTTTCCTCTACCAGCCCATCGAATGAATTAAATATTAAAGCCCACTTGAAGGTAATTTGAGTTCATGACTTTGAAAGGGAGATGACATAGTTCTCACCTGGTTAAGATTTTATTTATTTCACCTATCTCTGTTTAGGAATTTTGAAAACCCCACTGGCTCTACGTAAAAACAAAATAGGCTGAAAAAACAAACCAATAAACAGACCTATTTCAGGAGGCTCAGCATATTCTCTCCTTGTGTGTGGACTTAGAGGAAACCAGACTTTCTGAAGGTCTTGGGAGGGCATTGACGTGGCAAAGTGCAGCAGGAATATGCCTCAGATGCAGGTGGTTTCAGGCTTTAGAGACTGTAATGGTGATAAATTTGCCCCACAAATGCAGGACAGAGCAAGTGTGAGTGGAGGGGCCGTAATTCCTACTTCTGAGTCCCTATGACTGACGCCCCCTTTTCTTTCGATCAGACAGGAGTTAGGCTTGTTGTTGTGGCTGGGTTCTGTTTCTCCAGTGGTTTTCTATATTTCTATTCAGATAAATTATGATTTGAATTCAATTTCCAAGTTAGGGGGGATGGCTACTCACTACTCACTCTGTATAGGATGACACAGGCAAGCAGGGAATTACTCAAACATGAAGAAAATTACTTTTACAAATTTGGGGTACTGTAGTTATTTTGTTTGCAGAAAAAAAAAAGTGCTGTAATGCCTTTATTTTGGGATATCAGCTGTAATGTGTGCATGCATGAGGTCTGACTAAGGATTGCTGAATCCCTTTTTTGTGGGGCCACGTGCTTAGATCATGGTTGTGAACAAGTTGACGTGTGGATGATTTTCTATTTTACCCATGTCTCAGAGCAAGGTAGGACAAGCGGCAGGCAGAGTCCTCCAGAGAAGGGTCTGAATGTGCCCTTTGAAAGACTAGTCTGTCTCAATGTAATGTGTCTCATGTTCATTAACATGGGGTCATCCCCAAACTGGGCTTGTAGCTCCTCTTTCAGGTTGAACCTGCAAAATGCAGGCTAGTCTTTCATCTACAGCCTTCTGCCTCTTGATTGAAATCAGGCCTGTTAGGAAGAGTTCCACATGGCATGTCTCTGGACTCATGAAGGGCCCTCTGGACTACTGGTTCTAAAACAATGTAAGGTGAGCTGGGGTTCCAGAGAGCTCCTTGGGATTCCATGAGCACCAAAGAAAAAAGACTTCTTCTAACCAATCTCATTCTAAAGAAAGTAATCAGGACAAACGGCAATTGTGGGCACTAATAAAAAGCGAAGAGAAGAGAAAATCAATAATCCCTTGTGTGTCTCTCTGAAAACCATTCTCTGTGGTCAGGAATCCGGTGGCTTGATCAAGTGTGCACGTGTGTATGTGTGTGAATCCACACGCTAATGCTGCAGGAGGGGTTGGAATAGAGCCGAGACAGCGGCAGAGAGATTGATGAAGTTCTTGCCAAACTGTGTGACTTAAAGAGTCTCATTAAGAAGATGTGCCCTGGGAGGAGGAGGTGGGGGCTTTGCTTTGACGCGGTGAATGGGCTTAGGCTGGAAAGGAGAGAGAGTCCTGACGCCTTGAGGTGACTCTTCTATGGCCCCAGGGCAAGTGTTGTGGGTTTGAATGGTGTTCCCCCCAAAAACACATCCAAGTCCTAACCCCTAGTACTTGTGAATGTGATCTTATTTGGAAATGGGGTCTTCACGGACATAATCAAGTTAAGATGAGATCACACTGGATTAGTGTGGCCTCTAATTCAGTGACTGGCGTCTTTATGAAAAGAGGGAAGGGCATGACGTAGTGACAGAGGCAGAGAGGGAAAGGTGCAGCTGCAAACTGAAGATGTCAGGGATTCCCTACAGCCGTCAGACCCCGGGAAGAGGCATGGGAGCATTCTTCCCCGGAAGCTTCAGGGGGGAGTATGACCTTGCCTATACCTTGACTTCAGACTCTTGGCCTCCTGTGAAAGCACACATTTCTACTGCTCTAAGCCGCTTAATTTGTGATTTTGGTATGGCAGCCCTAGGAGATGAGGACAGTAAGCAAAGGGCCATGGGTTTCAGCCTCAGGGCAGTGGGAGATGGTGAGCAGGACTTGGACTACAGGTGGGCAGTGAAGGCTCGGAGGTGCTGGAAAGTGAGGCAGTCTATTGAGGGTAGCACTGGATGCATCCTGGGAAGGGGTGGCTGATGGGTTCTCTCTGATTCCTCATTCAGCGAGCCGGGGGGTTGGTTAGTTTCCTGCGTGCAGGAGCAGTTAGCACTCAGGTATTCAGGTAGAGCCAGATTTCTCAACCCCTGACCTCCAACACTCTTTGTGACAGATGTATTTTCCAAAGGTGGCCATGGCAATACCGCCCATCCCTCTTGCTCTTTGAAGACTTGCTACTCCGCCGTCACACAGTGAGGTCTAATTCTCCTCCTCTGAATCTGAGCAAACCTATAACTCCCCTGTAACTAATAGAACGTGGGCAATACGACGTGGCCTGCTTTCAAAGTAATGAGAGGCAATGCCGCTTACATCTCGTGCACTAGACCGGAGACTCTATCTGGAGCCCGGAACCACCTTATAAGGAGCCCAGGTGCCCTATAGCTGCCATGTTGTGAGGACGGTAACGAGCTCACATGGAGAGACCCCCTGGAGAAGCCCAAGACTACATGAAGGGAGATCACTGCTGGGACATTTTCTGGCTCCTCTCGGTCCCTTTCCCCTCAACCTACACTGTTCTAGCTTCAGCCACCATCTGATCCTGAGCTAAAGCCACCGACCATGTTCTTTCTAAATTCCTGAAGTACACAAACCGTGAGCACTAATAATTGTTGGTTTAAGTCACTAAATTTTAGGGTCCTTATTATGCAACAATAGTAACTAGAACCTCTTCAAATCTTTGCCCAAGGGCCACTTCCCCTCTGAGACCTTCTCTGACTCTAGACTTCCTCCCTTGAAACTCTCCTTTCCCACACAGCTACGAGCTATTTCAGTTCTCAGCATTTCCCTTCATTCAGAGTCAGTTTTGCTGGTGCCAATCTCCATTTTCTTCAGTTTCCTGGGGAAGCATCCTACTTTTCATCCCTTTATTTTGCTCCACGAGCTACCTCTGTCCCTGCAGGGCACACCCATCTCAGCTCTCTCAGTAACAAAGAGGCTTCCAGGGACCAGATCTCATCCTCCTTAAGGGGCAGTGTCAGAGTGCCAGGAATGCTGATGAGGTTTTTAATATAAGAAGAAAACATTATTTTAGTTAATCATGAACTCAGATGATGAGCTTATCTGTCTCACCCACTGGGGACTGTGTCTTACTCATCTTTGCACCCCTAGGTTAGTTCACTGCTTGACAGAGAAAAGGCTCTTGATGGATGGCTGGATGGCTGGATGGACAGATGGATGGATGCAAGCATGGGTCAACGGATGAATGCAGAGAAATGCTTGAAAAATATAAAGTGGAATTTGCAAACTTGGGGCATATGTGCTGCCATTTCCAAACTCTGTGCCCATGGAAGGCATGGTTAAGGGACCCCAGCACTCTTTCTGGGGATTGGAAAGGCTGCCTCACCCTGTTTTTGAACTATAAATAGAAGCTAGCAATCAACCATATTTTGTCCCTGAGAAGATAAAAGCACAAAGACTCTTTTGGAGCTTCAATTTATTAAAAATATTGTTAAATAGAAGTCAAAACTCTGTGTACAACTGCTCCCTGACTTTCTTCTAAGGCTTAAGCAAAGTTCATTAAACTAATATACATGTCCCTGTGCTTTTAATGTGCATAGATTTCACATTAAGAAGAAAATGTTCTGACACTTTATGGCCTTTGCTGTTGACTGGAGTGCGGTGAAGTCTTTAAGTAAAGAATTCATCTCAAAGGGAGACCAAAGAATAAAGCAAACTGTGGGATTCCGGAAGTCAATATGGTCAATAATGCTGTGTTGTTTACAACCAATCACTTACCAGGACAGACAGGACCAACGGAGAAAGGAAATTACCCACCCGCCCACATAATTGCACCAATTGCTAGAATCGGTTAATAGGCCATAAAAAAAAAAAAAAATCAATCCCAGAGAAGCATAAAGAGATACATACGAGAGTAGAACTTGGTTATTATTGGTCTTCATTCACAGCCACATTTGAGCACCTTACTCTTTATTAGCGGGATGACAGTTGTGACAAATTATCCTGTCAGTCTCTGCTTTTGTGCCCTCTTTTTCTTGGGAGTGAGTTGTTTTTCTTTTCTATACTTTCTGTGTTTTGATTTTCATAGCACTGTGCCTGGATTCTGTGGCAAGGGAGGTGTTATTAGGGGAAGAAAAGAAGCCTTCGTTGTGCATCGACCAGTACCAGGGACAGTGTCCAATTCCTTAAGTGACTTGTCTCATCGGATGGCCCTCCCACCCGCCACCAAGAGGTAGCTATGATTGTGACCTTTATTCTACAGAGGAGGAAACTGCTGTTCAGAGAAGTGAAGTCACTTGCTACACAACAAGAGAGGGGATTCAAATTTAGGTCTGTCTGTCTGAGCCAAAAGTCTTGCTTTTTCTATTGAACAAGTCCTTGATTTCTTATCCGAAAGGTTTGGGGCCAGATGTGTGTTGAAATTCAGTAGGGTACAGAATGGGGACGTGATGCATATCCCATATATTACTTAATACTCCCGGGGGGGGCCTGGAGCAGCACCCTGTAGTCAAACCTATTAATATTTCAGCAGTGAAACATCAACATTGAAACGAAATAGGGTAAATAAAAGTACAAATAGCCTTATTATTTGGTTGCCAAGTGATTCTGCACCTATTTTGTGAAGTGTTTCATTTTCAGAGCTTTGGGATTTCATAATTTTGGATAAGAAACCATATCATCCTGGCTCCCAGGAGAGCGTTTGCACACATTTGTGCTCTCTCTCGGGGAACTCTGAAATGGAGCAAGCTGGAGTCAAAGAACAAAAACAAAACCAGAAACAGAAACCTGCTGGTGTTGGTCAATGGCCAAATCGATATGCACTTGGC
>CM052892.1:59325737-59402934 GCA_028534135.1 Potos flavus | reverse complement strand
CCTTCCTTCCTTCCTTCCTTCCTTCCTTCCTTCCTTCCTCCCTTCCTTCCTTCCTCTCTTTCTCTTTCCCTCCTTCTCTCCCTCCTACCTTCTCTTTCATTGTTTCGCAGTTGGTAAATTCACGAGGTATTTGCTACTATCTTGATCTGTCCAGACATTGTTGATCTTTGTTGCTGAGCCATAAGGTTCTCACTGAACAACTACCAAAAATATGGTCTTATTGTACAATACTCCTTATGCCAAACAGAGATGGGTCTCTTCTGGCAGATGTCTTCCCTCAAAATGTGCAGATATGCTCCTGTCAGCTTTAGTGAGAGATTCAAAGTAAAGTTTGCTTCTTGGAATGAATCTGCCTATCAAGTGTAATCGTGCTTGGGTAAATACTCAGCAAATAAACTATTTCTGCTTCACTAATCCTGGGAATGCAAACTTTGGTGATGCCAGTTCAGAGGGGCCCTTTGAACTGCTCTTGTCAAAACACCATGTGGGGATTGTCCTACCAGGCCAGCAGAACCCAACATTGCCAATTCTTCCTCAATATTTTAATAAACATGTTGAGTGGAAATCAGCTGGTTAGCTTGTGGAGCTGAACAAATTTAGGAACGTGGTCAACGTAGCAAGGTGAGGACACAGTGCGAACTCCCTCCCCAGTTCCTGTGGACAGGGGAGTCCTCGTCCCTCTGCCCCGATCCACACGTGCGAGACACCAGACTCTGGGCAGTGTTGGGGATAAATCTGCTCTTAGTCCGTCCAGGCATTTGCAAATACAGTGGCAATAATCTGAATACGTTTCTCAGAGGAGATAAATTTTACACGGTGTTTCTTTGAGTCTCCCTTCTGTGGGTGGGGCCTCTGGTAGAGCATTTGTAGACTTTCAGGCATGTTCAGATTATTCTGGATAAAAGTGAAATGTGGGTTCCCTGCCTACAGCAGTTATTCTGTCCCTGAAGGATTTCCAGGTTTGGGTGGTTATGAGTGGAAAATGTTGGGGGGGGCTTGGCTTTCGGTGTATCATTTAGGAGTTTTCCCTTTTCCCACAGATGCGTTATTTTGAAAAGTCACTTGATGTAGTTGGCTTCCACAGGAAGCGGCGTCCCTCATGTGGGACCTCGTACTGTGGTGCTGCTGGCAAGAGAGGGGGGCTAGAGTCAGTAGCACAGTCGGTGATGGTAAGACAAATGGTTCGCCCCTAGGATTTTCTCCGCCATCCCCTTAGAGAGATGTGTGGGCCAGCCCTATAACTCACTAGGAGTGATCCATCATGGTGGTGGATGGGTTTCAGGCTACAGCACAGTCTAGATGGAGAGAAAGAGGCTGAGGAAAGGGAAGCAGATTCTCTCCTGGATAAAGGCAGAAAAGCAGATGTTAATGATTAGCTTTATTGCGGGGTTCTGGGTCCCTGTGTGCATGGGAGAACTCAAGTTCTTAGGCCTCCTTCCCTCCAAGCAGAGCTTTTGAGGCCTCTCTGGTTTTGCCCCAGAGGGAAGGAAAAAGGCCTTTTTCTGGTGAGGTCAGACTTTGGGTCCGGGTGGAGAATGGAGGGGAATCTGTCTTCTTTCTCGGAGGAGGGAATCTCAGGTTTTAGACTCCCATGGGTTCTCTCGACAATTTGTTCTCTTTCCTCCAGCTCTGCCCTGAGGTCAGAAGGGCCCAGGTACAGCAGAAGGCTGTCCGCTCAGGGCCCTACCCTTTAAAACGAGTAAGTTACCTTTTTTTCTTGGGCCATCCATTTTTTTTTAGTCTTTTCCCACTTCCTAGAATTCTTACCCCCATCCCCCATAGTTTCTGGTGTCTTTGTGTCCTCAGGCAACTCAGGCCCCATTTTTCCTACTGTTTGAAGTAAAATGGATGTGGGCCTTTCCCCATCACTGCTTCTCTCTTCCTTCTGTGCCTTAGTCCTCATGACATCTGGTGCCGCACTGGGGTTCAGACACCTAAATCCATGTTCTTTGGAGGTCCTCATGGCAGATGCCCCCTTGCAGATGCCCCCCATTTCAGCCTCTCTTTTATATTCTGGAGCTGCTGCAGGACCCAGAGTTCCTGCTGTCATGGTAAGGTCACCCCGATCTTCCTGGTTTCGAATGTGGAGGGCTGTCCTTACCGGTTACAGTGGTTCACTTTTTCTTTTTTGTTTTTTCCTGAGGCTGGGAGGGCAGCATGATAGACTAGAAAGGGCACTGGATTTGGAGCCCAGCAGGAGAGGATTCGATTACTAGGAGGAGACCTTGGGCAGTTCAGGGTTTCTATCTGGAAAATGGAAGAATGACTTCCCAGACTCATGATGGAGGTTCAGTGAAACAATGTACAGACTTCCCCTGGCACAAAGAGACATGTGGTAATGCTGGTTTCTTTTTCCTGCCCTTTCTTTTTATCCATCCCTGCCCCCTTTGGCTACCACACTTTCACTGGCCTTCCCCATAGGTGGGACTTCACACAGGGAGTAGAGTCTGGCTTTCTCTGTCTTCAGAATTAGAAACAGCACTGCTGTTTGCCCCGATTGCTGTGACCCACCCTTCCGACGCAATTTATACGAGTTGTGGTATAACCTGAGTGAATATTAGGGTTTAACACATATATTGAAAAGCATCTCCTATAGGAACAACAAGATTGGCCAGGATGTGGAGAAAAAAGAAGCCTCGTGCACCGTTGGTGGAAATGCACACTTGTGCAGCCACTGTGGAAAACGGTATGGAGGTTCCTCAAAAAATTAAAAATAGAACTACCCTAAGATCTGGTAATTGCACTACTGGATATTTACCCACAGAAAACCAAAACACTAATTCAAAAGGATACATGCTCCCTTATGTTTATTGCAACATTATTTACGATAGCCAACATACGGCAGCAGCCCAGGTGTCTACCAATAGATGAATGGATAAAGAAGATGTGGTATAGATATACAATGGAACATTACTTAGCCATAAAAAGAATGAAATCCTGCCATCTGCAACATGGATGGAGCTAGAGAGTATTATGCTAAGTGAAATAAGTCAGTCAGAGAAAGACCAAATACCATATGATTTCACTCATAGGTGGAATTTAAGAAACAAAACAAATGTGCAAAGGAAAAAAAAGAGATAAGCCAAAACACAGACTCTTAACTGTAGAGAACAGATGGTTACCAGAGGGGAGGTGGGTGGGGGGATGGGAGAAATAGATCAAGGGGATTAAGAGCACACTTATCATGATGAGTCCTGAGTCATGTCGAGAATTGTCGAATTACTATATTGTACACCTGAAACTAATATAAAACTGTATGTTAACTATACTGGAATTAAAAAAAAAAAAGTCTCCCAGAGACATTTTGCTTTATGCAGTGATGGAAAACCCATCTGTCTCCAGGCAATATGAAGGAGGCTTGGCTTGTGAGCGCAGATACGGATACATTGGCAAGAACCCCAGCTGACCTACGTGAATAGGGTGGGACATTCAGGGTCCTCCGTGGCTATCGGATAATGAAGTGGTAGAAAGCACAAAGGAATTTCCGCCCATACAGACAGTCATGACTTGGGATGCAGGGGTGGGGGGGTGCATTGATCTGATCGCATTCCTTTTTTTTTTTATAATTTTTTTATTATGTTATGTTAGCCACCATACAGTACATCATTAGTGTGATTGCCTTGCTGTCGTCTCTCTCCAGCCTGGCCCGTGGTGCATGAGATCTACGGCATCTACCTGGAGGGATTTGTGATGGAGACAGGCATGTGGATGCTTGGACAAAACCAGGTCTGTAGGCATTAGGTTAAAGCATGCCTTCTCAATGCGGGTGACATCACTCTCAACAGCGTGCAAAATGCTTCCGGGGGAACAAAACATTTTCCTTCTGTGTATAAAGCCCAAGTGTACATACCGTATATAAACTGGCATGCAGCCTCCTAGTGCTATTAAAATTGCATGAGGACTATTTAGAGGAAAAGTGTCTAAAAACTCTCCTTAGGGGGGAAATAATGAAAACAAGTTTGAGAAACACTGGTCTAAGGCAGTGGTTCTCAGCTTCGGTTGCACACTAGAATTATCAGAGGTGCTTTAAAGATCTCAGTGCCTGGGCTGTACCCCAGACCGATCGAAACAAAATCTTCGGGGTTGGTCTCAAGCACCAGGATCTTTAAAACTCTCCACATCATTCCCATGTGCCCCCAAGTGTAATGAGCTCTGCTGTGGCTCCCTGGTCCCCAGCGTGGTCCACGGCCGCATCCATGTCATCTGGGAGCTTGTTGGAAATGCAGACTCTCAGGCCTTCAGGTGATTCTTGAGCTTATTGAAGTCTGAGCGGCTCTTGGATAATATTTATCGTTAGCAAAACCTCAGAGCCCTTCGATGCAGCTGCATGGATGCAATGTCAGCACGTTTCCAGCTGTTTGTTTCAGGACCTCATTGCTGGCCTTTGGAACCAGCAGCCTGGTGTATGGGGGCGGGGCGGTGGCCCCAGGCTGCACTGGTGCTCTGACGTGTTGGGAAGCCCCGTGATCCCTCAGAAGCTGAGCAGACCGCTTGTTTCCAGGAAAAGGGGACCAATGTGAGCAAAGGGGTCAAGTACAGTCAGCCAGAATTAAGTGAGGTAGGATCTCACTGTGAAACCAGTAGCTGGCAGTTCTTGGGCAAGAGGTTGATTGTGGAAAGTGGTGTTTGGGGCCAGATTCACTTGGCAAGTCTGTAGGATGAAGGAGAGCAGAAAGACTGGGAAGTTGGTAAAACTGCTGGGATCTTGTTCAGGTAATCCCGGTGAGATCTGCCCTCCATACATTTGCTCCTTCGTGTATTCACTCATTCAGCAAACGTTTACTGAGTGGTTGCCATTTGGATTTGACCTGGCATCATTGTTATGGGAAAAAAAGGAAGGCTAAACATGATAGACATTGAAGGGAGAGCTTTGGAAGTAAGGTCCAAAAAAAAGTATATATATGTTAAGAATCAACTAGCTCTCATCAACTTAAAAATACTGGTGTATCTATTGAAATCGATAGACACAAAAATCTTTTTAAAAGATTGTGGAATTATTTCATAAAATGGATGACTTACAATAAGACTTAAATATCATCCATGTTAATTTAAACAGAATTTCTGGGGCATTTTCATTTTCTGTTTTAGATGGGCACAGGTTTGGATGAGGGTCTCCTAATTTTCCTTTGCTTATTGCCACGAACTCTTCCTTGGTGCATTGGGAAACATTATTAGGGGGTCATAGCTCTGGTGACTCTATCTCTATTCAGGTTGATGCAGGTTGTAAGCTGATCTATTACTGCACCCGAATGTCTGCTTCTTGGCATTTCTACATCTACTTGACTACTTCAGGGATAATTAGTCTTAATTGTAGTTTCATAATTTAACCAATTTAGGGTTACCAGAATAAAGCATTTGAAGCTATTATATGGCTAATGGTTTAGACATTTTCATATCTCTGTCTTTCGGGTGATAAATGTATAATGTGCTTAACTCTTCCACCAACATTAACTTCTCACATTTAAAATGTTGAATTAAACAATTTAGTGTCCTTGACAGTGTAATAGATTTTGTTTAATAGGCAATATCTAAAGCTGGACCTAATTCACCTCATTTTAGTTAATGTAATTTTTCCCACAAGGGGTGTTCGATGTGAATCTATCAGACATGTATGGATCTGTGTGACCTCGTAACAACCCCTCAGGAGGTTACATAAGAATCACTCATTCTCCATTTCAACCCTGATGGTGGGGTGACATGAAGTGGTGCGAATGATGCCAGATGAAGTAAGGGTATTTTGCTCATTTGTTCCCTTAATCTTAGAAAACAAAGTGTTTCCAACAGTTATAAGGAAACACACAATAGACTTGAAATGTTGATACTAGGACTCATCTTTAATTTTTTTTTAGTGTTATGTATTTACAAGGTTTCATAAAAGGTTCCTTAAATTTTCTTCTCAACACCATTATGAGATTGGTCAGGTTTTTCCCTCTGACTCTTTCCAACCATGTACAGAAAGCCCAGAAAGAGAGGACAAAAGGAGAGGGTGGTCAGGCCTCTTATCAGCTGGACACTCTCCTATGCTGGGCTTTCTGTTGTGAGTGTAGAGCAGCGACTCTGGGGCCAGATCACCCGGGTTTGGTATCAGCTCTGCCACTCACTAGCTCTTCACTTCATTCATTCATTTACTCGTCAATACACATCTCTTTGAGCACCATCTTCCAGGAGTGGCGAACTAAATGTATCCTAATTATTGACCTCATGTAGTCCACAATTGCCTCTGCTGTGTATGTATCAAATGGATGCATCTCTTATCTGTCAAATGGGCTAATAATACAAAACTCCTGGGATTGAGGTGAAGCATAAATGAGGTGGCAGGTACGCAATAAATGGTAGCTATTTGTGACCTTTAGCAGGAACTACTTAACACCATATGGATAAATGTTGCTTCAAATGTAGGATGTGATAATATTTTCTACTTGGGGCTATGAGAAAAAGTGGTAGTAATTTAAGGAATAAGAAGTTAAAAGTGTTTCCTGGGCCTTCAAATAAGGAAACTTTGGCGAACTTGGGTGGCCCAGTGAGTTAGGCATCTGCCTTCGGCTAAAGTCATGATCCCGGGGTCCTGGGATGGAGCCCCACATCAGGCTCCCTGCTCAGTGAGGAGTCTGCTTCTCCCTGTCCTTCTGTCCTTCCCCCACCCACATTGTCTCATTCTCTCTCTCAAATAAATGAATAAAAAATTTAAAAAATAAGGAAACTTTATTTTACAGAATGAAGTTTACAGAATAAACTTCCCAGAGCATCTAGGAAACACTGCCCACAAAAAAAGGCACTCAGCAGACTTCTACTGATGAAGAATTGCATTCCTTCAATGGTGAATACACTGGGACCTGATAAGAAGCTTTGAATTTGTAGACAAAATTGCTCTGTGAGGGTTCAATGAACTAAAAGCAATATAGGATGCCTGCCGTTACTATTTGGTCCAGGTTTTATTCAGAGTGGTAAAGTTGGCAAGAAACAAGAATGTAAAGTTTGTTGGGCTAATATCAGGAGACGAGATTGGAAAAGTGGGCAGGGTGGGGCTATTGAAAACCTCAAATGGCATGCTAAAGAGCCACTGAAGAGTATTAAACAAGGGAATGACATAATCAGATTTGTGTCTTAGAAGTAGCTCTTTAGATGTAGTGGGAGGAAGGCATGGGGGGCAGGCAGAGGTAGATGAACAAGAGTGCTGGTAGGGGAAACATGAGGACTCAGGTGAACAATTTGGGTGAGCAACAGAGGCCGAATACAGGAGCAGAGAGGTTGGGAGGAGGGGGCAGATGTTAGTGGCATGAGGAATGGGAAACTAGGGTTTGGTGACTGATTTCATGTGGGGGTAAAAGAGAGGCTAAATTTTCTGGCGACTTCTGGGTCTCTTCTCTTAAATGCATAGGTAGATAGCAGATTGAATTCTATTACCTGAAAAACTAAGGGAGAGTAGGTTTTGAGAAAAAGATGATAAACTGACTTAGATGTGTCTTTGGGACCTTGAGCAGGTTGTTGATGTGTGTGGGGGAGGATCGAAGCAGTTGAGATCAGATGGGTCCAAAGAGAAGCAACACAGGGTAAATAAAGAACCCCAGGGAACAACACATTTAAGGGATGGGAAGAGTAGTTGGAAGCAGAAGAGAAGCTCGTAAGAAGCTCTGTTTCTCCCCTGGTGTCCCCAGTCTTGGTAAATGGCACCCAGTCATCCAAGCCCGAAATCCAGATGCTGTCTTTGACTTCACTTTCTCTGATATCCCATCAAAACCAAACCTTGTGAATTCAACTTTCTTAATTGTCTTGTGTCCATTTCTCTTTTCCATCCCATTGACAACTTTAGCTTATTTAAATACCAGTCTCTCTAAACGTGAGAACATTTAGTTCTTATATAATTCAGTAGGTCGGGGGTAGAGACAGCAATTCTCCATTTCTAATAAGCAGAATTTTGCCTAACAATATTTAATTAGGAACAGTATCAAGGAGTTGGTTGGAGGGGTCCTAGCACACTGATGATGGTCCACATGATAAATGAATTGGATTTGGTTTTTAGCAAGTGTTAACCATATTCCTCTTCAGCTAGTTCAGTGGCTTGGCATTAGGGATGCTGAGTAGCTTACTCAAGTGGCCTTCTAGTCTTGCCAGCTGGACGGATGAATTTAATCTCTCTTTGAGGTAGTGAAATTGTCCTCAACTCAGATATGGGAGTGATTTGTAAAAGTAAGCCATTTTTCTTTTAATGTGCTACACCAATGAAAGTGGTACCAATAATTTCACAGAGTAGTTTTCTGAGATTGCATGTACTGCAAATGCTTACGCTAAACGGAATTGTAATTTCAATGTACAGCTTTGAATTGGCTACTTGAAGAAATCCCACGACAATTCTGTTTGGGCAGCAAAACAACCTCTTGCTTGAAATCAGCTGGGTTCCCATCTATGTATACCCAGAAGTGGGATTACTGAGTCATATGGTCGTTCTACTTTTAATTTTTGGAGGAACTTCCATACTATTTTCCATAATGGCTATCCTTATTTACATTCCCACCAACAGTGTATAAGGGCTTTTCTCTATTACGACACCAACACTTGTTATCTGTTGTCTCTTTGATAATAGACATCCTAACAGATGTGAGGTAATGGCTCATTGTGGTTTTGATTTCATTTCTATGACTGTTAGTTAAATTGAGTAGTTTTTCATATACCTGTTAGCCATTTGTATGTCTTTTTTTTTTTTTTTTTTTGAAAAAATGTCTATTCATGTCCTTTGCTCATTTTTAAAATCGGGTTATTTCTTGACTACTGAGTTTTTGAAGTTCCTTATATATTTTAGATATTAATCTCTTATCAGATACATGGTTTGCAAATTATTTCTCCCATTCTGTAGGTTGCCTCTCTCTCCATTTTGTTGTTTCCTTTGCTGTGAAGAAGCTTTTTAGTTTGATACTGTTCCTTGTTTTCTTTTGTTGCCTGTGCTTTTGGTGTCATACCTCCTGAAAATCAATCCAAGACCAATGTCAAGGAGCTTTCTCCCTATGTTTTCTTCTAGGAGTTTTATGGTTTCATGTCTTCATTAGGGTTTCGATTTGCATTTCCTCATGACTAATGATGTTGAGCATCTTTTCATTGCATATTGACTATTGGCTTGTCTTCTTTGAAAGTGTCTATTCAAATATTTTTCCCATCAAAATAAATTGGACTGTGTGTCTTATTATCAATGAATTGCAATACACATATTCATAAATATATACTCAATATTAAATATTCCTCTGATCCTCTGATTTGGCTTTTATTTTCTTTAAAAATTATTTTTATTTCTATTTTTTATTAACTTTTTAATTTTAATTCCAGTATAGTTAACATACAGTGTTGTAGTATGTGTACAACATAGTGCTTTTTTATTTTTTTAGAAATGTCTTTTATAGAGCAAAACTTTTAAATTTTGATAAAGTACAATTTATGAATATTTTCTTTTATAATTTGTGCTTTCTAAAGAAATCTCTGTCTACCCTAAGTTTGAAGATTTTCTCACTTTTTTTTTGTAAAACTTTTGTACTTTTAGCTTTTAACTTGTTTTTTTAAAGATTCTATTTATTTATTTGTCAGAGAGAGAGAGAGAGAGAGAGAGAGAGAGTACGAGTGAGCACAAACAGAAGGAACAGCAGGGAAAGGGAGAAGCAGGCTCCCCGCTGAGCATGGAGCCTGATGCAGGACTTGATCCCAGGACCCTGGGATCATGACCTGAGCTAAAGGCAGATGCTTAGCCGACTGAACCACCCAGGCATCCCTAGGTTTTAATTTAGATCTATGACCCATACCAACTTAATTTTTGTATATGCTTTTGAGATTTCTTTTTCCTCCAAATGAATATCTAGTTGTTTCAGCCTCCAGTGTATTGCTTTTTAAAGTGATTTTTAGGAAGCTTTTAAATAATTACCTTCAATTCTTGGTATTGTGAGGTCATATAATTACTAAATATGTATTAACCATTTATCTGCTGTGAAAGAGAATGCATTGCGTTTACTAGATCTTTTTTTCATATTCATTTTTCCTGAGCACACTTACTAACCCCTTGCAGTCAGGCAATTCTGGTCAATTAAATATGAATGGGAACACATGTGTTGCTTTTATCTGAGGCAGTAAGAAACCCCTGCATGGCGTTCCAATTTTCTCTTCCCGTATTAGCCATTAAAAAAACCTTGTACTGGAGGACAGAGCCGTAAGATTTAAGATTAAAGAGAAGTCACCACTGGAAGGACCACTTGAAATGTCACCCGAGGCCCATAGTGGCATTTGTGTGAGTGACAGTACATTTTTATGTTTTAAGCATCTGAGATTTTAGGATTAATGTTACTGCAGCGTAGCTTACCCTATACTGACTAATATACATCCTTTGCCTTTTATAAGAGGGCACAGATTGCATGGAGCACTGGGTGTTATATGCAAACAATGAATCATGGAACACTACACCAAAAACTAATGATGTACTGTATGGTGACTAACATAACACAATAAAAAATAAATAAATTTCATGAGGTAACTTCTCTAATCAGCTTAGCCATCACTTATTGAAAATTTTCAGGCTAATGTAGCTTTGCCAAAGATAAGGCAACTGAAGGAGTACCTCCATGATCTGAGAGAGTTTGTAAGGACTAGAATAAAAGGACTACTTGTTTGAGGAATGATCTGGGGGGATAAACCTCACTGCATATTTGGGAATAGATCATTTGAATGTACAATAACATGATTGTAAAACTTGATGCTTTAGGAGCAGAACACTCTAGGTAGGGGATGGAAATACATTGGTGCTATGCCTAAATCTAGAGACAAAGATATGACTTATATAAGATACCAGGTAATATTTGCTCTTCATAAATTACATTTGCTATAATAGATGTTCATAGGACACTCCGGCCTCAAGTGTTTTCTGGATATCTGAGGGCACAGCTGGAAGAAATCCTATAGAAGATTCCTAAAGCTCCTAATATATATACCCTGAGCTCTTGATCTAGTACATTGTAAATGTCAAGTACAAAGTCTATTTTGATACTCTGCCATTATCTATAAGACAAAACAGCAGAGTTCAGGAGAACCTCCCTTCCCGCCCCTGCCTTGACCCTTTTTTCTGTTTTAAAACAAAAAATTCATTTTGGTTTGTTTCAAGATTGGCAGCATGAATGGACAGTGTCCAGGATGAAAAGTTTGGAGTCATGGGCTCTGGGTCCTGCAGTGTAGTCTGGGGCAAATTGGGAACTCCTCTTTGGAACCTGGTTTCCTCATCTGTAAATAAAGACTGTGTCTATATTAGTAATTCCCAGCTGGGGCTTACAAGGGGATACTCATACTACTTATAATGTTTCAAAAAGTCTAGCAGAGACGTTACCTATTTTCTGATGAGGTGGCACAGGCTTAGAAAAACATTACATTTCTTGGCATTTTGGGTCTGAATTTTTGAACTCAGCAGAGTAGCATTAACTATCTCCTGCTGATCTAAAACTGGGTTTGAGAATTATATATGTCTTTAATACCAATAGTAGCTAACATTTATTGAGTGCTTACAGTGTGCAGAGTAGTAGTCTAAACATGAGGCCCAGGGGAAATCTTACTAAATTCCCCATAGCACACGACTTTGGCCACATTCTCTATCCTTCAGTTGCTAATTTCTACCTTTTTTGTATCATAATTGTGTCAGACTTGGCTTGCAAGTGGGCCCAAATAATGTAAATGAAGTAGAGCGTATATAAAAGTCACATTTCTTTTTCGTAAGATGTCATTTTGAAGATGATAATGGAAACATTATACCCATGAACTTTTACACTGATCATCTCTAAAATATAGAGATAGGCTATATAAAATATAATATAAGAAACTGGCAAATGAAATCAGATTTTTTTTTTTTTTTTTTGGCTAACTGAACTGAATTTGTTCACTGTAAAAATGAGGACTCTTCCTAGATGTTTAATGAAACAGGAAGAGATAGATGAAAATACACTTATTCCAGAAACCTTAATTAGGTTTATCTTTGGGGCATAACAAGGTATTTGGTGGATAAGAGTGAAGGTAAGTGTGGGGGAAAAACAGTTAAAATGAAAAGAAAAGAGAAGAAAATCCAGTCATCATAAAACCAAGTCATCAAGGTCAGCCTGGATTTAAGGGACAGGGGATTGGACTCCACCTCTCAATGGCAGGAAGAGGAAAAAGTGTGTGGCCATCTCCAATTTACCATAGTGTTCACATCCAAAACAGTGGAAACAACTAGCAAGAGAGCGTTTATATGACTCCTGGCAAATACGGGTCAGAGCCACAGTGCAGGCTCGGGTCACAATGTGCTGAGGGAGTATGGAGTCAAGAGTGAGCCGAGTGAGGAGCTTCAGAGAGGTTCTTGTGCCCTGGGCTGTGTGTTAGAGCATCCACAAGTCTTTATGTTTCCTGGTACTCTCCTTAGTCTTTGAAAGGTTTGTAATTCATGGCAGAGCAACTCCCAAGTGGATGGCACTAAAATAATTGTGTAGCCTTCACAATTTTCCACCCTCACTGTCCATTTTCCCAGAGAAGCACTCTGGAAACTCGCTAAAGGAAACCAGCTATCCTTTTCACTTGTCGGTGTTAAGTGTTCCTTGGTGAGGGCAGCTGGCCAAGGGCCATTTCCATGCCTGTGTGACTGACAGACCTTAGAGGTTGCTGGCACTCAAGTAGAATGTCGGTGAACAGACTCATCAAGAGGGGGAGGTTCATTAAGTGCAACAGGTTATAGGAGACAACCCCTTGCTCAAACAAGCCACGTCCCGCCATCACCAGTGGGCCAAGGTTTCTGTGGAGAAAAGCCTCAGAAAGATACTTCCACCTTATAGGCAGCAAACATTTACTGCCCCCCCAGCTTCATTAATAAATAAATTAATTAATTTATTAAATAAATTATTTAAATAAATTTAAATATATAAATATATTTATATTATATATATGTATATAATATAAAACTTATAGAACTGTCTCAGCAACAATGTGAGGCATTATGGACACCTCTCCTCCCTTTACAGTTGAGGAAACTGAGGCACAGAAAGTTTGAGTAGCTTGCACAAGTCATGTAATTAGCAACAATGGGGCTAGGATTCTAGCCCAGGAGTGTCAGACTGAAAATCCTACTTTTTTTCCTCTCCACCATCCTGGAGAACAGCGTTCTCTGGTGCAGTGTGGAGAGGATGAGGGCCTGACATCTATCCTCATTTAGCTGGGAAAATGATCAAACTCTCAGAATAAAGGGGGTTAGGAGAGACAAAACAAAGCCAAACCCGAAACAAAACAAAGCAGAACAAAACACCAAAAGAATCCACTCCCCAGCGCGCGCACACCCACACACACCCACCCACCCACACACACACACCCACCCCTATTTACTTTGTATTCTGGCTGCTGCTGTGCTGTTTTATGCTCTCTAGGACACCCCAGCCCAGCGACAGGTAGAGTGGAATGTAAATAGATTTTTGTGGAGTCCCCAGCATTTGGAGTATAGCTACAGCTTTGAAAGGATGGAATCTGAAATGTCTCTGTTTAAAATTCACAGTTTCTTTGCCCAACTATGGTATTGACAGAGGTCGGGGTGAGCCAGGAGCATTATTTTTCTAAGTCAAGGTATTTTTTTTGCTTGGGGGAGTCTTTTGGTGTTTTGTTCTGTGTTGTTTTGTTTAGTTTCCTCAACTGTAAAGGAGCGGTGTACATCATGCCTCACCCTCTTGCTGAGACAATTCCATACGATTCCAGAAAGCGTCTCTCTCTCTCTTTCTCTCTCTCTCTCTCCTCCTCTCTTTTCCTCCCTCCTCCAGATCTTACAGCTCTCCTTGGAGGTTTTTCCACTTAGATGTTGTGGATCCTTTTTTTCTCTCCTGATTCCACCCAACAAGATCCAAAGCTATTTATTTTTCTGGGTGTGTCCAGAAGCTCCTGACCTTTTTGCTCAGCCTTTGGATGTTTTGGCAACCTTTCCTGCCGGCTAGTTTATCACAGAGATTTGGTGCATTTTCTCCCCAATACTGCTGGAAAATGTGGCAAGAATAGCCTAGTGTCATCCCAGAGAGCTCATTCACCAGCTCCCTGCATCAGAAGGGAGATGGGACGGGGACATGATGCCTGACAATACTGAGCCCCCAGAAGAATCTAGCTCTTCTTTTCATCTGGTCCATATTCTGCTCCTGGTCACTGGGAGCCAATGCCTTCCTTAGATACCTTCTTTATGGTGGACCCTTCATACAGCTGGAAACCTGCTCTGTCTTCTGTCAGCAGCAGACAGCAGAGGGTGGGACACGTCTTACCTATTATTGAAACACCTAAACATTCTCCCAGAGGAGAAACTGTTCATCAACTGATGAAAGGACAGCTGAAGTAGGGTTAAGAGGATGGGATTTATAATTAGAGAATCTGGGTTTGAATCTTGCCTTTTTAAAATTGAATTCCTTGACAGTTTCAAAAAACCAGGATTTTGTAGGAAGTGAAATATACTTTTCCACCACCATGGCCTCTTACTTGGAATGACATTCTGGTCTACCCAGCAAATCCTTTCCATTTGCCGGGGGCCCAGAGCTACTCTCCCTGCCTCTGGGACACCTTTCCTGGACTCCTTAAAAAACCCTGTTCTCTGACCTGCTTATTGCCTGATGATCGACATTAGTAATATCCATCTTACCAGAAGTAACTTTGCCCCCTACCTACATAACAAGCCTTGCCCTGTGCCTTCAACCAGACAGCCATGTTAGGTAACAATTCCCCAAGCTTAACTATTGAACAAGAAACACATAGGTTTTGGGATAGCAGATTAGAAATAGGCTAGGGTTGTTACTTAAAATCAAATCTCAAATTCTAAGCAGTTACCAGGGATATGTGTGCTGGATAGTATGTGGATTTTTGGCAAGCAGCATCAAGCACTCGCTTTGTAGCAGATGCCTCTTACGTCCCGCATCACGTCCCCTTGGCCCATCTTTGATTTCATCCATAGTTTTGGTGAATAGTTCTGGATGAGTTCGACAATGTCCCACTTCAAGAACATCCCCAGGGCTTTCTCTGATGTCCTGGCAGCCTTTTCAGCCAGCATGAAAATGCATCCTGGAAGTAAGGCTGATATTCCCAGACATAGCCCTCAATCGAAGGAGAGGAGGGTCCCCCAGATCCCCATCGCTCAGGTAGGCAATTCTGGGGGCATCTGGGAGGCGAATCAGGAGGAGGTCTCTGTTGCTCTCAGTTATGACTTTGCGGATACACTGTTGCTTGGGTTTTTTTTCCTTCCTGTCGCTCTACCCTCTCTCCCATGCTTGCTTTCTGGGATCTCCTCCTGTGGTAGGCAGACTGATGGTCCCCATGTATGGCCATGTCCTAACCCCAGGAACCTGTGACTGTGTTACCAGAAACTATGAATATGGGATAGGAGTTTTGCAGATGTGATTTTAAGTTGAAGATCCTGGGTTATCCAGAGAAGTCCAAGGTAGTCACAAGGGTCCTTATGAGAGGGAGGTAGGAGAGTGAGAGAAAGAGATGTGACAATGAAATCAGAGACGTGAGTGATTATATTATTTGTCATTGCATTTTCTTATTTATGATCATATATTATTATCAGATGATAGGTCGGCTTAGCCCCTAGGCTATCAGGAATAAGTCACACTTGGTAAGGGAGGACAGCAGAATCTCAGGGATTCTAGCAGTTAAACTGGGACCCCAACAGTGCTGTATAACAAATCATCCAAGATCCAGTGGCTAAAGTTCCAATCATTTATTCTCCATGGATCTGCATTCAGCTGAGCCTGGCTGGGTTCTGCTTTGAGGGTCTCTTATCCTTCTTTTGGCACCAGCAGGTTGACTCTCCTGGGACCAGTGGGCTAGCCTGGGCATGTTCTTCTCATGACAATAGCAGAGGCATGGGAAGGCCAGCCCAATCACCCAAGAAACATTTGATCTTGTTACGAACGAACCTTCTATTTGTCCATACGAGGCACACGCCTCGACCCAAAGTTGAGGATCGGGGAAATATAACTCCCCTTCTTCAGTGGGGAGAACTTCAAAGACAAATGGCAGAGAGTATGACTGTGGGGTGGGGTGAGTGATCATGCCATTAATGCCGTCTCTTTCAGGGATCATCTGGCTCCAAGATGTCCGTAGAAGAGGATCTCATGAAGGCCTGAGGAGGAGACAGAGATGTTGGAAGGGGACTGGAATACTGCAGTCAGGGAAACATCCGGGGAAGGGAGATTCAAGAAGTGTCTGGTGCTTCAGTGAAGACCCACAAGGTGAGGTCAGAGAAAAGGGGGAAAATAGTTAATGTCAAACAGAAATTGTTAATGACCTTGAGAGAGTATCTAAACGAACAGGCTAGTCAATTAATCCTTTAATAACCAGGCTGTGCTGGCTTACCTGCTCCTATCCAGAAGTGAATAGGAAATGTGTATTGTCTGGTTTTCTTCATCAAAGGGGGACAAAGAAAACTTGGGCAAATTTTAATACTGACTCCTTATTCACTACTTTTATGTGCATTTTTTTTTTTTTTTTAGAGAGAGCAATCATGCTTGTGTTGAGTGGGAGGGAGGGGCAGAGGGAGAGGGAGAGAGAGAATCCCAAATAGGCCCCACCCTCAGCCTGGAGCCCCAGGAGGGGCTTGAGCCCATGACCTTGAGATCATGACCTGACCGGAAACCAAGAGTCTGATGCTTAACCGACTGAGCTATTCAGGCACCCCATTTCTAATGCATATATATGTTTTTCTGTGTAAACTATGTTTGGTGCATTAAGTCACAATAAGCTGTTAGCAAAGGGAAAAGTAGTATTTACTTCTTTAGTTTGGGTGGTTTGCTAGCACGTGCACATATGTAAAGCGAAAGTGTGCTCCGAAATCCACACTTAATTAAACTAAAAAATTAAGAAAGCACAATTATCAATTAACTCAGTGAGCAAGCCCGGTGCACACATCATGCCAAAAAGATATTACCCAGGACCATCTGCAGCAGTGGTGTGGTTGCAGTCACAGAGCAGGCATGGATTGTGAGGGTTTGGTAATCAGATTGAGTTGATCAAGGGAAAATTCTGTGATTTCACACTCGCAAAGCCTCTTAAATTAGAATTGTAGTTGGCAATCACACGGCTACTTTTCTTTGCAGTCCCCATGCCAGAAGAACTTTTCCTACTTTGATCCAGGACTCAGAGTATCTGATTTGGGAATGCAATCTGCTTACAGGATTTTGTGGCTTTGCTTTTATAATAAAAATTAAAACTTATTCTAGCTAGATAAGAAAAATCTTGATAAGACCTTAAGGAGTCTTGGAACCCTGTTTTTGTTTTTGTTTTCTTAGTTTTCTTGACCATTTTCTTGAAGATTCCTTGAGTTGCCATAAAATTTGCATTTTCACATCTTGAGTGACTTGTACAACTTTTATCCAGCCAGAGTGGATAGAAGTTACCAGAATACAAATAAATGGAAGAAAGGGACATATAGGAAAGTAAACAGCACACATGATACAGCACTTAAAACTGTGGATAGTGAGAGAATGTGCTTACTGGCCGAGGGAACTCACAGTGTGAGACACAAATAACCATTGGCCAAGGGTGACGTTATGATATGTGTTACATTTTAATTATTACATTTTATTTTTTAAAGCATTTTTTTTTAAGATTTTATTTATTTATTTGACAGAGAGAGATCACAAGTAGGCAAAGAGGCAGGCAGAGAGAGAGGGGGAAGCAGGCTCCCTGCTGAGCAGAGAGCCCATGTGGGGCTCGATCCCAGGATCCTGAGATCATGACCTGAGCCAAAGGCAGAGGCTTTAACCCACTGAGCCACCCAGGCGTCCCTTAAAGCATTTTTCTTAAAGATTTTATTTATTTATTTTTGAGAGAGAGAGAGCGCATGCAAGCGAGCCCACGAGTGGGGGAAGGGCAGAGGGAGAAGCAGGCTCCCCGCTAAACAGAGAGCCTGATGTGGGATGGGATCCCAGGACCTGGGGATCATGACCAGAGCAGAAGGCAGACGCTTAACCCACTGAGCCTCCCAGGCACCTGGATATGTGTCACATTTTAGCTCTTTGGTGAGAGCGCTGGAGAGCATTCAGATTATGAGAAACAAACAGTGTGTTGTAGTAGACCGAATTTTATATTATACATGCACATGATATGTAATATAAATATTATCTATGTACATTTAGAAATATATACTTTTTTGTCATATAAGCTTTTTTTATGAAAGAAATGATTTCAAAGACAAATCGTATTTTAACAAACTGTTAGGGTAGGTGTATATAGCTTTTCCCTCCTTAGAATACTGCAGTTTTACATTTTCAACTGTCTTTTGTCACTGATCCTGAATTCTGGACTGCTGTCAGCTCAAGAACACTTGCAGTTAAGCTTGTAGAAACATCCAGACAAGGCCCATTTTAAGTAGGGCAAGTGAGCTGGGTTGTAACAAATCTGGAACCCAGTGAGGAAGAGCGGGCATGCTCAGGTGAGGTGTGTGAATGGCTGTGGGGGAGGGGGATTTACAGGGAGAGATTCACCCAGATCAGGGCAGGAGGTACTCTGCCCGTAAGCACAAATAGGCCTCTGTCCCTTTAAAAAAATCTTTTCTGTTTTCACTTATTTTTGTTTGCTTATTGGTTAAAAACAATCATGTCAGAAAGCTATGGAGATAATTTGAAATGAAAGCAATTAGCAAACAGGCTGCCCTAAACTGTTTAGATTCTTTCCTTTTAATTCATTTATTCTTGGGCTTCTCTTTTTTGAAGAGATTCAAATGTCAATTGAGTGTGTTTTTGTTGGCCAGTGGTTGGAGAGTAATGGACAGGGATTTAGGAAGCTTTCTGGACTCTCTATTCCCAGCCTCTGCCTCCACTGTGCAAAGTAGTAGTTACCCTTAGTTTATCTAAGTGCAGGGTGTCGGGTTTAGAATCCACCCGCCGCACTCGCACTCTGTTTTTATGCTAATGAGTCACTACAAACCTCCTGGAGGAATGACCCTGAGAAGCCATTCATCCCCCTGTGATCTTGCTTCGCTTCTGGAACTTTGTATGTCAGCCACAGGCCAGGCGCGGACCTGGGACAGCATCCTCCCCGCGGGTGATCTCCCTTTATGTTTTCCTTCCTTTGGTTTTAGAGTAAACCATTACCTTGAAAAATTCTAGCTCCGTCTTAGTAGAATTAACGAGGAAGGTTTCTGTGGCTGGTAAGTCGGGAGAACATGGAGGCATTCACTGCGGGGGCTGGGAGGCCAAGCTTGCTTTCCAGGTGCCTGGTTTGGAGCGGGGAGGCTGGGAGGGCGGGGGGCGGAGGATGGAGGAACGAGTCTTGCAGGGGTGGGCAGTGATGGGGAGAGCCCGGCGTGCTGATCCCGCCTCAAATGAAGGTTCCCGTATGGTGGTAATTTAATGATGATCACTGAACACTGGTACAAAAAAGGAAGAAGCCATTCTTCTTCAGATCTTTTTTCCTGGAGCCGGTTTCATGGAAAAAATAAGGCAGCTTGTGATATTTCTGTGTTGGAGCAGAGTCACTCAGGCTCACTGAGGCGAGCGGCAGCGACTGCGGGAGAATTCCTGTGCCCAACGTTGCCTTAAAACGCCGCGTTCCTTCGTTCCTTCTGTATCCGCCAGGCCTCTCTTCTGGATTGTTGATAAAGTACAATATTTAAAAAGTAAAAAACACTATTTCCATACAAATAGGTGGTTAAGCATATGTAAAAGATCTAGCTAATTAACGAGGGTCCCCCCCCCCCACCTCCGTGGGCTGACCAAGCAGATACAAAGGCAGGGATGGGGGCTGATGTTCCCAACCTACGTGCATATCCACCCCTGTATCTACTGCATACACACACACACACACACACACACACACGCACACGTATGTAGTGGGTGGGATCACCGGCACAGGACTATGCAAAATTAGTACAAAACTGGGGGCTATCCTGCAGGGCAATGAGCTATAGGTTATGAGATTGTGGCTTCTCCCAGACAAATTGTCATTGATTCCGACTACAGGTCGATATGTAATCTTATCCCCTCTGGGACTATATCATAGTCAATGGGGAGTCAACTTTCCAGGCCCTAGGGCATGGTTGGCCACCAGCCTGGGGCTGCTCTGTGTAGCCTGGGGTCACAGCCGTGCCCTTTTATTTAGCCTGGCCTCTCGGGCTGTTTTCTTGCTAGGATGGTCAGCTGAGACATTGCTTGGCCCTTCACAGAGTAAAGTTTTCTGACTCCTGGTCTAGAAACAGAGTCAGGCGCCTCTTCCATAAGCTTCTTAAGAGATGTTCTAGGGGCGCCGGCGTGGCTCAGTCAGTTGAGGGACTGACTCCTGATTTTGGCTCAGGTGGTGATCTCAGGGTCCTGGGATCGAGCCCCAAGTTGGGCTCCATGGTCCACACAGTCTGATTTTCTTTCTCCCTCTGCTCCTCCCCCCTCCCCCTTCATGCTCCCGCTCTGTCAAATAAATAAATAAAATCTGAATGAAAGAAAGAAAGAAAAGAAAAGAAAGGAGAGGAAAGGAAAGGAAAAGAAAAAAGAAAAGGGAAGAAAAGAAAAGCCCTAGAATGAACCTGAACAGAGTTCTGGCTATCTGACTGCTCTTATTCAAAATTTATTCCGAATTTCGAGATGGTGACAGTAGAGCAGTGTGCCGCTTACACCCAGGACGCTGCCCCACCCCGCTCACTGGAATGTTCTCCCTGTTGTGTTCACCTTTGCATCCCAAGCACATGAAAGATCTGATACATGGTAGGCACTGGGCAAATACATGTGTGGAATGTTATTCATTATTTAACCGATTCTGTAAAAAAGTGACTGCCCTGAAAATTTCGTTTTTGAAAATTCTATTTATTTTCAAAAACACGTCTGTTGCACAAAATCTTTGTAGGTATATATTTAAATGTATGAGCAGGTTATGGTGTGTGTTCAGTATATTAGTGGACTTTTCAGGGAATGTTCACTTTCTTCGTCCTTTTTTCTTTCTGGTAAGAAAGATAATTTCAACCGTCCAAGTTGGCTGCTGCTTTCTTCTTCCTACTCAGGTCTGCCGTTAAGCCCCTCTGTGTCTCTTGCCTTTCTGGTTGAGGCAGGATCTGCATGCCCTGATAATGCCTCTGATTGGGTCCCTTGTGTCCTCATGGGTCATGTTGTTTCGAGCTCTTTTGCTAGAAGCAGCCACTTCTTCTGGACCCTTCTATGTGAGCCTGCTCACTACACCACCCGGCACACCGCAGGCTGCCACTTGGTTCCTCCTCTGCTTCTGCCAGAAGCTACCCTTCCTCCTGGTGTAGACAACCGCAGACTTCCCAGTAGGATAGCATTCTGTGGAAAGGTGGGAAAGGAGACCCAGCTTTCTTCCTCTCTTACTTGTTAGAGAGTATCAAAGCTGTGTGTGTGTCTCCTGTCTCTATGTCTTAGAGCGCTCAGTCGGGTGGCATTTGCCACACAAGAGTGTTTACTTTTGCTGACTTTCCCTTCGCACCCACACACTCCCACACCCACATCAATTTCAGACACAGATTAATGTTTGGAGACATATCTTTGTAACAATGCTAGGCTTTTCCACCAGCTCAAGCTTGTCTCAATGTCCTTTTCTTAAGAATTCTTTCCCACAAAACTTCCTAGGCTTTCATGGAATAGAATTTTCTGGAAGGCCATGCCCTGCTGGCTTATCAGACAGGCTTCGACAGGTCTCCCCGAGCGCAAAACAAGCTGACTATACCTTCTTTGTCGTTCCATCCACCTCAGCAGCCAGAACATCCAAGGACATACCTTGCTCTCCCTTAGTTTCCATCAGACTTTATTCAGACCATCTGGGAGCATCAGTGACTCATTTAGTACAGCAGAGAGCCTATTTGTATTGTAATTAACTCAACTTATTTAACATATTTTAATGTATTCAGGGTTTCATATGGTTGCCATGTTTGCTCAGAGACCATATTTAGGAACACAGTATATCTGCGTATGCATATTTGTCGTGTCCTGACGGGTCATATTGGCCAGAAGAAGAGGGAACAGCGGATCGTGTTTAGGCAAAGATTTGGTTCCAGGCCATCAGCCGCACAGTTGCAGGGGGAAAAAAAAAATGCCCATAAATAAGTACAAATAGGTTATGAGTTTTAATCCATGATGATGAATCTATAGATTTTACATTGAAAAAGTAAAAAAGACCTCATATCAAAAATAAACATTAGCTGAAGCCTCTGACAGGCTTGTCAAAAGACTTTTGAAAAGAAAAGTTAACAATTCCATCTTAAAGCCAACCCTGCAAACTGTATTTATATAGCATTCGGCATGTGCCAGGCACTGTTTTAAGCACGTCGCAAATATAAACTCATTGAATCCACAGAGCAGCCCTGTGATGTAGGTACTTTTAGGTATTGTTCCCTAGGTCACATCTCGACAGGCTCTCCGGCTCTTTTGCAAACACGCACTTTTGTTTAGAGAAACAGGCCATGACATTTATTTTCCATTAAAATATATGTGTAGTTTCAAAATATGTCTGCAGGTCATGATTTTATCCATCAGCGATCGGTGAATTAATGCGATATTTTTCTTGTCATGATTTGCAAGCCAGTGGATTATTTACATAATGGTTCTCATAAGTTTCTTAGCAGACTTAAAGGGTTTATGAAATAATTTTGTATTTGTCTTGGAGAAGAGCAAATACCAGGATAATCCATCATTTTTTCCGATTAACTGAGGTAATGAAGAGAGCCGACATCAATTAAATAAGCAATTGGAAAGACAGCAGAATCAACACAGTGGCTTTCAATGAGCTGACCCCTCTAAAACCTGTTCATGTACACAGGCTCGCTGAAAGACGCAAGCCGTCCCACGTATTCATATATTATTCATACGCATCATTCCTTATATACAGTTAATGGCATGCATATGGCCTGGATTTTCTGGTTTGCTAACTATTCCGCCCTCATAAATGTACCCGTGACTGTTAAGCCACATGCCCTGATTTTTATTTCAGAAGCCGTGGCCACTATATGACCGAACAAGTGTCCATAAACACTATTAAGTGTCAGCATAATTGAGGCAAACTGGAAACGTGTCCCGGCAGTAATCGTTAACTTGCACTAATTCTTTAAAAACACGAAGCATGAAGCAAAATCTCCTTTGCAGCCTAAGCCGCAATATGCAAAATACTTAGGGCCAATGTTTCTGAAACAGGACCCTACGGGGAGCCCGAATATGTCCTCTGGCGAGGATAGAGGGACAGGGGGCATGAGAGCTGAGTGGGCGCTTGCTTCGTGGGTCTGAAGTTTCTCAGAAATTCAGGCAGCAGGTACGGGGTTGCTTTTGTCTTCAAAAGAAAATTTGGTCCCTTTTGCAGATTTACTTCTTATCATCTTTTCGCATGGCAATTCCACAAATATGCCTTCTGGCAGAGAAAACATTAAAGTGCCACAAAGAACAAAAACAAGCACAGGACCATATACATTCTAGAAGCATGTGTCACTGGGCACGTTCATTTTCATCTTTGTTCACCTGGTAAGCCAGGTGGTATAAATATGTGTTTAGCTCTTTACATGTTGCCAAGAGTAGAGAGAGTAAATGTTGGGTGTGGGGGGGGGGCAGGGGAGGCAAGTGGAGGTAGGTTTGGGTTCTGATTTCACCAGATCATCCGCCTTGGTTCACCGGGTCCCCCGCACGTTATTTAACCATCCACGAATAGCTGAGAGGAGGAGAGCTAGGAACCAAGGAGCAGGCCCCTTGAGCACGTTTCCTTTAGAATAGGTTTTTCAGTAACTGCAAACTAGTAGGTGAATGTGGTCATTACTAAGCTCTGATGCATTCCTTACATTTGGAAGCAGGAAGACTGTGAGCCCCGGGGAGTGTAATTAACCAACACGGAGACTTCCAAAGTGCCAGGCACCATTCTGAGTAACTTACATAGACCCATCCCCGGCAACAGAAGTCTGGTTTCAGCACTGGTGTGATAAGCATCTTGTATCTCCTTCAGAGATGGACACTAAGGGGTGATGCTTCTCTGGGCTCCCTCCCTACCCGCCAGGGGGTCCCAGAGTGCCTTCTTACAGGAGCTGACAGTGGCCCCAACTATTGTTAGTGGAACTGAATGAGAGGATATCTATTGGATATCTGCACAGAGTTGCTGGCCCGTGAAAGCGAGAAGAGGAAACAGTTCTTGAGTTACCACAAGATATCCTGAGAGATGTTAGAGTTCACGAGTTGGATTAAATTCTGTAGCAAAGCCCAGAAGTTTCCAATCCTAGCGTTTCTTTGCCTAGTTAAACTATGCTTTCTTCTTTTTATAGTCCTCAGTATAAATTGCCTTGTGATTTTTTTCCAACCCTAAAGTAAAAAAATGTTCATTTGTTAAAAAAAAAAAGATAATCAGAAAAACATATAGAGAAGAAAGGAAAAATTCCCTGTAATCTACCACCAAGAGAGCACAACTTTGAAAATTTCACTGTTTATCCTCTTGGACTCCCCCCCCACCTCATGCATTTATAGACATATACAAATACACATACTAGATTAAAGTTTCGGGAAAAATGGGTCAGCCTATACAAATCCTGTTTACCTCAGTGCTTTCACGTAATACATTGTGGACATTTTTGCATGTCAGTAGATCCGGTTTCACCTCTTTATTTTCAATCATCACAAAGTGCTTCATCATGTGTATGTTTCCCAATTTACTTAACAGTTCCACTACCAAATGACATGTAGGTTGATTTATTTACTGATTTTGATTTACTGCCATTTATTTTTTGATTTATTGCTATTTATTTTTTGATTTATTGCTATTACAAAGAAGCCTGGGGGAGTTAAAGGCACATCTATGTAGATGGGACCCTTGAACAACGTGGGTTTGAATTGCATGGGTCCACTAGTAGCCAGATTATTATTATTATTATTATTATTTTTAAAGATTTTATTTATTTGACAGAGAGAGAGAGATCACAAGTAGGCAGAGAGGCAGGCAGAGAGAGAGGAGGAAGCAGGCTCCCTGCTGAGCAGAGAGCCCGATGCGGGGCTCGATCCCAGGACCCCAAGATCATGACCTGAGCATTGTAATAATGTAGTCTACAATACATATAACATACAATATATGTGTTAATCGATAGTGCATGTTATCAGTAAGGCTTCTGGTCAACAGTAGGCTATTAGTTAATTTTTAGGGAGTCAGAGTTATACGTGGATTTTTGACTGCATAGGGGGTTGGGCTCCTAACCCCCGTGTTGTTTGGGTCAACTGTACTTCTGCATTTCCTCAGAATAAATTCCTAGAAATAAAATTCTTTGATCAAACAATGTGTCCACTTTTAAGGATTTTAGTGTATTGTGTCAATTTCCATCTCCCTCCCTTACCTAACCACCTAGAAATTGTACTGGTTTTTTTTTTTTTTTTTAATTTTATTTATTTGTTTGACATAGTGGAGAGAGATCACAAGCAGGCAGAGAGGCAGGCAGAGAGAGAGGGGGAAGCAGGCTCCCCGCTGAGCAGAGAGCCCGATGCGGGGCTCGATCCCAGGACCCTGAGATCATGACCCGAGCCGAAGGCAGAGGCTTTAACCCACTGAGCCACTCAGGTGCCCCGAAATTGTACTGTTTTTATTCTCATTGGCCTGGTAAATTATTTCCCCACGTAGTTGTCAACAGTGGGTTCGGTAATGCTGGCTATTCACTCAAATTCTTACCAATGTGATAAGTAAAATAAACAAATAAATAAATAAAATGGTATTTCATTGTTTTAATTTGCATTTCCTTATTCAATACTCAAGTTGCATTTTTCTCTTAGATCTATTTACTAGTCACTTGTATTTCCTCCTTTGGGAAGTGACTGATCAAGCCCATTTCCCATTTTCCTTTTACTTTTGGATATGCTTTTTATATATTAAGAACATGAACTCTTTGTCATAGATTATGTTAAAACTGTTTTTCCAGTTTTTAAGACTTGTTGTCTTAGACTTATTTATGATTTTTCTAACCATATAAATATTTACAATACGTCTGTCTTTCCCTTTAGCTTCTGCATTTGGTCTCAAGCTTATGAAGATCTTCTAGGATCATAAAAGCATTTACCTATTTTAATTTTACCTTAAAAATTTAATCTACCTGGAATTTATTTTGGTACATGATGTAAGGGCTGATCTAGCTAGTATGGTTATATTTTCACTAGTTAATCCAATTTTGTGTGTGTGTGTGTGCTTTGGAAATATTTAATTTTTTTTTTTTAAGCGAGGGTGGAAAAACCAAGATGTTGTAGTTTCCAGGCAAAAATGAAGTCAAGGATCATTCATAGCATTAGAACCACATGCTGTTTTCCCATTGGCAGTGCTGAATTCCTGAACTGTCCATCCTGTTCTTGTCTGCTTTGTCACCAATGCCACCTTTCTCTAAAATCTGGAAAAGTTTTCTTCTTGGATCAAAGCCTTGATGTGGCCATGGGAACATCTTGCTCCCCTTAACAATTAAATCGATATGTCCTTGGCACCAGTGAAAAAATGAAGAGAACAGAAAATCTTTCTTTTGAGTCTCATAGAAAGAAGCAACCAAACAGATAACTGGCTCTAGCCCAAGTTGAAAAGCCTTGTGGGAAGGAGAGCTCACCAGGCTACAGAGAGGCTGTCTTTGCGCCACATAACAGCACACACCTCATTAACTATCATGGCGGCCAGTTGGGTGGATCTCAGCTTGTCCCACAGCCTGTATCAATTCAGGATTCTGGAAATATCAAACTTGGGAAGAGATCACACAAACCCCTGCCGGATGTAATGGAGTGGCAACCCTTGCTGGGAAACTCTTTCATATCTAGCTGACTTAGGATCATTGAATTTAGTTGGGTCCCCTCTGAAAACTGGTGCCAGCAGCTTGCTCTTCTCTGCACTGTGGGCTATGAGGTCTCAGACATTGCCTTCCACGTTTCTCCTCTTTCACAAGAGAAGTTCTCTTTATTTAAATAAATAGCCTCATGATCTGAAATGAATGTGAGAGGGACAACAGGTTGTGGCACAAGACGTTCCAGAGGCCCTGGCAAAACCTTTTTTTTCGAATAGAGAATAATTAAAAACATAGAATGTCCCATACCTTTTCTTGTCTCTGTTTAACAACCTTGTTTATTAATTAAATTCTATTCTAAATTCCATTGCCAAAGAATGTACATTATCTGTACTTGCTATTCGTTTATTTAGCTAGTAATGCAAGCGATGTTTATTGAGCACATACTGTGTGAAAGGACAGAAACTAGGATTTGAGTCTGTCAGGTACTGTGCTAGATGCTTTTAAGCTACCTCATGTCATCTGCGTGAGAATTTTAGGAGAGAGGTATTACCGTACCCATGCGACATGTGGAGAAACCAAGGCCCGGAGAGGTTAAGTGCTTTGTCCAAGGACACTCGGCAGACATGTGCTGAGCCTGGTCTCTCAGAGTTCATGGCCCTTTTGTTCTTCCCACTCTAGCAGTGACTCTTTGAAACGTATCTTCTTATATTTCTCTAATTTAATTGCTTTATTATTGGAGAACATGACCTATGTGGTAGCTATTCTTTGAATTTGTTGAGGCCTCCTCTGTGATGTAGAACATGGTCTCTTCCTATAAATAATCCGTGTTTACCTGAGGAGATGGTGTGTTCTCTGCTAGTGTGGGGTTCCATACATCCGTTAGATCAAGCTTGTTAACTTGGCCGTTTAAATCTTCTACATCTTTACTAACCTTTTGTCTGATTCATCTGTCAGTTTCTATTGGAAATGTTAAATTCTCCTGCCATGATTATACATTTGCCAAAATCTTCTTGTCATTTTTTTTTAGTTTTCCTTTATATGTATTTTTGGCTCTGCTCCTTTGTTGCATACAAATTCATGATTTTTGTATTTTCCTGATAGATTGTTCTAGTCACTATTATGTGGGATTCCAAATTATCTCTCTTAATGCTTTTTCCCTTAGCTTCTATTTCTCTAATCCAGATATTGGTATGCTAGCTTTATTTTGGCTAGGTGTTTGCCTGATATTTGTCTTTGTCTTTATCTATCTATGGTGATAGATATATAGATACATCTAAATGAGATGATAAAAAGAAAAAATATATTATAATATGAATAAAATCATATAAATATAGATTTTATATAAAATTTATGACTAGTATATAATGTATAATATATAATATATATTTTTCTATCACCTCATTTTATGCCTTTTTGTGTAGTTTATTTTTTTAAGATTTTATTTATTTATTTATTTGACAGAGAGAGAGAGAGTTCATGAGCAGGGGGAGAAGCAAGGGGAGAGGGAGAAGCCGACTCCCCGCTGAGCATGGAGTCCAAAGTGGGACCCAATTCCAGGACCCCGGGATCATGACCTGAGCCAAAGGTGGATGCTTAACTGACTGAGCCACCCAGGTGCCCCCTTTCTGTGTAGTTTTGCCTTAGGTATGCTTTTTTGTAACCAGCACAGACGTTTTATTTTTAATGCATTCAGACAAATGCTGTCTTTTAATACCAAGTTTCACGGTGAGCACTGTTGGGCGGACTTCGTTTTTGCCACCTTATTTCATGCTCTTTGCCACTCTTTTACTTTGTTCCTTTTCTCTCCTTCCCTGCGTCTCAATGGCTGACAAACTTTCCTACCTTCCCCTTTGACTTCTCTGCTGGTTTAGAAGCTAAAGGTCGCCTTCCCCTTCTTTGAGCGGTTACCCTTCACGTGGGACCGTAATTCCAGCAATCCAGCTTTCTTATACTGGGGCGGATTTTGTTGTCTTCCTGTCCTGCCACCAGAGGTGACCCGAATCCCTGTGTGACAAGTCAGTGACTGTCAGTCCATGTTGGTGTTTTGTCTGGAATTTTGGTTTACCCTTCTATACCGTCTCTATCCACACAATACGTATCTATTTCCCAGTCCATCTCTCTCTTTACCGATCGATTTTTCTCTCCCTCTTCTTGCCCACACCCCCTTCTCTTCTGTTTCTGGTCCACAGACACGTTTATCTTGGGTTGGTATCTGGCTATTAGTTTTTTGCTTTACTTAAAAAAAAATCTCCCCCTGTGCTGTGTCGGGAGTCGCAAAGGGGTGTCAGGACTTGAAGTGACAAAGCTATCCTGTCTGGGAGTCCCCAGCATGGTGCCTGGTGGTCTTAGGAGGAGCCCTCTGATTGAAAAGTGAAAGTCTGTTTTGTTTCTTAGGTGCTAATGACTCCCGATTCTATAGTTCTTCATTTTTACCTACGACCATGGGGTACTTGTTCTCAGGGAAGTCCTTAGCACAAACCACAGCTCTGTAAAAATGACAAGATGCCCAGTAGCTGCAGCCCTTCGGCTTGCAAGCAGAGGTCAGATAGTATTTCATCCTGTGTTCACCGCTCCGGCAGGTGCTTTGCGAAGGGCAAAACCCGAATCTCCCTCCACGGTGGTTCCGTTCCTAATAAGTGAGTTATTAGGGGTTACTGATACTTTTCATAGTGTTTATAAACCACAATGACCATGTCGTTAGAACTTAACTGATGTCATTTTCAGAATTCTTGCCCCAAAACTTGGTTGCTGTGCATTAAAGCAGTTTCTCCCATTCCCAGCCGTACACCGATCCTCAAAATTCTCCTGGTGCTTGGGCCCTGGTCAGAGAAGTTGGATATTTCTTGCAGTAGATTATACTCCGTGTTTTATTTTATATTTTATTTTTTTTAAACATTTTATTTGTTTATTTGTCAGAGATAGAGCACAAATAAGGGGAGTGGCAGACAGAGCAGGCGGAGGGAGGAGCAGACTCCCCACTGAGCAGGGAGCGTGACATGGGGCTCGATCCCAGGACCCCGAGATCATGACCTGAGCCGAAGGCAGACGCTTAACCGACTGAGCCACCCAGGCACCCCATACTCTGTGTTTTAGGCAGGACTCTGGAGAGATCCCAGATCATTTATCACAAATTTTATTCCTTTATATTCTATCCTCAAAGTGAATCTAGGTAGAAACACCAGAATAACCTCAGTATTTTAATGGAAGTTCACGATAATAATCAAAAACCAAGGGAACTGCAGAAAACTAATAGATATTAATAGAAATGTACTGGTAAGTGTCTAACAATTGGTTTTCTGAATAGAAAAGCCTTGATTTATTCATATTTTTCCAATTTTAGTAGTACAAATACTTCCCCGGTGGCAGATTTCAGGCAATCAGTGCATCAGTTTCACTGACTATGGAGCTGGGAAGAGAGTCATCTGACATTGTCTCCAGCACCCCTCTGGCTCACACTGCATGGGCATCACATAAAGGAGGTCATTGATACGTGTATTCTAATTTCTAGTGATAATTTTGAAACCAGATTTTCCAAGTTCAAAGAATAATTGGTCCAGACCAGTATCTGGCAGGCCAACAGTGGCCATGAACTTAAAGTCTTGTGTTGAGTAGCTGCGGGAGAGAGCAGATCAGAGGGGCCGATGACAAAGCCTGTCTGCAAATTCTTCTATCGGAAGCCCATATAGATGAGTGGCTCCTACTCTGGAGATGTTCTTTTGAAGATGATATCTCACTTGTATTTAGAGAATTGCAAGTGGTTTTCAAAGATTATTATTATTATTATTTTTTAAAGATTTTATTTATTTATTTGACAGAGAGAGAGAGATCACAAATAGGCAGAGAGGCAGGCAGAGAGAGAGGGGGAAGCTGAGCAGAGAGCCCAATGCGGGGCTCGATCCCAGGACCCTGAGATCATGACTTGAGCTGAAGGCAGAGGCTTTAATCCACTGAGTCACCCAGGCGCCCCTCAAAGATATTATCGTGGACAATTGCATGCTTTCCATTTTTCCAAGGTGCAGTGTCCTTTGCCCGTTGGAATTTGGGGTTTCTTTGCTTTGGTTATCTTACCTCCACCTGGCATTTGTTTACCTTTCACGAGCCGATCTGCAACCAAGTATATTCCATTTTTATGGGTCCTATATTTGCTATGAAACTCGATCTTGTAATCTGGTATAATACTTCGGCACTCATGGCTACCTTAACTCGTCAATCTGTTCCTTTTGGGAGTTATGATGGAATGATAAATTTTACATTTTCTTTTCATTTGAGAATGTCATAGCATTTTTCCAGAACTGAAGTGAACATCGATGTTATCGACAGTATTTTGTGTTACTTCACGAAGTGGCAGCCTGGAACCCATTACCTACTCCATTGAATTTTATATGACTAGCAAAAATTTGGAGAAAGATAAATGTGAAATCTTATTTTGCACTCCTGCTTTCCTTTAGAACGTTTGGCTCTTAAAAGAGGTAGATAACTGGTATCTGTGCATCGAACCAAATATATTTGTGAATTTTACAATATTATCTTGAATGTTTTTTTTTTTTGTTTTAATAATTCTTTTGCACAATCTCTCTCTTCCCTTCTCCCCCCTCCTCCCACCTTTTTTTTTTTTTTTAACAGGTTGCCACAGTGACTACCCTGGGGTGGTGGTTTTTTTTTTTTCCCGATGTCCCAGATTGAATTATGCTAAAAATATAAATATGGAATTTGCCTTCAAGCAAAGGTAAACTACTTCCAGTAGCAATGTTTTGTTTCATTTTCGATGTTGACAGATAACATGCGTTTTCATTGATTCCATACACCACACTGCATGGAGTACAAAATTGGAAACAGCATCAGAACTAAGTTGACATTTTCCCAAATAGTGGTCCTCAAAATGTTTACCTAGAGACTTTAGTAGCTCTAGAGTAAAAAATGTGTTCTCTGATCAAATAAGTTTGGAAAATGCTGCTGTTTTTTCTCTTGACAATTTAAAATACTTATTTACCCATTAAAGTTGGTAGTCTGCTACTTACAAATAACTAACAAAGTCACGCACATGCACACATATACATACACACACCCTAATTTGTTTAATCTAATGTTTACCTAATATTTTGAGAAGAATTTTTTTTCAGACTCTATCTATAAATACCTTTGAAAGAAGGTTCTGTGGAATACCAGTTTGAAAAGTTTGCCCTCAACACATCTACCAATGCTGACCATATGTAGACTCCTTTAGGTTTTATTGTATTTACGATGGAAACGTGGAACATTTTTATACTGTTTAAGCAAGAGGCCTGAAGTGGAAAACACAAAACAAAATTCATCCTAAGATTGAATCAAATTATTCTTGGATTCATCCATGAACACTTTGGCAAATGGAGTTGAACATGAATATGACTGTGTTTTACTAAATAAAAATCGGGAACACTTTTGCCTCTTATAACACATTTCATGCACATGCAAGAAGAGAAAATTTTGCACATACGTTTGTCTCATAGTAAGAGTTATGGCAATCGGCCTGCTAAATCTTGCCCTTGTTATTACATATTATTATTTATCAGTGAAGTTATCCACATTGCAACTTTGCATATGCATCTATACGGTGTTGCAGGGAAAACTTAATTGAGCAGTTATAACTTGTGAATACACACTACACAAGACTAGAAACATCAAAGGGCTCAGATGCCTTGGGAATTAAAGCACCTTTCATGATCTTTATCTGGATAGAAAAACATATCAAAAGATTACAACCTTTAGAACAACTAAAGCCAGAAGAAATGTCACTTAAACTAATTGAATGTTTGTTTACTGGTTAGTCAAAGAAAATTTTGATGATATAGAAAAGTAGACAGGAAAACAAAAATAAAATCCACCCAGAGTCAGAACACCTAAATACAAACATTATTAATATTTTGGGGGTATTTTCTTTCAGTCCTTTTCTGTGCATTAGTTTTTGTCTGTTTTGTTTTGTTTTTAAACAGAGTACAGAGGCATGCTTACTGTGAAAGTAATAAGGCTTTAACTTTAGAGTCCCTCATCTCCAAAAAGTACCCTTCCAGGCCTGGGTAGCCCTAGCCATGTGTTAATGTGGGCACACATTTTTTTTTTTTTTTTGGCATATTTTACAAAAGTGAGATCGATTAAGTAAGATTCTTAAGTTTGCTGCTTTTGTCCACTCAGATTTCCATCTATCACACTTCCCAAATCAGGTGGTGATGAAGTGGCAGCGGGAATTTGGGGGTGTTGGCTAAGGGAGTAGAATCGTGGATGCATTTGGTTGGGGTTCACTGGGGTATGTTAAATGGTTTCCAGTCACTTTGGTAGAATGGCATCCAGAAATACCCTTCTCTGCCATCCTTCCTAGTATTTTGACTTGCTATTTTGGGGCCAGAAGTTACATCAAATTTTTCCTATGGTGCCCAGCACAGGAGAAGTGTGAGTAATGGAGGAGAAACTAAGTTTGCTATTTCCGGAGCCAAAAGTGCATGGAAAAGTCTTCCCATCGGCAGACGTGAACAATGGTAGGCACATGATTAAATTGTTTCAGAGATCTGCTCGATAATATAGCTCATGCAATTACATTGTACAGCTTTGGGAGTTTTATTTTTATTTTTACTCTGTACGGATTGTCTTAAAAAGATTTAGCCTATACTTATTTCAGTAGCCTAAGATTAATCAATATGTCGATCTTCAAAACTACAAAAGCCTATGACACATGAATCTAAATCTGGCCGTCCCATCTTCCATGGTTTTTTTGTTCCAGCTTGTTCCATGTATTTGTCCCATGTATTTTTTAGTTCCAACTTGTGTGTAGCACCCCCATCTGTAATTACCATCGTTGTTGGAATGACAAATATATCTCACCAATTTTTTTTCCCCTTAAAATGCTTCTTATATCTCCACGTCTTTCTCATTCAAGTTTCTTTTTTGCTGAAGTATCTTTTAATCATCTCTTGTTCTGGATCCAGGAGTAGTGAATTATCTTGATCTTTATATTTCTGAATATGATTTTATTTTTCCTCCTCTCTTGATTGATAGAATCATAGTTGGACAGGTATTTCCCTCCAGCTCATTGAAGATATTACTCGATTGTTGTCTGCTATTTATGGGTGCTGATGAGAAGCCTGAAGACAGTCTGATTTCTTTTTTTTTTTTTAGATTATATTTTCTTTTTTGGAAGTTTCTAAGGTTTACAAAAATGTTTCGGTTCTGTGATTGCGCTATAACGTGCTTACGTGTAGATTTGCATTTGTTTACCTTGCTTGAGACTTCTAATGCCTTATAAGTTTTTCGCCTCATTTTTAATTTAATAGACTTCAGAGAAGTTTTAGGTTTATAAAAACAATTGATAGTACAAAGTCCCCCTATACTGTCTCTCCCCCACTCAGTTTTCCCTATTATTAATATCTTGACTTAGTATTTATAAATGGTGAGCCAGTATTAACAAATTATTATTAAAGTCCAGAGTTTCCATTAGGGCTCACTTTTTGTGCTGGATGGTCTTGTGTGTTTTGATAAACATCTAAGTCACATCTCCACCATGAGAGTATCATACAGACTAGTTTCACTGCCCTAATAATCCTCTGTGCTCCACCTATTCATCCCTTCCTCCCTCCAAACCCCTGGGAACTGCTCACCTTTTACTGTCCTTAGTTTTGCCTTTACAGAATGTCCTGCTTTTTTCACTTAGCAATATGCATTTAAGGTTCCTCTGTGTCTTCTCGCAGCTGGATAGCTCATTTCATTTTAGTACCAAGTAATGTTCCATTGTCTGGATGTACCACAGTTTGTCATTCACCTTTCGAAGGACATCTTAGTTGCTTCCAAGTTTTAGCACTTGTGAACATTTGCACTGTAAACATTTGCATGCAAGGTTCTGTATGGACATGAGTTTTCAGCTAATTTGGGTAAATCTCTAGGAGTGCCATTGCTGGATTGTATGGTAACATTATGTTTAGCTCTGTAAGAAACTACTAAACAGTCTTCCAGAGTGTACCAGCTTGCATTTCCAGCAGCAATGAATGACAGTTCCTGTTACTCCACATCCTCACCAGCATTTGGTGTTGTCAGGTTTTGGATTTCAGCCATTCTAAAAGTTGTAGCGATATCTCATTGTCTCACTTTGCAGTTCCTTGATGACAAATAATAATAAGCATGTTTTCAAATGCTTATTTGCTATTTGTATATATTCTTTTGTGAAATGTCTGTTCAGATTTTTTCGCCCATTTTAAAATTGTGTTGTCATTTTCTTATTGTTGAATTGCAAGAGTTCCTTGTATATTTTGGATACAAGTCCTTTATCAGACATGTGTTTTGCAAATACTTTCTCCTTGTCTGTGGCTTGTCTTTTGACTCTCTTACCAGTGTCTTTTGAAGATAGGATGTTTTTAATTTTAATGAGTTCAAATTTATCAGATTTTTCTTTCATGGGTTATGTTTTTTATTTATGTTTTATTTTTTTTTTAAAGATTTTATTTATTTGAGAGAGAGAGATTGAGAGAACACAAGCAGGGGGAGGGGCTGCAGAGAGAGAGAAAGAGATTCCCTCCTAAGAAGGGAGCCCGATGTGGGGCCAGATCCTAGGACCTTGAGATCAAGACTGAAGTCAGATGCTTAACCTCCTGAACCACCCAGGAGCCCCTGGATTGTGTTTTGTAAAGTTGCATGAAAAAACTCATCCTTGAACCCAAGGTCACCTAGATTTTCTTCTATGTTTTCTTTTTAGAAGTTTTATAGAATTATGGTTTGTATTTAGGTCTATGATCCATTTTCAGTCAATTCTTATGAAAGGTGTAAGTTCTGTGTTTGAATTCTTTTTTATTGCTCTTATTGCATATGGAAATCCAGTTGTTCTAGTAACATTTGTTGAAAGACTATCTTTTATTGAATTGCCTTTGCTTCTTTGGTAAAGGCGGTTGACAATATTTCTGGGAGTGCATTTCTAGGCTCCCTATTCTGATCCATTGACTAATATGTCTATTCTTTCACAGATAACAACACTGTCTTAATTCCTGTAGCCATGCGGTACCTCTTGAAGTGGGGTAGTGTCAGTCTTCTGACTCTGGTCTTCATCAGTGTCATGTTATCTTCTATTCTGGATCTTTCGTTTTTCCATATAAACTTTAAGAATCAGTTGATTGGTATCCACAAAATACCTTGCTGAGATTTTGATTGAGGTACTGAATTTATGGATCAAGTTGGGAAGAATTCACACAATAATATTGTCCTTCGATCTGTGACACAGAATAGTTCTTCTTTATTTAAATCTTCTTCAATTTCTCTTATTAAAATGTCGTTTTTGCTTATAGATCCTCTACATATTTTGTTAGATTTATATCAAATTCTTTTTTTCTTTCTTTTGGTGCCATTACAGATGGTGGTGTGTTTTATTTAAGAGTGATGAGAGGGTGCATTTTTGCCTTGTTTCCAATCTTAGGGAGAAAGCATCAGTTTCACACCAGTCAGTGTGGTATTGGCTGTAGGTTTTTATAAATGCCCTTTGTCAAGTTAAGGTAGTTCTCTTTTATTATGAGTCCGCTGACAGATTTTTTTTAAATCATGAATAGTTGTTGGATTTTGTCAGATCTTTTTTCAGTGTCAATTGACATGGTAATATGATTTCTTCTTTAATATACTCATGCAATAGGTTACATTAATTGAATCAAACTAGCATACATAGCATAAATCCCACTTGGTCATTGTATATAATTCTTTTTATACATTGTTGGATTTAATTTACTAATGTTTTGTTGAGGATTTTGCGTGTATGTTCATGGGAGCTATTGGCCTGTAGTTCTCTTTTCTTGTAATGTCTTTGCCTGGTTTTTGTATTAGGATAATGTTGACTTCATGGAATGAGGCTTCTACCTCTGACAGAGATTGTAGAGAACTGATATAATTTCTTTCTTAAATGTTTGGTAGAATTCATCAGTGAACCCATCTGGGCCTGGTGCTTTCTGTTCTGTAAGATTATTAATTATTGATTTAATCTCTTTAGTAGATATAGGCCTATTCAGATCATCAATTTTTGAATTTTGTTTTTTTGTGTTTTTTTGTGTTTTTCATGGAATTGGTCTATTTCATCTAAGTTATCAAGCCTGTAAACAAGGTTGCTTATAATATTCTTTTATTATTAATTCCCATAGGACCAACAGTAATGACCTCTCTTTCACTTCTGATATTAGCAATTTGTGTTTTCTATCTTTTTTTCTTGGTTAATGTGGCCAGAGATCTATCAGTTGTAGTGATCATTTCAAACAATCAGCTTTTAATTGTATTGATTTTTCTCAATTTCTTATTTTTAATTTCATTAATTTCTACTTTATATTATTTCTTTTCTTCTACGTGCTTTTGGTTTAAATTGTTCTTATTTCTCTAATTATGGCAGAACATTAGATTTTTGATTTTAGATTTCTCTTCTTTTTTATAGATGCATTTAATGCTATAAATTTCCCTTTAAGCACTGTGTTTGCTGTATTTTTCAAGCTTTGTAAGTTGTATTTCATTTTCATTTAGTTCAAAATATTTTAAAATTTCTCTTAGATTTTTTCCTTGATTCATGTGTTATTTAATAGCATTTTGTTTAATCTCCAAATATTTAATCTCCAAAGGTGATTTTCAGCAATGTTTTCATTATTGATTTTTAGTTTAATTCCACTGTGGTCTGTGAATATACTTTGTATGATTTCTATTCTTTCAAATTTGCTCAAGTGCCTTTAGTAGTCCAGAATGTGCTCTATCATAGAGAATATTCCACGTGAGCCTGAGAATGCCTCTTCTGCTATTATTAGATGAAATATTTCATAATACAATTAGAACCAGTTGATTGATGGTACTTTTCAGGTCAACTGTATCCTTAGTGATTTTCTGCCTGCTTGATCTATCAATTATGAAAGAAGGATGTTAGAGTCTTCAAAGTGCATTCGTCTATTTCTTCTTGCAGTTCTATCACGTTTTGCCCTATGTATCATGATGCTTTGTTGTTAGATACATACACATTAAGGATTGTTGAGTTTTCTTGAAAAATGGATCACTTTTTCATGATGCAATACTCTTCTTTACCCCTGTAATTTTCTTTTTTTCTGAAGTCTGCTTTTTCCAAAATCAATATAGCTATTCTAGCTTTCTTTTGATTACTATTAATATGGTATATCTTCTTTAGTTTTAACCTACCTGTGTCTTTATACTTAAAGGAGAGTTCTTTTTTTTTTTTTAAAGGTTTTATTTATTTATTTATTTGACAGAGAGACACAGCAAGAGAGGGAACACAAGCAGGGGGAGTGGGAGAGGGAGAAGCAGGCTTCCCGCCGAGCAGGGAGCCCGATGTGGGGCTCCATCCCAGGACCCTGGAATCATGACCTGAGCTGATGGTACACACTTAATGACTGAGCCACCCAGGCGCCCCTTAAAGGAGAGTTCTTGTAGGCAACATATAGTTGGTTCTTGTTTTTTAATTCATTCTGACAATCTATGCCTTTTTATTGTTTTTTTTTTTTTTTAGACCACTGATATTTGAAGTGATTATCGATATAGATAGGTTATATCTTTAATGTTTGCAACCGTTTTCTATTCTTTCCATTAATTCTTTTTGAAAAATCTTTGCCTCTTTTTCTGCCTTTTCTAGTTTTAATTGAGCACTTTATGTGATCCCATTTTCTCTCCTCTCTAGCATATTAATTATATTTCTTAAAAATGTGATTGGTTTTTCAAAAATTTCAAGATCCTTTTTCAACTAGTCTAAGTCTACTTTCAAATAACAAAGATGGTGCATATACCTTAGACAGAGTAATTCCAATTCTCCCCATAACTAACATTTACCCTTTAGTCATCTTTTCAAAAAAACACTATTTTCCTTTCCAATATTCTCAAATTTACTAAAGCATTTCTTATACACTCCTAATTTTTTCTCCAGTAATTTCTATTTCTAATATGACCTTTGCTTTTGTTGTGCTTATATTTTCTTTCAATTCATGTCCCTTAAAAAAACAAAGCATTTCCCCTTATGTTTGTCCCTTATAAGCCCTTGCATTTCTCCCTGCTCCTTCCCTTTCCCTGAAGTCAGATTTCATTTGCTTTCTTTAATTTTCATAAAGACATTTGATCATCATCTCAAACTGATTTGTGGCATAACTTTCTGGTGTGTATTCTTTATTTGCCTTGTTCGGTGATGTTTTCCTCCTCCTTGTTTCTTTGCAGTGTGTTTGTATTAGTTCCATGCTGGCATCCATCACGGAATGGTGGAGTTTTCCTGGACCACCTGTTTGCACACAAAAGCACAGCGATCAGCCTGGGACAGATTGGGATAACAGGAACATTTGTTAAGTTGCTTTGAATACTTTGTCATAGTACTCTACCTGGTTGGTGTGATTCTGCCTCTGGCCAGGGGAAATCATTCTGGCTTCTTGGTCGCGTGTTCTTATTTGGCAATTTAAACATTACTCTTCTTCAGGTGATCAAAGCTGCAGCTCTGTGTGCCCCCCTGGTTTATCCTAAATCCAGTCTCTCTGAGAGCGTGTTTCTTGGAGAAATAAGTCCTCTGCCTCTCTATGGAGAGTTCAGCTGGCTTGCTCACACACCCTGACTTTGCTGCTCCAATCAGGATATCGTGGTGACCATCTAGTCTGAATAACAGGTTATCTCGGGGTCTGCAGAACTCAGACTTCTCTTCCCGAATCTCTCCTTCCATGGGCACAGTTTCTAGGCCATTGAGCAGCCCTACTTCATAAATTGTGGTTCAGGGTTGAGGTGTTTTCCCAGTGTTACTTGTTGGTTTTAGTTAGTTTAGAGGGGAAGAATGAATAGAGACTTCTTTTCTGTATTATCTCAGATAAGAAATTAACATAATACTAATAAAAATAAGTTGGCCAACCATCACGTCAACATTATTACCTAGCTTAACTGATCACAGTAATTAAGTAATCAGATGCAGCTCTCTTTTTTTTTGTTTTTTGTTTGTTTGCTGACTACTTTGGAACTTAGATTTTTTTTCTAATTAAATCTAGCAACCCAAAAACTGATATTAGAGTTGATCAGCAAAGCGATTGCTGTAAGGTGTGTCTAATGCCTACATCAGAGAAGTCGTTCCTCCCCCTCCCCCCCAGTAAATGTTAATATTGCTTTTCCTACTCCATCTTAGCAATTCCTTTGCTTTTTTTTTTTTTTTTTTTTTCAGGAAAGATTTGTTTTTTTACTCCAAAGATTAGCTATAAACAATTAGCTACATATTTTTTTTCTTGGACTTACCCCCATGGAAATCAATTGTTAGACTAAGACAGTTTTGTCTAAATAATAAAACCTAATTGATATGGAACAGTTGCCTTTGATACTAACTACTGGTCTATTTAAACCATTGACCTGAAAATTAGTGACCCTAAGTGTATATCTCTTTACCAATCATCTGAACCATCCAGGCTCTAGGGGATTAGATAACCTAAAAGTAGCACATTTTATTAGCTCCTGGAATTTTCACTGACACTCCCATATGATCAGTTCATGGTTGTCACCTTGCGTAAGTTGATCAACCTATTATGTACGTGCTATGTTGTAATTACATTTCTTTTTGACAAGGATGCATTAAGTGTGGCTGTGATATGGGAACCCCTTTCAGCTTTCATTAATTCAATATAAATCCACAGCTTGCAGATTCAGCAGGATGGTCTACAGTGGCTTAATTGGAATTGCTGGTCAAGCACATTGATTCTGCTTCACTCAGGTAAAGATGAAAGTAGCTGTAACAATAGATATTGCATTTGAAGGTCATTGAGTTGTAGTGAGGCATGGGGAGAAAGGCAGTAAGACACACACACAAAGTAATGGAATCTTTATTTGGTATCTGGGAAGCCTTGAGTGACACAGTATCAACTGACCTTGAAATTTCATACTTTTTGTGACTCATAGCATTTGATTTTGTATGCCAGAGGAAATGTGATGACCCTTTAAAGGAAATTAATGCAGCCAGTTTTACTCTTTGGGAAGCTTACACCTGATGTGATTTATTTGTTGACTTTATGAGAATATGAAAAATGAAGACCCTAGTTAATTTCAGATGAATCTTACATAAAAGGTAAAATCACTCTTTCATTAGCCTCCTCTTGATCTTAATTTCCTACGTAAGGGGTTGTTAGCTTCAAATTCCTCATTTCCAAGCATTACCTACTGGATGCTACACTGGCCTGAGGTGTCCCCATGGAGCCCAGTCTCAGGAAATGGTGCACCATGCACCCGGTCCCTGCCTGACCGTCTAATTCTTACCCTTCACACAATTCAAATATGCCCATCTGAGCGCACTCTTAGTGGAACACCAAGTTTAAGTATCAAAGCTGCGCTTTAGTTATTTAAGGAAGGAAGAGAACATCAGCTGTTTCAAATTTTAGACTCCAGCTTGGGCAAAAAAAGAATTATCTATTGTGTAGTCATTCTTCTGCAAAAATAACATCCGTAGGGGAGGAACAGTAAGTGTCCAGTGATGCAAAATCAGTCTATAAATGGGAAGATTGAGACCAAAACATCAGATTACAAACATCTCACCCAAATCCCCTACTCTGTGAAGAGCTCTTTATGGAGCTGGAATATGCGTCTTTTCTCTCTTTTCTGCCCCTGCATTAATGCTGATCTCAGAAACTCGTTGTTGCACCCTTTGTGTAGAGGACTATGTAATCAGAGGGTTCCCATTGCTAGAGCATTTGAAAAGACAAGTAGAAATTAGATTTGGCATATTTAACCAGTCTTTGCCCCTCCTTCTGACCCTAAGGGTAACACGAGCATCTTCCAATTCATTGTCTGGGGGCTGGCTTATGCTCACTCCCTTCTCTTTGGCAGTGGCTTTAAACAACCAAGTTCTTATTCTAACCCTCAGATTTAAAATTAAGTTCTGATCACGTCTTCTCAGGGCACACCTAAGAGGCCCTCTTTATCCCCAGCCAAATCAACCGTTTTCCCTAGTGACCCATTCCTGGAAATGTTATTGTTCCTAATAACCAGCTCAAATATGTATTTTCATTTAATCTCTCCTTTTACCTCCATTTCACATGTGTTGCTGCATGTCATGCAGTTTCTACGAGGATCTTCCGTTACATCATTGCTTGAAGTATGAAATGGGGTTTGTTTTAGTTAAAAAATTACTTTTATACAGATAGCGGCTGGGCTTGGAAATGTTCTCTATTGCCCTGGGGGTTTTAGGCTAAGGCCCCAGTCGTGTGTGTGTGTGTGTGTGTGTGTGTGTGTGTGTGTGTGTGTGTTTCTTTTGAAGGGTCTCCTATTTTGTGAGAGAATCCGTTGCTTATTTTTCTTCATGTAACAGACCGATAGAGGCAAGTGATATCAGAGGGGGAGAAGAAATTTCCAAAGGTGTTTCCTGCATGCGAAAGTAAGCACAGGCTATCCGCCTGGGTACGAGAGGCAAGGATACAGCAGAGTGACCTCTCTCAGTCCCTCTGACCAACATTTGGGAGTCTAGTTGCTGCATCTGAATGACAGATATCAAAGGGCAAGACTACAGCTTCCACTGGGGAGCTTCTATAAACTTCGAATGAACAGGAGTATTTTGTAGTGTTTTAGAATAATGGGTCCTTTGGTGTGGATTCCAGATTTTATTACATCTGTTTTATGTCCTACAAATAGTAACAGACATTTTCCTTTGCGGTACAGCATGGTGAGCCACTGGCCTAGACCCACAGGCAACTCTGCACTGCTTTTCAGATATCATTTTCAAATATCATTCTCCCTCTCAACTGCAGGAACTCTTTGGTTTCTATTATACTTCTGGCCTTTCATATCCCTGATGGTGCATCTGATGAAACTCAGTGGCCAGGGCATGTGAACGTGGTTGAAAAGACCCAAGCAAGACCAGCGACATTTCCCCACGGTGTGGGATGATCCCCTCCCGAGATGACCCACTGTCAGCAAGATTGGTACTCAGTTGTTTTCCCAACCAAGAGGATGGGTCATATGACCCCTTAGTACTTTTGGTCCTGGTCCCTTTTTAACTAACCACACACATGGCGTGATCTCAGGCCGGGATCCATGACCGAGGACAGAGTTTCCCTGTGTCGATTTTTCCACAGTAGACATTTGTGCCGAGCTGATGGAATAGACCCATCACAGCCACCGTTTTTTCCCCATTACAATGGGATTATCCAGGCATAAACTTCAGAAAACATGTGTGGGATTTCCGAGTAGGCTGGGCAGCCTCGGAACACATTCCCTGTCCTGTAGCAGATGCCAGGGACTGCGTTCTGTCTGCTCCTGGAACAGCCTCCCCATTGTTTGCTCAGCTGTTCTGCTGCATCTGCAAATCGCCTGCCATGTCTGAGAGGCAGCCCCAAGGAGTTGAGGACGGAGGCAGTTCTTCGAGAAGCGAGTAAATCAGTGGTAGAAGCAGATGACTGTGCGGCCTTTCATCTTGCTTAAAAAACAAAGAAACAAATAGCAATGCGAGGGTTCTCTATTAGAAGAGAAAGGACTTCTTGCAAGTTCAAAGTGCTGTATAAACTATAGCCATGTAGCAATCCTTTTAGGGGCAGTATAATTTTAAGTGGGTCTGCTTGGAAGATCGCATAGTTGGTGAAGAAAAAGAATCTGACGTTTAGCAGCAGTGATATTCCTTCACTTAAAACGTGGATGGTGAAGAAGATGGGACCTGGCATGGATCGTGACCATGGTCAGGACCAGAGAGGTGATATCTCGAGGTCTTTCCAGCTCTCTGACCTTCGCAAAAATGAATACAATCTTTAGCCTATTTTTTCTTATTTCTTGTTTTAGATCCCTCCTCTGCTCTTATTGAGACCCAGGAGAAGGTTACAAGTGGAAGATAGTTATGGAAAGTTATGTGACAAGTGAGTACCCTAAGAAAGGATTTGGAAGAAGAGACAAGAAAACAGAGTCTAGCTTGTAAGCCGGATATATCATGGAAAGTTATCATTAAGCACCTACGATGATTTAACCTCACTCTTCCCCACCCTGCAAAACGAGGTATATCATTGAAGTTGGGGAACCAGGCCTCCAAGTGGTTAATAGGTGACAGAGCTTGGATTTGAACCAAAGAGCCACCCCCATCAACCTTGCTTGGGTCTTGCACTGTAAGTGGCGGCAGATGGGAGCTGTGACCTTGTAGATGACAATTTGAATCTCCCACAGCAAGTGGAACTTAGTAAGAAGGTAAAAGCTAAATTTCCATGGCCTTGAAGTAAATATATTACTTAGGCACAAATTATTTCTCCCCCACTTTTTCTTTAATGATTGGAAGGGAGAATGGAGAAGAGAAGGTGACGGGTGCTTTGGTGCTGAAACAGGATATAGAATGGATGTTTTGGCCCACATTCTAAGATGGTAGAAGACACCAAGTGAGGCATCAGACCAAGGTGAGTATGTTCAAAGCCAGTAGCTGAGAATGGGGTGGGGTTCCCCTTCCCCCACAGGGAGTGAAGATGAGGAAAGGGATTCTGAAGGGAGTATCTTCAGGGAGAATCATTGGGATGCTTTGAGTCCCAGTTCTACTCCCTAAGAGGAAAGGGTGGGAAATACCTCTCCCTCCCCCTAAAACAAGTGGAGGGACATTGAGTTCACTCAGTGACCTTGATGTCAGCCAATGGCTAGACCAGCATCTGCTTCATACCTGAAGAAACAGAAAGCTTGCCTTCTGCTCTGGTAGTGGGTGTGAAGGCAGGCTGGCTGCTCTGTCCTGGGCACATCCTCCCAGAATTTGTGGGGGTAAAGGATGCATGAACATATCTGGGACCAGAGGTGGCCACACCAGAGAAAGGGCTGGCATATTAGACCTTGTCTAAGGGGAGCCATTATAAAAGTGAGCAGACTACTTGTTCCCTCGGGGGGTGGGAGGGGGGGCGCGGCACAAATGTTTACTCATTTGGAGACATTGCAAGTGGTACACTTATGTCTATGTTATACTTCAGTCAAAACCGCTTTTAAGAAAAGAATGAAGAAGCCTCATCAGAGAAAAGTTAAAGTATTGCTGGATTCCTCTGGGCTGCAGAAAGAGCAAGCAGGAAGTTGGAGGAGAGGGCATCAACCACACCAAAGGAGTTTCTGGTGAGTGGTCCTTAGCAAAGAGGGAGGTTTCAAAAGACTTCCCGGAATCTGTCGGAGAAGAAGAGCCCACACTGGTGGGGCCCGGGGAGCCCACAGCCTACACTCAAGGGCACCACACCCCCTCCCGGCCAGCTCTCCCACACTGGAGGAATCTGAAACCCAGGTTGGCAAGTTGGGGAAGAGCGACAGAGGAGGAAAGAGGAATGTGACAGCCTGTCCCCTCCACTGACTGTAGCTTTCTGTCTCTCTTTTTAACAGTACATTCGAGCTGGGGAAGGGTGAGTCCTTAAAAAACTTTGAATGAAGTTGGAAGCTTTTCTTAGTATGTGTGTTGAGCATTCTTAGTACAAATCCAAATTGTGTTTTGTGAATGGATTGACTCTAGGATTTTCTATTACCTAAGAGTGACCAGAAGGGCAAGTTTCATCCAGGGACAGGGGGAAAACTAGCTCTCCTGAGCAAGTTAAGGGCCAATGGGAGATGAAAATAAAGCTGCTTTATTCTTACACACAAGATAGCCATTTGTTTGATTTACTGGTTGCAGTAGTTTGAAAGGAAGACTGCGCTATTATCCCAAAATAGTAAGCAATAGAAGCTGACCATTGGACATGCAGTGCCAGCCAATAAATAGAGCATGCAAACCATATACATGGTTTAAAATTTTCTGGCAGCCACATTAAAATAGCAAAATAAACAGATAAAATTAATTTTAATAATATATTTTTACTTAACCTAATGCATCTAAAATATCAGTTCAATGTGTAATCAGTATAACATTTTTAATGAGTTATTTTACATTCCTTTTTGATATTTGTACTTAGTCTTCAAAATCTGGATATTCTTTACACTTTTCAGCACATTCCAATTCGCGCTCACTACAGGTAAAGAGCTCCATCGCCACACGTGGCTAGTGCTTGCCAAACTCCACGGTGTGGTTGTGGGGTCCCGGACGGGGCGGAGCATGATCTCAGACAGTCAGTGATAAGACCCCGTGCTCCGGTGATGAAGGGGTTGAGGCAGGGTCTCTGAAGTGGGCAAGAGGATGAGCTGAAATTCTTTTTGCACTTGGGTCTGATGAGAAAGCATCTGGAAGGATATTGGGCAGAGCGGAAATGGGAGATGGAGAGCTGGAAAGAGACCTGCATGGGTTGTGACTCCGCCATCCATCCGTGTTGACACTGGAAACCGATCTACACCGGCCAGGAAGAGAGGAAACTGAGAGAATGTCTGAAGCAAGGGAAGTCAAAATAAGTTCAGCACACTTTTCTGAAGTAATAGCTGTGGAATTTAAGTATTCATTAAAATGAGCATAACATGCCCCCATAGGGGCTGTTCCCGATTTTGCACAAACCATCGTGCTTGTCTGAAACAAGAAGTATGAGGCAATGTGTTTAGCATCGCTTGCGGGGTAAGCCCGGCCATTGTTCTGGTTTTGCTGATGAGGGGAGTGAGACTTAGTTAAGAGGAACAAAACCACCCGCCTTCTTGCTGAAGAATATTATCACCCAGGGAACCCTGAAAACCCCTGGGTTCAGAAGTCGGCCTTCAGGGACCGGAGGTGCACATGCACAACCAGACAGTGGTGTTCCGTTCTAGATCAGCGCCATCTTCCAACATGGCGCCCTGTGGTTGTAGGAGCACCAGGATGGATCCTCTGTCTCTCCAAAAGAATCTGCTGTGAAGCAGAAAGAGTGATGAGGATTTTTTTAATTATTACTATTTTTAAATTTTTGTTTATTTGTTTGATTAGGTGTCAAGACTTTAACTGTATGGAGAATGAAAGGTCTTCTTGCAATCTTGACTTGACTGTGAGTGATGTCACGAGGATCTGTCATGAGGAAGCCCCAGGACGTCTTTGATAGAAGAATGGGGTGAGTGGGGAGGAGCAGGGTCTTAGCAGTGAGGGCAGGAGAAGTGGGGGTGGCAAGAAAAGCAGGGAAGGCCAGCGGGATTGGAGAATGAGAACACCGGCCATTTGTGGAGGGCACTGAGAAATTGGAACGGTGTTCATTTTGGTTGGCCAGTAGCCGAGTTGTAGGACAGAAATGTAGAGGGTGCGGAAGGAGCTTTGTAATATAAGGAGTTAGACTAAGGGAAAACCAAAAAGAAAAAAGAAACAACAGCAAAATTAGTGGCTTGGCGTGGATGTCCCATAATCATCAAATGTTGTTTAGAATTGTGGATTTTGAATGTAAGGAATTCAGAGTTCATAGACCAGCGTCATCCAACAGAAATATAATGCAAGCCACATGTGTAATTTAAAATGTCCTAGTAGTTACATTTAAAAAGCAAAAAGAAACAGGTGAAATTAATTTTGATAATGTATTTTATTTAAAACAGTATATCTAAAATACTAACATTTCAACAAGTAATCAATGTAAAAGGATTAATGAGCTATTTCACATTCCTTCTCTCATACTAAAGCATGTCTTCAAACTCTGCTGTGCATTTTGTCCTTCCAGCTCATCTTAATTTGGACTGGTCACATTTCAAGCACCCACATGTGCTTGGTGGCTCTCATGTCGGACAGCATAGTTCTAGACGGCTTCTTTCCGCATTGTCATATTTTTGTCCTTTATTTAATAATCTTTTTAAAAAGTATATTTATTTCTTTTTTTTAAAAGATTTTATTTATTTGAGAGAGACAGAGGGAGAGCACAAGTGAGGTGAGGGGCCGAGGGAGAAGCAGGCTCTCTACTGAGCAGGGAGCCTGATTTGGGGTTTCATCTTGGGACTTGGGGATCATGACCTGAGCTGAAGGCAGATAGATGCTTAACCAACTGAGACACCCAGGCACCCGTAAGTACGATCATTTCTAAGTGAAATTTCAAAATAGCCAAACTAAAAGTGTATTGCTTAGAGACGTGTAAGTAGGTGATAAAATTAGAATGAAGCACAGGGGGCTGATTCTCACAAAAGCAAGGGTATTTTTTTTTTTTTTTTTTATTGCATGGGAAATGCATGATAGAACTAGAAGAAGAAAAAAAAAAAAAAAAAGAGAAGAAAATAAAAATCTCCCCAAATTATTCCACCAATTAGAGATGAGAATTACTGGGGTTTTGTTGGTTGGTTTTTTGGTTTTCTTGTTTGGGTTTTTGTTTGTTTGTTTGTTTGCACCTTTTAAAGAGAGCAAGAAGGGAGCTGAACGAGGAGTCGGGATGTGTCCGGGGTCGGGCAAGTAGAGCCTGCAGCATCCTGCAGCTCAGTCACTGCCTGCCAAATGAAGTTTTCTAAGTCAGGTCCACGAGCACAGAGAGTCTTCTAACAATAGGAAGAAGGAACATTTGCAACATTAAAGGAAGGCAGACGATGTTGGACTCTTGGCCAAGTCTGATGATGCCCATTCCCACGAGAGGACACCCTAAAAGACGAGAGAGCAATTAAGGACATTGACTGTTTTTTTCCTCTTTAAGGCAAGAACTTAACCAATTTACTGGAATTTTAAAAAGAATTTACTAGAAAAAACACAAGCCAATAACCTCATAAACCATTAGGTACTCAGTGTTTCTGGAAGGGCAGCTGTAAGTGCATGGTCTGTGTCCAATTTTGCTGTCATCTTGGAATGGGAAGAACATTGGAATGACAAGCTAGATTGAAAAGCTGCTAAAAGCCAGAAAAATAACAAGTGCCTAATCCATAAATGGAAAACTGTCAGTCCCTTATGTCTTTATACGACTTGGTTTGATGGTAATTCAAGCAAAACTTCTGTGTTTTCAACCAGCCCTTAATGGCAAAGAAAATAAACCATCCGGAGAAAAGAGTCATAAGAGGAACAATATACCTCAGTTTAGTGTCTGTAGAGAGTAAATTTGGGTAATAGAATTTATTTAGGAGGAGAGGAAATCTGAACAAAGAGAGATGTGAAGCCGGCAGACCTGAAACCTGGCTTGTGCTTTTGGAGGTGAAACCCTCTTGGTTCATGACCATGACCTTCAATGACCTTGCTGTGGCCACGGTATTGGAATGTGGATGGCAGCTAACAAGGCTGAGGGGGACCCTGTTTCCCGCCCCGCTTCCTCTCTCCAGCCTGCTCTGCTCAGTCGTCACGGGTTTGTCTCTGCGTCATTGGTCTCCTAGGCTAAGAGGGCTGTTTCAAAGCTGGGGTTTCCAGGGCTTTCCTTTCTCCCCGCTGAGATCTGGGAACCCCCATGAAGTCTAAATGGCAGCTGGAGGTTGTCAGTTACATCAGGGGAAAGCCTCAGAGACACACATAATGTGTAAAAGCCACTGCAGCATGGATGCCCACGGATACCCTCTGATTCCGCGCTCCAGCACCGCGGGGGCCCCGCTGTCAGGCCATAAAAACAACTGCGAACAGCAAGCCTGGGGATGCGGACGTGCATCGCCAACTCACAGCGGTCCTAGGAACATGAGCTTTTGATGTCTTGGGAAATGCGTCTTGCTGAGCGGTTTGGAGTGTTCCCCCATGTAGATCAGAGAGCTGTTTTCTTCTCCATTTATTTCATTGCAGTCTTGACCATGTAGTGGGGATTGTTAGAGCCTCAGAAATGAGGTGGGCTCCATCAAGTTCACTGAGGCTCGGCTCCGTGCATCCTCCCCCTGCTGGCCATCCCAGTTTCTTTTATTGCTGCCCACCTGGCGGGACTCAAAAGACACAGCCGCTTGCCTGCCGCAAAGGTGTTCACAGTTCCCAGTAACCCAAGTTAGAAGAGCGTACAGAGGTGAGGTTGGAAAAGAGGATTGATGAGGGGCTCTCACCTGGGGCTCTGATCTTGACTGTGTTGCGACCGACTGGCATGACCTTGGAGAACTCCCGTCACTTCTTAGGCATTCAGAGACCGCGGTGAGTTAGCACTGATGACTTTTAAACTGGGCTCTGGGGACTCTACTCAGGGGCTGTAGAAAGTGGAGACAAGAACTGAGAGAGGGGCCTTCTAGCATCTTCTACTTACCCTAACTAGAGCAGGTCCCCTTTTATCTGTTGACTGTTTTACATACGGAGGTCCCCTAAACACTTTTATTTAAAGAAAGGGTTACGAGACTTAAAAAATTTCTAAAACTCCTTAAGTAGATGACCCATCGTCTACAACATTCTGATTTTATGATTTTTCCAGTGTTTGTTAGCTTGAACATTTTGCAAAGTGTTTGTTGAAGGCTGATACAGCAGATTCCTTATTGACTTTTGTATTCTTCTATGAAGTATATTAAAGACTATAAAGAGACATATAATGGCTTTTTGTTCTTTCTTCTAGAGGGATGACTGTTGCCTCAATGATTAGAGCAGTGGCTGCCAATTCGCTAATGGTTGCAACATGAAATTAGAACTTGAGAACTTAGCTCTGATCATGACTGTACCACTTGCCATGGCCTTGAACACATCCTCCACTCTCTTGGGAGGGAGGCACTATGCTCTGTGCTTGGGAGCTTGAGATGTAGAGCCAGACTACCTGGGTTCAAATCCCACTTCGGCCACTGACTAGCTACATGTTTTTGCGTAAGTTCTCTTACGTCTCTGTGCTTCAGTTTTGTCATCTCTAAAATGAGAATAATAATGCTACCTGCCTCAGTGAGCTATTAGCAGTGTTAGTAAGGTCATTCATGCAAAGTGCTTAGACCAGAGCCTGGCACAAATTACAGTCCCAATAAACATTAGCTATGATGATCTTTGGGTTTTGTTTTTTTTTCCTTGTGTGTACTATGAAGGGGTTGGGTTGGGTGATGGATAAAGTCATAAACTTAATTTACTAAGCTGTACACTTTGGGGCCTACAACAGTGCCTGACACACAGCAGGTACTCAATATATGCTTGTTGACTGAATGGCTAAGATTTTGCATTTCGCCTTATAGGCATTATATAAGAACCTATTTTCAGACATCCATTATGTGGAAATGTTAAATCATGAAACTAAAAATATCCAGAGTGTTAGGATGAATAAATTAAGAACATCACCATTTATGGAGAACTAACTGTTCTCTGTTGTAGTCAGAGTTCAATCAGGGAAACGCATGAGCTCAAGCCAAGTAGTTCAGTGGACGCCATTGAGCACGGGGAACAAAGGGGCCAGGAGAGCTGGAAAGCCAATGGGATAGTGAAGCAGCCCAGAGATTAGCCAGGAGGGGGAGATGGGGCTGCTGGAGCCTGATGCCAAGGCCTCCACCAAACAGGAGCTGGGAGCTGGGGCTGTCGAGGGATGGGTTGTCTAGTGGAAAAAGCCACTGTCAGATTTGCAGACCCAACAGAGAGTTCCCAATTCCCAATGCCTTCTGGTGGCTAGATCCATCCAGAAGCCAGCTGGCAGAGGAGGATGAGAACTGTAGTTTGCAGAGGCGCCCACGAGGCCTGTGAATGGAGGTGAGGCCAAGCAGGCCAGGTCCAGCACCCTCACCAGACTGCATACCAGGCTGTTCTAGCGAAGGGGCTGGCAAATGGTGGCTCTCAGGTCAAATTTACCAACTGTCTGGTTTCATAAATAAAGCTTCATTAGAACACAGCCACACCCACTTGTTACACATCCTCTATGACTGTCTTCATGCTAGGTCTGCTGAGTTGCGTCCTGGTGACAGAGACCACATGGCCTTTTACAGAAACGTTTGCCGATCCTGGTTCTAGACTACGTCTCACCCTTACAACCACCGGCTGGGTAAGTATTTCTACCCTTCTTTTGCAAATTGGGAAACAGGCTTGTGAAATGGACCTGACTTGCCTGAGGCTGAGTACCAGCCAGAATGAAACTTGCATTTGACCGCCATCCAGTCATTACCAAACTCCACGTGCCTTCATTGCACCCCCACGGGCCCCTCTGGCCCCGCCGAGCCACCCCAGCTCCTGATCCTCCCCTGAAGCAAAAAGTCGCCTTGGGTTGGCATCTCTCCATGGCCTGTCTCTACCTCTCTCTGCCACACAACCAAGTTCATGGTAGCTGAGGGGTCAGAGGTCATATGAGCTGGAATGGACCAGAGTTCACAGGAGAGAGTCTAAATGTTTGGGGCTTGAAGCTCTCTGTTTGTTAGACTGTCCTTTCCAGGGAGGCAGCTGGCCCTTAAGAGGCTCTACCCCACCCCCTTCCCCAAGTCCGCACCGTCATCACAACTAAGCAGGAAGACCAAAAGATTTGGGAGAACATCTCTGACATAACGAAAATCAATGTTAAAACGAGATTTGCTTTACAAAATTTACGGTATAGCCAACTCTTAAGGAATATTTCTCCCGTAAAGCTAAGTACACTGTCTGATGAAAAAAAAAAAACCTTCAAAATGGAATACTATTGCTAACATTTCTGTGCATTGCTTGGAGATTCATCTTAGGTAATAGCAGTCATGGGTCGAGTTGTGTTGCCGTTGCATACACAACAACAGCAGGAAGAAGTCTCCTGAAACACAGGAGGATTTCTATTTGCTGGGAGTTCCAAGTGATGGCGAGATAGACGCTGCTTGCCTTTGTTTTGCTCACATAGAGGGCGAGAGATTGCATCTCTGGGAAGAACATAAAGGGGTAGACGGAATGCATGTGAGATGAATGAAATTGGGATTGACCTGGGATGACACGCAATCAGGGTCGAGCTGTGGCCGTGGTGTTATTTGACTTTGCATTTAGCCAACACCGGTGTTCTTATAACCTAATAAATGTGCTTTCCTGCCTCCATGAAAATGATATTCCTGACCACTCCTCGTGGGGTAACTGATGCCATTTGGGCTTTTAAACCCATCCTGAAGCTCTTCTGACCCCTGAACCCTTCCCTCTCTTCTCCGACCATCAGGTGTTTGGAATGACTTGGGCTGTTCCTCGAGCTGGCACCAGACGAGGCCCCCGGCTGCCTCCATCATCCTTGGTGCGGGCAGCAGGCACTTGCTTCTGAGTGGCTCTGGAGCTCAGGAATCTTTCCCCATCTTGGGGATCCTGGGAAATTTTGTCACCTCCGGGATCCAGAAATTCACTACCATTTCCTGGGAGGCAATATGATCACGTAGGGAAAGCTGGGGCTTCAAAGGCAAAAACACCCGATTTCAATCCTCTGTTTATTAGCCTGTCCTCTCGTGAATCTGATCCTCTCTCTAGCCTGAGAGGGAGCTGCGGGTGCCTCTGTGGCAGGCTGAATGGTGGCCCCCAAAGATATCCAGGTCCTAATCTTTGGACTCCTGGGAGTGTTACCTTATATGGAAAAAAGAGTCTGTACAGACATGATGAAGTTAGGGATCTAGAGATAGGGAGAGTACCCTGGATTATCTGGGTGGGCCTTAAATGCCTTCACAGGTGTCCTTATAAGAAGCAGGCAGAGAGGGGACACCTAAGGGGCTCATTCGGTTAGGCGTCTGCCTTCAGTTAAGGTTATAGTCTCAGGGTCTTGGGATCAAGCCCTGGGTCGGTCTCCCTGTTCAGTAGGGAGTCTGCTTGTCCCTCTCCCTCTTCTCTTCTTTCTCCCCTCAGCTCCCAGTACACTCTCCCTCTCTCTCAAGTAAAATAAAATCTTAAAAAAAAAAAAAGATGATTAGACACAGAAGGGGAAGAAGGCAGCCTCATAAGGATGAGGGAGACGTGGCTCCTCCGTGTAGACGGAGGAAGGGACCACAAGCCAAGGATAGCAAGGAGTGCTGGCAGCCTCCAGAAGTTAGAGAAGGCAGAGAAACCCATTCTCTCCAGGAGCCTCCAGAGGGAACCCGACCCTGCCGATGCTTTGACTTCAGCCCGGTGAACCTGATTTTGGACATCTGGCCTCCAGAAGAGTAAGGGAAGAACTGTGTGCTGTGTTAAGTCATCACGTTTGTGGTTTTTGTTACAGCAGCCGTAGGAAACCAACATAGTCTCCCACCATGGTTGTGGTGTGTAAGAATCATGCTTGAGAAAGGATGCTAAATCAAGCCGGAAAACCATGCCCCAAGCAAGGGGGCGGGACCTGAGGTAAGTTAGGAGTATCTCAGGGGACTCTGGGGACAAGTGCAGTGACTGTGAGAATAGCCCCACTTGCCCTCCTAAGCTCAGGCTGGAGTATGAGAAGTTGCCCCCGGAAGTGGCACGTGCGTCTCCGGCATGGATTTGGCTCACTGTTCCCTGTGCCCCAGACCCTTTGGCCAGCCTGATATCCCATCCTGCCCACCTGGCTCACAGCCGTGTCACCCAGGTCAGCCTGAGCCTCAGATTCCAGGACAGCGGGGAGGGCATAGTTCGGGATCCAGAACTATAGTTGAGGATGAGGAACTGACCTTCGCCCTGTCTGCCCTTTCCCTGCTGGGAAGTGTAGGTCTGAGTTGGCGGGTGGGAGATGGCTGCATGATTTTCAGGGCGGAGGCCCACCAGGAGAACCTGAGGACCCAGGAACAGAAAGAAGCTCTGGTAGAGGAGAAGGCTCGGTGGTCAACCCATGTGGCCTCAAGCTCGGGCGCTTGCCTTTGAGCTAAAGAGAGCTGCTGGTCTCTTCCGGACCCAAGGGCTCCAAAGGTGATCCCGCAGAACCCAGGGGATCCTTGGCTGGGACGCCAGCGCCCCTGCCTCAAGGAGCAAGCTGACAGGTAAGAGGCCTCAGGGCACGTGAGATGCCCATATGGGTGGTCTAGAAAAGTGGCCAATGCTAAGACCGACTCACAGAGTTCTTGGGGCATTAGAGGAAGGTCACACACACACACACACACGTCGGGCTGCTTCATGGATGAACTTCAGTAATCCCTGGGAGCAGAGCCCTGGAGAATCATCAGTGTGATTAAAAACAAGAGCCACCTCCAAAGCAGGAATAATCACGATGAAAGGGTTCATTTTTCTACCTTCCAGGAAAGGTAGGACTAAAGACCTTCACAAGGAACTTTAAAGATTCGCTAACATGCTCAAGGCCTCTGGTCATCTGTCCTCCCGGGGAGAGAAGGAGCATCCCTGGAGAGAAGGCACACCAAAGTCAGGAGGAGTCCGGCCCTGCTGTTCGGACTAACCCTAACCCTAACCCTCATACAGGCTAGTTGGTGGTGAATCCGAGAACAATGAATCACCCCAGGGCCAGGTACCCAACAAGTCAGGACAGCCCTGTCCCACAGAGGTCCCACAGAAATTATTCAAAGTAGCTAAACCGAAGTCACACTCTCCTGCCCATTTCTTCTGGTGGAGACCACAGTAGAGGCTCTCGCTCACCGTGTCCCCTTACCCCTCTGCCTCCTGACACCTCTTGGAGCTCCTCTGTGGGGCCCCCATGTGGCATCGCGTGTGCCCTCCTCTTGGGAATGGTGAGTAGCAAGCTATCTTCTCCGTGGCTGTCCTCTCCTGATGCTGTTGGCCCCACCAGACCTGAATAATCATCAAGCCTACCTTTTGGAACAATCCATGCCCATGTTAAACCCTGGACAGGTGTGGTCTGGGAAGCTCAGGTGACGTGTCAGGCTCTTAGCCCCAGGCGGAGGCCCTTGGAGGGGTTCTGGAAATGGCTGGCCTCATTCCTCCCTTTTCTCTCCCTTCCTTGACGGTGACCTCATTGACTTGCTCTAGATGCTCTAATCTTTCCCAGCAGCCTCGTTGCTTACACCTCGCAGTTTCTGCTGGCATTGTTCCTCTTCCCAGACAGCTGCCTAAGCAATCCTCTGCTCCCGCTGTCCCACTTTGAGAGGCCGAGGGTGAGGTCACAGCGTGGCTGGCGCACCAGGCTTTGCGCGCCCGGGCCGTGCAGTCAGAGCCTGAGTGTGCACGCCTGTCATCCTGTGGTCAGCGACCTGTCAGTACCCTCATTCTGGAAGCTGTGTGCTCCTTCCCTGGAACCTGGTCCAGGCATTACACAGATGAACTCTTACAGGGCCATTTACATCACTGGGGCAGTGCTGTAGGGGATTATCTAATTCTCTGATTTTGGTTCTCGATTCCCACCTCCCTTCCCCATCCCCTCTGCTCAGTCTAGAACTTACCTTTTGGGTTTGTCACTCCTCCTCGTTAGCATCTCCTCCGGGAAAGGTGCCCTGGAGAGAGGGTTGTCTTATGTGGTTTCCCCTAAGAACAGAGCCTGAGACAGGTAGTTCATCTGGGAGTGATTCCTGGAAGCTGGAATGTGGGAGTGAGGAGCCAACAGGAGAACAAAACAACAGAGAAGGTGCGTTTGGCGTGGTCACCAGTGTGGGCAGCTGAGGCTCAGTTCCCTGGGGGCCTCTGAGGAGCTGTGTGGAATGTACCTCACAATTGTCCTTCCAGATGGCAGGAGCCTGGGACATTTAGCCACCAACTCCTGGGACCCATCGGCAGAGGGCTGCTCCGCGGACGTTAACTCCTCCCTATTCCCGGGCTGAGCCCGAGCCAGGGTCCTCCGGGCTGAGGAGAAGGGCAGGGAGGCAGAAGAGCAGGGAGGTCTTTGAGATGAGACTCGGGATGGAAAGTGGGCAGTGGGGGTGCAACTGTCCACCTCAGGTGTGCAAAAATCCGTGCGATTATCACAAGTGTCCTACGGAGGGTGACATTTAAATCAGTCAGCGGTAGCTTAAGAGAAGGATGTGAAACTGAGGGTTTACAATCGATGACCTAAACTGATGGTTTCAAAATCACCTGTTTACCACTGAGTCCTTTCGAATGAACAATTAATATTTTATCGGTTACTTCCATTTGCCTAGATAACCTTGCATTATTATTACTCCTTCTCTAATTTGGTCAATCAGTTAGTAACACATTCATCCCCAAAGTGAGACCAGTTCTACTCTGAGATGCAAAAGCATGTGATTTTCCTCCTTTGCTTTTCTCCCATCTGAGCTGGTCCCGATTACACTTCACTGTCTCAGATTCCCCTTAGGACCGAAAGCAACGGACACCAGCAAGGATTTCTGGCTTTTGTTTTCCAAGAGCACAAGCCCTCAGGAGGGTTTGCAGAGGAGGCTAAAGGGTGAAGGAGACTTGATGTTCTAGATAGTTTGTCTTGGAGAGCTCCCCCACCCCTAGAAGAGGAGATGGCCCTTGGCTGGGGCGAGACAGGGGGAGAGAGAGAGAGAGAGATCTGTGGTCCAGGAGCAGTGGGGATCCAAGCCCTGCTTTTTGTAAGGGCCCCCAGGACGGTACAAGCCTCCAGAGGAGAATGGTTGGGTGACAACAGCTAATTCCTACCTCCCAAGGCAGGTGCAAAAGTAGCAGAAGAGGCTGTAGACAGAGATACTGAGTATCTTAGGAGCAACCAGGGCAGACAGGGGATGGAGCCTCTTACCCATAGTACTTTGGCGCAGAGTAAGATCTTGGGATTTTTCTTTTAAGATTTTATTTATTTATTTGAGAGAGAGAGAGAGAGAGAGAGAGCAGGAGCAGGGGAGGGGCAGACGGAGAGGGAGAAGCAGATTCCCCACTGAGTGGGGAGCCCGACATGGGGGTCAGTCCCGGGACCAGGAAATCATGACCCGAGCTGAAGTCAGAAGCTTAACTAACTGAGCCACCCAGGTGCCCCAGATCTTGGATTTTTGATATAAATTTCAGGAAGGGGGAAGGACAACTAAGGAAGGACTGAGGGTAAATTTCCTGCCAGCCTGGGAGAGGAGGCTTGTAATTGGTAATCACGCTGATTTATTTAAAATAAGTTTTTGGACTTAGATGTCTACTCACCACACAAACATTTATTGAGTGATTACTATGTGGCAGGCATCATGCTTGACACTGAGAATGTAAATATGACTGAGACATAGCTCCTTGTTTCAAAGGTGCACACATCCAGTCAAGGGGACATGCCTATAAGATGACGATGATCCAAACACACATGTAATATATGTGTATAATAATAGGTATCTACAGGTTTTATGGAACCTAACAACAGGGGTGGAAGGGAGAGTGCAGAGAAGTTTCTTAAAAATAGAGGATGTTTAAATTGAGCCTTAAAGGTGGGTAGGAATTCTCCATCTGGTGAATGGGTGGGAGTGGGTGGGCGGCTGTATAATCAGTGGGAAGAGTGAGGAGTCGGAGGGATGTGTATTAGTTTTCTATTCTGCATAACAAATCACCGCAGATTTAGTAGCTTAAAACAACACACGCATTTACTATCTCACTGTTTCTGTGGGTCAGGGATCTGGGCACGGCTTAGCTGGATTCTCAGCTTCAGGGTGTCATCCTACAACAAAACATAATAAAACAGTTTTCATGGTTCTGTGGTTAGGCTATTGGTAAGGAAAAAATTCCCTTGTAAGACATAATCTCTGCAGCCTGTTTTAATAAATATGCTGGTTAATTTACTCCTCCTCTCTGCCCCCCCACCAGAAATTGCGGTTCAGTGTCACTTTTTGTTTTGGAAGGAGATAAACTTTTACTGAAATGCATGACTCTGACCTTGGAGACTGCATTATCATTAATTTCTCCTTTTCGTGAGTTTTTAAACGTTTCCACCTGAACACTAATCATCCGAATATGATGCTGACACTCTCTTAAGAAATGGCTAATACCAACAATAGCTCAGGAATGCGGATTTTGACAAGGCTGGATTTGATGATTTGCACGTCCTGAGAAACTGTTGGAATTTCCAAGTGAGGCATTGGAATCAGGAGGGCCCAGCCTCTGGGATTTACCTGAAGGTAATTTATTACCTGTCCAGCACACTGATTCCAAAGGGACTCAACATCCCCTTAAGGCTCTTATCTTCTCAGCATCTTTCAGCGAATCTGCCCCCAGCTAGTACTGGAATGAGGGCTCCCAATAAGATTCAATGTGATGTTCTACTCTTGGCCCTAATTATCTCAATATTGGATTGACACATTACACATTACACGGTGTTTAAGAGTGGTGGGGTCACTACCCTTCTGGAGCTGTTTACTTTGGAATTTCCCTGAAGCCTCTGTGCATTCTCTGGCCCCAGAAGGTGCTGTGCTTTCTCGTGTTAAAAGTTGTATTCTGAAAGAGGATCTTGAATCACATACCCAGTTCCTCCATTGTAACTGCTCTAGTTGAGTTTTCTTGTGAAATTTTGCTAGGAAATTGCCCATTCTTAGTTTTCAAACTCATTGCCATCAAATACATTTGCAATGAAGAAAAAAAAAGGCTAAAAGTTAATGAGATAAGCATCCAACTTAAGAAATTAGGAAAAGAAGGAGAAAATAAACCTAGAGACAGTAGAAATAGAAGTTGAAAACACAGACAGATAGGGAGTATGAATAAGGCCAAAGGAGAGGTCTTTGTAAATACTAATACAACTGACAAAGCTCTGGCAAGAGGAAAGAGATAAAAAGAAATAAGCCAAATAAAATATATAAACGAGCCACAGATGTGTCAGAGATTCAAATGATAATGAGAAAATATTATAAACCAGCTTCATGACAAAAGAAGTTAAAAAGTTAGCTGAAGTAGAGAAATTTCTGAAATATATATTCTTGCAATGATATCTAAAGTAGCAATTATTGCAAATGATTTAAGAAGAAATGGAAAACCAGAATAGTCTTACAACTAGTAATGGATAGTTTTTAAATCTTCCCTTAAAGAAAGTGGCATACCTGGATGAATTTACAGGTCAAGCTCTCCTTAACATTTCACAAACTGAAGATTTCAGTCTTACATAAAATTTTCCAAAGAATATAGTAAAAAACACTTCTCAACTCATTGAAAGAGGCTAGCATAATTTTGATGCCATATCAGAAAAGGAAATGAAAAGAAAGGGTAATCACAGGCCAATCTCATTCCTGAATACAGGTGCTGAAATCCTTTGCAAACTACTAGCAGATTGAATTCAACATACATAGAAACATAGTATCTCATCCCCAAGCTTGGTGTTAGAGACATGAAAGTTTTGTTTAAAATAAGAAAATTGATTAATGTAATTCACTTCGTTAATAGAAAGGGTAAAACTATTCAATCATCTCCATTGATGTAGAAAAAAAAAGTACTCGATAAAATTTAACGTGAATGATAGAAACCTTTAGCAAATTAGCAATAGACTGAAACTTTCTCTACCCGATGGTAGTAACTACAAAAACACTTTCAGCAAATATTATACTTAATGGCGAAGAAGGGAAGAAGAAAGGGTCCACGCAGTTATGCTATTTTTTTCTTTACTGTGCTAGATAGCCTAGCTGGAGTAGGAAGGCAATATAAAGAAATGAAATGCGTAATGAATAGAAAGGAAAGACAACATTGTAGGATTGCCTGCATCATACAACCAAAAACAAACCAAAAATAAATGTACTCAGCCTATTTGAACAATGTTACTCTGATTGTTTTCTCTTCCTTGTTTTCTTAAGACCTTAACCCTAGAGCAGGGTTTCTCAATCTCGACACTATGGACATTTGAACCTGGGTAATTCTTTGTCATGTGGGCTCTCTTGTGCACTGTAGGATGTTTAGTACCATTCCTGGCTTTTTATCCTCCAGTTGCCCATTGTGGAGGCTGAGGCAAATGAGTTTCTGTTATGGGAAAGTTTCTACCCACAACTTCCTGTTGCAGCTAATTCATTCTTCACACCTTTCAGTGTGCCTGGCTCATAGAAAGGACGCCACGAGAGGAGATTCATGGGCGAGCCTAGTCTTCAGCACCCGAGGAGGCTGTGCTTTTATGAATTCTCTCTTGTCTCTGGGAGAGATGGTGAACAGCTAGACCCTCAGAACCCGTTTGAACAAAGGGAAAGTGGAGGCTTCCATCCTCCAGAGTCAGGGGCCGAGGGGATGGTGCGGTGTGGCAGGAGAGAGCCTTTACAAGTTAAGACACCCACCCTGAGGGAGAGAGGAATAATTGGGGTATATGTCCTGTATTGGAGGCAGGTTTTGCATGGGTTACAAATATGAAGAATCAGACGTAAGATCATATTATGCTAGAGATCCAGACCACCCCCATTTTGGTTCCCGGGAGCTTGGCATACATTTCCCAATAGCTGTATAAGAAAACGAGAGCAAGCAGTTGTGTATTAACGTCTACCATGTGCCGAGACTTTGAAGAAGAGACTGCTTCCTTAATCAGTTAGGACTCTCGTTGCAAGCAACAGAAAACTCCAGTGGTTTAAGTCATGAAGGAATTTTTTGTGTCACCTAATTGTGATGTCCTGAGTTGTGTGTGTGTGTGTGTGGGGGAGGGCTGGCTTATTCTCCAGCAGTCATCCAGGCTGGGCCTTGGTCTCCGTGGTTCTGTGGGTCCTGTCCTCCTCTGGGCGGCTGCCTCATCCTTGGGCAGGCGGCCAACTCCCTGCTCCAGTCCCTGGGGCCACATGCTTCCTCATCTGTAGCTTGTCTTTTCTCCATCTGTAGCACAGACACCCACTTGGGACAGCAAGCAGCTTTGGCCTGAATCAATCACTCTGAGGGTGACACCGTGCCTGGGCCACCTCGCCCCAGTCACCGGGGTTGGGGGTGTAGTCAGAGCCAACTGAGGCCTGAGCTGGGAGTCGGGGTGGAGACATTCCATCCCTCCTAGACAGTTGGGCTTCCCCACAGGGATGGGGGGGGGTGTAAAGTACATGGCTCTGGACAGGCCTGGTGTGGTTCCAGAATCCTCCCAGCGTCTCTGCCCCAAGTGTCCTGGTCCCACTTCATCTTCCCTCTGTCCTGCCAGCCCACATGTGGCCAGTCCCTGGGTTCCGTCATTGTTTCCGGTTTGGCTTCTCGGCTCTAATGGTCATGTCCATCCCTTGTGTTACCAGTTCCTAGCACCATCTCCTCTGGTTTAAACACTTTCTCTTTTCCCAGCTGTTCCAAACCTAAGCCTTGGATTTGTTTCCAGCCTCGTGTGGCCTGGAGAAGCAAGGGTTACATGTTGAACCAAATTAAGCTGAGACCTCCAGGGTGTGACTGACCCAACCTCTACACTTCAGTGAGCGGCTCTCTGTTCGAAATTAAAATACATCTCCTTTATTCTCCCCCTCCCTCTCTGGAGTCAGGGGCTGAGGGGATGCTGTCCTTGGGGATGAAGTATTGTGATTGTCAATAGCAGTAATGACAACTGATGGAACGTTTAGGTCTGATTTACAGGCAATGCTGGATTTGCATTAGCGTGGTAGGTTTAAAATAACATCCATGCATTAGATGATACTCAGATTTAATGGAAAAATAATGACTGCATTAAATCAGGTTTTATTGTTATGGAGGGTTTTAATTTGGCAGGACCACTTTCCTTTTGTGATCTAGAAAGGGCTCAGTTGAGGAAGGTGGAGCTTCCATGCTGATTCTTGACCTATATCCATTCCGCACTCCCCCAGAAATGACTGCACCTTTTCAGCAGGTTAACCTTTTTCTTTCACTTTGTTTTGTGTTTGTTTGTTTGTTTGTTTGTTTTTCCTCCGAAGGTGGTTTGCACTTCTCAAAACCTTACAGATTAATTTAAAAGTAATAAAAATTAAACAGAAGTCATTGTTCTTCCCTGCTTTATGAAATGGTGTTTCCATTGTGGGTTATTTTTTTTTAAAGAGGAAATGCATCATTAAAGTCACTGCATTATTTATCAGAGAGGCTAATGAAATCATAACTACAGTAAGTGAAGACACGCAGTGCAGCACTGGTTTGAAACGCTGCCTATAAAACCCCAGTTAATCACCGTGAGACCAGTGCGTTTTATACTTGGGCTCGCCAAACTGAAAGTATTGCAGTCTTTGTGTAAAGGCCTCAGAGTTCTTGACGCTCCCAAGGTAAGGAAGTCACGGTTATGGGGTGACAATGAAATTTGGTCGGAGTCTGCCAGCAGAGGCACGATCAACGGTAGATTTTAATGGGACCTCAAAAGATGCTTAAAAGATTGCCTCCCATCTCGCTTGTCCTTTGCTGCCATGTTACCTGTTAATTTACTGATCTTCCCGCCTGCCTAGGTCTGCTATCATGGGGAGGAAAGCTATAACCGAAGAGAGGGGAAACCATGGAAAACACATAGACCAGCTCACGAGTTTACAAAGGGGGAAGTTGAAGCTCAGGATGTAAGTAACTTACCGAGAGCAGGATGACTACCCAGATCCTCCCTGGTTACCTCATTACCTACGTCTGAGCAGCACTGAAGGGTTCTCCAGAATCCCACTGAGGCCGTGGGTGGCCTTGGCTGGGGAGTGGGCTGGAGTCTCAGTATTCCCCATCCAACATCAGTGGTGGCTTGAGAGAGGTGACAGAGACAAGTTTAAGCCTTTGACGTTTTTTTTATCCACCGGACAGGACTGGACTGTTAGGTGGGAATGCACCCAGTCCTACCTAATCCCATAGCTTTTGTGTAGCCCACTCTTAGCTCTTGGCTGACTCCTCCAGGAAGTCCTTGACCTTCAGGATCGTGCGCCCAGGGACTTCCCACCCTGTCTCCTTCCTGCACACACTCCTGGTTACAAGGCCCTACAGTCCTGGGTGGGACACCTGACCCTAGCTGGGCCAAGGAGGACCTTCATAGGTCTTTTGGACTTGGGGCTCATCTTAGGATTCGTATCCCTCCAGATGGTGAGTAAATGGTAAGTATAACATTTGCGAGCTGTTGGACACTTGTCTAGAGGGTCAACAGAACGAAGAAAGAATGAAGCTGATGTGTGCAAACAAACAGAGATGGGACATGGTCAGAGTCTTTGCTCGCATTATCCATTTGTTCCTATTTTCCTCTTTCCTGTGCCATCAGTTAGATGGGGAAAAGATGATTTTTAAGAGCTACGTTAGTTTCGGCAGGTGGGGCAGAAGGACTGGCGAGGAGGGTCCTGGGTGGCAGTTCACGAGGGGTCTTAGGAGGTAGGAGTCTGCCGTGGCTTTATGAACACGAGGTTAAGCAGTCTGTCACTAAGGGCCGTGGCATATTTACTATTCACTGGAAGCTACCAAAGGAAAAGAAGACATACTCCTTGTTCTTGAGATGCTCACAGTGGAGGCAGTGGGGAAAGATCACGATGAGTGTGAAACGCTTGCAAATAAGGAGGAGAGATACACGGAAGGGGACATGGTTAGGGCGGCCTAACACGTCAGAGGTGCTAGCCTGCCCTTGCTAAGATCAACTGGCACTTTCATAGCACTTCTCATTCAAAGATCTTAACGTATATGGTAAATACCAGTTCGCTATGGCTCGCCAGCCCCTTGGGAACTAGAGATATAGAACAGGGAATAACCCGGGACCAGAAGGGACAGGAAACATGCTTAATAGGTGGTCCAGGGGGAGTCAGGGAAGTAGAAGGTAATTATCGGTGCTGGAACTGGGCCGTAATCACCAATAACGAACAAGCTCTCAGACTTTTGCTCCGAGGTGGTAGTACCACTCTGTCAGCTCGAATATGAGGGAGTACTGAGTACTGAGGTCTAGTTTCACTATTCATATCGCCACATATATTTCTCACACTACTATGCATGAAAATATCTTACGTTTAAATTTCTCAAAATTGTCGCTTGCAAGCTAGATGCTTCCTGCAAAGCCTGCATCCATCCATCTGTCCTGAGTTTTCTGCAGACATCCTTCCACTTTCCTGTAACTCCTGACCTTTCCCTCTTGAGCCGCTCAGAACCTGCATAAGTGATGAGCAAAGGGATCTGTCCCCTTGGGACTTCAGAGAAGACAGATAATGACGCAGTCCTCTTCCTCCTTCCCATTCCCCTCCTCACCTCATTTCCGACTTGGACTTCTCATAACTTTTCCAGGTGCCGCCTCGTCCCACGTCTTTTCCCATCTCGGCTTTCCCCACTTCAACAAGCTCTGAAGACCCGAGTGGTTCAGGTGGATCGGAAAGGCCAGTCCCGATTGGATTGCCCTCGGACCCTGGTTCTTTATGCAAATCTGACTCGAATGCATGCAAACTTCACGGCTCTCAAGTTCACCTATAAAGTGGAATAATTTTTTCAGGAACAAAATTTTCATCTCTTCCCTTGAGCTTCCACTTCCATTTTCCTAACACAGAAAGTGGGATCTCGTTACTTTCAGGTAAATTCATCAACTCATTTTCATAATTTCATAATTTTAATAAATTCATAAATTCATTTTCATAATTTCTGTCATTTCCAGTTAAACATTTTAGTACATTGGGGGATTTTTTTTCCTCTCGCATAAACTTCATTGTCCCTCACGTTGATGTCAAGCTTTAGAAAGGGGGCTGTTTACTCAAGTGTCACTTGGCTGTTTCTTGGTGTCTACCTGGCAATGTTTTCTGCTCCCAGTCCTTGAGATGTGCCTTGTGTCCCCTGGTCCTCAGGCTGATCCGCTGAGCTGTAGCCTCGTGATTCTCAGATCCTTGGCAGGTGAAAGAGAGAAGACTCCAGTCTTGACTCATGCGTCTACTTTCCAATACTCTCCAATTTTGTACCTGATCCCCTAGCTTTTGAGCTTTACAATGAAGAATTGGGTATCTTTGTTCTGTTTCCTTTCTGACCCTCTAAACCCTCTTTCCGCCACCCCTGGAAAATGACAGGTGTATGTTTGCAGCCCAAGGGAAGGATGATCAAGAGGAAAGGGAAAGAACATTTTAGTTAATATCCCAAAGTGTCATCTCTCCAAATAAGCCAATTCTTCCATCGTGTGCACTTTGAATGCAAAGCGAAAAACTAAGAACGTGCTAGAAATCTTTTGTTTTTGTTACAGCTTCTAAAAAGGCACAGGATAGAACCTTTCATTTTCTTAGAAGAGCTGTCAGGATAAATGGGTGGGAGACAAGGTGGAAAAGCTGAAGTTTCCCATGTGTATTGATGATATAGGGGCTATGCTCAGAAATCAAGGGGGTTTTTTAGTTACAAGCAGAAAAGCCCATTTCATCCATTATCAGTCCATTATCACAAGTGAGATGCTAGACCAAGATAGCACAATTAACAATATGAAAACTTATCAGATTTGAAACAGAGATCCTGAGGTCACCCATACCAGGGAGAAATATGTCAAATGTAGCCTCAAGATATGACATTACTAGGTAGAAATATATGAGATTGTTTTCATCAACTAAGAAAGGGGAAAAAAGTACATTTGGAGTGCCAACATTTCTATTCTCCCGTATGCTTGCGTCATCTCTCAGTTCCTTGTCAGCCACACTGGAAGACTACACTCACGTGGTCCATTTGAACTTGGTTCTTGCTCGTAGAAAACTTCATGTGACATATTTTATTTTGAACAGCAGCATTTAAAAATTTTAACAGCTTTAAGTCTTCTGCCGGCTGAGACACCTTTGCGTTGCACAATTATTATTTCTTTTTAGTTTTGCAGCTACGTAATCTGTATGGAACTCACACTGCTCAGCACTCGGATGGAGCGGATTCTGTTTAAGGATAAAGAAATGGTGGGTACTAAGTGACTTGTGGTGTGGGGAGGGTTGGGGAGGCGTCATGGTCAAGTCAGAGGAAGGGATGTGGTGCCTGCAAGAGACCTGCTAAAGGATCTGGAGGTGAAATAAGAGATGAAATTTTTTTCTGAGACTTTTTTTTTTCATAAACCTCATACATAGTAGCAAATTGCTTTTGGAAGCTGCGTTAATATGTCTGGTCGAGGAAGTAAAGGCACGCCGATTTACCATACTTCAAACTTTCTAGGTCGGTCATGTTGCACGAGAACGCAGAATTTTCCAAAGTTGTTCCCTGAAGCACCCATTCTGCCAGATGTTAAAGGATGAGTCAAGCGGAGATTCTCAATTGCGGGCCACAGAGGCTGACCCTGGATGACTTAGACAGGAAGAGAAGGGTACATGACTTCACAGTCCTGATGGGAGCCTGGAAAACAGGTTGAGACAATGGGCAGGAGCCCAAGGAGAGGTAGGTGACCAGAATCACAGCCAAAACCATGCCCCAGGGACCGCCTGGTAGGACACCACTGCCACCACCTGTAGATACTTAACCCTTTCCTTGCACTGCCAGTGGCTCTGAGCTCTGAACCTGGTGCCCACCATAGCCCCCGGAAGGAGGTGGCACTGTTTCTGCTTCCCTGCCACTTCCTCCAAAGTCCCGGGAGGCAGCAGCCCACTGGCCCGCAGGGCATGTGAGACCCTGGCTCCCACAAAGTGAGGCAGGGGGCCTATCTGCCTCTTTACCTCTTGTGGGGAGAGGTAGACCTTGCCTCCCAGGAAGATGCTCACACAGTTGGGGATTCCCTAGACAGAAGAAGCGACTTCAGAGTCCCGCCAGCCGAAAAATGATAAATGACAACAGGATGTTACATAGGAAAAGGTTCCACAGTCAATTAATTTTGGAAAATGCCAGGTTTAACAGATTTCTTTACTCGAGGCCTTCTTGTGTGATCGCATGCATCGTGAATCTCCCTCTTTATCATCCTATGCGAGTGCTCTATGGGAAACATTGCATGAATCACAACTTAAAGCAACTAGCAACACTAATTTTCCTCACACTTAACCTCAGCAGACCAGTCTCTTTACCGACACCTGCCTATATTTCTAGGCAGGCAAATTAGAACGGCAATTTTGGAAACTTTCAGGCTGTACGGCTGTCCCACGGTTGGGTTATTTTTCAGGATGAAGGTAAGATTGCTATTATGGGTTAGCCGCATCCACCAGGCCTTTCACATCCCAGGCGTGCAGGCTTGGTTTCATCGTCTAGCTATATCGCGGCTGTGCACTTTTCCCTACTGAAGCATCTCCATTTGCTCTTGGCACATTGTCCAACTTGCTTGAAGCAGTTAACGTAGCTTTAGAAAATGTCTAAGAGAGGAGCTTATGTCTGAGAGACCCTGGCTCTGCACGGAGCAGACGTAGAAGCTGCCAAGATTAAAATTGTCTGATAACTCAAAACAAATGTCCTGCTTATTTTTATGGTGCGACAATGTGAGAGCAGGTAATGCAGCAACCAAACAGTGGATGACCTTTCAGCCATGGTCAGCATAGGAAATTGCTCCGATGTGGATTCATCGGTGATGTCTAAACTTTAGGTCAGAGTCGTATTTTATTCGAAGATTGGCTAGCTGAAGACCGTATCTTCCCCTGCAAGTCCCAGCCTTGGCTCTCTAGGGAGGTAAATGCAAGTCATGTGCTTGACTTAAATCAGCACTGCAGTTGAGCTTTTAAAAAATTCCATTATTTAATGTTCCTTTTTTTAAACTTTCACACCTAACGACTTTCTTATTACCCTTCAACTTTTGTAAAATACAAAGCTAACACTATGAGATAGAGTCACTCATTAAAAAATTATCTTTTAGGGGCCACCTGGTTGGCTCAGTCTGTTAAGCATTGAGCTCTTGGTTTCAGCTCAGGTCATGATCTCGGGGTCCTAGGATCGAGTTCCGCGTTGGGCTCCGTGCTCAGGGCAGAGTCTGCTTGTCCCTCTTCCTCCCCCCTCTGCTCCTCTCCACTGCTCCCTCGCACTATCTCTCTCTCTTTCTCTCATGTAAATAAATAAAAAGTGCATAATTATTTATTGAATCATGCTTGCGATTAGAGCCACAAGGGATTAGAGCAGAATGCTATGAGGATGCGATGGTCCACGTCCTGTCAGTAAGTGGGCCTGTGAGCTGTGCTCTGAAGGATGAACAGGAATAAATGTGATGGAGACATGGATAGAGGGACTGAGAGAAGGAATAAGGGCTTTGGAGCACAACAGCCTTTTGCTGATACCAGAGGAAGGGGGCCAGGTCACCTGACCAGGCAGGACTGTGGAGACCAGGGGAGAATTTTGGTCTTCATGCTAAGTGCAATGGGAAGGCAAGGGGCGGGTTTCCTCGGGGGAGGGACATAATCAGATATGCCCTTTGGAAAGGTCACTCTGGCCCTGAATGTTGAATGGCTTGCAAGGGCAGTAATGGAGACAGAGATGCCAGCTGGGAGGTTAATCCCCCAATTCAAGTGGGAAGTCCTGGTAGGTTGGACTAAAGTAGGTGTGGAAGGATGGTGGGAAGAGGTGTAGAGATACAAGAGACATAAAAGAGTCCATAACAATAGAACTTGATCCTTAATTGGATGTGGCAGTTATGTAGGAGAAAGTCAAGGAAATTGCTAAATGTAACATGCTGTGCTAAATGCTACAAGAGACTGTAGAGGCATCTAGCCAGTCGCTGGGTATCAGCAAAGGTAGCTGCCAAGAACCCACAAAGAACCTCAAGTTACATAAGTTTATTTGAAAAGGCTGGATATCAGTACTGAAAGTTAGCTCACAATCAAGGCACTGAAGGCCAGGCATCACATGAGTGATACAGGCACTGTGGTTTGTAGGTGTTCCCAGGTCAGGTGTGGCTAGAGCTATCAGGGAAGGCTCCGGGCAGTAGATGGCAGTGGCTGGCCTTGGGCAAAGGAAGGAAGAAGAGCAATCCTGGTGGAGGGGACACGCACATGGAAGATGGTGAGGAGGAAGTAAGGATAGACATGACAAACTTAGGGAGTACCAAGTAGACCAGTTGTATCAAAATGGGGGGCTTTGTACGGGGGGAAGTTTGGAAAATATAAATTTGGAAGTGTAGGTAGGGAGCAGCCACGGGGTTGCAGAATTCTAGAAAAAATTGCTAAGAGTTGATTCACACCTGGATCATCATGAGTAAGCTGTAAATCTCATATACTAGGAAGAGCTCAAGTTCTAGGTCTCCCTGGACCTTCTCTATGATGAAATCTACCCCCCCCCAACAGCTTTATTGAGATGTAATTGACATATAACATTGTGTAAGTTTGTTGGGCACAACTGTTGATCTGATGCACTTATATATTATTAATGATTAGCTGACACTGTCATCAGGTCACAGAACTACTCTTTCTTTTTTTGTGGTGAGAACATTCAAAATTCACTCTTAGCAACTTTCAAATAAATACTACCAATTGAGTATTCTTGGCTCCCTTGTCAAAAATATTAGTTGACTATATATGCAAGGTTTTATTTCTGGGCTCTTGATTCTGTTCCATCCATCTATGTGTTTATTTTTATGCCTCTGTTATACTGTTTTGATTACTGTAGTGGTGCTGTTGAATTCCGTTTGCTTCTATTTTGTTGAGAATTTTTTGTGTCTATATTCATCAGGGATATTGGCCTTAAGTGTCCTTTCCTTGTGATGTTCTTATCTGGCTTTTGTATAGGAGCAATGCTGGTCCTGTAAAATGAGTTTGGGAGTGTTCCCTTCTCTTCAAGTTTTGGGAAGATTTTAAGATGGATTGGTTTTAATTCCTCCTTAAATGTTTGATAGAATTCACCAGTGAAACCATCTGGTTCAGGCCTTTTCTTTGTTGGGAGGTTTTTGATTATTGATTTGATCTCTTAACTCATTATTGGTACATTCAGATTTTTAAAAAAGTTTCTTCCTGATTCAGTCTTGGTAGTTTGTATATTTCTAGTAGTTCATCCATTTCTTCTAGCTTATCCAAGGTGGTGGTGTATAATTGTTCATCGTAGTCTCATGATCCCTTATATTTCTGTGGAATCAACTGCAATGTCTACTTTTCATTTCTGATTATATGTATTTACATCCTCTTCCTTTTTCTCCTAGTCTAGCTAAAGTTTTGTCAATTTTGTTTATATTTTTAAATAAAAAACAGTTCTTAATTTTGTTTGAAATGCCACACCCTCGGAGAAGCTGTCCTTGGCCATCAGTCCCAAAAGCCTTTCCTTTCATTATTTTATTATTATATATCGGATGCTCCTGTGTATTTCCCTCCCACTGTCAACCACAATGTGCAAGCATCCACTGTTTACCATGCGCCTTGCCCACTAGGATGCAAGCTCCATGTGTGAGGGTTTTGTGTGTTGCTCCTCTGTGTCCTTGACCCCTAGAGTGGTGCCCCATCGAGGCATAGTACAGACTTGGTTGCAAAGTGGGTATGGTATGGGCAGGAGTTCAGGGTTTAGATCCAAAATGAAGGCAGATCCCGATATGTTCACTGAAGGAAGATAGGACTTGCTTTGGGTTAGCCAGACACTTCCTGAGCTCTGCTCAAAAACAACCACATGAAAAACAACACACTAGTCTTTTTTTATAGCCTTTGAAAGTTTGAAACCCCCTTATCGAGACTCCTCTTGGAATAAAGTTATGCAAATATTTGGGATCTTCAAAGTGTGAATATTTACAGTATTTAAAATACTTTTCTAATTAACCATTTTATGAGATGTCCTTACTTTCATGCTCAACTTTTCCACTTATCTTTTAGTTAATGTCTTAAATAACTCTTCCATTTGACTTTCTAATGAAAGCATTGCTAGTTAATACTGACTCTAAAATTGGATTTTACCGAACACTGTAAATATGAGGAGATTACATCATGGTCTGCAAGATCCAGGAGGAAACACGTGCTTCTGACATCTATGGTTGCAGTTTCCTGTCTTTTATGATGGAAATTTCCTGGTTACCTTGCTACTGGACAGGGCTCCTCTCTGGGGTCCTCCATACTGGAGAGAAAGGGTGAGTTCTACTTTCAAGATTGGATGCTACCCCATTTCTAAAGTAATCCTGCCGCAGGGTCGGGGGGTTGTCTGAGCCCCATTATTTATATTTATTTATTTATATTATAAATATAATTATATATATATAATTTTTTTTTAAGGAGGCTCCATGCCCAGTGTGGACCCCAACCTGAGGCTTGAACTCACGACCCTGAGATCAAGACCTGAACTAAGATCAAGAGTCGGATACCCAACCAACTGAGCCATCCAGGCGCTCCTAGTCTGAGCCTCAGAATATCTTGTGAGTGCTGCAAAGGTACAAACTCTTGCTGAGCAGGAGACACCAGAGAGCCCACAAGCTTGTTGATAAAGCCTATGGGCTATGGAGCCAGATTGGCTGGCTTTCGGTATCAGCTCTTCTGTTTACTAGCAGGGTGACTTAGCCAATTATTCAACCTCTCTGTGCCTTGATTCTTCACTGGCAAAGGGGGATGCTGATTATTGTACCTGTTTCAGGGAACTGTGTTGTGAGGAATAAAGAGTATGCATAAAATCCTCAGAAAAGTGTCTGTTTTCTTTTCCTTTTTTTTCTTTTAAATTCCACATATGAATGAAATCATACAGTATTTGTCTTTCTCTGACTGACTTATTTTGCTTAACATTATACTCTCTAGATCACTGTATTTGGACACTTGAAGCTAATTTAACACTGTATGTTAACTCTACTGTAATTAAAAATTTTCAGAAGTGTCTGGCACATAGGAACTGCTTAATAAGTGCTATCAATTATTGTTGTACACTGGGTATATAAGGATCTTTGTCCCTATGCAGACCCTTTAACTGAACCTGTTTCCCCCATTAAAACTCATGTTTTGAAAATCAACATTCAGATTTTACCCAGTTCCTGTTGGTCTGCCCACTTCTTTTTTGTCTCCTCTGAACTGGTTGTCTGCGCTGCCCTCAAAGGGCTTCTATGCCCTGCTCTTAACCGCTAATTTTGCTCGATCAGCTTTCTTGCCCATGACCTTGAATGTTTTTTCTGGGATATTACCTTTTATATCACAGTTAAAAGGCAGTGCACTTCTACACCCTCCCTGGCCCCGATTCATGAGGAATGATGATGGAGGACCTTTGTCCTCTGCCTTTCATCAATTCATCAATTCGTAGATCTTTAGTATTGAGCTGAAATAAAATGATAGCAGCACCACATGTCAGGGTGGGCAATGACATGGCCTTATCTAGTAGAGGACACCCAGCCGTCCAGGTGGTTAGCAAGAGGAAGAAAGGGGACTAGGTTTGTTTCTCAACATAGCCCCTTATGGTCTTAGCACCCTTGTCTCTCCACTTGCCTCACCGTTGATGGTGTCTGGGGCGGAGAGTGGCCTTGTCTGGGGAAGACCATTAGATTCTTCTACATAATCAGAACCAGATGCAAATATAGAATTTTTTCCCATGGTCAAGCATATAGCTAATGATCCCATATTCATGCAGTGCTACATGAATCTAGAAAATAATCAGACATTGCCTGATGCACCAGAGGGTAATTTATCTGGTCTTCTGCCAGATAGTTATTCAGTCCTTTGTTGTTGGGATGGTATTCATTGCTTTTCAGCTACTTCCAAGCATCCTCATTCTGTCTTGTGGTTCCATTTAAAACTTCATATTTTTCCAGGAGAATAACCCTCAACTGAGCATTTGGGTTGTCAGTGGCTGGGATGAAGCATCGCTGGTGATAAACTAACACAGCTGAAGATCCCAGGAAACTTTTCACGTGGTATCTACCGCATGTTGGGATTTGCAGAATGGCAGGCTGCTCTTCTTCAACCCACGTGACAACCTGGGTGGTGGGCGCGCCGTGAGCGAAGGATTGCTGAGACCCCTGAGCTTCCTCGGAAATGTCGCTGCTTAACCCACATGTGCAGTTAGAATTATGAGGACAAGATGGGTGAGTTTCATCGACCTCCGGCTCCACACAATATGTTCAGGTAATTCCTCGTTCATTTTCTCACTCTGGCTCTGCAAAAACTCTTAGCTCGAAAGCTGTCACTATTCTTTTAAAAATTCCCTGGCAGTCCTGGAAGCCAGGAAAGTTTTACTTTCAAACAAGAATTTTGGTGTTTGTATCACTAAGTCTTCTATTTAATTACAATAACACATTGTTTAAATTAAGTTTCCTTTGGAAAAAATAAGGGTTTAAGTGAAGAGGAAAACATGATGTCAAAGCAGACAAGATTTTGAGAGACTGAAACTCTGTTTTTAAAAAAAAAAAAGTTCTGAAGCAGTTGTGGAATTCTCTTCCCTGTGGTCAAATTTGCTTGCACCATGCCCTTCATCTAGAAGTGGTTCTCTACCCTTCACCTGTGTTAGATCCAAGAGAGAAGTATTTTCAGAAAGGCAAGCCAGGCCTCCAATCAGGGTCCTATGGGACTTTGGCAGGCCCTCTCAGAACTTGGGAGTTGAGTGTTTAACTTTATAACCAGATGGTGTCAGTTTCCTTCTTTAAAGATGCCAGTTTCTGCTAGATGTATTAAGCGTGTCTTCACAGTCTGGGTGGAAATTTGTAGTAGTTAGCTGTAGACCATCAAACAATGGACAAAACTGATCAGAATTCAAGAAGTGGTGGTTATGAGTACACAGGGCTAGCTAGACTCTGTCCTCTCTCCTTCCTTCCTGCCTTCCCTCCCTCCTTCCCTCTCCCCTCCCTTTGTTCTCTTCTTCCCTCCTTCCTTCCTGGGCAAGGTAGAAGTCTTTCTCGGGATGGGAGGGGTTGGTAGTCTTGCTGGTAGATCTGGGGAGTAGAAGAAAAAGCACCGTACATGTCAATTATATCTCAATAAGACAAAAAGCAAAGAAAAAACACTTTCTTCTACTCTCAGAATACTTCTGACACCAAATGTGTGCCTTTTGCCACACCAAGCAATTTTCCAATTCTGGGTAGACACCAGTTGGGAGTCTGGCAATTTAGCTCAGCGCCATCACTAACTACCTGGCGTGAGCACAGGCCATAGGGGTTAAGGGCTCTGTCCGATGTGACTGCCCAGACCTCTGATGCCAGGAGTACATCCCGGGTTGTCATGTGTTCTTTTGACCAACTGGTTCTAAATCAGGGGTTCTCTCCTTGGGTTTGATAATTTGCTAGGACTTCCCACAAAACTCAGGGGAACATTTATTTATGTTTATCCTAAAGGGTGTTATATGTTATATGTTATATCCTAAATGGTGATATAAAGGATACAGGTGAACAGTGCGGGGGGGAGGGGGAAGCAGGACATGGGGCATGGTGTGGGGAAGGGGTGAGGAGCTTTCATGCCCTCTCCAGATGTGTCACCCTCCCAAGTGCTCTGAAACCCAAAGTTTGGCGATTTTCTAATGGAGGCTTCACCATGTGGGCATAATTGATTATTAACTCAATCTCCAGGCCCACTGGGCTCCCAGGAAGATGGGGCAGGACTTAAAAATTCCAAGCTTTTAATCACGCTTGGTGTTTCTGGTGATCAGCCCTCCTCCAGCCCCTATCTGGGAGCCCCCCAGAGTCACCTCATTACAAAAAAAAGACACTACACTCACTCAGGAAATTAGAAGGGTTTTAGGAACTCTGTGTCAGAAACCAGGGTCAAAGAACAAATGTTAGAACAAAAGATGCTCCTAGCACTCCTCTCACTCAGGAAATTACAAGGGTCTTGGGAGCTCTGTGTCAGGACCAATGTATGTATTTGATCTGGGAGCTGAGATATATATCTATCTCAGCTCCCAGATCAAATATATATATATATATATATAAATTATTATGTCACAGTGACACTGAGGGCTAAGCTAAACTTTATTTTACAATTCTCTTTGCCCTGGGGTACCTGGGTGGCTCAGTCAGTGAAGCATCTGCCTTCGGCTCAGGTCATGATCTCACGATCCTGGGATCGAGCCCCACATCGGGCTCAGTGGGGAGCCTGCTTCTCCCTCTCCCTCTGCCCCTTCCCCTGCTTGCGTACTCATGCTCTCTCTCACTCTCATTCTTAAATAAATAAATAAAATCTTAAAAAACAACAACAACCCCCTCTGCCCCAATTCTCTTTGCCCCAAGCCCAGACAAAACCGGGCAATAGAAACGTGTGACAGTTGTCCTCAAAGTTGAGGTCTATCCCAGGCTTGATTTATTCAGGTCCCGCAGTGGCCACTTGAGCAGGAGGCTCCTGTCAGGTCCAGGATCAGAGCTAGGCGAAGCTCCTGGGCTCTTCACGGCTCAGCCCGGCTTCCTTTAAGGAGGCTGAGCTGCTGGGCAGGCTGGGCAGCTGAACCAAACATTTGCCACAGAATGCATCTTTCTTACCGCTCTCCTTATAGGGAAACTACTTAGAACTTAGGGAGTGATCCCATCAGCTTTTACAGCGTGTGTGTGTGCAGGCGTCAGCTGTCCTCGGTGATGGGTCTAGTCCAGGACGTTGAGCCAAGCCTTACAGACTGTGCGAGAGGGCTGCCCCGGAATTCTGGGTAGCACGGAGATGAGGCAGGAGAGGCAGCATGCCCGCAAGCGGCTTCTAAGCTAGCACAGGATGAACTCTCTCTCCAAGGCGAGGGGAGAGTGGTATGTGCCTTAGAGAAGAGCAGAGCAAAGAAGGCAGGATGTGCGTGGAGAGCAAGGGAAAATTGATTTCAGTCAGAAGAACCAGGAGAAAAGTCCTTTAAAATATGGCGTTTAAATCCAGCCTCGCATAGCGGGTAGGGTGTGGGCTGGACAAGGGCCAGTGAGTCAGGCAGGGAAGGCCAGGTTCAGAGGACTGGTCTGACTGGTGCGGAGAGAAGCGGTTGGGGAGGGACTGGGGGCAGATGGGGCTGGGCCTCTGCTGTCAGGTGAAAGAGTTGAGACCACGTGAATGCCAGGAAAATAATTCGAGGACTTTGGAAAAAGGGCCTCATGCTGAGTTGTGTGGGTTTGGGTTCCTCAGAAAAATCTGTCCTCTCCATCTTGTGAGGATCCAAAAATGCCTGTTTTGTTGTAACTATCTCCTCCTTCTTCTTCTTCTTCTTCTTCTTCTCCTTCTTCTTCTTCTTCTTCTTCTTCTTCTTCTTCTTCTTCTTCTTCTTCTTCTTCTTCTTTTAAAGATTTTATTTATTTATTTGACAGAGAGAGAGAGAGAGAGAGAGACAGCGAGAAAAGGAACACACGCAGAGGGAGAGGGAGAGGGAGAAGCCAGGCTTCCCACAGAGCAGGGAGCCCGACGTGGGGCTCGATCCCAGGACCCTGGGATCATGACCTGAGCTGAAGGCAGAGGCTGAACGACTATCTTCTTATTGTATTGGGCCAGGCTCCTCTCAGGCACAGACAAACCCTTCCTGTCTTGTTCTGTGACTGTCGCGTTTGCCATCGTATTTAAGGAGTAACCGCTCTCAGTGGCTGAGAGTCTGTCACCTGCCAGGCACCTTGGTGAGTTTGTTACACGTCTTATTTCTTTTAATTCTGTTGAAAACCTAAGGTGGGAAATATTTCCCCTACTTTTCAGACAAAGAAACGGAGTCCCAGTGGGGTTCCATGAGTCCTAAGACCACCCAGCTTGGAAGCAGCAGAAAAATGATCTGCTTCTTTTGCTTTCTATTTGCTGTCCAAGCACCCAGAGCTTGCAGCGTTGACAGAGTGGCTGCTGACAATGGGTGTGCTCAACATATGACATGCATGAACTCCCCACAGAAACAATATAAGGGAAGTCCTGTTGCTATTATTCCCATTTGACAAATGAAGAAACTGTCTCAAAGATGCAGAAAATTTGCCCACAGTCACAAAACTACCAGGTGGCAAAACCAGGATTGGAGCTCAGGCTCCAATCCCATGGTTTTAACTACTCTGTTATCGTCAATTATCGGGACTGTGATGCTAGGGTCTAGCACAGTGCCAGGTAGATGGTGGCACCTTCCATGAATGTTTTTTATTTTATTTTATTTATTTTATTTTATTGTATTTTAAACATATAATGTATGATTTGCTTCTGAGATACAGATCTGCGAATCATCAGTCTTACACAATTCACAGCACTTACCATAGCACATACCCTCCCCAATGTCCATAACCCAGCCACCCTATCCCTCCCCACCACCCCCCAGCAACCCTCAGTTTGTTTCCTGAGATTAAGAGTCTCTTATGGTTTGTCTCCCTCCCCGGTCCCATCTTGTTTCATTTTTTTTCCCTCCCTTCCCCCCGAAATCCCCTGCCCTGCTTCTCAAATTCCTCATACAGAGAGATCATATGATAATTGTCTTTCTCTGATTGACTTATTTTGCTTAGCATAATACCCTCTAGTTCCATCCACATCATTGCAAATGGGAAGATTTTGGGTTTTTTTAAGGGCTGCATAGTATTCCATTGTGTGTGTGTGTGTGTGTGTGTGTGTGTGTGTGTGTGT
>CM052892.1:59307013-59325237 GCA_028534135.1 Potos flavus | reverse complement strand
GTCCATCTGCTCCAGTGTGTCATTTAAAGCCTTTATTTCCTTGTTGATCTTTTGCTTAGATGATCCATCCATTTCAGTGAGGGGGGTTTAAAGTTCCCTAATATTATTGTATTATTGTCAATGTGTTTCTTTGATTTTGTTATTAATTGGTTTATATAATTGGCTGCTCCCATATTAGGGGCATAGATATTTAAAATTGTTAGATCTTCTTGTTGGACAGTCCCTTTAAGTATGATATAGTGCGCTTTCTCATCTCTTATGATAGTCTTTGGCTTAAAATATAATTTATCTGATAGAAGGATTGCCACCCCAGCTTTCTTTTGATGTCTATTAGTATGGTAAATTATTTTCCACCCCCTCACTTTAAATCTGGAGGTGTCTTTGGGTCTAAAATGAGTTTCTTGCAGACAGCATATCAACGGGTCTTTTTTTTTTTTTTCCATTCTGATGCCCTGTGTCTTTTGATTGGGGCATTTAGCCCATTTACATTCAGGGTAACTATTGAAAGATATGAATTTAGTGCCATTGTATTGCCTGTAAGGCGACTGTTACTGTATACTATCTCTGTTCCTTTCTGGTCTGGTACTTTTAGGCTCTCTCTTTGCTTTGAAGATACCTTTCAATATTTCCTGTAGGGCTGGTTTGGTGTTTGCAAATTCTTTTAGTTTTGGTTTGTCCTGGAAGCTTTTTATCTCTCCTTCTATTTTCAGTGATAGCCTAGTTGGATATAGTATTCTCAGCTGCATATTTTTCTCATTTAGTGCTCTGAATGTATCATGCAGAGCCCTTTCTGGCCTGCCAGGTCTCTGCGGATAGGTCTGCTGGCAATCTAATATCTCTACTGTTGTATGTTACAGACCTCTTGTCCTGAGCTGCTTTCACGATTTTCTCTTTGTCACTGAGAATTGTAAGTTTTACTATTAGATGACAGGATGTTGACCTATTTTTATTGATTTTGAGGGAGGTCTCTGTGCCTCCTGAATTTTGTTGCTTGTTCCCTTCACCAAATTAGGGAAATTCTCTGCTATAATTTACTCCAATATCCTTTCTGCCCCTCTCTCTCTTCCTTCTTCTTATGGGATCCCAATTATTCTAATATTGTTTTGCTTTATGGTATCACTTATCTCTCGAATTCTCCCCTTGTGGTCCAGTAGTTGTTTATCTCTCTTTTTCTCAGCTTCTTTATTCTCCATCATTTGGTCTTCTATATCACTAATTCTCTCTTCTGCCTCATTTATCCTAGCAGTGAGAGCCTCCATTTTTGATTGCACCTCATTAATAGCTTTTTTTATTTCAATTTGGTTAGATTTTAGTTCTTTTATTTCTCCAGAAAGGGATTTTATTTCTCCAGAAAGGGATTCTTTAGTATGTTCCATGCTTTTTTCGAGCCCAGCTAGCACCTTGATAATTGTCATTCTGAACTCTAGTTCTGACATCTCACTGATGTCTGTATTGATTAGGTCCCTAGTCATCGGTACTGCCTCTTGTTCTTTTTTTTGAGGTGAGTTTTTCCTCCTTGTCATTTTTATCCAGATAAGAATAGATGAATGAGAGAACAAAATACTGAAAGTATAGCAACGACCTCAGAAAAATATATGCTAACCAAATCAGAAAAGACCTGAAACTAGGGGGAGAAGAAAGGAGAAATAAATAAATAAATAAATAAATAAGACTGATGAATAGGACAGAACCACACACTTGTTTTTGGGTGTATTTTGGTCTGTTAGAAGAAACTGCCTCCCAAAATTTTAAAGAAAGAAGGCTTATATTTATACAAAAATAAGGGTAACACGACGAAGGGATGGAATATGACTGTAAAGATGAAAATTAAAAAAGATTCTAAAGAAGGAATTGATAAGAAGTTGGTTGAAAAAGAAATAGAAAAAAGAGGAATGAATGTGATCAGGCTAGAGACTAGAACAAAGCCATGGGCTAGATTTAGGGTATATTTCGATCTGTTAGAAGAAACTGTATCCCAAAATTTTAAAGAAAGAAAACCTATATGTATACAAAAAATAAGTTTACATACAATGAAGGGATAGAATATGACTATAAAATGAAAATTTTAAATTTTTTTTAAAGGTATTGATAAGATAAAATAATTAAAAAAGGTTAAAATAGGGAAGAGGAAAAATTTAAAAAAATAGAATAAGAAAAAAATAAAATTTAAAAAATTTACCTTTGAAAGACTAAAGAATCATGGGGGGAAAAAGCCATGAATTCTGTGTGCTGTGTTCCCCTAGCTCTGAAGTTCCGTGGTTCTGTTTGATCAGTGAACTTGGTCTTGGCTGGATGTTCCTGGCGATCTTCTGGGGGAGGGGCCTGTTGCGGTGATTCTCAAATGTCTTTGCCTGAGGCAGAATTGCACCGCCCTTGCCAGGGGCCGGGCTATGTAATCTGCTCGAGAGTTCGCTCTGGGAGCTTTTGTTCCCTGATTGCTTTCCCTACGGCTTTGGAGGAGGAGAATGAAGATGGCGGCCTCCTAATATCCGGTGCAGAGGAGCTGAGAACTCAGGACCCCACTCCTCAGTGTTCCCTCGGAGAAAAGCAGTCAGTCCCTCCCGTCTTCCTGGTCTCCGGCCGCACTCCGAGCTCACCCAGCCTGCGACCGAGAGTTTCCATCTCTGGCACGCGGCCCCGTTTGGAGTCTCCAAACCCAGCTGATTCCTGCAGCGCGTTCCCGGTGCCGCTCCTCCTGGAGGAGGAAGGTGAGTCTCCCCGGATCTGCCACTTATGGGTCCCTGCTGGAAGAGCAGTGGTTCGACTGTGCCTTGGTAACCCTGAGCTGACAGCTCACTCCTTGGCTCCGTCTCTGCAGTCGGCTTCCCCTCTCTGATACCTGGGAGCTCTGCCACACTCAGGCAACCCCCTGTGTTTTTGTGACCCTGCAGGTCCTGAGACCGCACTGTCCCTGCAAGGGCTCCACCCCGGGGCTTAGCCTCTGGAACGACGTCCCTCAGTAGAGTGGACTTCTAAAAGTTCCCATTTTGTGCTCTGCGGCTCTACCGCTTGCCGGGAGCCGGCCCTTCCCCCGCAGTCTATCTTCCTGTGTAACGCCTTGGATTCACTTCTCCGCACGACCTACCTTCCAGAAAGTGGTCGATTTTCTGTCCCTAGAATTGCTGCTCTTCTTCTCTTCGATCTCCTGTTGAGTTTGTAGGTGTTCAGAATGGTTAGATAACTCTCTAGCTGAACTCCTGGGACCTGATGATATTTAGTCTTTTACTCCTCTGCTATCTTGCTCCTCCCCTTCTCCATGAATATTTTTGAATACATTTTTGAATGTTTTATGAATGAAATTAAGTGAACAAAAGAGTGGATGAAATAAAGAATGAATGAATCATGCGTATGATACCAAACCTTAGTTCTCGATTTTCTCCTGGCTACCATGCTAGGACTTTGGCGAGCCTCTCCTGCCAGAATGGATGATATGACCAGGCCATGACTGTGTGGTCCAGAGAGCTGGGCACCCCACAGATGTGAACTGGGGTAAAGTGCCAAGCACCATACTTCTCAGTCAGTTGGGCTTTGTCTGGAGGAATGAATCTTCTGTACCGTGTCTTAGTGCTAAACGAGGTATCTAGCCTGCCTTAATAGTAATAATTCAGTTATGAGTAATACGGAAAAATCACAAATATGTTGGGACATTTTGGTGGTTTTGTTTTTAACTAAACTTACTTCTTCTCTGTTATGACCGCTGAAATTAAAAAAAAAAAAGACTTCTATTTTTTAGAAAAGTTTTAGATTTATAGAAAACCTGCAAAGATAATAAAGAGTGTTTCCACATAGACCTCAGCCAGATTCCCCTACTGTCAACAGCTTACATCTCTGTGGTACATCAGCTTAACTAAGGAAACAACGTGGGTAGATACTTTAATGATGAGACTCCACACTTTACTCAGATTTCACTAGTTTTCCCCCAATGTCCTTTTTCAACTCCAAGATCCCATCCAGGATACCACATTGTAGTTAGCTGTCATGTCTCCTTAGGCTCCTCTGGCCTGTGTCAGTTTCTTGGACTTTTTTTGTTATTCCTAACCTTGACAACACTGAGGAGTACTGGTCAGTAGGTGTCTTCTAGAATGCTCCTGAAATTTGGATTTGTCTGATGTTTTTCTCATAGTCAGCCTGGGATTATGAGTTTTGGGAGGAAGACAATAGAGACGAAGTACCATTCTCGTTACCTCATATTACTATGCGTACTACGGCTAATTTTCTTTTAAGATTTTATTTATTTATTTATTTGTTTGTTTATTTAAAGAGCAAGTGGGGGGGCCGTGGGAGGGATAGAGGGAGAGGGAGAAGATCTCAAGCGGACTTCACACTGAATGTGGTGCCTGATGTGGGGCCCAATCCCAGGACACTGAGATCATGACCCGAGGTGAAACCTAGAGTCAGATGCCTAATCGACTGAGCCACCCGGGAGCCCCAAGACTACCACCAAATATTTTAAAACTAAATCTTTAACTTTTGATGTTCGTAGCTCCACAGTCTTCCCTTTGCAGTTTTTCTGATGGCCTTGTTGATTCCATTGGAGACAGCAAGCTCTTCTGCTGGCTCACTGGGTGCCAGCTAAGTCTTAATAGCAAAGCATTTTGCAAGGGGTTCAGCTGGTGCCATTTTGCCTAGCCTGGGCAAGATAACCTCGGCTTATTAGTCAGATGAATTTCTCCTGGTTGAGATGTAGAGCACTTTTTTCATGACTGCTGATAGATAAATGGAGGCATTTCTGGTTCTTTTTTTTTTTTTTTAAAGATTTTATTTATTTGACAGAGAGAGAGAGATCACAAGTAGGCAGAGAGGCAGGCAGAGAGAGAGGGGGAAGCAGGCTCCCCGCTGAGCGGAGAGCCCGATGCGGGGCTCGATCCCAGGACCCTGAGATCATGACCTGAGCCGAAGGCAGAGGCTTTAACCCACTGAGCCACCCAGGCGCCCCGCATTTCTGGTTCTTAATGGTGTAGCTGTCACCCACAAAAAAAAACACTAATCATCTTGATGAGGTAGCTGAAATAGCTTACAAGGACAAATTCTTAGGAAAAAATAGAAATGTATATCTACAACCATGTTTTTCATAGATGGATGCCAAATTCCATGTTTCCTTGTTTTTTTTTGTTTTTGTCTTTTTTTTTTTTTAGGATATAAAACTGTCAATAAAGATGATCTCCAAATTGTCTTTGTTTGGAGGCATCCACCGTGCCCTGAGCGCAAAAACCAGCCTCTCTCACTGGTTTGTCCTCACTCCAGCTTCTCTGTCTCTTTCTTGGGAGGGTCCAGCAAAGCTACATCCATTACCAGGAGCTTACATCCATTATCTCCATTTAAAAGTACTCTGCTGTTGGGTTTCAACCATGTTTTAACCATACTTGCGAAACATGAAAGGGTTATACATTTCAGGAAAGCCAGAGAGGCTTGGACAAAGAGAAAGCATTAAAGTAATTTCCGAATGACGACAATCCTCATTGCCCTTCTGGAGACCAAAGGGAACAGATTTGTCCTGGAGTTTGTCTCACTGGATTTTAGTTTGTTTATTTTCTTTCTTTAGTATTTTTGGTGTATGTCCCTGTGCACTTTTAGACAGAACGGCACTCCTGCAAGGCAAGATAGCATCAGACTGTTTATTGTAGGTCTTGGCTTAAGGTGCAGATGTTTTGGCTCAGTTAATAATAAACCATTCTTTAACCTATTTTTAATTTTAGTTCATGAAGTAATAGGAAAATATAGCAACTTGTTGAATGTGCTCTTAGGGAGAGAGGAATAGAGAGAGAGAAAGGGAGCAAGCTAATTGGAGGTAGATGGTTCTGGGTAAGTCCTAGGCCAGCTTTAAGATAGTGCCGTGAAAATGTCCTGGTCCCCTTTCCCATCATCACCCTTGCCTTGACTTTCACCATTTACTCCCTCATCTTGATTCCTTTCCCTGGTGCGGATCCTGCTTGAGTCAGGGACATGCTTTTCTGGCTGACATTTACGTCTTCCTCTTGAATGTCAGGACTTAGGGTAACAGGTCCCTCACATCTCCTCCTACCTGGTGATCCCTGATGGAGCCCCAAAGATTTCAAGCTTAGCATGAACCCAACCTCCTTCCAAAATGATAATCATTTGCTCTGATTCCTGGAGAAGCTCGTGAACAGACTCCATGTGCAGGGAGATGGGCCCGTGGAAGGGAGCCAGTCCATCCAGACACCCACCCATCTAGAACGGGGCCTCTGCTGGTGCCTGTGGCTTGGGCAGGGAGGCTGCAAGATGGGACGAGGCCGGGCTTTAGGGGGGAGTGGCAGGTGTCTGTCAGTGGCCTTATCTACTTCTGACAGGTGGGGTCACGTGAAACCCTTGGGTCCTTTGAATCTTAGGAACCAGGTAACGACATGCACGGTTTCAAGTCTCCGTGTCAAACCAGCAGTTTGCAGGTGGCAGCGCCACGGCCTGGGAGGAGGCCGTCGTGGGGGCCGAGGAGCCCTAGCCACTGCTAGGGGCCGGCGTCTGTAAGTGGTTCACCGTGCTCATGGGGTTCGTCTTCCTGTCCGTGACCACCTGCGCCAGGTTGCCCTTGACCCCCCGGTGGGTGTCTCTGTGCACCAGAGCAAGTTGCACGTGGTGTGGGGAGGGGCTTCTGGAGCCTGAAGGAGGGCGAGGCAGTGCGGTTTACCTTTAAGAAGTCAGCTAAGGGCCCGGACTCTCTCCGACTCACCCATCTGTGAGTGAGAGGCGCCCAAAGGGAAGAACGGGCAGGAGCGCAGATCAGAGCGGGGGCAGGTGCTACAACCGTGGAGGGCCACCCCAGCCCGAGAAGGGTCACTTCTGCCAGAGCAGCAGCCATGTGGTGGCCTCGTGTCCTCTGAAGGCCCAGTAGGCCCCCAGCTCACAGGGAAAGCCAGCCTGCTTTCTGGGGGAAGATGAAGAGGAGGTCCCTAGCCCTGCCCTGCTCTCGGAGGCCCAGCGCTGAGCTGGAGTGAGTGGGGCTCGCCTTTTGCCATCGGGAAAATTTGAGGAGCAGGCATCAGTGGGCAGAGTGGAGAAAGTGAGGACAAAGGTAGGGGTAGGGGGCAGCTGGTTCCGCCATGCATGACGGAGGTCCACAGCATCATCCCCCTTCCTTCTTGGCAGGGTGAGGGAAGGGGTGAGGCAAATGAACTCCAACCCTGCTCAATCCAAATGCTCCTGAGGGTTTTGGGGGAGCATCCCTCACTGGGTGCTTTATCTGAGTCTCTGCCCCCAGAATCTCCAGGTTTTGAAAGTGGCCTGGAGAGGGAAATGGTTTTCTTTTCAAAGGAGATGCAATAATAATTTCCCCCATGCCAGAGTGTAAAGATTGAGTATGAGACCAGATTGATGGGCCCAACAGCTCGAACCACTGCCTCCTGTGGGAGAGAGACTCTCAGGGGTGAGGCAGGGTTTCCCCACATCTTGTCGCATAACACACTCTGGGGAGAGGGTGCCGAGGACTGTCCCAAGCCATGGGGTGTGACAGTAGGCAAAGGGGTCAGACCTGCTGCTCCTAAGCTGACTCCCACCCCACTCTGGGCCGATAGAATTTTCTTTATTGGTTCCCTTGCATAACGCACCTTGGGTCCCACTTTCTCTAGGATGCACCTGCATGAGCTGCGTGCATATGACGTATCTTGTGTATTTTAACTTTTTTTTTTTTTTGGTAGTATAAATATTCTGATTTTGTATTTTTGTGGATTTGAATCTTAAGGCTGTCCTTCCTGCACAGAGTTCTCGGGTACATGAGCGGTCTCAGGGGTCAGTCGGCCGCAGCTCCCCTTCTGCAGAGCAGAAGACTTTCTGTTTGATCACGAGGGAGGACAGCTATCCAGAAGGCAGAGCCTATTGACCTACCTCCTTTCTGCTAACCGGAGCTGGCTTTCCTGCCCTAGCGTCCTCTCGAAACCGCTCCACCTTCCGTGTTTGGCAAGAGACTAGGTTTGCTTTCGGTGGCTCCATGACTTGATGTCCTTCTACTGGAAGATCGGAAATTGGTCTGAACAGGAAAAGGTGGTGCAGGAGGGTGAGGAGAGGCTGCACTAGGGGAAAGGTGCAAAGGGGAAGCCGAGATTAGCTGAAGGTTGTCTCTATGTGTGATAAGCGATTCCCGTTCTGGACTTCTAATCCTGGGGCTCAGGACTCACTTTATAGTCTAGATCCATCCTTCATTGGATTGGGCTAAACCTCATATGCACAACAGGGTGTGTGTCGGGGGGAGTGTGTGTGTGTGTGTGTGTGTGTGTGTGTGTGTATGTGCTCAAAAAAATGAGTTGGTTAAGGACAGCTTTAAGGACAATACCTCTCGTACCCAATTTGAGCTACCCAGGGATGAGCATATGAAGCAGAGGCTACATTTCTTAGCCTTTATGAATCCTGGGCTTTTCTTGTTGGCTTCCAGAGAGGCCATCAGCCGTGGCTTCTTCGTGGCACCCAGACCCAGTGTCCTGCGTGCTGCCGCTGTCATTAGTGTGGTAGCTAAAGGAGAAAAGAAGGCTTCGTTTACGTGCTGTGAGATCCCCATAAACCTCATTGCATTGAAACAGGGCAAATGCAATAGAACACATTGCGTGATGTGTGTCTGACCCTGGGTTCTTGTCTCCCCCACTTGCCGCCCCCCTCTAGTTATCTATTTGCCTGGGGCTTGTAGGACTTCACGAATAGCTGATTGGGAGGCTGCTTTGTGTAAATATAGTATGTTGGTCTTCTCCATGTTCTTTTGGTTTTACTGTTTACACACTTCTTTTTGTATTGAGAAAAATCACCAAAGCATCTTTGACAAAATGTTTTGTACCAGGAAAAGAATCTGGAGCATAGTTTGGTGACCCCTCTTGAAGTATAGGGGTCTTGAATCATCCTCTCTTTTGTGTTCCCCTTCCCCTACTTCCTATTTTGGGCCAAATCTTCTTCTTCTTCTTCTTTTTTTTTTTTTTAAAGATTTTATTTATTTATTTGACAGAGAGAGGAGAGAGATCACAAGTAGGCAGAGAGGCAGGCAGAGAGAGAGGCAGAAGCAGGCTCCCCGCTGAGCAGAGAGCCTGACATGGGACTCGATCCCAGGACCCTGAGATCATGACCTGAGCTGAAGGCAGAGGCTTAACCCACTGAGCCACCCAGGCACCCTTGGGCCAAATCTTCTGCCCTAAAAACTTGACTCCCACCCTATCCCTTCTTCTATCACCCTCCCCCAAAAAGCCCCCACCACGTACACATTTAAATCCTGAAGAATCTGCAAACACTCCATCCCTTGTTCCCAATCTCTTGTGTCAAGACCATCCCTTGATGTGATTCATACTAATACACTACTCTTTGGATAGATCAAACCTCCTTTAATCTCTAATCTTGGTGTTAAGAGAAGCAGGAGCAATGGGCGGAGGGGGGGAGGCGTCCATGTAGAAAGCAGGGTTGGAAGACCAAGAAAGGGAAGATGAATGTATATCCAAGTCACTCAGGAAATTCTGAAACTTATGTCAAAGTGGCCCCAAGATTGTTTAATAGGATGCAGACATATGTAGCTCCATGTTTACTGCTAGAAACCAAAGCTTTGTGTGAAATCTTGAACTTATGGGGATGGGGACAGGGAGGAAAGCTTACGCCTATGTGTTCTTTCCCTGATCCCTTCCCTCATTTCTGAACTGCAGGAGACTCAGCCCCCTTGGGTGTTGGGGACTCCATCTGGGGGAGACTACTTATCTGGTGGTTGAGTTCGCTATGTCCGGTACTTCCTTTCCCACTTGCTATTGTTTTGCAACACATGCTGACCTTTTCCCCTTCTCTCTTTACCCTGGGAAAATACAATGAATGTATAAAAATTTGTTGGTACTGATAGAAAACAGAACACGCTGGGGATGCTGATGATGATACTAAGGGCATAGATAGTACGTACGTGACAGGGGTTGTGCTGAGCATTTACAAATAACATCTCGTCTAATCCCTGCAAGAATTCTACCATCGACTTTTGTTATTCAAATTTTACCTTATGGAATGAAGGTTAGTTCAGAGAAGTTAAATAACTTGTCCCAAATTATACAGCTAGGAAGAGTTGGAGCCAGGTTTCAAACTAGTTTGATCTGAGTGTTGAGCCTTTCTGAATAACTCAGCTCTATTAAATTAAACCAAAAAAAAAAAAAAATCTCATGGCCAGGTGCTGAGGGATGTGAGTATGGACACGTATTTGGTGTGTGTGTGCACATGCATGTATATGTCTTCGTGTTCATGGACGTGTGTCTGAGTACATGTGCCTTGCTCGTGTAGGCAAGCTTGTCTTTGCCCACGTGGGGATGTTGATGTGTGCTGCACGTTCACATACATATATGCATCAGTGTGCATGTCTGTGCACACGTGTTTTTGTCAACACATGTTCTTGTGTGATGCGTGTGTGTGCGTGACTGTCTATGCACGAATGCGTGTGTGTGTGTGGTTTTATAGCACAGTGAAAGTATAGCTGGGAAAGGGTCTGGGTGAAAATTAAAGCTTGATGCATAAGTCATGGGTACCCATTTTAATAGAAAACAGCTCTAGAACTTGCTAAATTATGGCTGGGCATCCCAGAGCAGAGCCAGGGGGAGCGAGGCTCACTGCCTAGGAGCCATGCCCACTTCCCGCAGCCCGTATACCACTTCGTATGGTTCTAAATCCTGGGGACTTGGGCTACATTTTTCTAGGTTGGGCTGATTTTCTTCTTTGGGGACACTGTGCATTTCTTGAGTAAATTCAAGTGCACAGTTTTAAGTTTATTCTGATTCTTCTCTTTTCCACTTCGAGCAAATGCACCCTTCTCCAGGACCGTCCTGGCAAATCCAGCCAGGCCTTGAGAAACCATGGTAAAGCTTTGTGAGGTCACAATAGGGTAGAGGCCTCATGATTCCACTGTGGGTTTGAGAAATGTCAAGTGGCAGAAACCGAAGAATACTCTTCATTTTCTTAAGCCAGTAGAATGCAATTATACCCTGACTCACTGCTGCATGGATTCATCTATGTCCTCGTGTGCATGTGTGTGGATCGTGGGTTCTTCACTCCAGCAAAATATTTATAAAGTCAAGACACCATGCTGGGTGCTGGGACATGCGTATCAGTTAGGAACCTCTTGAGTGCAAGGTACAAAGGATTAGTTGGGGAATAAGACTGGGGAGTGGGGGGAGCAGAAAACCCAAACCAGGGTGAGTATTATATCATAGGCATGGTTTAGAGTTGCTGGTGCATAGTGGTAATAAAAAACAGATGGACTTTTAGTTGGTTTTATTACTGTTTTTAAATTCCCTGCAAACCACACGTTCCCTTACTGCATACACCCGGGGAAGACTGCTCCCCCTACTCGGTAGACCGCTGCAAAACACCCAGCTAAACAATGAGGAAAATTCTGTTTCTTGTGAAATAAAGTCTGGAGTCAGGTGGTTTCAGGGTTGTTTTGGCAGCTTCATGATATCAACAAGGATCTAGGGTCTTTCTATCTGTCACCCCTCTTTCAATATCCTGGCTAAGTCACCAGCCTTGCCTCTAAGGGCCCATGTTGGCATTGGATGGAGGTAAGATCATGTCCCGCCGGAGAGAACGAGTGTGTCCTCCCAGTGTGGGAGGACCAATGAGGCAGACACCTTTCCAAGAAGCCACTCTAGAGAACTTGGCCACAGATCCCATTGGCCGGGATTAGTCACGTGGCCACGAACTAGGTCAGGGGTTGGCAAATCTGGCCGGCCACCTGCTCATGTTTGGCCCACAAGGTAAAAACGGTTTTATATTTGTAAATAGTTGAAAAAAATTCAAAGGCAAAATACTATTTTATGACATGAAAATTAAATCCAATTCTCATATCAGCGTCCATAAATAAAAGTGTTATTAGAACACAGCCAAGTCCAATTGTTTGTGTGTTGACCAGGGCCACCTTCACACTACGGTGGCAGAGATCAGCGTACCGAGACCACATGTTCTGCAAAGCTGAAGATATTTACTCTCTGGTCCTTTACGGAAAGAGTTCGCTGACTCCTGACCTAGCTGAATACATAGCTGGGGTTTCTGGCATTTTCAGCCTCTACGGTGTGCAGCCTGGAGAAGCTTAGGTGACTTCACGAAGGCCGCTCAGCAAGCATCACAGAATCTGAGCACAGATGTTTGGTTTCTCACTCCTTCGCCTGTGTGGTCCATCAGCTGATCTTAAGCCATGAGATGGACATGTTCTGTCGGGCAGCGTGAGCAACACACAGGGTTTAGAAGACACACGGGAGGGCAGAGTCTGATGCGGCTGGAGGAAGATACTTCGAGAGATTAGGTGAGGGCTAGACTAGGGGGGTTTTGGATGTTGAGCTGAAAAAGAAGGAATTTAGTCGTTTGAAGCGGAAGGCTGCTGAGGGGGAGAGGAGCAGTTCCAAGACGACAGCTCTGAAGAAGATGTGACAGATGGGATAAACATGTGGTAGCATACAGTTTATTTTCAACAGTGGTTAGCCCCTTCACCTGACACCATAATTACAAAGGGATCCCAGCAGTCTTGGTCTACAGCTCGGAGAGGGGCAAGGTGGCAAAAATAGGCTGGAAGGTGAGTTTTGTTTGGCTTCTTCACTGATATTTTTTTTAATTGCATAAACCATTAAGCTTAAGACTGCCTATAAAAATAAGGATTGCTGGCATCTCTCAAATAAATAGGAACATCTGGCAACTGGTTCCACATGTCCACATAATAAAAATTGGCTGGGATGGAGTTGGGACTGATGTTTTTATATTCTCTATAGTCTCTACCCCTGCTTATTATTCTCTTGACATTGAGGTCAAGTGTGAGTTGCTGTATCAATCAGGGTAACATTAGATGCTGTAACAAATAAACTCGGACAGTCCAGTGACTCAGTAATGTATAGCAGTATATCACATTACCCATGTAACAATCCAACGTGGGTGTCTCTGGGAGTGGATGGGCTTCCTTCACACAGTCAGTCATTCAGGGACTCGGGTTCCTCCTATCTCATGCCTTAGCCATCTGAGCCTTGGAGTCTGATGTGTGCAACCGGTGGATGGGGCAAAGAAAGTAGAAAACGGTCAGATTCCACATTGATCAGAAGTAACATACGATAAGCGCTTATAGCAATTGGATTTTGGACCTCTGGCCTATAGCTAATACGTTGGCTTAGAACAGCAATTTAATGTATATAAAAGGGTCCTGTTGAGGATGCTCTGATGACTTTTTGCCAGTGTCTTGTCACTATGTCTGCATATTGACCACTTTAGCTTTTCTACCAGCTTCCTCCTGTTAGATACTGGGCTTTATTTTGGTTTTTTGGTATTTTTGGTGGTGTAACAAACTGCTTCAAAGCTTCATGGCATCATAAAACCCAATCATTTTGTTATGCTCGTGGATTCTGTGGGTCAGGAATTTGGGCAAGCAAAGCAAAGATGATTTGGCTCTGCTCCTCAGTGACTGGGGACTCAACTGGGAAGGCTTGAACATCTGGGGGTCTCCCCAAATGGTTGGAGGGCGGAATCATCTGAAAGTTCCTCCACTCACATACGTGAAGCCCAGGTTATTCGGGACTGCCAAATGGGGTGCTACACCGGTTGACAGTCCCAAATAGGGGACTCACGTGATTTGGGCTTCCTCACAGCATGGCAGCCTCAGGACAGAGTTTGTACGCGGTGGCTCAAAACTCTAAGGGGAAGTATTTTTAGCAAACAAGGCAGGAGTTCCATAATATTCTATAACTGAACTTTGGAAGTCACCTAACATCACTTCTGTAGGGTGTTATTGGTCAAATGGTCACAAGCCAATCTTAATTCAAGATTGATGGGAAGAAGGTAAAAAAAAAAAAAAAAAAAGACAAAAACTTGAGGCCATGTTTTAAAACTGAGACAGATTGGCACATTGACATCCTTGGGCAGGCCACTCAGCTAAAGGAGTCAAGTTTTACCAAAGCTCAAAATATCTCTAACTTGTGGTTTCTGTAATCATCTCTCACTAGCCTGGGAAGATAAAGTGAATGAGAACAATTCTAATTGCTCAAAACCATGACAAATGCTACACATCCCAGGTAATCTATTTAAAAGTGGAGATTTTTTTTTTCCTTTGAATTTTAATGTATTTGACTTTGAGTCAGTATGGAATCCTCCCTAGTCTGACCTGTGGCTTCTGTCTGAAACAGCTCTCAAAATGTGTCTAAGGCTTCAAGCCTGGCTGCAGATCAAGCCTAGCCCTTCCTAGATAGGATTTACAATTCTGGGTATACTTGGATTAGAACAAGGTCTTCATTTTGGGTCCACAGATAAAATTTAAGGTGTTCACGATCTTGAATGGGAACAATTACACATTTATTTTCCCTAAGCAAAAATAAAGCATTTCCTTCAATTATGAATGTAGGCAATAAACCCCACTAATATTATTAGCTGTACCTACGACCCTGGGACTTGTCCAGCAAAAGAAATCAGTGATACTTTCATGTATTATTACGTTGTTTCAGTTATCCTGAAATATTATGTTCAGCCATTACTTTGGAATTGTGATAATTATCGAAAGTGCTAGGTTGTACATGACCAGTCTTCCTTTTTATAGACACATGTCTGAGAATACTGGGCAGTTATCCAGGCAATTCTGCCCCCCTCCCCGCCCCCCAGTTATGGTTCAGCCACCAGCCCATGACATCCTTCCATCTCACCCTGGAACCAGTCACACACATTGCTTTGCATTCTTCTCTAAACACAGTTGTTGAATAACCAAAACATGGGAGGAGGTGAGTAATTTTCACGCTTGGTAACGTTTTGCAAAACGGGACAGTCCAAGCGTGCGTTCGTAACCCTCTGTAAGGGGGTTACCTGTTCTTCCTAGAATTCTGGAGTTTCCCGTGGGTGAGGATTCTGCTGAGGTTGACAGAATGGGAACAGTGAGTACAGACAAAGGAGCTAGAGAGTGGTACAAGCCCAGGCAGCCCTTGTATTTGGAAGCTGAGGGCTCTACCCTTTAGGACAGGGCTATGTTGTGAAAGGCAGAGGCTTTACAAAATTATTATTTTGGGAGTAGGCATGGCATGGCATGAAATTTGAAAGACCCAAAATGGATTTAGCGAAAGGCACTCACCTTACTCCTGTCCCTCAGCTGCCCACTTTCCTTCCCCAGTGACAGTAACTGCCATCAGGTTTGGGGGCATAGCTCTCCATCGATGGAATTTGTATACAATCAACACAAACGCACCACACACTACCATGCCTCCACTATGGTAAGAGCTTCCTAGTTTTTAAATATCATGAGAAGGGGAGCCTGGGTGGCTCAGTCATTAAGCATCTGCCTTAGGCTCAGGTCATGATCTCAGGGTCCTGGGATAGAGCCCTGCATTGGGCTCCCTGCTCCGCGGGGAACCTGCCTATCCCTCTCCCTTTGCCTGCTGTTCCCCCTGCTTGTGCTTTCTCTCTCTCTGTCAAATAAATAAATAAAATCTTTGAATATCATGGGGAAAAACACATTCTGTTATAAAATTCAACTATAATATAAAAGTTCCCCGATGCTTTTCCTTGAGGAAAATTATTTGAACTATTTTTTTTTTTTTAATGCTTCTGATGCCCAGTCCCATATTTGAAATAAGATGTATGTATCTCTATTTCTTGACTCACCCACTTTGGATAGGATCTAGTCTTCTCCACCATGAAATGTTTCAGCCAAATCAGCCTACGTTAATGAGCGTCAGTCCTCTCTTTGTATTTCTAAAATTAGTTATTCTTTTCCATTCTTCTTCTGGTTATTTTTATAACTTTAACAACCATTGCTTTTACAGTGTCAGTATTAGTAACATTTGTTTTCTGTTTTATAGATATGGTTAATTATTCCATGCATCGTCCGTGTGTTCTTCTGAGTATTAACAATGATCAAAATCAGTTCTATTTTATTATGTAAATATTATTTGTTTCCAAACTATTGTGATTGGTCTCTGAAAGAAGGAAACAGAACATAAACTGTTGCCACCCAAAGTGATATTAAAAATAGTACTAGTAAGTATGGAACACCACAAATCCCACTTTATTTATTTTTAAAATTGGGTGTTTTTTTTTTTTTTTTTTTTGAGGTAGAGTTGATATCTAACATTGCATGAGTTTAAGGTGTATATGTGTTGATTTCGTGTACTTATATATTGTAGTACGATTACCACCGTAGTGTTAGTTGATACCTCTATCACAGGCAATTATAATTTTTTCCTGTGTGTTGGGAATAATTAAGATCTAGTCTCTTAGCACCTTTGAAGTTTATAAATGCTGTTGTCTGTAATCACTGTGGTGTGCTTTAGATCTTGGAGACTCACTGATTTACTAGTTGCAAGTTTGTAGTCTTACACAACATCTCCCCAGTTCCCCCTGCCCCCGGCCCCTTCTACTCTCTGTTTTTATAAGTTTGGCTTTTTTAGATTCCACCTCTAAGTGACATCATGCTGTATTGTGGAGATAAATCAGATAGAGAAAGACAAACACTGTATGGTATCACTTACAGGTGGAATCTACTAATCCTACTTTAAAAATGACACGCAGAGGGCCAGGGTATTAAGAAACTTGCCCAAAGTTCACACTGTGTTAAGTAGAGCAGGGTAGACAGGATTTGAAACTGGGGAATACGATTCAGGAGTTCATGGTCTTTACCACTGCACTGTTCTTGCCTTTCTAAGCAGTAAAAGCAAATGGATTCTTGTGCCTTGTACTCATCAATTTCCTGTCTCCTAAAATTCCTTGTAGTAAAGCATATATGGAAATGGTTGAAGTAAAAGGTAAGACTAACCCTTGCACCTTTTCCATAACCATCGTCCATCCCAAAGGAAACTAATGTTAACACGTTGGTGGAGAGCTTTCCAGTCCTTTTTCCATGTAATTTAACAGGCTCACATGTTCTGTATTTTACCAATTGACTTGCTTTTTGATTTGGAGATCTTCCCATATCAGCATATAAAAATCTACATTCTTTTTAAAATAGCAGTAAAACATTTCTTTATAAAGATGTGCCATAATATACGTAACCACTCCCTTATTGATGGATGTTTGAATTGTTTCCAGTGTTCAGTATTACAAACAAAGCAGCCAAAAATAGCCTCGTCCTGCTTTTTGGGCATGTGTGTGTTTTTCTCTAGGATAGGTTGGTAGCAGTGAAACTGCTGTACGTGTCAGGCACATTTAAAATTGTGATGGCTCGTGCCAAATTGTTTCTCCCTATGCACAAAAGGCTTTAAAATTTATACTTCTTCCACATCGAATGAGAATGCTTGTTTCTTTATAGCATCCTTGATATTTGAAACCATCCCCTGCCTTTTTTTTGCCAAGCCAATGGGCAAAAATTTTGATATCTGGTTGTTCATGTTCATTTCTTTTATTATAAATAAGGTTCACCATCTTCTTACTGACCTCTCACCATCTGTTTATAGATATTTGCAATTCTTCTGCAAATTGCCTGTTCATAGCGTTTGCTCATTTAACTACGGAGATATGGGCCTCGCTGAATTTTAGGAAATCTATATATTTGGGATAAAAATCTTATATTTAGTACATTGTATATATTTTCCTAAAAGGTGGTGTTTGTCTTTCAGGTTTATTTGTGGTGCCTTTGTCATGCAGAATTTTAAATTTTTAAGTACTCAAATTTGTCACTCTAGTGTATGATGTTTCCATTAGCATCTCAAGCCCAAAGTGTCTAAAACTGCCTTTCCCACTGTTCCCCTGGTTACCTTCTCCTCTTGATCTTGCATCCATTCATTTCTTCATAAATGTTGCGAGGCCTATGGGACACTTGGGTTTTGTTTTTGTTTTTGTTTCTGTTTTTATCATGGTGTTGGCCGGCAAATTTCATGGGCAATGATTTTGTAATTTTTTTAAAAGCAAGGGAGTTCAAAGAGATCTTCTAAAATGCAATTATTGTGCACTCCACTTAGAAGCAGAAAACAATAGATGGTGGGGATTGTGTTTTTGCAAGTTCCTGCACTGAAACATTGCAAATTACTAAGTGTGTTGCCTCAGGACAGACTTCTCAACTCTCATGTTGTCAAACTTTATCTGGCTCTCTTGAGCTCACTAATCTCCAAACCAGACCTCTTTTCAATTCACAGAGACCCCATTTTTTATCGTGAGCACAACAGGAGTGGGACGCATGCGGAAGGAACGGCGCAACCTTCCACATGAACCCAGGGCAGGTGTTCCCTCACTGTGGTGGGTGGAAAAGGTTCCCGAGTCCTCCCCATGCTGGGTGGGGTTGGGAGGCAAACCTAGGGGAAAATAGCAGTTTGAAAAATGGGGTCTCTTTCCTT